>OY735227.1:37639249-37774249 GCA_963457665.1 Thysanoteuthis rhombus | reverse complement strand
TGAGGTAGTTCATTTCGCATGTCCTACGATTTTCGTCTTCGACATCTTTGCAAAGTATTCACTTTTCATTGCCCGTCACAGAGTAAAATTTCATTGGAAATGAGGGAAAATTGGTCTTCAGTGGTCAGAAATTAATGCAAGCATTACTAATAGAACAGGGTTCTAATATGAATAATGTTAATGCATGGCTAATGATTTAACTATTGAAATGCATTGAAAATCAGGAAGAAAGTACTTGCCAGTGGCCAGGAATTAATGCGTGAGTTTCTGTCAGAATGGGGCCATTAAATATAGAGTGTATATCTGTAGCTCATAACTTTACGATACAGAAGTATTTCAAACAATTTTACTAAATAACTGTATTGTAAATCATTTTGGTACAGAAATACTTTGTAAATAGAGAAAAAAGATTTTCGTTGGTCAGGAATTGAGGCAAGCATTACTGGGAGAATAATACTGTTATTTGAAACTATCGACTGAAACTGTCACCAAATCTGCCAACAAAGATTTTTTTCAGTTTTCAAGTTCATCCGGCTGGCTGGCTGGCTGGCTGGCTGGCAATGTATGTAACACGTGTACATGCCTTAATGAATCTAGAAGGCTGACATTTCCAACATTTTTTTGTTTTTTGAAATCCCCCCCATACCTGTTTTGTGGTGGTGGTGAATTTGCAATGTAATTTTATCCCAAATTAACTACGTCACGCTATTTTTTGAAAATCCAAACTTTTTTAGGGATGACTTGCCAACCAAGGGTGATAGCAGTAACATATCCATTTATCACTCCTTTTCCGATTTTTTTAATTGATCACCCCTAACGCAGGATGCTACCAGGAGATATTTGCCACGTGGCGGTTTCTGTTGAGTGACTAACTAGGCCTGGTATAAATTATAATAGTTGAATTTATTGGGGATTTCAGATCAGTCTATAGAGAGCAACTACCCATTGCACTTACAGGATTAGGGTCAGGCTTTCATAAATTCTCTATTAATATTGTATCATATTTTATCAATGTCTTTGATTGAAGCATGCCAACAATAGGTCTGGTTAATAATTGAATAGAAACCACCACGTGTTTGGGGTGAGCAATTGAAAAAAATGGAAAAAAGGGTGATCAGTGAATTGGTTACTTCTCTCACCTTTTATTAAGCCATGATCACTAAAAGGTCTGAAAAATAAGTGCAAACGCTTCTGGAAATAAACTAATGATCAGTATGGACCCTCGCCCACCCAAAATAACCTATTGGGAGAACAAAAAAAAAGTTTGTTTTCTTTTTTTCAAGACATAATACGGAGTAAATGATGAAAATTTCAACCCATAGCTCTTTTGGTGCGGTCCGTATGCGAGATACATACCTACATACACAGCCAGACAGACAGATATCCAGCAAGACCATATTGAAAATTGAAAAAAAATTTTTTTTTTTAAATTTTTGGTGACAGCTTTGGTTGACGGTTTCTAATACTTGTAGACTAGTGGCCATTTGCTATTGTTTAGGAGTAAGCAGGCAAATACAATTTTCGGGTGAGGTGTACCAAAATACTCGTAGCCTAGTGACTGGGATATCGTTCTCAGAACAGTATCTTTTCAATCTTTCAATGTGGTAATGGTTGCATCCTGATGTCTGCAAATGGACTGGAAATCTAAAAGACCAAGCATGAAAAGTGCAGACAAGATCTGTGTTCCGTACTTGGTAAGGGTATGGATTACCAACATTAAATCACTGACCTTGTGTCACATTTTGCTATTCTTGAATGAAATGAGGCGGGGGGTAAATACCTCCAGCTACTAAATAAGACTTTTCAGTCTTTAGTTTCCTGCTTTAACCACAGAACCCTATTGTCAAACTCCAGTCTAGGTCTGGAGTTGGCTTTGTTGTCTAATGTAACAAGAACAAAAACAACATGAACAATCCTCGTCCAATTTGGAGGATCGAACAGTAGCATTCCCCTGATGTGATTCGAAATCATGACCAAATGTTTAGTAGACTGGTGTCTTATCGACTGAGCCCAACTGACATGGTAAAATTCATCTTATAGATTTAATCATCTTAAGTTGGAATAGAAATAGGAGTAAGTTTTAACACTGCAGCAGTCAAGCTTGTCTGTATTTACTAACCTAAGCTCAGTCTGCCACAAGAATATGTGGGGGGGTTCACTATTGTGCCGTTGATCTGCCAATATTGATTGCTAATCACTTCTCCTCAACGGGGTGATTTTTTTCACTAAGCTAAGCTTAGTATGGCCCAAAAACACAGTCGTGGGGCACTTTGTGATGATTACACTCACTGCTCTAGCCGATTGGTCTGAAAGACAAGCTTGCTGATCTGTACTTTACCAAAATAGTTATTTAGTAGAATGAGCTTAGTATGGTGAAATGTTGGCAGGTACTAAAACACCATCGAATTGACGTCTTTATTCTTTTTCAGAATCGAATCTTCTACCCTCTGCCAGCAGCTAAAATTAGTGAGAACGCTTGTTTGAGTGGAAATAATATAGACGTCCAAAGATTTATTTAACTAAAGAGAATTCGAGTGGCTCGTGCTTCGTTCAGAGAATTGGCAGCTCTTGCTTGTGTATGTGTGTGTGTGTGTATTTATGTGTGTGTGTGTGTGTGCTTGTGTGTGTATGTATGTGTGGTGTATTTCTCTGTGTGTGTGTGTGTGTTCTTTATCCTTGATTGGTTCAGAGAACGCGAACGTTCAACAAGTTTCTTTTGGCAGAGAAAGCGAGAGGAAACACATTTAATGTAATCGCTTCGGCGAGAAAGAATTAAGATACTTTTGTGGGGGCGGCGAAAGATGGTGAGCCAATTGAAATACTTGCGACTTGGTGAAAAATAATTCGACGCGACTAAGTCTAACACGATCAATCAGTGATAATCGGCTTGAAGAAAAATTCGGCACTGGAGCGTTCGATGAAGCCTGCAGAATCACTGGCAAATGATTGAAGAGAAACATGCTGGGCAAAAAAAAACTATTCAGAGAGAATCTTGTCAAACTTATTACATCGATATAAATATTTGTATCGCGTGAATACAACTCGGTAAAATATGGCTTCGTGTTGCTGTTGGACTAGTCTATAATATAATTTGTAACGTGTCTGTCTCTCTGTCCGTCTGGCACACTAAAAGTGACTTTTTGCTAACATTCAGAGAATACTTTCAGTTTTATCATTTCTTCTGTATTGAAAGGACTGAGAAACCAGTTATTATAATTATTTTACCGTAAAAATTCAATGTAAATAGTTTTACTACAGAATTGCATCGTAAATCATTTTATCATAAAAAGATGGAGAGTAACTTAGGAAAGTAGTAGTCGTCAGTAATGAAAAATGGAGGTGTTACTGACAAAAAAGAGATTATATGAATAATAGGTATTTTCTAAAAGTTTTTTGCAATAGAAATGCATTACAAACGACTTTACTCCAGAAATATATTGAAAATGAGGAGAGAAGGAAAATATACTGACAGTTGTCAAGAAGAATGTAACTGTTCTTGATAACATTGGGCTATTATAAGTTATACATATATATATATATATATATATATATATATATATATATATATATATATATATATATATATATATATATATATATACGATTGTAAATTGCGTTATATTATATTGAAATTCTTATTTGAAATAATCTTCCATTATTACACTGTTAATGTATTATTTGACCTAAGCAACTTAAATAGAATAATCAATAAAAGAAAATGGGGCTACTGCAGGAATTCTCTTATAATTATTCTGTCGGATCATATATCCATTTCTCTACACACTCACACACACACACACACACACACACACACACACATATATATATATATATATATATATATATATATATATATATATATATAGCATACATACACGTGAATACGAAACAACAGCGAAAAATTAAAAAACGACCTTGGAAAATGGGACAAGAAAAATGCCTCATAAAAACAACACTATAGTTATACATCGACAAGGAGTCTATTTTAAAAGCTATCGACAAGAATAAAAGAACACTTTTTTTTTAAGTAAAGACGTGTGTGTGTGTGCATGTATGTGTGTATGTGTGTGTGCATGAGTGTGTACATATTCCGTTGTATATGCTTGCTTATGTCAAATCAATTCTCTTATTCCCTTTCCCGTAATCCGTTTTGTTCTGTCCTGTTTTCTGAAGACAAGTGCCAAGAATGGTAAACCATTCTATGAGCATGTTACTATGGTCAGTGTCTCTTCAGATTCCTTCCATCATTTGGTCAGGAAGATTTAAAATATTAAACACATCGGAACAGAAACCTTGGGAATCTCGTGTGTTTTCCAAGTTGACATAAGTTTTTCTTATATGCGTAAGTATAGAGAGGTGCATGGCTATCTTATGATAGCCTTATCCAGGCAGTAATGCTATGATTAATTCCTGACCACTGACAATCCATATTCCCTCATTCACAGTGCATTTCTGTTGTAAATATTCATATAGTCCAAGACTGATACAAATTATGATTATACATATAATAACCATATTCTATCAATAACGCTGACATTAATTTCCGGTCACAAACGATAACAAGTGTTATAGATATTTACTGAACTTAAGATAGTCTTGTACATAGTGTAATGGGAAGAAATGGGGTTAAGTGGGGGGGCTGCCTACCTGCCTTGATATTTATTGAAATTAGTTTAGTACCACACACGGCCTAATGAAGGTACGAAGGTTGGGGGTAGATATCTGGTTTAGATTCGTAAAAATTAGTAATAATCTAATTGTTCGAAGTATCCAAGGGAGATAACCAGTAACGTGGCGGCTGCTTGTGGTGATGCTAATTCATTTACATTTTAGTTTTCACAAACCTCTCCCATCTAATATTGAATCAGAGTTAGGATTAGGGTTAGGGTCGGATCTTGGTTGGCAATTAACAACAACAAAAAAGATTAAACATTTTTTTCATGTTTACAGAACTAAAAAGAATACACATGTGCAACCAGTGATAGAACAGCCTCTCCACTGATGATCTCCCTTCGAAAATTTGAACGAGTCGATTACAATCGAGCACTATCGTTGTGGTGTGCCAATCTTCCAAGTGGGGAGTCAACCAAATTGTATATTTTGTAGTCATGTTACAAGAAAGTCAGACAATAGCAGATCATGACTCACAACGTGGATCCCTATAGATCGTATGCGAAACTATACATAAAAATGGGATATCTTCAGAAAGTATTGGCTCCGCGACGGCCATGATAGAGAGGTCTGATGGATCTTGGGGAATGTCTATGCCCAACAATGGACGCTAAAAGATGTATAATGATGATGATGATGATGATGGTGAAGCTTAGTTTAGCATGGCAGAAAACCAAATGGAAGGAAAATAGAATTTAGGAAGATTGTAACGCGTCAATTTTCAAAGTAGATATGGCCTGTCTGCTCCCTTTTTCTTTCAATAAATCTTACGACTCTCTTTCTCTTCCTTTCTTCCCTCTCTCTATCTATCTATGTAGATGTGTATTTTTGTCCGTGTATATGAATTCTACACGTATATAATGGGAGTACGTGAATATGTAATTTTTGCAAAGCAAGGATTTAGGGGCACTTTACCCTCAAAGCATTCGAATATGGCTGAAAACCCAATGAAATAGAATGTAAAAACAAACAAGAAAAATACACAAGGAAGTCAGTTGCTTTTCATCTGCTATTAAAGAGAACTTTGACAGTTGGAGATTATCTTTCTCCAAAGCGCAGCTGTTGGAGCCCCTGGATAAGCCGGCTTATCGTGTCGCCAACTGACCACATAAATCTGTCTTTGGCTGCCTCATTGTATCAAAGTAGAAGTGTATGTGTTTCATCTTCCCGCTGCAACCTATCGATATTCGATGACAGCAATTGACCCACTGTTAAGAATCATGAGATAGATTGGATTTTTCGTTTTAGCAGACGATCTAATACAAAAGAAGTTTTGTATTCAAGTTCCACCCCTTCCCCTGTCAACCATGCTGATGGCTTTCAAAAGAAATCATTATCATCATCATCAGTCTTTTAACGTCTGCCGTTGGACATATACCTTTCCCAAGATTCACCTGACCTCTCCAGCATATGCATCGCAGAACCAGTATTTTCTGGACTTGTCTATCACGTCAGGGTATCTTACTTTTTGTTGGCCACAATTTCGCATATGATCTCTGGTGATCCACAGGGTGATTTGTGATGTCCGGCGATTGTCTGACATTCTTACAACATGACCGGCCAATAGCCATTTCTCATCGATTCTACGATATCTTGGACTCCTGTCTTTTCTCAAATATACAATGCTGTCTTGTGATCTCTCCATCTAAATGAAGAAAGCAAGTTGATCTCCACATGAACTTTGGCCAATCAAATGTCACGTACGACAAAGATGCGGATGACAAGAACACAACGATCAAAATTGAAAACGCCAAAGAAGAGCTGAAGAAAGGAGATCACTATATCTACTTGGGACAACGAATATCCATGAAATACTCAAAAGAAGAAGAGATCAAGCGACGAATCACACTAGGCTAGAAAGCTTTCGGTAGAGAAAGCTAAACTTTCAAGAACAAGAAAATCACACTAGTCCTACATAGAATAGTCTACAACCAATGCATCCTCTTGATAGTTAACTTTGGGGCTGAAACATGGAATCTAACAAAAAGTTTTAACCTTCAAAATGAAAACCATGTAACGTTCCCAGAAGAGAACAATGCCCAACAAACGGGTTTTTATTATCATTTTCTTCTATTTATATAACATTTTTTAGATTCAGCATTTTATTACATACATACATGAACTAAACTATGTTTTACTACGTCAGTTGAATGAATAAAAATCTATTTTACACAGCATACCGTGGCACATTGTTAACTATTATAACTTTGGGTTTTGTAAAATCTATTTACCCGACCGTGGAGCAGTGTTCGGCAAGCTATTCCAACAAACCATTATTGAATTGCATGGTAAAATCTCTGCAGCTCAACTTGAAGCAATGGTCAATAAACTGGATGCAAAGTGCATAACTAGAATGTATGGAAAAATCTGGGTACTTCATTATGGCCCAATAATCTGCGAGCTAGTCTCATAGACCATCATTAAATTGTAATGAAAATCTATCTGCCTGACTGTGGAGTAGTTGTCTTTAAGCTAATCTCACGGACTACTATTAAACTGTGGTTAAAATGCAGGTGAAACTGAAGTACTGGGAAAAATTGATGTCACTGGATCTTTAGCAAGAATCATCCGGTTCTGTTGGCATGAAAACACACTTAAATCGCCATCACAGTCAATAATTGAACGACCCCAGCGTCAGAATTTGAAGATGTGTGAAAACAATTCCATCTCAATGAGATCCTCAAAAGAGGAGGTAATCAAGCAAAGAATCACTCTAGGATGGCAAGCCTTCGACAGAGCAAGCTCAACTCTCAAAAACCAGACGATCCCAATAATCCTAAAAAGGAGAGTATACAAGAAAAAGACCTACAAACCGAGAAGTATGCAACGTACGCATGAAAGAATCATGCTTAACCTCACAAAAGATCACAAGACTGCAAAGTGTATCAGGAAGAAAACGAGAGTCTGAGGCATCATAGAAACTTCTAAAAAAAAAAAAGTCAAATGCAATGGGCAGGCCATGTTGCAAGAATGAATGACAACCGATTGACATCACAACTCACAACATGGATCCCCAGAGATCACATGCGAAACCGAGGCTGACAGAAAACGAGATGGAGAGATGATCTAGACAAATGTTTTAAAATACTTGCTCCACGACGCCCATGATAAGGAATTGTGGCGAATCCTAGGGAAGGTCAATGACGGTCGTGAAAAGACTGATGATGAAAACAATTCCATCGGAGAATCCATATGGTCAGAATAAATTCTATGTATATCACTGGCGTTTCCCACTGAAAAATATTGAAAATATGATTTAAAGTCTCCCAAACACAATGCAATTCCGCTTCATCATCATCAGTCTTTTAACGTCCGTTGTTGGACATAGACTTTCCCCAAGACTTGCCACACTTCTCTATCAGGGGCATCACGGAGCTAGTACTTTCTGAACTTGTCTAGCTCGTCTCTCCATCTAATATTCTGCCGGCCTCGGTTGCACATGTGATCTGGGGGGATCTGTGTCGTGAGTCGTGATGTCCTCGGTTGTCCGCCATTCTTGCAACGTGGCCAGCCCACCGCCATTTGAGATATTTAATGGATTCTATGATGTCCCTGATTCTTGTCTTTTCTCAGATGTACTGTGCTGTCTTGTGGTCTCTCCATGTGAGGCCCAGCATAATTCTTTCATGAGCACGTTGCATAGTTCTCAATTTGCAGATCTGTCTCTTGGTTAGGTTCCACATGGAACCTAACCAAGGGTCAGATCCGCAAATTGAGAACCATGCAACGGGCACAATTCCCCCGAGTATTATATTATTTCAAGATCTGTTCAGAAAGTAACCAACCATTTTGAAAATCGGGAAGTAATTGTGGGGCTTTAATATAACTTGGCAATCAATTAAAAGAGACCTTACTACCCATGCATCAACAGACACTCTTCCCTGTATTAGGATACTGAGGGGAATAGTGATGTATTGAGGGGGTTTGCAGTTACTTGATTCCTGCGACGGTCATCATGTTCTGTGGTGTAAAATACCTATGATATTCAAATACTTCGGAGGAGCTGTATATCAAAGAGATTAGCGGTCACTTGATCTCCCGGAAGACTCATCAGGTTACACCGGAGTAAAAATAATGGTCTGTCTAGACAGTATCCAGCTGTTTAACATTATCGAAAAAAGCCAACCTTGAGCAATTGCTCCTTAGTCCTCCTCAAAGTAATCACCTTAGGTCATGATATACTTATTCCTTCAACTTTTCAAAATGTCTGCAAAGTCTCATTTCGGGATCACCATCAGCTGCCTGGATCTCGTCTACAGTCCGAAATCCTCTCCCATTGGACGGATATTTTAGCTCTTGGAATGGCCAGATATCACAGGGAGTTAAATGTGGACGGCTGGAGAAGGGGGCTAACAGACTTGGGTGATGCAATTTTTTTCCATGAAAACTTCTGATGCCTATTCGCTGATCTACGCGCTCGATCATTATGAGCAGTCTGTAAAATTAAACTCGATCATTCGATTCCGTCAAATCAAGTCTTTTTCGGGCATTTAATTTTCTCAGCTTTCTTGACCACCAGTCAAGTTGAAAAATGAAACCTGTTATCACATTCTTATATATTTTTTAAGATTTTTCCCAATATTTGACTTCAGAGCCGAATGATCGGAAATTAACTCCTTAATATATTTTTGTCGTACGAATTTCGAAGACGAAAATATTAATGTACACTCTACGAAATCTTTTTTCTTTGTAAAATTTGCTCACCTAGGAACAGAAAAGGTAAAACAATGAGATGAAAGTCATCATAGCTCATAACATTTCATATGATACTTTGATTTTAGGTATGGGTCAATTTTCCTTTCCATAAGTATTTCGGTCGAGGCAAATCATTTTGGGGTGAGTGAACTTTCCCTCCAACTCGACAGGCAGTCGACTTACTTCAAGAAAAAATCTTACACGCTGATTGTGAATGCAGCAGTCACTTTGTACACAAAGTATACGATGATTTTCCAATGCCAAGCGAGTAACCCCACTGAAGAGTGTCTGTTGATGTTTGTGTATTATGGTCCACTGATTGTTTAGCAAGTTATATTAAGGCCGCGCAGCCAGTTCTCTAGATATTCAAAATGACTGGATACTTTCTAAACAAACCTTGTAATAATAGAATACTGAAGAGAATGGTGTGTTGAAGAGACTTACTATCACTTGATCCCCAATAAGACTTACCAGGTTCTACTGTCATAAAAGATGTAGTCGTATTATATTGAAGAGATGTATTGTGTATCGAGGAGATCGCTGTCACTTGACTGCAAACAATAGTCGTCAGATTCCACTGGCAGTAAAAATACATATGATATCGTACCTTGCATAAATAAAATAAATCACTGTAGTATACACATGGACCACAACTATTTAGTTAAAAGAATCTCTAAGATCATCTTTTAAAGATAGATTCTTTTTATCTGAAACTATCTCTAATTGAAATACCAGCACAAGATTTGGGCATTATTGGCCCAAAATGACCAGAGAGACTTTGAAAAAGTTATTTTTTTTAATCTATTTTTAAATGATGGTGTACTCATGCAAGATTTCAAGGTTGGGGCACCAGAAATGTAACCAGGAGACACACACAAAAAAAACATGCACACACAAACAAGCAAAGTGCGAAGAATCAGTCCCATATTTTGCTGGTTGGTCGGGCGATTTATGGGGCTACTGTGGTTCGATGATAAAATACGAAGAAGAGTGATGGAATATTTAGTATCGATATGTAAACCAGAGTGATGTTGTATTGAAGAGACTTGCTGTCGCTTGATTTCCAGTGATATTGAACCAAATTCGAAGGTGGTGAAAACTCAACAAGATTGTGATTAAATTAATTAAATTGAATGCAAATCGAAATGAGAAAGACAACCGTTTCCTCGCTCGAAATCAAATGTCCGTTTTTTTTCATTTCATTTCCCTTTTGTGCATTATTTTCTGATGTTTGTTTTATTTTAAGTTGATCAAAAAGACAGAGAGGACCAACGAGTTATGGCATTGTTTTTCCCTGCACATTGTCTACCCTTCCGCCCCGTCTCCAACCCAACCAATCAAGGACCATCCGTCCGATTGTTGGCAGAAAGGGAAACCTAACCTGGCATTTCTTTTTCACGTCACGCACATGAAATTGGCATTCCAACAGAATAACCGACAGATCAAAGACACAAGGCAAAACATTTTTTTGAAAACCTGTGGCAGTTAACGAAAGAAACTGTGTTCCACATTTTCTTTGAGTTCTCTGTAGATCTGACGTAACATTGGGAACGAATGGAATATTCCGACCAAATAAGGTTTCAAACGCCTTTTGATATACAAAAAGAATTTTTTAGACTCGGAATAGAACCATCGTTGGCTTCTCGGTATTTCAGCCTGAAGCAAAAAAAATCAATTTCTAGTTCATGGGGACCTTCCTCGCTAGGCTTCACCTCCCCATTAGACTTGAAGGGATAGGTTCAATTTTTGATGCCCGAAGCGTACGGAAGGGATGTGACGAAAGAACTAGACAATATCTGGGACTACCCACAGGTAAAGATGAAAAATCATGTGCTGCAAACTTATCTCCAGCAATAGTCATGTGGGTCATTAAATAGTGTCGTTAGAATGTGTCGTTACACTGAGAGTCTACTGTATAATACATTTGATTGGCCTTGAAACGGTTGGTCATAGTTGCCAAATGTGATATAAAAGTTTGTGTTGGGTAACAACTATTCTCAGTTTGGATCAGCCTGAGAAGTTGCGTAACTATGCTGGATATAAATAACCGGCGTAAAATAGTGAAGGGTAAATAACCGGCGTAAAACAGTGAAGGGTAGATTTGTTCCAAATCCAAGCGAACGAACAGTATTCCCTTGAGGTGTGAAACTTGTGAACTCGATCGACTGTGTGTCAACTATTGAAAATTGACTTCGTGTCAAACTCTTGAAACTCAACTTTGTGTCGAACTTATTTCAAAACACGACTTTGTGTCGAATTTCTTAATAATCTGTCTCGCGTCGGACTTGTTAACACCTAACCAATATCAAACCGAGGATTGTCTCAGTCAAACAAGGGATAAGTCCTCTTTACCCCATACTGTCTCAGTACTTCAAACAATACTGCCGTTAGAACGTGTCGTTACAGAGAGAGTTTTCTGTATAATACACTTTCAAGAGATAAGTCCTCCAAAGTTGAGGATAAACAAACGCTCTGGGAATGCTTCCTGAATGTTTCAACACTGACCACATTGACTTACTGGTCACTTTAAAGGTGTCCCGTGACCAAAGCCACGTATTCATAGCATGTACTTGAATCCATTTGGCTAGTTTACATTTATAAACCTTCATTTAACTATGTCATAATCATGTCGTTTGAACATGCCATCTATAACTTATTTCTAAAGTCACGTTGCAGAATGTATTATGGTAGAATTGCATACTTGCAAAATACTGAGCTCTAAAAAATCTATGATTACTAGTATCCATATGCGAGATACTTTTTTGTGGGGTGGTATCAAAATAGCTGGAAAGCGCGCTCAACTGAACTTGTCTATTCATCATTCTTATATAGACTGTTTAATGCACCCGTTAGGGTGGAATGGATTACTCTCAGTGTGCGGCTGGCTGTGAACCAAAACCTGGAAGAAAGCCAACTTGGTCATCTTCCAGTTCATTCAAATGAGAAAAGTGAACTCTCCATTCATTTCAGGATGGCTATGATGAGCCCTATTCGCGCCCCACTAAACTTATTTCAAATCCTAGTTAATCTTGTTTCCTCTTGTAGAAGAGGCTGAATAATACCGATTGTTGGAGATTGGGAGAGGAGAAAAGTGATAAATTTTAATTTTAGAACTTTAATGATAATTCTGCTCGAAACTACACGATTCGCGACAAAGCTTCCAAATTAATAATGGATTACACCCCCAATAGATCAGGGGTCCGTTTTTCGCCCCGTGGCTTTAATCCTTAACAACTTTTCGAAAAGTTTGATCAGAATTTTTATCACGTCATTAGAACATGAGTGAAATTATATTTTACTTCGTCAGTTGCTCCCCATGGTGTGTCAGAAGGCATGTTCACATTGCTAATTATTATATATGTGGATGACACCTTTCATTGAGCGATGGTTAGCGAACTAATCTCGCAGACTGGGGCAGTAGGTTCAACTCTCACTGAGAGTTCGACTCTGGCACCGTGCTGTAGAGTAATCATTACTACACCAATGAGGTTGGACCTACAGGGAGTCCCACACATGGCATTGTGCCGCATTTAACTTGATGAAAAATCAAAGTTGTGCTCTACATGGAAGGTTAAATTGTTGCGTTTTCCTTGCAGATGCGAGAGGTTGTAGTATAAGCCCATGTAAAAAACTAAGGCTTCAAATGTTGATTTTGAAGACAGGCAGGGTCTTCCCATTAACGGAGTGAGATCTCCTTGCTCTATTTTCCCAAACTTGGCCTTATGGCGTACTAAGCTAAGTTTAGTAAAAGAATGTGTTTCAGTATTGTTTCAGTCCGCCACCTAAGTAAGCTAAGCTTTGTCAAAATGGCATTTCACTACTGTGACCCACGATCAACATGAGTTGAGCTTATTAAATAGTTACTTAGTCTACTAAGGTGGGGTCCAATTTGTAAGGTAAGTTTATGCTAATTTGCTCCCTTGAATTGTGTCCGTCAGATTTCACTCTTTTTTGAAAATTTGGACTTTTTTAGTGATCACAGCCCAACAAAAGGCGAGAGAAGTAAATCATTTTTTGATCACACCTTTTTCTAATTTTCCTAATTGATAACCAACAACATGACATGGCATAATCTGGTTTCACTCTATTGGATGCCTTTGGACTCGTCCTTCGGCTCTCCTATTATTACTCGGCCCAGCTGTGGAGGGGTCAGTTTCCCCGGAGCAGCACTGCTCCATTGCACTTAAAGGAGCAGGTCCCCTGGTGGACACTTTCGTGGCGGAGGTTGCTCTAGCTTCTACGGTCGCTTGGCAATCGAAGTCGCGTCGGCTGGAGCCATTTTTTGGAAGGGTTGCTCCAGTCTTCCCCGGATTAAGCCCGACCTTGAGTCAAATATTGTTGTGGTAGGACTGTTATTAAATAGAACATGACATGCTGCTAAAAGACGTTTGTGGCGTTTGAGTGACGTCATGGAGTGAGACAGTGACGTAGGCAAAAACTGATGACGAATTCACTCCCAACCAAAAAGCCCAACTCACGACGACTTGCTGAAGTTAGCGACTCCCATTAACAGGAAATATTGATAAAGAAGTTAGAATGAGATGCGTAGTTTTGGAATAATATTGTATAGAGAAACGAATTCTCTTTTGTTCTCGTTCTAGATTTTAATGAAGCAAGAGAATTTGACCTTAGCGCAACCAAGCTTGCTTTTGTTTCTCTCGATCCATCTTAGAGGTACAAGTCCAGGGGTCCGACCTTTTTTTAATCCGACCAAATTTGGATAAAAATGCTGTTTTGTTTTTTTTTCATATTTACTATTTGTTTTATTTTTTATTTTTTCATTTTTGTTTTTTTTTTTTCTATAAATCCATTCTTCAGGTCCGAGTCCTTTAGTTCGACCTCCTTTTAATCCGCCCAAACTATTGATCAGAAAGTTTTACTCCGATTTCTAAATTTCATTTCATCATCATTATCATTATCAACATCATCAACAAGGACAACAATCTGTTAGCGTCCGTTATTGGACGCAGACCTTCTCTGAGATTCGTCAGAACTCTCTAACATAGACATCGCAGAGCCAGTACTTTCTGAATTTATTTAGCTTGTCATACCATCTTACTTTTAGTCGGCCACTGTTTCGCATATGATCTCTTGAGATCCACATGATGTCAACCGGTTGCCTGATATTTTTGCAACATGTCCAGCCCATTGTCATTTGGGTTTTTTAACAGTTTCTATGATGTATCGGACTCCTGTCTTATCTATAATATACTCTGCTATCTTATGATCATTTTCAATCATCATACCTAAAAAAAATGATGAACACAAAAATTCTTTGCGCTGGTGTCGCGGTTAACAAGCTAGTCTCTCAGATCATTGTTCTTGTCTTGGGTTTCTGCGTTCAATACTCGTAACCTTTTAAGCTTAGTAAATATTTTTATCGAGTGCCCCACAAATGTAGCCTTGTGCCAACGACATGCTTTATCTGATCGTATGTAGTGTGATGCGTATTATAGAACTCGAAAACTAGGGTTGACTTTATTTTTTCGACCGTAAGAAAAAAAAGGACTACAAGAACAATCCTCATCAAAATTAGACGTCTAAACCGATATCTAAAATCCACATTCCCCTACCGTGGTTTGAATATATATATATATATATATATATATATATATATATATATATATATATATATATATATATATATATATATATATATATATATACATATATATATATATATATATATATACATATATACATATATACATATATATACATATATATATATATGCATGTATATATATATATATATGTATGTATATATATGTATGTATATATATATATATATGTATATATATATATATGTATGTATGTATGTATATATATATATATATATATATATATGTATGTATATATATTTATATGTATGTATGTATATATATATATTTATATGTATGTATATATATATATATTTATATGTATGTATGTATGTATATATATATATATATATTTATATGTATGTATGTATATATATATATATTTATATGTATGTATGTATATATATATATATATTCAGAATAGGGGTGGAGTTTGACCCTACAACATCGAGGCTTGCTGGTTTTCATTTTTCTCTGATTTATTACTCACCATCTATTCTGTGTGGTAACTTGAAAATGCAATTCAAAATAAATGTATAAACAGACAGATAAATAAGATAAAAACTGTAGTGATAAATTATTGAATTGAATAAATTACCGCCCAGTATATTGAAGAAAGCCCGGTAAGGAACGCGGAACGGACGTTGGTGAAATTGAGTCAATCTCACGCTGATAATATCATAAATAGTTAGATATGGAGAGAGACAGAGAGGGGGGTGGAGAGTGAGAGAATGGGAAGACAGAGAGATAAGCAGGGAGAACAAGAAAGAAAGAAAGTGGGCAGAGAAAGAAAAATAGGGAGGGGATAATGAGAGGGAAGTATAGAGAGATAAATAGAGAGAGAGTGTGAAAAAGAAGGCGGAAAAGGAAAGCAGAGAATGTGAGAGGTTGAGGGAGGAAGAGGAAAAAAAGAAAGAGGGAGAATGAAATACATATGGAAGGAGAAGAAGGGAGAGACAGGGTAATAGGGAAAGAGTGAAAGTGGAGGAGACAGAGGGGGAGCTGGAAGAAAATAGGGAAAGGAGTGAGAGGTGGTAGGAGGAAGAGACATGGGTAGAGAGAGGGATATAGGACGAGAAAAAGAAAAAGAGAAAGAAGAGATATAGGAGGGGAATGGAGGAGAAGGGGGGAAGGAATGAGAGGGAAATAGAGAGAGGGACAAGTAGAGAGAAGGGAAGAGAGATAATTGAGAACATGAGGAAATCAATATCTGCAGAACGAAACGAATAAGAATAAGGACAGGTCTGGTTAGTCATTCAGAAGAAACCGTAGTGTGACAAACACCCTTTGGCAGCATGCCGTATTGGGGTGATTTATTTAAGAATAAGGGGAATAAATGCGATCAACGAATAAGTTACTTCTCTCACCTTTTCATTTGAGAAATGATCAGTAAAAAAAGTCTGAATTTCCAAGCAACAAGCGTGAACGCAAACTAGTGATCAATGTAGCATGAACTTACATTACAAATTAACCCCCACCTAAAATAAAAACCTTTTTAGGTTGTGATATTTTCGAAAAACAAGAAAACGTTTTTCCCTAAACACAGTATATGTTTAAATTTTCAGCCTACTAGCTCCATTTGTACATAGATACAGCCAGACCAGGTTAAACTGAAGAAACCTATATTGACAGTTTTAGTGACAGTTTTGGTTGATGGTTTCTAATAAAAACGATTGTAAAATTTACGTTAGCGATAGCTCCATTGATTTTTCAAGAATGGCTCCGAATTCTTTCAATTGAATTTGCTTAACTCGATTCAGCTCTGCCAGTGAGGCGTTTATTTCTTCTGTATTAACCAATGAGAAGCGTCCGTTAGAACTCGCTCTATTATCTCTTTTCGTTTTTGTTACGTCTTCGCATGAATTAGGAAGAGGTACGTGTATCCACTGGTGTCCGTCTGTCCGTTCGTCCCATCTGTCTGTCTGTCACCATGATACCTCTGAATGTTCCCAACGAATTTCAACGAAATTTTGTGCAGGAGTGGGTCACGGGCTACGGAAGAATTAATTGAATTATGGGGCGGATCCAGGAATTCGTTTCCGATCGAGAGAAATTTTTTTTTATTACTGTGCAGGTGAAAAGGGTAATCAAAAAAGAACAATTAGTGGAAAAGCTCAATTTAAATTTCAAAGGAAATAACTCAATATTTTTAGATTGCAAAGGAAATAACTCAATATTTTTAAATTTTTGTGAATCTTTTTTTTTTTTTCGATATTTTATTTTCATTCGGCTTCAGTCAGTGTATGACGTTGGCAGAAGTGGGCACTCTTTGTGTACTTTCTAATTGTAGCTATTTTGCTTTCTCACTTCCTGTTAACCGCCTTCCAGATTCTAGAAACGGCTTCTTTGCTTCTCTCTCTTCAAACTACCGTTTTCCTACCCCCACCTTCCTTTCTTGGGTGTTCTTTTGTCTTTTTTTAAATAAATGCTCTCTCTCTCTCTCCCTCTCTCTCCCTCTCTCTCTCTTTACCTATCTCTCTGCTATTGTCAAACTCAAAAACTGGAGCTGTTAATTTTTCCATCGTGACGAAAACAAGAACAACAAGAACAATCCTCACCAAGATGTGAGGTGTAAACCAATCTGTAAAATCCACATTGCCCTACTACGATTTGAACTCAACTGATTGCCAGGAGGCTGTCTTACAGACCATGCTAAATTGATATGTCTCAAGTATTATCAAAGATTTATCATGAATATACATACTGACTTATTTCATCCAAATTAATTCATTTATACAAGACATATGTATATAGAGAACTCCCTAATGATCCCTTCAACGAATACAAAAACATAACCCGATCCCTAACAGAGCTATACAACAACATGATAGGTGAAAAAAAAAGGACACAGAATATACTCAAACCCACTTCCACAAACCTGCTAGGTTCTACCTATTTCCCAAAATCCACAAACCAAATAACCCAGGTGGATAAGTCACCTCTTCTAACTGCCACACTACCAAACTGACTAATTATGTAGCTTACTATATCCAACCCTTAGCAACGCAGTATAAACCCTACATACGAGACACTACAGACCTTTTAAACAAAATCAAGCACATCACAACAATCCCAGACAAAGCACTTCTAGTCTCTTTGGAGTCATATCTCCATACTCCAACATTAAACATAACGAAGGCATTCTAGCCCTTAGAGAAGCCCTTAACAATAGAATGACTAAAGAACCCAGAACTGAAACACTTACCATCCTTATACAACACATTTTAACACTTGATGGCTATAACTTTAATAATAGACACTTCCTCCAAATGAAAGACTGCACCATGGGTACAGTAGCGGCCCCCTCCTATACTAACATCTTCGTGGGCAATTCGAAGAGACCTACATATACCTGGAGATATACAATGATTACATCTTCTATGTTAGATATATAGATGATTTTTTTCCCGATACACACAGGATATAAAGCCAAACTAGAGAATTTCTTTGCAATGTAAACTCTGCACGCGATTCAATCAAGTTTGATTTTGTGGCATCCACTGACTCCATGGCCTTCCTGAACACCTGCATATACATAGATAATAATAGAAACCTCCAAACCACCCTTTACACTAAACCCACAGACATTTACAATTACCTCCACTCTAAATCAGCCCAACCCCGACACCTAAAAAGAAGCCTACCATTTTCACAAGCTCTTAGAATTAGAAGAATTTGCTCTACAGATAATGAACTCAACAGAAAGAATAATCTATTACAACATTTCACTAAACGAGGATATTCACTAGATGATACAAATAACCAACAAAAAAGGCAACTACAATGTAGTAAATATAGAAAAACTGAATTTCGAAAGCTGACTTTCAACGTAGGTAACTCTCACACTATTTGGATGACTGTCGGAGCATGATCTTCCTCATTAATTTTCCAACCATCCGGCCTTATACTGTTCTAATCTTGACTTGGTAAATTTGAAGTGCTCAAATTTAGAAAGCTGATTTTCAAGGCATGCATTCCCTCCCCAATAGGATGACTAGCATATAATCATCATCTTAATTTGATCTCAATTTTTCTTCTATTTGACCTTGCGCAGTCATCTTAATAAATATGAAAAAAGGCTAGGATTCCGAGAACTGATTTTCGAAGCAGCCAGCCCGCCTCCAGTATGGATGACCGCTGTAACAATCTTCCTTCCCAATTTCCCTCTATTTTGCCTGGCGCCGTCCAAAATTTTTTTGTAAATGCAGAAAGTCAGAATTCCTTCCATTTTGCCTTTTTGTGCGTAATAGAATCTTCTTATTACAATTACTCCACCGTCCTTAGGTAAGTTAGTAAATTTTATTTTTATCAGGTTTCTATCGATTTCACGTTTCCAATTAATTCATTGATCACCGCTATTCCACAACAAACCGGTTTAATCATTGTTGCTGGGTTTAGGTTATTCGCATGTTCTGACATTTATATGCATCTATCTTTCTATCTATCGATCTATCCAGACCTCACCAAGCCCTGACCGTCCATAGTAGAAACTTGAAAATTTGTACACACGCTCCCTTCTATGGTGTTTTTTTTTTGTTTTGTTTTTTTAATTTCCCGCCTAAATAGATTTTGTTGGGAGAGGGGTTCAATTTACAATGAAAGTTTATGCTAAATTGGTCATCTTTTCTTCCAAAAGCGTTCATTCTGGGTTTGTTTTTTTTTTTAATTCTATTGGAACTTATTAATGGTAACAGCCCCAAAAAGGCAATACGAGTAACTTATTCATTGATCATCCCTTTTCTCATTGTTTTTTTTTTGTTTTTTTTTGGGGGGGGGTTATTGATCATCCTGTAGAATGACTAACCAGACCTGTTAAATTTATGATTCAAACCATACAGGTCGTATTTTCAGTGAGGTAACCAATGCATAATTTACGAGGTAAAAGGCAGCATATATGGGTGTTTGCCTTTCTTTTTCTCCATTCTTGTCCTTCCATTTGACACGTTGAAGATTCTTGACTCTTCATTCCCATCGGCATCGTTCCTTTTCTTTTTAGGTGAGTTATACGATGATTCACAAAACTACTTATTTCCTACACGTTCTCTCTCTCTCTCTCTCTCTCTCTCTCTCTCTCTCTCTCTCTCTCTCTCTCTCTCAATATATGTATATATCTTTTTGTGTGTGATTTTGTGAGTATATATATATATATATATACATACATATACGTAGGGTCTTTCTATATCGTGTACTTATTACTTCGATATATATATATATATATATATATATATATATATATATATATATATGTGTGTGTGTGTGTGTGTGTGTGCGTGTCCTAACTGGACACTGCCCCATCGGACATAAGCTCCCGTCGAGAGGTTGCTGAAACCTGACCTATCGAGCGGTTTCTGATTAGTATGTATATGTACATATGTGTGTTGGAGTAAAGGTCCATTTTAGCAATATAGTTACGTTTTAAATAGAACCCCCAATTAGAATTTGTTTCAGAAAAAACAAATTGCCCAAGGTCTTCCCCTATATATATAAGCCAAATTGTTACGATGAGATGACTTGTTCAGGGCATTTTTGAAACAGCATGAGGGGGAGCTCACGTTTAGTTGTGGCGTGCTTTTATCGACAGTGGTCCGAGGAGGGAGAATCACCAACCACTTATAAGGCATTGATCAGCCAAGACTTGCCGATGTGAACAGAGGGGTTTCCTGCAGAGTACTAACCAAGAGAATGGCTACTGTGGCGCGAATCGTTGATAGCTTTAATCAAGGTAGAGGAAGGAATGCGTCAAAATACACAGTACATCAATCGTTGTGGCTTATGGGGTAGTATAGCTGTAGGCCAGTTAGTGTAACCATGCTAAACAATATAAATAGCCGAAACCATCTTCAATAGGCAAAGGAGCCTCAAAACTATATCTTGCATCAATGGAAGAAGGTCCCTTGGTCCGATGAGTCTCGCTTCCTCCTGAATAGGGTAGACGACAGGGCACGTGTGTTTCGTTGTTCTGGTAAACGATGGTGTCAGGATGCGCTGCAGAAAAACAACCAGTGATTGTGATAGTTTGGGCAGAGATCAGCCAGGAAACGTAGGGTTCTATCACTCATGTAGAAGGAACTTTGTTGCGTACCACTTACATCGACAGCATTAAAGACCAGGGACAACTCTTAATAGCAACAGTCTTCTACGTTTGTACAGGCATCTTTCAGTAGAAAATGCACGCTCTCAGATTGTACGAACTGAACAAGAATGGTTTCAGGGACATAAAGAAGAATTACTGCATTGTCCCGGCTATGAAACTCCCCAGATCTCAACTCCATTGAGCACTTATGGCATATGTAGAACTAGAAAGTTCGCTTTGTAGAATCTCCACCTCATAACTTGCAGCAATTAAAGTAATTGTTGTTAACAACCTGTCACCAGATCCTTGGAGAAATCTTCAGAGACCTTGTAGAGTCTATGTCTGATCTATTCATTTTCCAATTTTCCCAATGTTTCCCGTTTCTCGACATACTCTAAGCACATCACTTAAAATCATTTTAGTGAGAAAAAAGTATTTCCGTTCCGGTGTTTTAATATATGTTCGTTTACGTGTTTCGACGTGTGAAACAAAACTGTATTAAAACGCCACATTACAAAATAAGAACTTATGGTATAGGTCAATGAACACAGCCCCTTTAAGGGAGGAAAACACATTCACATACACCAGAATACACACTGGCTTTCTTTAAGAAAAATACTCACCACACACACATACATACACACACTCACACACAACCAAATGAACGCAGAGAACATACACACACACACAATCACACACACACAATCACACACACACACACACAATCACACACACACACACACACACACAACTTCACCAACCGTTCACACACACACACATATACACATCCAAATGATCAAAACAATAAACACCCATTCCACCTTCTCATATCCATCCACACTTTCCTTGAAGCTAGAACATATCACTTCACTCTATTAGACCACTACGGTGACAAAAAGAACATCCTAGAATTTGACTCTTCCCACTGACGCCCAGGACAAACTCCTCCCATTCCTCTCCTACAAAGGACCAGAATGCCGTTGTATAAACCACATTTTTCTTTTGGGTTCATCTCTACACCTTAACATGTTAACAGCTACGCATTCTTGCGACAGTTTTCTGCATCGCAAAGTGCTTGGCGCAAGTCCACCCAAAGGTATCAAACCTATGTTCGTGACGATGAAAGCTTTTGAGATGTAATACGCTACTTTTCATTTCCACATTGTCAAAATACAACCGCCATTTTATTGAATTACGAAACATCCGCACAATAAACACACACATAAATACAATATATATTTTAGAATTACATAACAATATGTTTAGAATCTATTAAATCTCTTCACATTCTTTCTCTCTCTCCCTCTTTCTCAATATATATATATGGAAAGAGAGAAAGAGAGGGGAAGAGAAAAGGGTCCAATTAATGTTTCAAACACCCATCACCCTAAGACGCACATTTCTCTCTTGGTGATTCAATTAAAACCGGTCAGAGAAATCATTTCTGTGAGAGGGAAAATACAACTATTAGCACAAACCCTTTTTAGAAAATATCCAAGTTATTAAATATCACATAACTTCCATGTGGTGAGGCTTTCACTTACGTTTCACACACACACACACACACACACATATATATATATATATATATATATATATATATATATATATATATAGTTGATAATTGTATCATCCACAAACAGTATTACAACTCTTCAGTGTGGCTACAGACTCGATATCCCTTCCAGAACCGCTAAGTAGGATTGAAACCTTCGCTCTGGACCCAGATGCAAATGCTCTACCCCTGCCCTACACAGACGGTCAGTAGGACTGAATCACCAGATATATTTACTTACGCATAATTCCCCATCTACCAAAGTACACCATTCTAAAGTTGGAAGAGCATTGCATAGTTGCTCATAGCAGATGAGTGCCCCTACCTAAGAGCGCTTAACCCTAAATAAGGGAGTGTTAATCATAATTGATAATTATATGTATATATCGATATAAACTTTCCATTTTTTAACGCTGAAAAGGAGAATTTCATCAGTCAATTTTCATACAGTTCTAAAGTATACACGACCATGTACCACACAAGTCATTTTTAATTCAATCAGTGTTATTCATATTACAGTTTTTACAAGATAATAGGAATATCAGTTTTGCCGACCTAGGACAGTGTGTCTCTATGAAGTCATCAGGAGAAGGAGAAATAAAGCGAAGTATCACACAAGGTTGGCAAGATTTCGGTAGAGCAAGCCCGACTTTCAAAAACAAGAAAATCCAATTAATCCTTAAAGAAAGGCTATACAAGTAATCTACCCTACCGATAGGCACATCCGGAGCTGAAACATGAAACCTAACCAAAAGATTGACCCTCAAATTGAGAACCATGCAACATGCACTTGAGAGAATCATGCTCAACCTCACATGGGGAGATCATAAGACAGCACAGTATAACATAGAAAAGACAGGAGTCTAAGACATCATAGAGCCTGTTGGGAAACTCAAATGGCAATGGGCTGGATATGTTGCAAGGATGTCAGACAACCGCTGAACATCAAGTTTAACAACATGGATCCCAAGAGATCAGGTACGGGGCTGTGGACGACAAAAAGTAAGATGGCATGATGAGCTAGGTATATTCAAGAAGTGCTGACTCTGCGATATCCATGATAGAGAGATCTGGCGAATCTTGGGGATGGTCTATGTCCAACGACGGGAGCTTACAGACTGATGATGATTAATCCTCGTTAGAATGATCCCGGGCAGGAAAGTTTTCGTTGGTTTCATTTGCTAAGTATCATTTGTTCATGATTGGTACATCACACTGTTGTGTACATCCGCACAGTTAATCCTATTTGCCTGTTCGGAAGAACGAGCCTCTTCTTCTGTATTCCTACGCGCTCGAGTGCGCGTGTGGGTGTTGAAAATATATAGTGCTCCACATTTTAATAATTTGGTAAATAAATCAATAAAATGGTGCTTATAAATTTTTTTATGATTTTTTTACGAGGCTCGTGATAATCCGTCAAACTGTTTCAATGCTGTTGCAACTCTTCGATGTGGGTGGGTGGAACCTGTGCGAGTGTTGAGACAAAGGAAAATATTGGTATTGAAGGAGAGAGAGGAGATTGGCGTATGTATCTCCATAATACTCAACCAAATCTAATTTCCTAACTGTCGAGACAAGATCGTTTTAGTGAGATATGCAACGAGTAACATTCAAGTGTCCAACTGAAATGATATTAAATGCCTCTATTTCTGAAATTCCTTCTTAGTCAGAGCGTGATGATTATTCCATAAACTACATGAACGCGCTGTTTTATCGTTTTGGCCTTTCAAACAGAAACTGATAGATTTACAACAGAAGATAATTTTTGAAAGAGGAACGAAAAAGAAAGGAAGAAACATGGCGCAGAGGAGATCAGTATAGGGAGTGAGTTTAAGTGTCTGTTGCTCGCCACTGAATTCCAATAATTCAGCGGTAAGTACGGTTTCGCGTTAAGCGGGCTGCATTCCAGCATGAAGGCTCGTGAGTTCGATTCTCATCTGGAACTTATTCTTCTATTCCGATCTGTGCTGTTATTCATTTACGGCTTGAGGGTATCCAGCCAGAAATTAGTGGCGATAAAAAGTGACGACAATTTAGATGAAGATGAATAGTAACAAAATATTATAATGCAGGGGTTGAATTAGACAATATTGTTCTGCTCAAATCCCGTTTTTATACGAGAGATTTTTCTAAAATATCTATTTTGTTTTGAAATACAGGTTCAGTGAGACTTTCAGTTACTCAAACTTATTTCAATCCGAGCAAAACCAAAGCGCTTCATTCTCATTTACTATTTTTATATTTTGGCCGATCCATTCTACATGTACTAATCGTGGGATCCAAACAAACTTTGACCAAAATATTTTATTCCTATTATCGAACTCCAGTACAAAGTCTGGAGTTGACTTCGTTTTCCCACCGTAATCAGAACAGCCCTCACCAAAATAAGGGTATATAAACCGATACAAAACCCACATTCCGCTACCCAGATTTGAACTCTTAAGTGTTTACTACGAGGCTCTTTCTAGCAAATTGACAAGTCTTATGTATTGACGAAAATTTATCGTACAGATATGCATGGGTTTATTCCATTCGAATAAATAAATACCTTTTTACAAATTATGTATTTTGATCAAAAAAAAATATTATATGTACAATACAAAGGTTGTAGTAATCATGTTCAGTCGGGATGAGAGTAAGGGCGAGTTTGGCCTTGCAGCAATCAGTCTCATTTACTTTTTTTTATTTTCTATCAGTCCTTAGTTCTTAAACGACTCAGTAAGTGAATCAGTAGAGTTATGTTGTAGAACAGGAAAAATGTGAGATAACCAATTTCCAAAGTGAAATAGCTTGCTTGACTTGAAAATTAGCATCCAAAATCCTTGCTCGAACACTAATCACAGGCACCTTCAGGAAATATGCAACTGTCATAATCAATTACTTCATCTTAATAAACATATTTCATGTATCAAAGACAAAAGAAATCGTATACATACGCTATTGAGAAAAGTATTATAAATCATTTACAAATTCATTTATTCTGTCAATAAGACTTGCCTTAAGTACTCATCACTGACAATCCTTTTTTTCCATTTTTTTTTCACAGCACACAGATTGAGTGCCGAAATTTTCTCACGCAAATTTTAAATAAAAAAATTACAAAATTCCATGTTTAATCCAAAAAATTAATTTCCCGACAACCAAGAATATTTTCGTTTGTTAATGCAGAAAATGACTAATTCCAAGGCGGGAGAAGGTTGGAGTAGAAGTAACATAAGTGGTCAGCTATGGGAAAAACCGAAAAACTTAACGGCAAGTACCAGCTTCGATCGCTGTCAGCGCTAATATACAATCATGGTAAGAGTTGCATTTTTTCCACTGCCAGAATTTGCAGTGTCACAGTATGTTTTATCAGCTAACTATAATTAGAGGAATCTCCATAGGGGTACGTCTGTATGCAACGGGATTACTCAACAACTTCCAATTGTACAAATTTGATATTTTCCAAATATATAAGACAGCACACCAAGCATTGCGATGTCAAATTTGAAATTGTTTGGATCAGCAGTTCTCGATGAATCTAATTGAAAAATAGTGTAGATTTTTGTCCAGTTATCCATATATGTATCACGCATACAGGTCGCACCAATGGAGATAGGGGGATGTTCAATAAACATTTACTCCTTATTATGTCTAGGGAAAACCTTTATGTTTTTTAATCCCCTTATTTATATATATATATATATATATATATATATATATATATATATATATATATATATATATATATATATATATATATATATGTGTGTGTGTGTGTGTGTATAAACGTGTATGCTAATTTCTTCAGTTTGCTCGCGTTCACGCATCTCATTGGTCAATCTACTTTCTTATTATGACATAACGATTACGTCATAGAAACATTCACGTCTGATCATACATTAAATTAGGATAGTTGAATTATTAAAATTACCTAATAAGATATCTTTTGGTTCCCTACAAAGATAACCCGTCATTTTTTACGGGTATATATATATATATATATATATATATATATATATATATATATATATATATATATATGGTGGAATATTTCTGATAGACAATGAGGAAAACACAAAATGTCTGAATGGATATTTATTAACGGACATTTTGTAGGGAATGATACCCACATCATCAGCGAGATAAGAAGAGTATAGGGGAAAGTCTCTCGATGTTAGAGTTATCAGTGTTGCAAATGGATGAGGTATGAGTGTTTGAGGTTGTCTGTGGAGAGATTGATGGGAGAGAGAAGAGGACGAGAGATAGAAAGGAATGAGACAAAAGAGAGGAGGAGAGAAGAGAAGAAGAGAGAGAAAAGAAAAAGAGAGAAAGGAGGGGAAGATGTGTTAGATAAGGAAGAGTAAAGAAAGTAGAGAAAGCGGTGGTAAAGCAGAGAGAGTGGAGAGGAGAGCAGAAGGAGAAAGAGAGAGAGATGGAAAATAGAGAGAGATAGAGAGGATGAATGAGAAATGGGAGAAATGATGAGAGCGAACGAGTGAAAGCCAGAGCGGGTTGAGAGTGAGGCAAAAAAAAGAGACGGGAGGTAGAGAAAGGAAAGAGAGGGTAAAAGAATAGACAGATAGGAGGGAACAGGATGAAAAGAGAGGAAAGAAAGAGAGGAGAGAGGGCAAAAAGAAAGAAAGATAGAGAATAGAAGAGTGAGTGTGTGATGTGGTGACGTTACAGTAGCTAACATTTTCTCATTTTACTTCGCATCGTAATTGGAAACCGTCAACCAAAACTGTCAACTTCAACACTGGTGTCTTCAGTTTTCAAAGCTGGTTATTGACTGAGAAGCATACAACGTTTACATGAAATAATCGTGATCAACCTTACATCGAGAGATCACAAGACAGTACAACGTATTAGGGAAAAAACAGGCGCCTGAGACATCATAGAATCCATTAGAAAACACATAGAAATTAATCACCCATTTTTCCAAGTTCTGATTGATAACCTCCAAAACGGTATGCTGCCAAAATTCATTGGTTACGTGACGATTTCTATTGAGTGACTAACCAGATCTGTCATTTATTTGTGTTGGTTGGCGAAGTACAAACCAAATTATCATATTGCAATATTTCGGCAGGCAAAATAATAAAAAAAACGAACAGGACGGGGCGCTCTAATGTTAGGGGAATAATTTTAATTCCAAAATAACAACTGCTGTGGGGAATCAGAACTCAACAGTCGTGGTAGACGGAGAAAAAAAAACTACTGATGATAATTTTCAAAAATTGAAAACCAAATCACAAACAACTTGGAGATTTTCGCCTTCGGCTCAGGTAACTACACGTTGAGAAACAAGTTCTTTGCGCACGGAACACGATTCAAGATGAGAAACACACTGATGAGACAAGCACTAATTAATTCGCTCATGGCGACCTGAATCAGCTCGGTCGACGTTATTTGAGAACCGAACGGGAATATCGTTGAATAATCGTTATACTCTCGATGTTGCCTTTGTAACTTCAAGTAGGTATCACCGATAGCCTACTTGTTAGATCTTTAGCATTTGATATGAAATATAGACATCATCAGCCGTTATAAGTCCGCTGCTGGCCAAAGGCCTTTCCCATCTCCTTACGTACAAGTACTTTTACTTTCATTCTGTTTGAATCGTTGTCAAACTCCTAGAGAGTTGACTTTATCATCGCGATTAGTCAGATGTAAAAATTTAGATGATATCAAAAAAAATAAAAGAATTTTTTTTTAAAGTTAAACACCTTCCAGACAGGGTATCGATTACGTTTTTCGTTTGCTATTTAATGTCGAATTTTCTTACGGAAGGCCATGTGCATACATTTCTCTTCTTCTTCAGATAAACTTGTCTTGTCAGTATTCTCTTGGTTGGTTAAATATATTTTTCCTTCCAATTTTACGGGTAAACGTTGTTGTAGTTGCTGTTTTAAGAAATTAAATATTATAATCTGCATGAAATTCGTCTGCACTGTCTGTCCCCTTTCTTTATGTTTCCGGTATGCTTACCGTCAATGGAATTTTGGCCGGGTGGATTTTATGGTATTTTTGATCAATCATTTTTATCTTTCCTGGACATAAAGTGAGATTTTCTTTCATCTTGAAGAAAAAGGAGAAATAAACGTCAGAAGATTTATATTCTCACTTATTTAAACTGTAGGAAAAATTATTTTATTTAAGACGAAAAAATTAATCATTTATCAACTGTTTCTGTTGTCAAACTCCTGGAGAGTGGACTTTATTATTGCAATAAGTCAGATGTGGAATTTAAGATTTCTGAATTTAATACATGGAAAAGAGAGAAGGGTGAAATAAAAATGATTCTGTGGTGCAAACATTTGTAAACATTGATATTTTTTACATATAATAACAAGTATATATGTTTTATTTATTTTCCTTGTCAGTGAAATTTGCTTTGCTACGAAGGATATGATTAAAACAGTTCATTTGATAGAATAATCTTTAAATATAGAACATGAGAATTTTAAAAAGGCAGTAGATATTCGTTTGTGAGTTTGAGGTATTCGTTCATCCATATTATTTATAATTACCAATAAATTTCCATTTTCAGTTGTGTTTTCGTGGCATAGTGATCTGGGGCGTTCTGCAAGACATCAGTAGATTTGAGGATCAAATCCAACTGGAATTTAAACATTTTTCTTTTTTTCTTACCACGAAGTCAGTATCGGATTAACCATGAAGCTGATAATGCTAGTCTTTCTTTCCTGATCTCGACGCCTGTAATGAATCAACCATTAGGCTGAGTAGGCTTTTTCTTTCTGTCTTTTGACAAACCTTTACTATTGAGTTTTGACTCTATCTTTTCATGTAACGATACTGGATGAAAATGACTAGAAGAAAAATGAGTGACATCATGCACGAATAACTGTGTCACGGTGACGTATGCGAAAACTGATGACAAATCCACTCTCACTTCTAAAGCCCAACTCAGGTCGACTTGTTCTACTGAAGTTAGCAAATCCCACGTACAGGATCTATTATTAAAGGAGTTGAAATGAGGCACGTAGTTTTGGGATAATATTGTATAGAGATATCAATTTTGTTTTGTTTACTTTTAAGATTTTATTGAAGCCAGAGAGTTTGACCTTAGCGCAGGCAAGCGTGTTTACATTGAACAATCGTATTTAAGTGAACGGAGTTTTTTTATTATTTCTTGCACGTGTCACGACCACGTCTCATTCAATTCTTAGCCAGCGTTTTTTCATGAATAAATGTATTTATTACTGTTCTGCTAAGAATGACATTAAAACAGTTAAAATTTGATGTATGGTAATTTTTACGTTAAAATAACTCTTAGAACAATACGTGATAGTGAGGCGTGCAAAAATAAATAATTCCCAAAAAATAAACGTTCGATCCGAATGTAAAGACATCGAAACAATTAGTCAAACGGTAGCAAGTTTACTATTAGATATATAAAATATCATCGTCACATTATTCTTTTCTGTAATAATCAGTGAGATTTTATAAGGAATTCAATGATAGAAAAAGATATTTCCATCCTGTGTGGAGCCACGGATTTCTATTGTGCGTGGAGCTCCAGGGATTCTCCATTGATCGGAAATCTCTCAATTTCTTGTAAGGTCAGTAAAACATACTTCTAGTCACAAAGAGCCTCGTTATGGCTCGACTCTATTATTTCATAAATATATTTCCACTAGTTTACGCTTGTCATCAAAAATAATTTTGCAATTGTACTGTACTTGAAAAGTAAACACCAAAAATATCATTTTGCTCTGCATTCTCGACAAACTGCAAAACTTGACTTCATTTCTCTACTGTAGCAAAAAGAAGAATGACTTTAACTAAAATTCGTGGCGTGAAGCGATGTGTCAAAAATCACAATCCCCTACCGTAACATGAATACACCTCTAACAGATTGTGGGGAAGCTGTATTGCTAGCTGAGCTAAACTGACCAGTTACAGGTATACCATACCAAATTTAACTACCAATAGTCTTATTAATTTTATCCCACCCAAATAGACTGATGCTGGCTCAATGACGAGATTAAATACTGTCTAAAAAAGTCTATTCCAAGTTCATATTAACGAAAATCTATCATGGAAAGACACAAGGGCTTATTTCATTCTCATAAATAAATACATTGATACAAAATATACCTATTTTTTATAATTCTTTATCTATTATATACACAATACAATTAGTTTTGTTCCACGATCTTCTGACGTCTTTCAGGCGTCATAATTCTATCTTCTAAGAACCGTTTTTGTTATCGTTCTCATCAAAAACTTAAGAAAAAAAGGTCTAGTCGTCTTTTGCAGTCTCCCACAGATTTTTTTCCATTCGGAGAATTCTATAAAAAAATGATTTATGGAAGCTCCCGATCCTGACAGTTACGATTTGGAAAACTTTGCTTTGACGTGCATAAACCTATGGCTGCAAAAGTCACACATTGCCTACATGAAGCATATTTTCTTTTATTAAAAAGTATGATCAAACAACATATTCATCAGAAATTAACGCAATCAGATTGTGCACCATGAACTCGTTTGTTGATACGTCATATGCACTGTTTCCGTCATACTTAGACAAGTTCATGTTGTACGATATGATAAACACACGTTTAATTTCATTAGTGTGTCAACTCCTGATGAATATATTGCTTAATTATGTATATTTTTAAATATACTTTTAAAGTCTATATATGACTTCCAGAGACCCTTTCTCTATGCTGGTTAAACGCTGCCATAGGTTTATGTACGTCAAAGCAAAAGTTACCAACAATTCTTCCTAGTCACCAAAAAAAACATGCACACCATGATGAAATATTACGACGTCTCTGTTTATTAATTCTGGACTATTATTGCCTTCAGTTATGGTAATCGGAAGCGACTCCCTTCCAACCCTCCTATATACACAGTATCAACTTCTTTGAATGGAGACTAGCCTTTTATACGGTCAGTGGTGGTTCGTTGCACATACCCCACAGTCTCTGGCATTTCATTTGGTTGCAAAATATCCACTTTTCCTCGCCTGTTAGAATTTGTATCAAAACGGTACTTTTTTCGTTTAACTTGGGCGTCTATTGTAACCAAATTAGTACAAATGATTTTCAACGCTTTGATTACATTATTTTGAGTATATTGGCTATCTCCTGCATCGTACAACGTTGATTATTCTCAAGTAATGTCTTCATTTGATCACTATAGATCTCAACTTGTCACCTCGAACATGCCTGTGGGAAATCTCCAGTATAAACCTTCGCCAACCACTTCTGAGACGATCAATCATTCACATTACCGTCTTTGTTAACTGCCCAGATCTTAATTGACCCTTTTTTACCTTTCTTAAAACAAAAAAGCATACGCCGAAAATATAGTTTATTTTCTTTCATATTCAAAGTTAGAACCAATTGATAAAAATACTACAATTTTTATGTATATTTTTTGATGCAAGTTGATAAATTACAGCAGTAACAGTATTACCAGAAATGATCGTTTTGAATGTAACTAGTTCAGGTCAAACGCTCCTGGTGCCATCTTAATCTCTATTCAAGAACGATTTCTTTTTTTTACCGATTCAGAGACATTTACCATAATGAAACATCAATAAGCGAATGAATCAGATGCGGGAAGATGACGTATCTGGTCGATCGTGTTTTACAGAAGCCATATTAGAAGAGAGGTATTTGTGTTTGGCTTCTGTTTGTCGCGGCTTTTCGTGACTTAGTTAAAATATGAGGTTCAGAACATTAGGTGATAGTTGTTTGTCGATAAGACTAAGAGATAGGTGGCTTTTTATTGCGACTATTGAGACCCCCAGTTCTCGACTTCGAATAAACAGCGCAGATCGGAAATACAGATATCAACAAAAGTAATAATAGAGAGAAAAAAACTCATTTGCCTTGCTTGAACTTGGCACAGTTATTCATCGAACTTTCGTTCGTTAAAATTAGAATTCCGTATCAGTGACGTACATAAATTGTCTAACTTCAGTACAAAGTCTGGAGTTGACTTTGTTTTCCTACCGCAACAAGATCAACAAAAAATAATCCTCACCAAAACGAGGAGTGTAAATCGATTTGTAAAATCCACATTCCCTTGATTTGAACTCACGACCGATTGATTGCCAGGAGGCTTTTCTAGCTGATTGAGCTTAATTGACAAGTCTTAGATATCAACAAAAAATATCATACAGATACGCACATTTCATTTAATTCTAATAAGACAAAATAAAATATACAATTTTCTTTTCATTCATTATATATACAATACAAAAGTTGCAGTAATCATCTCCAGACTTTTGAGTCTAACATAATTGTATCATTTTGATCGCCATAAAAGTCGGATCAGTCAATATTTGGAACCACCTGAAACGCTGAAAGCAAATATCAGAACAGACGTAATCATCCGTGATTTGATTTTCATAACAGAGTCACCACAAACTCCATTGGCATTGTTTTCACTTCAATTTTTGATTCGATAGTAGGAAATCGTCGCAAAATGATTTTATGAGGTCTGTCCAGAGAGAATCTAGCCATTCAATATTACCAGGGAAAATAACCTATCTGAAACTACGAAACCTTAGTAGCCCTATACTTATCTCAGTGTACCTTCCACTTATCCAGAGACAACTTTCAGAATCGCCATCAGCTGCCTCGTCGTGTTCTCCTTAATCTCGTTCACGATATGAAATCACCGTCTTTCTCAACAGTGATTCAAGTTTTGGAAAAGGCCAGAGTTTGTTGAGGGTTAAATCCAGAATGTAGTGGGTAGAGAATCTGACAGACCTCGGTGAATAAATGTTTTGCCCCAAAACAGAAAATTGTATAAGAAATGAAGAATAACTCGGTCGATTTCTTGGGAATTCAACTGTCATACAATACGCAATCCTATCTAATGGTATCCTACTGCCGACCGAGTAACCCCACATAAGGGTATATGTCCATGCATGCGCGGTAAGGTCCACTCGAATTGGTTCACAAGTTGCATCAAGGCCACATGACTGACTCTCGAAATATTCGAAACGGCTGGACACTTTCCGGGCATACCTCGTATATTGCATGTTCGACTTGATCTAAACCAATGATCTTCGAAACTATTCAGGAACCCTGTTAAATCATTAAATTATCTAGGGAACCCCTTCAAAAAACAACATACCCTTATATATATATATATATATATATATATATATATAATTGTGTCATCCACAGACAGCTGTTTCGATGTATTACATCTCATCAGTATGGTTATAGACTTTCCATTATCCCATCCAGTACTGCGAGGAATGATTGAAACCTTCACTTCAGACCCGGGGGACGATATCCTACCTCTGGACTACGGATCTGGACGGTCAGTAAGGCTGAATTTAAGCGATATATTCATTTACGCAGAAATTCCTCATCCACCAGAGTGCTCTATTTCTATGGAAGAGCATTGCATAAGCTTACAATGGATGAGTTACCTCACTTAAAGAGTGCTCAACCCTAGATAGAGGAGCATTTTAAAATATATATATATATATATATATATATATATATATATATATATATGTGTGTGTGTGTGTGTGTGTAACGATTGGATTTTATTTTTGTTTATAGAATTATCCGAATGTTTATAAACCCAAATAGAAAATGCACTCATGGAAGAATGAGAGTTAAGCTTACTGAAGGAAAATAAACGATTACTTACTGAACAGCGTCTGTGTCATGCCAATAACAAAGATATTCTAATTAGGAAGACAGAATGCCGATATTTTTTACCATATAACAACTACTGTTCATGTTAAAAAGATAGAATAGACATATAAAAAAAACATAAAGGAATCCTGTATGTAATGAAGACTTATTAAGTTTATTGCGAAAATGTCACTTCGTTTCTCTGAACTCCTCGAAAGGTCGTTTAGAACCCTGAGTTTCCGCAGAAACACAATTAGAATACCACTGATCTAAACAAATCAGGTTTCTACAAATGTAAGTACATAAATGAAATAAATGAAATTCTTCATACGAATTTATGCGGAAGATTATTTTAGCAAAATAGAACGATTCGAATCCGAGTATCGATTAATTATTGATTGAGCTTTCATCGATGTCGGTAAAACTTTAGCTGTTAAATGGTCTTTTAATGACGCTTAAGTGTAGAATCAATCTGCCAGCAACCACCTCCACACACACTCACACACACACACACACACACATACACACACACACACCCGACCTACGATGCGTGGAAATAATTTGATTAAAATATGGAAAGAAAATCAATATCTCTATTCTCCTCAACCACCTATCCGCCTACCTCCACTAATCTAAGACACGCGTAAAGCGATTTTCTTCTTCACAATAAAAAAATAAATAAAAGATTCTTTATTACACAAAGAAATCAATTCTTGCGAATACGTCACGAAGTAACAACCAATAAAATCTCAATACCTCGGCATATAAAACGTAGCACTTTTATTATATGATCACAATTATATTTTCGCCTCACATCTTTCATATCGACTTCGAAATATTTAAGGACGAGTCTAAATATTTCAAACCCGTAAGAAAAATGTGTACCTTCACAATGTATTTGTATCATTGGAACATTTTTACACCACTATTAACATATTGCGCGGGAGGGCATATTTTTTTTTTGTTCCTGTTTTCTTTAGGATTTTATGATTTTTTTAGAAGTTATTTATAACTTCCCGTTAAACAACTGGTTATTTGAATTAAACATAGTGTTCGCTGTGCTGATTCTTGCATAAACATAAAATTAACGGAGGAAATGCCTGCAAGAATCGCCCGCTTCGCATGACGTTAATTTGAAAAACTTCGACTGTTTCCGTTCTTTTCCTGAAATCTAAGTATAGGCAAAAACAAGTAGAGGAATTTTGAAATTTGCTCAAATTTAGACTTGATAAAGTCGGTCGAGTTTCACAAAGGTTTTTGCGCTCCGATATCGTAATGGTTTTCACGTCTACCTCACACGCTTCGATTCCCTGTACAACCAAAGTGTGGAAAACTATTTATTAGGACAAATTTCCCAGTGCACTCAGCAGCTAATTGAGTACACTTTGAGCTGTGTGATTGGGTTGGAGGTATCCCTTCGGTGGAATTGCATCCTGTCAAAGGGTTGGACTTAAAAACTTGTGAGTATAAACTCTTGGCCTCGATCAGACTTGGAACTTGCAAGGGTCACTAAGCTGACGCTTGCAACAGAAACCAGGACTTCATCACTGGCTGTCATACTCCATCGGGGGTTGTCTCTTAAGAGGTGTGATGCTTTACTTTTACAAAGGTTATTACAAAATTAATAATCGTTGCTTTAAATAAAAAGCCGACTCAATAATATTTAGGAGCGCAAACCCATGCACCCAATTATTATTGAGTTTCACCTGATGAAATCTGGGAGGAACTGCGAATATAAACAACTGATAAATTTATTACTCTTTTGCCAATCGAAACTCGACTTATATGTGTAGCATGTCATAAATTAATGATCTCTTTGACCTGAATCAAAGGTCAACAGTGACAAAATGCCCAGTAATAATGAAATCCAATAAGGTGGTGCTACTATAGCGTTTCGTCTACCGAAGTAACTGTAGTCTACGACACTATGACGTGGGGTCTACCAAGACCACACCTAATCCGACTGGTCCTTAGCAAGGGACACATGACTTGTATATTCCAGGTAAGCATAATGAAATTTGATTTTCTTTTCCTTTAAAACCCGATACAGATTCCTAGTATACCATCAACAAGGGACACCTGACATGTATATTTCAGGTAGACTGCATGCTATATTATAAATGTCCCAGTATACTGCATGCTATAGCCCGGTAGACCAGACCGTATAGTTGCAGACAATAAGGTGTTAATGAGACCTACCACATAATTTTGGGAACGAAATAAATAGGTCAAGAAAATAAGCTCGGGTTTGCTAAAGCAACATGTGAACATTAATAGCGCTCATAATTCTGACTTCTGATAGGGGAGGTCACTCTTATATATTTACCATATGATATAATCCACTTCCGGCTAGCTATGTTTGTTTGTTTTTTTAGATTTATCAAAATCCTTTTCCGACTTGCAAGACCTGTCGAAGCTTCACTAGAGGCCTGCTAAACGTACATTTAGCGGACGTGTATCCTACTCTGTGCGTTGTCAGCCTCTCACGATGCTGGATGAGGAGCTGGGATTTCTCGGTTGGAATTCAGTTATCTGTTTCCTGAACTGGTTACCACCCCCGGGTCTGCCCTAATAAATCGAGAGTATATAGAGTAAATTCAGAGAAAGTTAGGAGCAACTCTTATGATTAAAATATATACAATCTACGCAAAAATAAATAAAACTTGTATTTCAATAATATTCTTTGTCCAAATCGTTCAAGTTTCCAGGACGTTTGATATTCTTCCTTTCTGATCATATACTCGATATACTTGTATATGACAAGTATTAAAGATCAAATTTCCAGGTAAGAAATTATCGGTTGACCTATACACAAGGAATGATTTTGTTAGTTTAAAATCGAAGCATGATGGGAAGACTTATAGAAACTCTATTGTAACAATATGTATTGGCAAACAATGCTAATCATATGTGTCGGCTTATCGGAGAGCGATTATTACCAAGCTTGACTTGCAGGGAGTTATTGTTTATTTCTTTTATCACTGGTTAACCTGTTTTTGAAACAAATGTCATGTACAACAAACATTTTGAGGACAAAGACACCAAAATCCAAATCGAAAACATAGACCTGAAAAGAGTAGACAACTACATCTACCTAGAACAACGAATTTCCATGAAGTCCTTGAAAGAAGAAGAAATCAAGAGAAACATCACTCTAGGATGGTAAGCTTTCGGTAGAGTAAGCTCAACCTTTAAGAACAAGAAAATACCGTTAGTCTTATAAAGAAAGATCTACAGCCAATGCATCCTTCCGATAGTCACTTGTGGGGCTGAAATATGGAACCTAACCAAGAGATAGATCCTTAAACTGAGAACCATTCAATGTGCACAGGAGAGAACAACGCTCATTATCACATGGGGATATCACAATACAGCACAGTATATGAGAGAAAAGACAGAAGATATATCATAAAATCGATAAGAAATGGCAATGAGCTAGTCATATTGTCAGAATGGCAGACAACCGCTGGACAGCACGACTCGCAACGTGGTTCCACAGAAATCATGTACGAAACAGTGACCGGCAAAATATAAGGTAACGTGACGAACTAGACAAGTTCACAGAGTATTGGCTCCGCGACGCCCATAATAGAGAAGTCAGGCAAATCCTGAAAAAGGTCTATGACCAACGACGGGCGCTAAAAGGCTTCTGCTGATGATGACGATGATTATATTGCAACGCTATGTTATGGTCTTGTGAGGGACTAAGATAAGCTAAGTAAACATCTATCCGTAATCACTGACTGACCCGGGAGAAAACTTATTTTAGGATTGGACAAAGGTTCAATCTATTCCACAGGGAAAACACAGAAATCTTTTTAAAGCCACAAAGGGATATTTTTGGTTTGAAAAAATGGCATTTAGTCAACAAGACTCGCCGAATTTTTTTTTCAAGTGAAGAAATAAATAACTCTTAATGATATAAAGAACGACATGAAATCAGCTTTGTAATAAGTTCTCACTAATTGACTTGGTGGATTGAGTTTTCAGATGCAAAGAATTAAATCGGACAATGATTGGATGCCCACTCAGCATAAAGGACTTTGCCGAATAAGTGCAGCTCTACAGTTCTGTATCGATGAATGAGTTTTTCTCTCTTGAAAGAAGTTTAAGGTAACGAAGTCGGTATTGACTGATATGTATTCAGCAAACAGATGGAAAAAAAAGTTTAATTCCTTTTACCAATGCAAGAATACAACCTAATCTCTTTACAGTGAGAGAGAGAAAGTTGTCCAGAACTAGACCCCCTGAGTCTCCAATTTAGATCCTAGTTCAGGATGTACAAATCTCCTTTGTTCGTTGCTTCGAGGCAGTGATAAAGGGACATTCTTTCCTGGATGTACATCACTGATTTTAAAAGTACATGGAAAGCCGTTTGTGGTGTCACAATGACCTCCGAAGGAAACAGGTCGATGAAGAACACCGAGACGTACAGGTGTGCCGACCTACGCAGGCCTAAGTATATGTATGTGTCGTCGTTATCCGTTTATAACCCCCGTTGTGGGGTTAGGTCCACGCCTGCAATTGTTAATAATACTCCTGGCTTGCTGGGCCTGTCGAATCTTCGTTCTGCTTACGGTATCTAGTACTCCCTAGTGGTCACCCATCTAGTTACTGACCAGACTTTTTTTTAACTTCGGTGATCTTGCGAGGAGTGTATCGAATACGATTTGATCGCAAGCTATTGTACCGGAATCGAACCCTGCACATTCGGGGTTGAAACGGACATGTACGTAGAATCAATGATCAAACGTTACTGGTTGATTTAAGTTTTAAGGTGTTTATTCCTGGGACTGCTACCCGTAGCATCAAAACATAGCAGCTGCGACCCTTCCTGACAAAAAATGGGTATGGGAAAGAGATATGATGGTATTTTTTCAATATGGTCATCAGTCACGGCCTCTTGATTTCACGGACAGACCTGGCTCCAAACCACGGCCTCGGGTATGGGATGTGAGCTGACGTCTTACTCCGACGGAATCGAAAAACACAACTGACTTATTGAAGGTATTTTAAAAATCACGTAGAGAAGAAGCAGCGTTTGTACTGGCTATTCAGATTCCGACTTTTCCACGCAAGAAAATCAATCCTTCATTTGGGTCCTTGGAAATGTCAGAACATAGAAATCCGAACCGAGATAACGACACTTGACCTCTACATCAGGGTCAACGTTTGACCTTTTCGGATCTTGGCTGATAAATTCGCTTGGAGAAGCTGTGTCCGCATCCAGTCCAGCAATGCTTGAAAGTGGAAAAAAACACGTCTCTCAACAGGGATCACATAAGAAACCGAGGCCGACAGATCACAAGATGAAAAGATGATCTAGACAGATTCAGGAAATACTGGCTCCGCAACGCCCATGATAGAAAAATGTGACGAATCCTGGGAAAGGTCTATGCCCAACGACGGACGTTAAAAGACTGATGATGATAATGATATTAACTTCGGGGAGAGGTTCATCAATCATAGTCCTTGAATTGAATGTTTAGCAGAGAGGCATTGGGTACCATTTCAAAACTTTTATTTTCAAGAGCTGTCGGAAGGTGCCGATAGAATGAAATGAATAGAACCCGACCATTCCCTGTCAAATATGTTCGCTGTCCTGACGATCGGACGTTGCCAAGGTATTTTTCTGTCTTTTTTTCTTTCATTTTTCTCTCAAATTCACTTTCGACCGGGCCCCTCCCCAACTTGCTCAACACCTCCGGTGTTACGTCAGTGGGTTCTGAGCACATCTTTAAAACTAGAGAGAGATAAAAAAAATCGTTAAAAATTTTAAAAAAATATATGGAAGTATAATTAGTTGGGTGAGTAGAAATATTATTTCAGTAACAATGGAAAAATCAAACTTGACTTTCACGCTTCAATCCTTGGGATTCTAATAGTAAAGAGGTGTACTTAAGCACGTCCTCTCTTTACCAAATTGTAGGTTAGCTAGTCTGAGATATTTTTCTCTCTTCTTCCTTTCTTCCATCATTCTCTCACATTCTCTTGAATTCTCACCTTTACCTTATTGGGCGCTTTCAGCTAATACATATATATATATATATATATATATATATATATATATATATATATATATATATATATATATATATATATATATATATATATATATATATATTGAACAGAAAACAAGTAAAGAACGCAACAACATCTTGCTTAACATCAGTAAACGTTTGAGAGACTTTGAGATCAGTAGAGCAGTTTCCTTGGCAGATGACATCACCTTCCAAGATGAATGTCACAAGATGTTCATTGCTGCCGGTACTCTCAGAAGTACTGGGACTATTCCATCCCTCTCGGTGTATGATACAAATAGAAACTTTATCGGGGCTGACAAATGGCAGGCAGACACAATCAGCGACTTGTTCAGGAAACAGTTTTTTGATCACGAGCAACTAGGTTCATTCATGGATGACCCTAGGCAACTAACGGTTCCAATCAAAGGGAGATAAGTATGGAAGCATGGAAGTGTATCAAAACTTTTCGAAATGAGCGTTCACCAAAACCTGACGGTATCAACGGCGAACTGTTCAAGTATGCCAGTTGTGGTGACATTTACCTTCAAGTCTGATTTTTTCACCACATTTAGTCTTTCGTAGTAAGAGTGGCTTTAAGGCAAACTTTCCACAGAATTGAATTATAAATTGTTAATGTGTTCGTATGGAGAATGTGTCTCACACTAGAGGAAAACCCGTAAGACGAACAATCTTGTAGAGAAAAGCAAAACTAAATGAAAAAACAGTACATTTCTCTTCTTTCAAGTATTCAAATTCTGAACAAGAAATCAAGCACAGTTTTAGAAAAGAATAAGTTGCGATAAAAAGTAGTTGAATTGATACTTTTTCCTCTCAAAGTCTTTATTCTTTCAAAGATTCAAAGAGATAGAATTCGGATATATTTCACCGAGAGAACAGTTTTTTTTCCAGCAATTAAGTTCATTTAACTAAAGACATTCCTTTTGTTTTGCAAAATTAATTTGAAACTACTTCTAAATCAAACCCTGGAAAAATCCTTTTTTCAATTGACGAGAGCAGCTTATTCCAAATCTAATTGTTCCTTAGATTTCTCATATTTTTGATGTGGCTCGTGGAAGAAAAATGCACTTCAACTCCTTCCAATTCTGTCTTCTTTTCTGACAAGCTCCGCCCTACAAAAGATTCTCGTCTGCTTCCAAACAATATATTTCGCGGGAAGCAAGGCTTAGTTGAAATGATAATTTTTCGTCTTTTTAAAATTACTCACCTCAGACTGAATCGGGATTCACTGCCACATCGATTAATTAAAAGGATTTTTTACTAATTTTACGGTTTATTGATTTCGGAAAATTATCGAAAAATGTAAACACCACAAGAAAAATCATTTTACAGACCAGTGGAGATAACTGTTCTCTAAATAGTAAGAGGTGTACGATTACCGCCATTGCACTAATCACTTAAACGTAAAATTACAAATGTAATTCTTTGCATCACTGATATTATATCACCACCAATCACTTCTATCATCAACTCAGCATTTGAAAAATACCACCCAATAGAAACCATTGGCCAGGGTATCCTAATCGCACCATACTCCAAACACCTCTCAAAAATTGTCTACGCCTCAACCTACGACCCATCCTGTTGTCAAAAAGCATCCAGAATATCTTGTTCTCTAAAACACTTTACTGCATCCGTGACAAGATCGACCATTTCACAGGACCATACCAGAGTGGCTTGTAGCGGGAACGCTGTTGTGTCGACATCGTATGGGCTTAGCGCATGTTTACCTCGGTGATCATGTCCCAGCACTGGGATTTCTTCAAAGTGGCCATAGACTTGCCCCGGGCCTTTGACATTATTAAAAGATCAAAGATCCAGGATGTGCAACACCAAGCTGGCTGTAATGAGGATGAGTTGTGACTGGTCAGATTACAACTCGCAAACACCAGAGAAAGGGTCCGCGTCAAGACGGTTTTTTCTGCTTAATTTAAGACAATAATTGGCTATCTGTAGGAAAACTGTCTGTCTCCTGTGCTCCTCACATGCTAGCTTGATATGGCTATATCATTTGTGTAGAGATGCTCTGCACGGTCTGTTTCATCACTAGGCGTGTCAATAGAGATGGAATACGCAGATGATGTGGACTTCATAGATGAGGGCAAAAGGACACTGGAAACACTGTTCCTCATAACCACTGAAAGACTGCAAGATGTGAATCTATTCGTGAATGAGACCAAAACACAGTTCATCCACGTATATACTTATCTGGAACAGAAAACAGGTGAAATTGATACATCCTGAATGGGAGATAAAGACTGGAGGGAGAGAAAGATACGCAGATCAATCCTATGCAGCTCTCTGGCTTTTCTAGAAGATATGTATCAGTTGATCAAGGATCCCCCTTACAAAGTAACAGCGCCTGTATAATGCAACGTGTGTGTCTTTATCGATGACTTATTGCAAAGCTGGGCGGCTCCAAATGCAGCTATGGATAAGCTTAATGCCTGCAACCGCAAACGCCCGCGAGTAATCATAAGACACCGATGGCCAAACAGCCTAATCTGCAACAACGCTCTGTATAAGACGTGTGATACCATACCACTCTTAACAGAAGTGACCTGTGACATATGTTTGGCCATGTGCAATGGATGCCTGGAGAAACAACTGCACAATGAGCCTGAGAATTTGCTCAAGAATGAGTCCAACAGCTACAATGCTCGCAAAAGCTGTCAAAGCAAAAACTTGTTTGGTAGGCTGCAGGCAGACCTTAAAAGCGCAGAATTGGGAAAGTTAAGATCATTCGAGAAACTGGGCGAGGGGGTGCTACGGAGCTAGGGGAACGATGCAGCAGCTTCAAATGAAAAAAGGACTGAATGCTGTTGTATGTTTCTATTAGTTCGGCCGTGGAATACAGTTAATCATCATCATTTTGAACGGAAAATGAGGATTCTGTTTAGCATTATGGTTACATAGTAAAATCCCAATAAAAAAAATATACAGGAATTTCTACTTTACTTCCCCTGGGCCCATTAAGTATGCACACCAAACTTGGACAATCTGTGCCAATGTTTTTACGGCTCGTGGAATATCCTACACCATTTGTCGTCCTACTGCAAGTTATGCAAAAGATCCGGTGCTGTGATCGAAGCATCGCTTGGAACAGGCGTCTGGGTGATGAAAACGAAATGAAGCGAGGAAAAATAGGAGCCATAAAAGCAGGAAGCGAAGCACGTTAATAAAACCTGTTTATTTTCTATTGGTAATTCGACAGCTTGTCTCAGAGGCAACGCGATACATTCTCTTGGGTTAAATGGATCGGTTGCCTTTCTAGACAGAAGGGAAGAGCTTGTAGCGGCGAAGAGTGGTCTATGCAGAGATAGCGGCGTTCAAATCTGCGATCCAATAAACCATGCTCAGACCACTGCTTGCTATTTCCTGTTTTCTAAGTGAATTCCCCAAGTCGTTCTTGGCTTTTTACCCTGCTGATTCCAACGCTGGTCTTCCGTCTCACCAAGTCAAGTCACCATTGCTTACTGCACAGATTCGGGTGGCGACTAGTTTTGTCTGCTTTGGGAGCTAAAAATCAGCTCCTTCTATGAGGATCGACCAAATTTGGAATTTAATTCTAACATTTTCCCTGCACCCGTCCTCGGGCTAACTGCATGCTTAAAATCTCATTGGTCCACTTCCTCTCAGGCGAGACCACACTTCCTTTTATGTCGCCCAGCCACAATTCTCCTTTTTTAGCGTAGTTGAGACAGAAGCCGTCCCTGACCGGAAAGTAATTAATTTTAGGAGCAATGCATTTGATTTTCCATAGAGGAAAATCTGATAAGAATCGGGGAATATATCAATCTGTCCCTCTGTGCCGTAGAATAAACATTTCCCAGTTTTCAGGTCTTTAGAGTTATTTCCAATTCGGCTCTTGGATGAATTCCACAACATAAATCATATTTTCTCTTTCCTTCTGGAACTTTTTAGGCATATTTTACTTATTTTTAAAATCCCAGGTACGGCCCGTTTACTTGTAAAATCCTGGTGGCTATAGTATCACCCAGTGACAAACAGAGCCAGTTGTTTTATACAATATCAAGAAGAAGGGAGATCGTAAATAGAACCGCTTCTAAAACCCTTGTATTCTTTCACAAGGATATTTACTTTAAAATATCCCCTAGGTCCATTGAGTATACAAATCAAATTTGGTTGAGATGCACCAATATTTAAGGGAGGCTCAATGACAAATTGAGCCAGCTTTATATAATAGAGTAATAGATGTAATTGCTTTAATAAGCTTTTGATATTATTGCTATTAACTCAACTTAGAACAAAGACTGATGTGGGGAAGTGGGAGTACAAATATTGTGCTTCCTCGATTGAAGATATGACGTACTCCAATCCTTCACTTTGCTTAAATCTTTTTTTTAAAGTAAAATTTTTCATTAACGCAGCCAAAGTTCACATTTTCACCGCTGTTGACGCTATCGGTGGAATTTTAACCAATCAGCACAAAGCTAAAGAGAGCATTTACAAATGGTTTTTTCGTTTACACGCCTACAGATAGTCATAAGAGAAAATTGCAGAAGACTGTATTTTGTGAGGGTTTATCTATAGAAACGGTCATATGGAAGGGGTTGTGAATTGCTGTTTGTGTCATAACTTCAAGAGGTAATTGGATCTGGAAAGTTGGACTTCTTCGGTCAATGAGTCGACATTGAGTATCATATTACACTATTTTAGAGTAAATGTGGCTAGAAATACTGGTGCTATCTGAATGTAATCGTATGTGCAGATAAAGGTTTGGGAAGTGTTAAACTTGGGTGATCTAACGAAATGTGTTTCATTGATTTTACTCATAAACTGCAGATAATCTGGGTCCACTATGAAAGTGATATATACCTGTTACATAATGTCTCGCTCCTGGATCGATATAAAGATATCGAACAAATGGATAACGATAATAAAATGAATGATTGAATGACAATGTGAATTATGGGATAACAAATAAGGTTGGAGTTGTTAGTTACGTCTGTTATATATTTTGATTTTCAGAGAATCGTCTGCAGCAGTTGTACTTTTGATAGAAGATTGTGAAAGTACAAGTGAGGTTGGTCAGAAATCTTGTATGCATGTTGCGAATGAGTCATACAAAGATTTGGTTCGAAGTAATAATCGTTTAAGTTGCTTTGATTCTCTGAATTTAGTTCCCAAATTGTTGAAACAATAAATGATTGCACGATGAGTTGGCGAGGTTCTTTGTCATCTGCGTACTTTTGGAAGTCATCATCATCATCATCATCATCAGTCTTGTGACGTCTGTCGTTGGACATAGACTTTCCCAAGGATCCGCCACACCTCTCTATCATGGGCATCGCGGAGCCAATACATTATGAACTCGTGTAGTTTGTCTCTCCATTTTGTATTCTTCCAGCCTCGGTTACGCGTGTGATCTCTGGGGATCTGTGTTGTGAGTCATGATGTCCATCAGTTGTTTGACATTCTTGCAATATAAGCAGCCCATTTCTCATGGATTCTATGACGTCTCGAACTCCTGATTTTTTTCTCTGATACATTGTGTTGCCTTGTGATCTCTCCATGTGATATCATGCAGGATTCTCTAATGTGTACGCTTCATGGTTCTCAGTTTGAGGATCAGTCTCTTGGTTAGGCTCCATGTTTCAGTTCAACAGGTGATTATCGGGAGGATACATTGGTTGTATACCCATCTTTTTTCAGGGCTGAGTGGCGTTTTGTGCATTTAGGAGAGGTTAGTCAAGTCGATTTCAGTTGCTAATCGAATTTGATTGAGTTAAGTCGTCTCCTTTGCAGTGCATGTTTTATTATATTGGCAAGTACCAAATGTGAAATTGGTCGTTTTTGTAAGTTACTGGTTGTCATAGGGGTGAAAAGTTTGATCTGTCCGGTATTTTATTTTGTCAACACGGTTTGAAAATTTTATGCAAATGTTTCAGTATTTCAAAGTGGGATTTTTGTAACTATAGTAAATCGATTTGTTTAACATTCTGTATTCACTGATTACTGATTTCCTTTTTTTAATAAAAATTTTCTGTCCCTGTTGCAGGTACAAAGATCTTTGATGAAATACTATCATCGACTTTGCCTCCGAATCCCTTCGTTGATATACAATTTATCTACAGTTTTGTATGTTAATTGAGATAGTATTTTAATTGAATGATTATTTATTCATTTTATACATTTAAAAAATTTATATTACATTTATTAGAAAAAATTTATGAATATTTCGGCTCCATAATATAATGGATCGATTTTGTTTTTTACGCAGCCTTCTCTATATACTTGGTTATACAAGGTCTGTATGTGTGTGTGGGTGCATATATGCGTGTATGTGCGTGTCCAAAAGATCAATATGTCCTCGATTATATGTATTTGGTATATCCACAGAGAGAGCGAACTTCCAAAACAGCGAACGAATGAGGCTTTTCAGAGTGCGCATGATTGGAATATTATGTAGCAGTGACGTTGACGTTTGGTATTAAAATAATGTATCAAGCTACGTTTGTTATTTTTTGAGCTACACATACCAGATGGAGGTGTGTTTAGTGAGCTTGGCTCTTTTTTTCTTCTTTTTTTTTTTTCTCTCCAAGTTGAGAAATAAGCATCTTCGAGAGCATGTGAGGAATTTTGTTTGAACAAGGGAATACTTTTTTCGGAGACACTTTTAATTTTTCAAGAGTGTCTCAAAAACTTACAAACGTAGCTTGACGATTGTTTTTATTCATACAAAGCTTTGAGGTCACAGCTAAACAATATTCAAGTCATAAGCACTCTGAAACGTCTAATTCGTGAATAATCTTCTAAATCCAGTTTCTCAGTGGACAGACCATATGTCTTTATATTATACATGAACACGAACTCTCACTTATAAATATATACCATGCACATATACACACGCACATATGTGTAATTCCAAAGGCTCAATATATACTCAGTTATATATATATATATATATATATATATATATAAATATATATATATATATAATTTTAGTACACAACATTGTGTGTATCAAAGTTTTACTGGAGAAACATTGAAAACGATGTATTAATAATTTGTGAGGTTAGATATATTCCAATGGCTCAATGTATACTCAGTTATATATATCTATATATCAATGTATATATGTATGTATATGTATGTATGTATGTATGTATGTATATATATATATATATGTATATATATATATATATATATATATATATCCTCTCTTTATATGTATATATCCTCTCTTTCTCTTTCTCTTTTTCACACATATGTATAATTTCAAAGCAACAATATATATATATATATATATATATATATATATATATATATATATATATATATATATATATATATATATATATATAATTTCAGTACATAACTTTGTGTGTATCAAAGTTTTACTGGAGAAACATTGAAAACGATGTATTAATGATTTGTGAGGTTAGATTCTTACTCCGAGGAGGAAACGCCAATTATAACTGCAGAAGGAGCTCTTGATATTTGGTGGATGGCCAAACGCCTACAGCGTATGCAATTTACTTTGAACCGTTCGCTGCAATGAATTCAATTCACTGACCAACGAATACACGCGCCATTTTCACACGGCGACCATGTTTTCCACTGGCCGAACAGTGCTAGGCAACTCTCTATGTCATAATCAGTTCTGTATAAAATCCGGTTTGGAGTTTGTTTTTTTGTTTTTGCTTTTTTGGCGAGACGGTTCTTTCATTTTAATATTTCACATTTACAAGCAAGTGAAATGAATCAAACATGTCGACGAGAATCATTAACATTTCATGAAAAGAATAGAATTTTTCATTCCAGAAGTTGCTCGGATTATTGACTTTGTTGCCTTTATTTTTGCCACTTTTCGGCGGCTCTATTCTGGAGCCTTCGTCAACGACAAGATATGTTTGTAAAGAACGGGCGATCTCCCTCACAAAAATGGTGGCAAGTAATGGCAAATGTACTGATCGGATTAATTCATTCCCAGCAATGAGTGCAATACAAGCGATTCCATTTCTAGTTACTCGTGTAACGCAGGCGATTCCTTGTTTCTATACTCCTCGAACCAGGTTGCCATTTTGGCCTTTTTGTGACAAAATTTGGCTTTTTTGAACATTTAGCCATGAAGCTTTTGCTTTGATCATATTCAAATTTTAAGACATTTTTGGCATTTCTTTTCTTTTCTTCGAACATTTTTATTTGAAACAATAGAAAAAATTCAACCAGTATTTTTAGTGCTTTCTACCCTTTATTTCATCTGGAAATATGTCAGCTTGAAAAAAATTAATTTTCTGATATTTTGCGTGCGGTTCTATTTTCAATGTTGTAGTGATTGGTCCCTATCTTTCTGCCATTCGTATGGAACGAAAAAGTTGACTTTGGGGGTTTAGTATTTTTAATAAATTCTTTTTTTTATGTGCACTGCAGTATCGCAATGTTTTATTAACAATTTGAGCATTTAGTCATTGTTTGCCTTTTTTTTTGTCTGATTTTGACCAGAAATGTCTTCAGCTATTTGACAACCCTGTCTCAGACACTTTTCAATTACTTCGCAGCTAAGCAAAGAAATGTCCACTGTGCTGTAATCCACAATAGCCTGACTTATACATAAGCCGTTTTGCCGCTTTTTTCAACTTTCTCACTTTCTTGCAATGAACTCTGTCTATTATTAAACTCTTCTCTTTCCTCACCTGAAGAAAGCTGTCGAATGGATCAGCCGAAACGTCAGGATAACAATGAAAGCCACGATAAAAGAATGAACTCAATAGTTCGGACAACTCTTGGGGTGATATTAACTATACTCAAAATAACAGAAGGGAACCGAACTACAGTAGCCCCACAAATGGATGAACTACCAGCCAAGTGAGGTTCAGATTTTTCTCTCTTTGCTTGTTTCTGTATGTGTGCGTATGTGTCCCAGTCACACCTTGAAAATATGCCCGAGTACACCGCCAGGTACTATCTAAAAACTTTTCGCTGTTTTTTTTGGGGGGGGGGGGGTCTACGTTCATTTAGGACCAACAATACCAAATTTTGGGCTGGTGTTTTTTTTAGGTAATTTTAAATAAAAGATCTATACTTTTTTGGTAATTTTTGATTGAAAAAAACTATTTCTTTAGATAATTCTAGATATTTTTTTTAAATAATTAGTTCTGGTACACGCGCTGGTGATGGTGATTCATAGATGCAAGTTATAGATATTTTTTGTATTTACCCCCTAAGATCCACTTGGTCCATAACTTTGAAAAGATTCATTAACATTAAAGATTTTGTTCGGATAATCGAATCACTTCTTACCTTTGTTGGTATTGTCAATACAACATTTCGCCTGACCCATTCTTCAGCCCTCGTCAGAAAACATGCAATCCTTTGCCAAGTTTATGTTGGGAGCATCGAAAAATATTAGAAGAGATTTCTTCGTCTAAACGAAAATTCTTATGATCCATTTAGATATATTGATATTTACCAAGCTTAGCCTTCCCTCTTATCTATGTTGATCTTTCTATATCTCTTCAACAACAAAAATGGAAATAGGCTGGACACTTAACAAGAAGAGATGACGTTAGATGGAGGAATATATTTACCAACTGGTGACCACGTAAATGTAGTTGGAATTGTCCAGTCACAAGATGAAAGTATGAGATAGAAAGGTTTCTCGGTAAAACATGGCAGAAGTTATCTCAATCGCAGTCGTCATGGAAGGAGATGGGAAAAGCCTTGGTCCAGCAGTTGATGATGATGATGACTACGCTTAACAAAAGATTAGATGGGTTATGTATAAAGATAAAGATTATGCCTTCTCAATTGAAAGTATAGCGTAACACAATCTTCCTACCCCAATTTCTATCTGGTCTTACGCCTTTATCAAGTTGAGTTTAGTAACTATCAACATAAGATTAACTCAGTACAGTATAAAGTCAGGTGTTAAGAAAGAATAAAGAAGATTGTGTTGCACCAATTTTGGGTGAGATGACGCTCATCTTTTCTAATCAATCTTGTCCCCGATTTACGCTCGTAAAAGCAACACCATCCTAAATGTGTGCCATATTTCAAATAGTCAATACATCCTTGTAAATGTATACCTCGATTAGTGCGGTTGATTTGTTTTAAAATTTTCTTTGCTGTTCAAAACTGCACAATACAAGTCTTATTGTAATTTAATGTATGTTTTTTCTTTTTTTTTTTTTTTTTTGGTATATACTTGTTTACATTATTTTTTAAAGCAATACCATAACCGTATTTCATCAAAACCAACACCAATCAAAAGCGCATTATTCAAGGTATTCCTGAACTTATGAAATTCTTCCATACAGGTATACTCCGTTTTTCGAAAGTTTTCTTTCTGTCACTTTTTCGCATCTAGAAAAAAGAGGCGGAAAGCGAACATACCATTCAGCATTTTTGTTGTTGTTTTAAGCAAGCCCGATGGACATCACGACTCACGACATGGATCCCCCGAGATGCACAACCGAGGCCGGCAGAATATTTGATGGAGAGACGAGCTAGACAAGTTCAGGAACTGGCTCCGCGACGCCCATGATAGAGAAGTGTAGCAAATCCTGGGGAAGGTCTATGTCCAACGACGGACGTTAAAAGACTGATGATGATGATGATGATGATGATGATGATGGAGAGAACCTGCAACTTCTCCCCCCCCCTTCCTTCATTCCTGCTTCCTGTATCTACCGCCACTATAACCTCCGATGACTCATAACCATTTTGGGATCTGGAGATTAGCAAGGAAGTCGGCCTTCATACGAACTTCAGCTAAGCAAAGGTCATATGCCACAATCACGTCGAGAATAAACACACAACGATCAAAATCGAAAACGCAGAACAGGAGTTAGTTGACCCCAACATCTACCTAGGAGCACGAATCTCCATGAATTCTTCAAAAGAAGAAGAAATCAAGCAAAGAATCACACTAGGATGGCAAGCCTTCGGTAGAGCAAGCTCAACCTTGGAGAACAAGAAGATCCCATTAACCCTAAAAGGAAAAGTATACAACTAATGAATCCATCCGATAGTCTCCTATGGAGCTGAAACATGGAACTTAATGCAGAGACTGACCCACAAACTGAGAAGCATGCAATGTGCATATGAAAGAATCAGGCTCAACCTCACATGAAGAAATTACAAGACAGTAAAATATATCAGGGGGGAAAATTGAAGTCTGAGATGTCATAGAATCCATTAGAAAACTCAAATGGCAATGGGCTGGTCATATTGCAAGAATAGCAGATAACTGATGGACATTATGATTCACAACATGGATCCCCACAGACCACATGCGTAACTTGGCAGAATACGAGATGGAGAGAAAAATTCGACAAATTCAGAAAGTATTGGCTCTGCGACGCCCATGATAAAGAGGTGTGGCAAATCCTAGGGAAGGTCTATATCTAATGACGGACGTTATAAGATGATGATGATTCTTCAAATATTTTTCCATATAAATTGATGTTAATTTTTTCCTCGCTTTACACATTCGTCTTGCGAAAGGTTTTTATCGGGATACAGTGTTAGCTACTTGAATATCTGTCTCAGTTGTATTCTAACGGCTGTTCAGTTTTGATTGCTCCCTTAGGATCTTTGCGCACTAGGCGACCGCCTACGCTTGCTTAATGAAGAGAGACCGGTCCTTCTTGTCGGTCATTTTAATATTCTTTGAATTTTGTCGATTTGATGTTGCCATCGCTTTTTCTTTTTTCAAACATTTGCGGCAATAAAATATGCAGAATTGGTCACTTAGAAGTCCTTTGTCGCGACGTCTCGATTACACATTTCGACTCAGTGATTTCTTTTCAACCATCCACTGCATCTCCTTCCATCGCATCGATCTCAAAAGATTGGAAGACATCGAAGCAAAACATCAAACACTAGAAAAATGCAAAGCGAGATCGGAAATCGATTTTCATTGAATCAGAGGGAATATTTCAGACTCGTAAACCAGGAAAGACCATCACTCCTACTGGCCTCCCTATCCGACACTAAATGGAAGAATACAAGGTTGTTCGAAAATTAATGTCGCACGGGCTTTTTTCTTTGTTGTTGATGTTGGTGGTGGTGGTGGTGGTGGTGGTGGTCCCCCACCAAAAAAGGCTAGCTTCCATAATCTCAAACCACGAAAGCTTGAAAAGAAAAAATAGATAAAGTTATATTTTGTTCTTATTGGATCTATGAATACATACACACACACATATATATTTATATATGTGTGTGTGTGTGTGTGTGTGTGTGTGTGATATTTCATCATTTCTGTTGAGAAATACAACTATTAACACAAACCCTTTTTAGAAAATATTCAAGTTATCAGATATTGAATAGTTTCCAATTAATGTGGCTCTTCCCTATATTTCACTTAATCCTACATTTATTGGACTGTTCTTGTGGAATACTAAAACCTATTTGTACATAAATGAGTGTGTGTATGCTTATAGTGAATGTCGCTTCTTGACTCGAGATGGTCATCTCTCTCAAACTGCCTTCCTTTTTTTCTTTTTTTCTTTCATATTATCATCCAATGCTCTTGTGCAGTCCAGCTTCTGATTTGCAAGCTCTATCAATTAAGCGATATTTTGCTGGCATAAAGGCATCCTTATGAGCCTTCGTATGCCTCTTCAGTTCACCAGCCGACTTGCGAATCTTGCTAACAATTGAACGTAACATGTGTTAACAGGTTTATGAAGGCGAGAGATTATTATAAACAGATCATTTCTGCTTACAGCCATGGAATATCCTTATCCTGTCGAAGACACATGTATTGATTCTTTGCCCCTGATTATTACTTTCCTTTCATTTGTGATATACTTCTATAAAGAAAAATAATAATGTATAATGCATTCTATAATAAAACACTGCAACAAAAAATAATTATAAAAATAATAGCCATACACCGACAGCAACGTCTGCATTAATTCCTGATTACTGATAATCCCCTTTCCCATATTCGGAATGTAATTCCATAGTAAAATGTATTTCTATTTCAAAATCATTTACCGTGCATATCTACTACAAAAGAAATGCTACAAAATGGTTATAATAATAATTATCATCAAGTTACTCTGGAAAGTTTTATTCATTCATATCCCTGTAAATGATCTCAGGGCTTTGCGCCAAGGCTGGTTCTCACTAACAGTGGGCTATTACTAATTCTTCTGTGTGATGTGGGGCCAAGATGCACTCTTTTCACCCTCCGGATACGTCTTTGAAGTTTATATGTCGCATGAGTATTCTATCAGAAAGTATTAAATGATCAACCTTTTGAATTCATATTGTATTCTTGATATCTTTTCAGACACTAAGTATACCACAGAAATGTTTGCATATGCTTATTTACTGAATTCGCTTAGATTGTTTAATGCTGACACTCTATTTGTAATTGTTAGAGTGAATGAAAGTGTTGATGGATTTGTTTGATAGATAATATGCAATTCATTCCTATAACAAATATATTTAATGCATTTCTATTGTAAAATGAGTTCTACTGAATTTCTATAACTGCTTTTAGCATTTGTGATGTCATTATTTACTTAATCGTTCGATTGAGTGAAATATTTGACATAATTGTCTCAATATATAATTGCAATTCCATAATGAAGTCCCTATAAATTTCTATTGTAGAATAATTTTCAACGAATTCTATGAATGCTTTCAGTATTTGTCATGTCACTATATGTGTGAGCATAGAAGTGATCAAAAGTTTGACGTATTTCACCTGAAAAACTTATGTAAATGTTTAGTGCTTTTTTTTTTTAATAACTTTTCTTGTTTACGTACAAGAAAATGCAGTCTGGATCCAAGGAATGTAAATATTGTCCAAACGTTTGTGATCTAGTCATTTCAACCATGGTCATAATCAAGATCAGAGAAAAACTGTGGGTTTGTCTTTCAATTTTCCAATACTTTTAAACGTTATAGCCTTTGCCATTTGTGCGTTATAATGACGTCACACGCGCAGTGACATACAAGCAGAATTATTCACTGGGCAATATATATATATATATATATATATATATATATATATATATATATATATATATATATAGATAGATAGATAGATGGATAGATAGATAGATAGATAGATCAGTGGTTGAATACATTCAAAATCCCAATTCTCACACTGAAGAAGCTCTTGTCTTTATTCGGTATATATATATATATATATATATATATATATATATATATGTATTAACGTATTTTTTTCAATTTGAAGGAATAAAAAAGAGAGAAATAGATTTTATTCGTTGTTAATTATATTAAACCACAGTGCTCAATATCTAACACAATAAACATTGCTTATCAGCATATAAAAATAAGAATTACAAGGATATGTACCCAGTGAAAATCAACACTTTGTGCCTAACGCAGCAATCAGCATCCAGTAATATGTTTTGTTGGTGTAATTATGAAATCAGGAAAAGATAGTTTAATTTGGGAAAAGATTGGATAATTGTTTTGAATAGGGAGGAAATTCTGAAAGATCGTTCTCATACATACATAGTAATCAGTGGTTAGAATCATTAATTTTCAAAAACAATTAAACCTGATTGGAAAATAAAAAAAATATATTTCTCAAATGAAAATGGGCTTTTTTGATTTAATGATCACACGAACAAAACCCTGTCGGTTGCTGATGTGTGTTAATCACGAAATGTTGATATATATATATATATATATATATATATATATATATATATATATATATATATATATATATATATCCTTGTAATTCTTATATATACTTATACATTTATAAGAACATGTACCCAGTGAATGTAAATATTTCGTGCCTTTCGTACTCTTCAGCAACCGACTGTCTGTCGTTTCCTTTGGATTCTGAAAATAACCATGAGAATTCTATTTGTTTGATACAAATTGAGACAATCATATACATATATATGTGTGTATGTGTGCGAGTGTGTGAGTGTGTGTGTATCTTTTGTTAAAATAGGCCTTCAGGTATTATCATTTCACACATGAATATATATATAAATGAAATATTGTCATTTCACTCTCATATATATATATATATATATATATATGAGAGAGAGAGAGAGAGAGAGAGAGAGTAAATGGCAATATCTGTAAGCCTGATTTACAAATGATTGTATATGTTATATGTTATTTCGACCATTCGCCCAAATGGCCTTTTGAAAAAAAAAACTTTTAGAGCTGCTGACATGTGGAAAATAATTGGCTTTGGTGTTCGCAGATTAACCGTAATCCGTACACGGGGCATATATATATATATATATATATATATATATATATATATATATATATATATATATATATATATATATATGCGTGTGTGTGTATGTGTATGTACGTGCGAGTATGTATGAGTCATTCCAGTCATCTCCGGTCCACTGTTCGACAAAGGCATTTCCATCCCGACCATGACTATTCTGCATTTGCCACGTCTTACTGACAAACCTTTCCATTTCACCGCTTCATCATTTGCCTGGACAATTATTTCTGTGGTTGCCATCCCTTAGGCACCAATCTGTTGATCTTTTGCGTCGTCGGTTATCCTTCCTTTTTGCCACGTGTCCTGTCCACCTCCCTTGTCACTTTATCACTTTCATTATATCTTCTACCTTGGCCTGTTTTCGGATTTATGTGGAAATCGTTTTCTATCTCTCACAGTTATATATATATATATATATATATATATATATATATATATATATATATATATATATATGTTTCCATTGCTATTCGAAAATAGAGCGTTCCTATAAAAACATTTCGTAAGCTGAAATGGTGCTAAGCGGAGAAGCAACTAACATTAATTTTTACAAAGAATTTCAACCGTTAGGCCAGCCACACCTCCATTACTTCAATCGATAATTGATAAATTCTTAATTAGTAAATGAATGATTTGCTGTACTCAACGAATTGATAATTAATTAGCATCGTTTCAAAATGCGTGGGAATTTTGATCGTGAATATACTTCATGTAAATAATTACTTTCATTATACAAATTATTAAATTTTTTATATAAGTTTCATTCATATTTCAAAAAATCTAATCAAATTAGAAAATCTAATCACTTTTTCATGATTCTCTTAAATACATGACAAACTCAACCTGGAATATAAAAAGAATTAAACATAAGCAACTAAGGTCATGTAAAAGTGAACCCCAACACTGGGGAACCGATAAAAGTAAGAACAGAATACTTGTTGAGTGGAAAGATACGAAAAAGAGCTGATGGATTAACAACACACTGATAAAGAAAGTGTTTACAGTATCCCCGGTTAATTCATAACAAACAGACAGTAATCTCTCCTATGTGAAATAAAACAAGCAGTGAACAACAACTAAACAAAAAAAGGATATATGAATAGAATAAAAGAAAGGGGCTCTACCCAGAAAAAATTTCGACTCTCTCAAACTACGAACGCGTATTCTCTGATCGTAGTTTTCCTCTTCCGATCTTTGTGCGTTTTCTGGAAGCCACATCCATCGTGGAGAAACAGGAGTTGAAACGTTAGGCTTAGCCTAAAAAATCTGATGCAGTACACACTGATGTAACAACTGAACAGGCGCAATCATTGGGTCAGTTATCCTTCAAACAGATAAAATTTTCAATACGTGATGATGTAACCTGAAGCTCATTGAAAAAAAAGACACGTAAAGGGACAATAGTTACATGTGAACAAGAACTAGAGAGAAAAATGGAAATCTTAGATGTTTCAATTAATTTGTAAAACGATGTATACATACATTCATTCGTATGTGTGTGCGTGTGTGTGTCCATGCAAAAGTGTGTGTATGATTCTTATACATATAAACGCGTGTGGTAATTACATATATATATATAAACCAACTCAGACGTATATATATATATATGTGTGTGTGTTCGCGTGTATCATTGTTTATATATATATATATATATATATATATATATATATATATATATATATATATATATATATATGTATATATCGCGTGTGAGATTGTGATATATATATATATATATATATATATATATATATATATATATGGTTCAACTACACAATGTTCAGGAAAATTTACAAGTTCCTTTGAAATTTACACAGTTCAGTCAGTCAATTGTATTACGCCGTAACAAGCCCTAACAACAACTCAGAAGCTTGGAGAGAGGATTTCACTTACAAAAGCAAACAGCGGTCAAGCACTTGTCTTCCATTTTCTTTTTCTTTTTTTTTCTTTCTTTTTCTTTTTCTCGACAACAAAAATGTCATTTTTTGACATGATATTCACTGGTGAATTAACTGATTCACCCTCGTACATACGTGTAGATTCCCGCTAGTTTCAAATACATACGTGGGTAGGTGTATGTGCATGCGTGCACATGTGTGTGTATATGCATGTGTGTGTGTGTTTTACACGATGGAAGTGTCAGTTGTGGGCGTGTGTCTGGAATATTTCCTTATAAGAGAGAGAAGACAGAGTTTCTGTGGACAGGGTCATGTACACCCACTCGGGAAGAGGCTTGATATCAACGAGTCTGCCGAGTGATTTTGTAGAGTTCTCTCACGCACACACGCATGCGAAAATAACGACCAACTTTCCTCTCATCGCATGAGACATTTTTCGTTTCAGGATTTGTTCCGTGGTTTTCAGTGGGGGATATCTCGGTTGACACAGAGAATGAACAAGATTTGTTGTATTTTTCCATACATTGTGTTCATATTGTTATTCCAGTGGCGACGTTATAGTGGTCACACACGCATGCGAAAAGACTGGCTAACTATCCTCTCGTTGCATGCAGCGCTTTTCGTCTCATTATTGTTTCGTGTTTCTAAATAGGGGATCTCTTGGTTGACACAGAGAATGAGGGTTGTCATATTTTTTTCTATTCATCGAGTTCACATTGTTATTTCAGTGGGGGTCACAAGAAATGGCTACATCTGCGGACCTAATAGCTAACGTCTCTGAAAATGACAAACCGATTTAAAATTCCGGCTGACGTAGTTAGTGATCTCTCCACAGTAATGCTCTTCGAAAAGGCACGAATCTACTTTCTGCTGTATGCAAAATAGCGAGGCGGATGGAGTCCTTCAACACGGCAAGGTAGCCCGTCTAAGAGAAGGGTAAACGTTTGACCCAACAACTGATTGTATTTTTTTATAACATGATAATAACTACATAAGTAAAAACTAGACCTGCAAATGCATTTTTCTCCAAACTTAGTTTCATACAGTGCCATATAGACACCGAGTGAGGATCAAACCCACTACACTAGCAATGGTCAATAAGAATCTGTTGATCATCTCTCTAAGACAGGCGTGCTTTTTATGTGTTGGTATTTACTGAGCTTATCTTAGTCGGATACAAGACTACAATGGTGGGCACCTAGTGAGATTATAGCAGATTATAAGCAATGAAATCAACAGCTTAAATGTAGTTGTTCCACTGAGCGCATTTCAACGTTAACTCAATCTCTTACTATATGTTGCCGTCCTCAGTGATTAGGGTTCGTGTTGCATTCCGATTTGAACTTGGGACGCTGAATCACCAAACGTCAGAGTGATCACGAGAGAAAGCAGCAGTACTCAGTGAGCGGCGGCAGAAGGTCATGCGGTTGAAGAGTGGCCTCTTTTGGAGGCTTGACGAAAGCATGTGGCTCTCCTCTCTCCTTCTCCCACCAGCAGATAGAGACCCTTTTGCTTGAGGACTTTAAAAACGGATTTTTCTCGATTTTTTGAGTGATGCTTCACATTTTGTACGTAGATCTTTATTGAGCCCTTCTGCAACAACCCTTGTCGTCCATCTTTGTTTCTTCCATTTGATCTCCTATTTCACGGTTCATTTTTCTTACCCTTTCCTTACCCCCTTTTTCTCTTTTGTTTTTCAATCTCCTATCCAAGTTTTTTTTTCTCCTCTCTCCCCTCTCTCCTCTCTCCTCTCTCCTTCTTTGGCTTTCTTGATTTATATTCCGGCTCTTCTTCCTCCCATCTTTGCCTCCTTCCCCACCACCATCATTTTTTTTTTACCTCACTTCTTTTGTTTTCGACACATTTTCCACTCCCACCTTTCCTCTTCATTTTTGATAAAACTTATCTTTCTTTTATTTGGGTACATACATATCCTCCTCGTGCACCAAGCGTACTTTGTCCTCATTCTCTATTCTCCTCCTCTTTTTCCCTTCCTCTTCCTCCTTCACCCCTCTCTTCCAAGCGTGTTATTCCATTCTAGTCACTCTCTATCCCCCTCTTTTTTCTCTCCTCCTCCTTCCTCCACCTCCCACCATGCTTTGTCTCTACTACTCTCTACATCTCTCTCTTTTCCCCTCTATTTCTCATCCTTCTCCTCTCCCTCCTTCCCTCCTCGAAATCTTTGAGGCTGCCGCCAGATAAGAAGCCAAACGTTCAGATCAATGAATTCAGTCGAGCAATTCAATTTTAATGAAGCAGAAAAAATACTGAATCAAAATAATATCCAAGTCTTTGCATTGATCTTTGCCATTAAAGGTCATTTGCCTTTTTCAAATGAACTCAGTGAACGGTTCTTAAGTTCAAAGACGATCTTTATACTTAGACAAGAGAGGTTTTCTTTCTAAAAAAAATTTTAAAAAAACAAAACAGCCCAACAGAAGAATGCAACAAAGATAATCTTCAAAACGGATTCGGTATCAGCCACTGGCTGACGAGATATCTCGGGAGAAATCAGCAGAGCAAGCTCAACCCTCAAGAACAAGAAAGTCCCATTTCAGGCAAATCAAACACTCAGCCCCCTTAAACAAAGATTTCCTATACGCATATGCTCGCCACCATGTTAGGACAGAGGCCAAGGTCTCATTATTCATTTGGAGCTGGTAATGAGTAACAAGGGCACACGAGGCAACATATCCACTTCAACCAGCCATGAAACAAGATTTCATTAATGTCCATTTGACGCTAGTTATGAGCAATTAGGATGTTACTTGATAAGACCTACAAGACCACACACTCTCCAACAGATAAGGCAAGACTTCATTGATATACATTTAGTGCTCATTATGATAGATCAGGACGTCTATTGACAACATACACGAGTCACTAGGTACATATTTCCAATATTTTCCTAAATTACCACAATAGACAACGTATACCCGTACGAATAGTACGTAACACATACCTCAATGACCTGAAACCTGAAGCGTAGCTGAATTTTGATCTGAAATGTTTACTACACAATGTTCGAGCTGTGTGATTAATGTTCAATACTGAATTAAGTGAATTGACAAAGAAGGAGATTATGTTGAAAAATAAATGTTTTATGTTAAATAGATGTTTTGTTTTTTGGGGGGGGGGTCATGACTTGGCTAAAGACTTATTGATTTTTCCAACGTATTTACATACATCCTTTCTTTGTAGATGTGTATTTCATACGAGGTCTGACCAAAGAGTATCCAGCCACTTTGAACACCACGAGAACTAGGCAAATCAAATTACCGTGGGTGCGTAAAAAGACACTCTCCCGTGGGGTTACCCAGTCGGTAGAGAGATGCCTTTGAGTGAGCTTGTGTATTGTGTGATCATCGCATTCACCATGTCCAAGCGAATCATTCTTCACGTCAGGTTTTTTGGCAATACATTGCATCGAACCAGGTCTGTCAGCCCAAACCACCCACAGTCAAGATTTGGCATTTCCCCAAAATATTTCAGACCTTTAACAAGATTAAGGAGAACGGGATGAGGCAGCTGATAGTGATTCTGAAAGGGGACTTTGCACTCGGATAAGTGTGGCAGGTTCTAAGGGGAGTATTTCAAAGGAGACCAAGACACCATCGCCCTAGGCGAGCTATTTTCTTTCTTTGATAATCGATGGCTGGATACTTTCCGGACAGACCCTGCATATAGGAGTATCTCAATGAAACGTATGCGCATGTGATAACAACAGTTGTCAGTCATTTTACTATGAAAGCCTCTTTTCCTCCCTACTCTTTAGCGGAGCGAATTACCTCGTTTAGAATGCAAACGTAATAACGCCTTATTCCTCATCTTCTTCCAGTTCCTCTTCATTCAATGAGAAACCAAGATGAATGGATTGCTTCCTGTGAAGTGCTTCGCATTTATGCATGAAAGCGTATTAACACAAATTCTTGCAGAGACGGCGCCGGCGTCCTGGTTGTGCCGGCAATTAATAACTGTGCAAATCTAATCTTGACGATGTCTCCGCGTTTGTAAGTAGTCCTCGCTCCTCTAAATCAACAGAACCAGACAAGATTAGCAAGATTTACGTGGAATATATTCGTGACGGGTAAATTAAAAAAATGAAAAGAACTGCTGGCAATTTCTCACTTTATCTATCCATCTTCGGATGGTGTAATGGTTAGTACGTCTGCTTAATACGCAGAAGGTCGCCGGTTTTTTAAGATAAAATACCACCATTCCCCAGCTATTGGTAGAATAGCAAATCAGATTGGGCTTTCTAGCGTTGGGAAGGCAACCAGTATAGGAGAAGGACAACTCTGATTCAAAGCCAGGGGCTGGATCCGCCCTAAAGGCGATTTGGCACCCAATTTGATGTCCTTCTGGCGGCTCCTGCAGCCAAGCGGCTACCAGATGTATTGCTCTTTACTTTCCAATGGACTATATGATAGAGGGGTCCTGACGTCTTGGCATCCAAGGATCCAGGATCGCTATACACTTCGCCCAGGCATGCGCACTGGGGGGGGGGGGGATACTCCAGTGTTGTTTCATTGTCTGTAGAAATAGATAGAAACAGAACGGGGCCCACTATTATCAATGTACCCCCTCCTTCCGTTTTCTCACACACGTGGATGAAGATGCAGTTGCACGCGCAAGCACACACAAACAACAAAGATGAGAATACTAGTTTGAATGATTCGTACAATTATTACAATGCTTCAGGGAATACGAGGTCTTCACGGAGAGTATCCAGCCATTTGATATAATAACGGAAAAATAGCCCACTCAAGGTAAAAGCACCTTAGTCCACTTCAAAGTACTCCACTTGGAACTTCATACATATCCCTGCGACTCTTCAAAATTGCCTGCAAAGTCCTCTTTGGAGATCGTCATCGGCTGCTTCGTCACATGCCCTTAATCTCGTCCACGGACTGAAATCTCTTCACGTTCAACGACAAAAAGCTAGAAGTGGCAGGGAGCCAAATCTTGACTGGGGGGGTCCATTAGACCTGGAATGCAATGATTATATGATACACCAGATGGACTGACCAAAGCATTGGTGATCCGATCCAAACGATATTTTTATTTAAATCATGAAGGAAATTATGACAATGTCTCGGACCTTCAGACCACAACGGAAGACCGGGAAATGTATCATTATCAGACAGGTCTGGTCAGTTACTCAGTAAGATTGTCACGTGATCAACGTCTTTTGAGCAGTTTGCTGTGTTGGGGAGATCAATTAAAATATTTGGGGAAAAAGGCTGATCAATGAATAAGTCATTGCTCTTGTGTTATGACTGTCAGTGATCACGAAAAAAAGCCTGAATTTTAAAATAAAAAAAAAAGACAAGCCTGAAGGCTGCCGGGCACAAACTAAGGGATCAAATGAGTATAAAGTCAAACTGCAAATTGAACTTCCATTGAACACCTATTTAAAGGAGGAGGGGTCAAAAAACGCGTTTCATTTTCTAGACATAACAGCAAATGCTGAAAAATTCAGTCTTCTAGCTACACTAATCCTGTCTGTGCATGTGATATATACATGTTCTTTGTAAAATGGAGAGATGTGTTGGTGTAATAGTTATAGCCTCGGAGATTTCTTGTAAAATATTGCAGCAAATAGCCATTATTTTCATAAACAAACTTGACAGAGGCCAGTAAGATTATACACAAAGATGGGAAAGATTTTACCTTAGTGTCCATGGTCAGTGTTCAAGACAAGCTAAGAGCAAAGATTTCAAATGGTGATTTTCAAGGCAAGTGGGTCGAGTGTATTGATTGTTATTTATGGGAAGTAGCTAAGCTTAGTACAAAATCAAAGAAGAATAGGAAGATTGCGGTTCCTCTATTTTCAAAGTTTGGGGGACTTTGCATGCCATGAAAATAAGCAAAAACCTGGCTTTTAGTTGAGCTTGAACACTAATCACTTGTGCCAGAGGTGAATACACAACTGATTCAGCAACAAAGCAGGCATAAAAGAATTTCTTTGATGAAGCATTGTCAATTACGACGGAAGGAATTTTAGGCCAGTATATATAATGTAGTGTTTTTGTTTGTTTCTCTCTTCGTAACTGAATTCTACTTTGAAAGTAACAATTTTGCAAGGTGAAAAATATCACCTACCCACCATTTAAAACATCAGAGAAAAGGCAAGAGTCTGAGATATCATAGAAACAGTTAGAAAACTCAAATGGCCATGGGCTGGACATGTTGCAATAATGTCAGACAGCCACTGGACATCATGACTCACAACATAGATCCCCAGAGATCATATGTGAGATTGTGGCCAACAGAAAGTCAGAGAATACTGGCTCCACGATCCCCCGATAGAGAAGTCTGATGAATCTTGGAGAGGGTCAATGTCCAACAACAGACACTGAAAGGCTGATGATAATACTTACATTAGAATCATTATTATATGGAAAACAATGATACAAAGGGAGATAACTGAGCAGACATCAATTATCAGAAGCAGTTTTGGTTACATATTCTCACCTTAGGTCCATTTTTTTAGGATTTAGTAATGGGATTCAGTTTGTGTCTAGTTTTCCTCTCATCTTATTTCAGTTGCTTTTGTCAAGGCTCTGAAACGGAAGGGAAGCAGATGCAGGTTGATTCTAATTTTAGGCCATTTACTTATATGTTAAATGACCTAAAAGTTGCAAAGAACCATGCCTGGAGTTGACTTTGTTTTCCTACCATAATAAGAACAATCCTCACCAAATTGAGGGGTGTAAACTGATATGTAAAAACCCTCATTCTCTGACCGTGATTTGAACTCACAACTGATTGCGAGGATTCCGTCTTATTGATTGAGCTGAATTGACAAGTCTCAACAAAAAAATATGCAAGAGCTTGTCTCATTCTAATGAATGAATACATTTTGCTGAAAAAATACATACTTTATCATTTTTTTTTTTTTTTTTTATATTCATCATATATTAGGAGATTAATATATGATCCGTCTCAATGATTATAGATTGCATCATATCAAAGAAATTCTCATTTGGAATGATCTCCCATCATCGAACAGTTATTGTATCACTTGGCCTAGACAACATATATAGAATAAACTATTAAAGAAGAAAGGGGTACGGCAGGAATCAAACCTGCCACTGATATGGTATTGAGCTAAACAGCCATCAGTAATGTAAAAGCCCAAATAACTGTGTTCATTCGAAATTCTCATCTTGTTTATTCTCAGTCCATTAGTTTCTTTCAGCACAACTCATATATTAACTGAATATTGCATTACTGGTGACTGTTTAGCTCAATGGAAAAAGCAATGCTATGTTTAAACGACTACCTCATCAGTCACAGGTTTGATTCCTGTAGCAGCCTCCTGCCCTTCAATTGTTTATTCTATTTATACAAAAGTTGCAGTAATCATCTTCAGTCAGAATATAAGTTGAAATGAACTTTAGCCGCTGAGGGATAAGTTTTGTTTTACTTATTATTTGTATATTAATGTAAAACATGCTATAAGAATATTTTTATGAAAAAATGGCTAGCTTTTCTGCTCTCTGAAACAAATGCATAAGCAAAACATTGTACTGTATAAGAATTAAATTTTGAAAGCAGATAAGAAAATACAGGTATTCCCCTCAATTTTTCAAAAGTTTGCTTTCATCACTTTTACAAAGAAAGGCGAGAAATGAGGATAGCAGTCAGTGTTTGTTCTGCAGCAAACTGTTATAAGAATCAGCACAGACTCCCTTCCTCTCCCTCCCCTACATCCCAGTTTCCTTGACCCACAACCACCATATCATTTTTGGTCAGGGAATGCTCAAAAAAAATTCCCATACAAATTTATTGTAATTGGTTCTTGGCCATTTTGACAAACAAAATAGTTTTCATAGGAACGTTCTCCGTTCAAATAGAAGAGGAGGACCTGTATTCATCTCACGTACTTCATTATTGCAAAGCTTAATTAAACCACAAAGCTGCTCTCTTTTTTTTTAATGAGGTAATAAATAAAAGACAGAATTTCAAATTTATCGCAATTGTTTATTGGAAAATGTCAAGTGTTACAATGAAGATAAACTATACTTTAAGAGAAGCCTGAATTCTTTCACAAAGCTTTTGCCTTCTTCTCGTCTTGATATTTGTAATGCAGATTCAAGACATCAGTTTGGGAAACCTTCACCCAACCAGTTTCTTTCATGTGATACACTGAAAATAAACAATACAAATGTCACTTACAAAAGAACACTTCATTTTGAACAACATTTCATAAATAAACTCTTTGAAGGTCATTAATGAAATCTGTATCATGTTTGTTGCTGATCTTAAAAAAAGCGATTTAAAAATATTTGAGAAAATAGACTATACAGATACTCCTCGTTTTACAATGACCTGACAAATGATTTTTCATTTTTATGACATAATATTGATGAGCATTTAGAGGTTATCAAACTTTAATTTCTTTTTGTTTTTTGAAGCCAAGCAATGCTGAACGATATTTCTACTAATGCCAGGATAAGATAGCAGCATTAATAGCGTTTCAACTTTGTATCAGAGTGCTAAGTTATGTTTGTCTTTTTAATCATACAATTATTGTTAGGAAAACCGGCATTTACTAATTTATATTAATCATTTTAATTTCAATAAAAGTAAAGCAGTTATTAAAGGTCTTATTATTTTCCATTGCAGGGGGTGATAAGCTAGCTTAGGTTACACTAGGATTATTTATGTCTGAGATTTTTTCTGTTGTACAATAGGTTCATCAGAATGAAACCTTATCATAAGTAGAAGATCATCTGCATTTCTAATCATAGAAGTCATTACTTAAATGTTCATTGGAGACCCAGGAAGTAAAAATATTCAAGTAAAACCATGCAAAACTGTACACCAAATAATTTTTGGTTACTTCTAAAATCAAAGACATTAATTCATTTGAAATGTTGAACAAAATGCATTTACTCAAGATTAATAATTGAACAAGGTTAAGAGCTTGAATGATGAATGAAAAATTGAGGCCTAATTTAAACCCAATTGCATCAAGATATCGATAGACTGACTACAATAGTAAACTTGTTACGAGTCAACTAGTCTTTACAGTATTTCTATTGATATTCGGACCATCCTCATCTTTGTTGTTTTTCATACAACGTTTTGGCCGTTGCACTCTACGGCCTTCGTCAGGCCCGAATATCAATAGAAATAATAATAATACCTCATCTCAAAAATTCCGAGATATACTAGTCTTTACAGTATTTGCAAATAATTTTCAAAAATTGCATCATATCAAAAAAAAAACAAAAAAACATCAAATCATAAAAAGGCTGAACAGTGCATTCATGAACTGTACACAAATTTTGAGACCCAATTAACCACATTAATCAAAGTATACCTGTACATTAATTTCCCTATCTAATTGTCTCAACGTCTTTATTTACGCACACATTGAATTGAAACAATAGATTCAAATAGAACACTACGTACGATTAACAACTCCACCACTGAATGCGTCTCTGTGTGTAGCATGATAGATGGATCTCTTGGCTAAATCATAAGCTTCCTCATCAGCTAAATCGTAGCGATAACCAGTGTCCAATACACCATAGGCATGGGTTGAGCCGGAGCCTACTGAAAAGACATCATTGGATATCCTTTCTCCGTTGCTGTCAACATAGTATAGACCAGGCCCCTAAAAATAAAAATAAAATAAAAATAAAAATGAAATAATGAGCCATCAAAGTTGAATCACTAATAAGACAATTAAGAAATCATCTACATCCTAAAAATCAAAGATCAAATAAGATGAGAAGAGTTTCTTTCTATTTTGATTAAAAGATACATTTATAAAGTTTACTTACTCGCTTATCCCATCCACAAATCATTGTTCCCTGGAAAATAAAACAAAAAGTATTTTAAGAGAAGTAAAAAGCAGAATTTCACAACTTTTCTCATAATAAGATTCGATCTGGTAAAAATCCTTCCAAGATTTCAACAGAATTCTACAATCATATGAAACAAAGGATAAGAATAAGAGAAGAAAAAAAAAAAAAGAAAAAGAAATCAATTTTAGGAAACAGAAAGCAAAATTTTAATTGTTTACAAATTACCAAGACACCAAAACACAAGATTTTATAGGGCTTTTCAAGATATCATATTGAGTTACCTCCCTTATATTTTTTTGCTAAATTATATTGCATTTGGGAAGTTGGTCTTTGTATTAATTCTGAATCAATGATTTTTTTGGAGGGGGGGGGGTAGATGTTTTAATAGACATAATCTAGTTGTTATAATGAATATTGATTAAATTATAATGAATTTCAAACGTCATTTTTCTCAACATTTCTGATGCAAGACTTTAAATCCAGAAGAAGTTAAATCAGATTTTTCATTATACATTTTTGTTCAAAAAATGATCATCTCGGTCACAAATGTTGAATTATATTATAAGAGGATACTAAAAGCTAAAATCAACACCATATATACCAAGCAATTTACATGAAAAGTTGTTTTTAGATCTTACCAAGACTTTTACACAACCAAATGGAGAAAGAAGTCAAAAATACAAACATGATACAAGTTCCATCAAATTCCTCACTTGATGAAAATTCAAGTTTAACCCTTTGATGACTTATCTATAAAGGCATTTAATGTTTGAATTAAAATATCCAAATAGACTTTTAAAGAGTTCTACTGGACATATATATATATCCCAGAAGTTATAGAAACCTTGGGACACATGTATCCCAGCAGTCTCAAAAGGATCAATTAGTTAACAATGAGACAAAAATAACTAAAAATACGAACCAGTGAGAGTCCCATGCCCTTGTAGTTGTAGAGAATGTTGGCTAATAATTTGGAGGCAGCAGCTACAGAGATCCGCTCTTTATTTCTCAGTTCGTAAATCCTTGAAAAAGAGAAAATCATTCATGATATCAAAATATTACAAAGTATTTATGAATTATCAAACAAAAACAATAGAGATGAACGGAAATCATTTCTTCATATTTTTGTTGCTTTCTATGGGTAGTCATTGTCATATGAAATGACAAACTCTCAAAGTATAGGATGTGAGTCTGGTTTGAAAATTACTTCCAAATTCCGACAACTTAAAAATCAGATTAGCTAAAAACATGATGAAAAACAACTTTTTTCTGTTACATTCATTCCCCAATCCATGCTTTTAATAGAAAAGAAGATACAATTTATTAATGGGTAGTGCATTTTGTCAGGTGTGAATTCATTTTTAGCGAATACAAGCGTACAAACTAAGAAAAAAAATCTCCCGTTTATTACTTTGGTAAAAAATGCAAGGGAGATAACTGCGGTACTCTCGAATCTACAGAACGTTATATAGAAAATATATTAACTTATTATATAATGGCCGACTTTCGGTTAACCTTCTTTTTCCAACTTTTGACTTAACCCAGCGCCTAAAACAGTTTTAGTAGGCCCCAAATAGGCAGTATACGCATGGGTAAAATTCGCATATGGGAAAAAAAAAATTGTTGGATCAGTATTCATGCTCCTTACTGGCATTGTTAACATGTTTCATCTGATCCATTCTACGGCATTCTTCAGATGTACCATCTGAATAGTAGTTTTCAACCCTTCCGATATTTGCTAAATAGATTGAGTCCACCATGTGAAAAGAATCTGACCAATAAGTGGATCACATCATTCCTTGTGAATGCAAAAGTTCATAACATTTTTCTATCTTTAAAAAGATTTTTTTAGAGTAAAAACATCTGAGACTTCAATAAGATGATTTCATCATCATCAGTCTCTCATGGTCTGTCATAGGACATAGAACCTCCACAGGATTCATCCTACCTCTCTATCCTGGGCGTTGTGGAGCCAATAGTTTCTGAAATTAATTAGTTCATCTCGCCATCTTATATTCTGCAGGCCTAGGTTCCACATGCAATCTCTGGGGATCCATGTTGTGAGTCGGGATGTCCATCACTTGTCTGCCATTCTTGAAACCTGACCAGCCCATTCCATGTTTATTCAATGTTTTTTTTATTTGTCAATGACATAATTCTTTCTGATGACAGAGATTGAACACTCATGTAAATATATGCAGATGGGATAAATGTACAATTATTTCCATGTATAATGATCAAGCACAGATACAAACATGAAAGTATTTTGCCAGTTGTGATCAATCTTAAGGCTAAAAATACTGCATATCTAATCAATACCAGAAGCTGGAGTTCAAAACCAGGTAAAAAGCTAGAATTTGAAATGCTGATTTTCAAAGCAGGCAGAAAAATTGCTACAATCTTCTTACCCCATATGGCTTCATCATACTAACCATAATTTAGTGAAGATCAATACAATAAAGAATAAGATATAAGACTTCAACCTTCAAATAGCAATTTGAAATTTCAAAACAGAGTACCTATGAATATCAGACTTAATTCCCAAATTACCAACACAATTTCTAACTACTTATCTGTGAAAGATGAACTCATTCAAGATTCTTACATGCACCTTGTCCAATTCACTAACAAAATTTGTTGAGCAGAATCAACTTGAGGATTCATGTGACAATGCTTTATCTCAAAACCTCCAACAATCTAAAACCAAAACCTTTGTAATGTTAGGTAAAATTATAACAGAAACCTGCAGTGGTAATTTAGTGAACAAGTAGTCAAGAAAAAAGACTGGCTGCTGCAGGGTCAAACTCTACTCCAACTTCTATTCCAACTGAAGATGAATACTGAAACTTTCATATTGAATATAAAATAAAGGAAATTACGAAAATATTTTCTTTATAAAAATATAAAATGAAATGAGCCTGTGCGTATCTATACATAATCATTAATAGATGAGTCTTGTCAATTTAGCTCAATCAGTATGATAGTCTCCTTGCAATCAGTTTTTTGTGGGTTCAGATCAGTTTTTCTTGTTACAGTAAGGAAACAAAGTCAACTCTAGACGTTTCACTGGAGTTTTACAAAAAGTAATTTAAAAAATATGGTTTCACAATTTGAACAACTGTTAGCCCCCAATGATGTTGAAGGATTCTTCTTCATATATGCAACTGTTCATGTTCCAGCATTCCTGGCCAAACCGTTTTGTCTATACACTTGAAAATTGGTATCAGTAACCCACTAAACCCCTTCTAAAAATAGTTTTGATTCTACGATTGTTCAATTATTGACTGTGATGGAGAGTTATCTTATTGTTTAGAACTCCATTTGTCATATATGAAATGCTTTAAGCAATAAATAAAAAGAGGTCTACCAACCTGCACTGTCTGGCCAGGACACGTTCCCAATAAGAGCAATCAGCTGCACCCCCAGCCATGGTACCCAACAGGTATGGGTTGATCTCGATGACTTTCTTCACAGTTTGAGAGGCTGAAACACAAATATTCTTCATAAATATTCATGAACAAGTGGTACTCTTCATTTGAACAATTCAATGCATTGCCAACCAAACATGAAAACAGTCATTTCTCACAGAACATGAAGTGAAATGATAAATAAAAGGTAAAGGTTTGCTATCGATTTGTAAATCAACTATCATAGGGCGGTAAGCAACTTTTTATGATGAAAGGGAGATAAGCTAAATTATTCAATCATTTGATTCAATTCAAGTTAAACTGTCGTCTGGTACTTGAAAACAATTTTTTTTTCTGAAGTATTATAATACTAAAATATCGTTTTCTTTCCAATCTTTTTGCACAAAGCCTAATTCTTGATGGAAAATATGTGGATGCGCGCTGAACGGGATTTATGCTGACAATTTGGCACCATGAGAGACTTTTTCACCAGCTATTTACATAAATTCATTAGGGAAAACAGTATCTAGTGTTTGCTAGTTGCCAGTGCATATTCTCTTTAGAATTAGAATTACAGCAAAAAGTTCCTTGTTACGAGCAACCCAAACTCAAAATTATCCTTTAAATCCAAGTTAAATGAAATACATTTTCAAGTTGTCTTTCATTTATTTCATACATTAGTCGCAGAAGGAGCAGACAGATGAACTAACGTAATCGGTTATCTCCCTTTGATATTGAATTTGCAAACCTTTACCCATCGAAGTACAAAAAGGGAAATCGGATTTAGCAACAAGAGTGAGTGTTGCTCAAGTAATAATATCCAGAGAAATGTGGAAATTTAAAAAGATTTTCATCAGAAAAATGGGATGTCTCAAACGTTGACAGTAGAATTTCAATGACTGACAAACCAATTATCAAGGTCGAGTGATAATTTTAATTGAAAATTATTTTTTTAGTTCTAGATTTTTTTTAAAGTTATAATATATTCTAAAAATTGATCTTTTCAAAGAGAGGATGGATAAAAACAAAATATAAAAAGAGAGATTGAAAGAATTTCTCTGACTCTTCAATATCCTAAGATCAAGCAAATAACTGCTTTAGCATGCTTTATCAAGTCAACATGGCCAGGAAAAGAGTTCTCATTTCTCTTTTACCTACCATGTTAAGAACTAAAAAGTTCTGCAGAAGTCAATACATTTTACGGGGTGCAAGGGAATTCACTCGATAGTATTAAAGGAGGAGAAATGATGTAAAAACAATATTTAAAAGGTTGGGGGAAAAAAAATAAATAAATAAAAAGACGTTTTTTCAAGGCATATTTCTTATTTTGCAACAATTATAAAAATACAATTATATCATGTGAGAGATATTCCTGACTAACCAAGAACAAAAATGGCTTCCTGTCAAATTAGGATTTTGTTAACAAGACAATTGATTTCATTTTACAAATATTTTTATAATGAAATATGACCAGCCCCAGATGAAATCTTGAGAAAAATATCAATTTTCTATATCTGTCAAAATCACTTTAAATTTTGTCATCCTTTAATCCCCAATTTTTTTTTTTTTTTCAATTATTAGGCCTCTACTAACTCAGCCGGGGGTGATCAGACCCTAACTTGGGTTCAAGTGAAGCACTCATTCATAGATCCCTTCAGTATCCACAGCCAGCACAAAGCCCTTTCTGGAGCCTCCACACGGTTTTCGATAGCTCATCTCCAATGCCGTCCTCTTATTCCAAGGAATTTGAGTGTCTGCTGTAGTCAGTGTCCAGCATTCATTTCTATTTTTGATATGGACAACATAATGTATGACCATGTGTAACAAAAAACATTCTACTTATCAACTTACCAATGTAAGGACCAGCTGTAGCCCGAGAATCTACAGCCACAATGACACCATGTTGGTATTTGAAAGCAAGAGTGGTAGTTCCATGATTGAAATGAATTCTCACAGGGCTTTTGTCATCTGTGAATTGTTTCAAGTTTTCCACAGGCTGTAAACATTCCAAAGAAAATACATTTTAGATGAAGATACCACAAAAACAAACATCTACGATTTCAAGTCATTCAAATCAGGTAAGCAAAGAGTCTGATACAAGAAACTTTATTGTTAGGTGGTTTGGAACTAATATCATTCTCACAATATCAGCAGTGAAATTATTCTCCAAATATTAACTGTTTACACTCCATGCTAATGACCTTTTTTTTTTTTTTCAACTAAGTACATATTTCTGACCACCATGTATGCTAGACAATGAGACATAGTTCACAAGGGTACTTGGAGGACTAACTTCAACTCATCTGAGCCCCATAATTGTCCATATCGAACTTCAGTTCGGCCACCCAGTCATAATACCAGCACCTTTGGATGCAATGTAATAGTTGCATCATTTTTTTTTTTTTTTTTAAATCAATGGTCTGACTCATATACCAGTACAAATGGTAAAAAGGCAAAAAATTTGGCTGACAAAATGATCAATGCTATCAGGAAATTTATTTGAAAATAAAAAAAATTTCAAGAAAAAAAACTTAAAAAATGAAAAGAAAAAAAAAATTTACCCCCACCCAAGACTGGAGTAAGGTGCCAATGGAGAAACTTATCAGTTTTCATTGATGACAATAAATCTTCACAAAACATTTAAAAGAAACATCTTACTTTTTATTCAATGCATGGCCAGGGTAAAAATATCTTTAAATATAAAAACACAGGAAAACAAATATTTTACCGAGATTCCATGGAAGGAAAAAAGTTTCCCCTCACTTTAACCCCCCCGAAAGAAAATTTCCCTCACATAAGACTCTTAATGAGATTACCTCTTTCTCTGCTGCACATACGTGTGTGCACTCTCTAATTCAATTTCTTTTTCAAAAATATTGTTGGACACATACACTTTTTGAGACACAACTTTGTCTTAGAAACTGTATATACAAAACGTGGGTTCAGTTAAGCATAATATTCACATGGTAAATCAACCCCCGCCTAAAAACTCAATAGTGTTAGAGTTGAGACGGAAAAAAATTGCCAGTTTGATCCTAAGATTAAGTCATAATCCATGCAAAATATTAAGAACCCTAGAACTTTCCATTAGGTGGTGATGACAGACCAATACCAATACTTTTGCATAGTATTAGAAATGATTTAGTTTTATGGGTGAAATTTAAATGAGTTTGAAGAAATTATTTCAAAAACCAATATACATTTCTCAATACAGTTAGGAAATTATGAAAAGAAATTTCTCTGTTCCGAATTAATCTTTCAAAACTTAGTGTTTGGTCTGTATCACTCAAAGAATTTCAGAAAAAAATTACATTATTCTAAAACAATATAAGAAAAATATGATTCCAATAAAATTTCAAGTCTGAACAAATAAAACTGAAAATCACAAGCCAAGAAGAGTTTAGACAAAGAAGATGCTTTACTTCACATCAGTCTTTTATAAACCTTTGCTTGTTTCAGATGATAGGTAAGAGATATTTTTATCAGTAAAATTGTTGCCTTTAGGTTGTTATGGATGGAGAAATACAAATAGAAAAAAAAGAAAAAACAACCCTGTCCATTTCTCCAAGCATTTGAATTTAATGGAAAAATTGAACTAAAAATCAATTCATAAAAATTCTAATTAGCATAAATCTGAGCAGCTCTAATATAATTATTCATTTTTTTTTAACTAGTTTCTACTTTCACCCTGATTTTCAGTTACCCATCACAACTGTGAATCAGACCATAATTATATGGAAACAATTAAACAGCACTTTTTGAAAATAAAGAGCAAGCCCACAGTGAAAATCAAATTCATACCCTCTACAAGAAATCATTCAACAATGGTAAGTAGAAAACACATAATGATAATGATAAAGGAACAAGGAAGAAGTGGTTGAATTTGAGGGCAGATCCAGGATTTTTTGAGTGAGAGAAATTGTTTTTCTTTTTTCATATATTTATGTACATACATTTGGTGAAGATCTATGCACAATCACCTCTCTAAGTGCTTTATAGTTATCAAAGATATTTTTCTTATGTAGTTTGATTGGCTTTGACTGATTCTGGCTTTCATTTTTGAGAAAAAAAAAACTTTCGCAGAGAAAATGAGTTTATTGACTCTTAAGTGGGTGATCAATGTAAGTATAATGCAAAACTGAACCCAGGTGTCCATTTTTCTGACACCTATTGTCCAATTCAAAATGAACTGCTAAGCTGGACCCTAATTTGATAATAATAAAATGTAACAAGGTAAATGCTTTGTCAAAGAAATTTGATCAACTAATGATTTCTCTGAATTTTTTCTGAAGCGTTATAATCATTATAGTTTATATTTTGGTTCATTCGGACTAATTTCCTCATCACTATTGATGAAGAATTCATTTAATAAACTAGACAGCACTTACCCCTGTCAACGCCATTGTCAGGGGGAAGTAATTGAACATGAATCCGCCCCAAAATTCAATCACTTTTTCCATAGCCTATTGCCAACCCTTCCATCAAGTATCACTGAAATTCATTGACAACTTTCGTAGACATCACGTAGACGGACATGATCTTTTGACAATAACATAGGGTCTAGACATGCAACTAAGAGGTAGGACAGGCAATTGCACGGGGATTTAATTGAAATTCATTCTTTTGGAGATATTGTGTGTACAGCGATGAGCATACAGCACTCAAATCAGAATACTACTGGATCAACTTTATCACTCCATTGCCTACTCTTCTAGAAAATTTCAGAACTTTGGCAGATGCCATGTGGAGAGATGCAGCCAAATATGACTCTTCAGCTTGATTAGCAGAGGTAAGAAACAAAAACAAATTACTAATTTGTAAAATGTTTATAACATTTATCTATGTTTGAAAGCAAAAATTATTTTCTGAACAAGACGATCCTTGGAATAATGCAGTTTCTTGGATTTTTCAAACGACCATTTTGAATGGCTAAAAGTGGCCAGAATTGGGTATTCCATTTCCAGGTAACAGTTTACACTTCAAAAACTCATACAAAGACTCCATAAAGTGTAAATATACAATATATCAATAAGACATTATCATTCACAAATAACATTCTCGATCTAAAGTTATAATACTAACTGAAGATACATCAGACAGATGTAATAGGAGTTGGTGTGTTCAGTGAGAGTATTTCAGGAATTTTTTGTACTTGTGTGGTCAGCTAATTTCTTTTGATAGGCTGTTTTAAAATATATTAATAGAAATAGCTCTTACTGTTTCGTCTTATAATGAGAAAGGAATCTTGATGTCATAAATTTATTTCTAGTACCATGGTGGTGGTTTTTTTTTTTAGAATTTGTGACTGATCTGTTTGTTGTTCTTGGTAGCATGCTTGTTTACTTTGTTTGCACATTAATCAGTTAACAATAAAATAGTGAAAATAAATCATTTGAAGATACCATTTGGGGTTTTCAAAATTACATATAGTGTACTAATTACAGTAGCTGGGTCCCACTGCATCCCCTCAATAAAAAAAAAAATAAAAAATTGATTAAACTAACAATACATTGGAAAGATTCAAAACCTTCTTGTAACCAAGAAGATAAAACTCCAATTGCTCTATAGAAAATCTCCACTTCAAAGCACTTTCACCATTTTTAATTCTCTCTTAATTCATCAAAGCGTTTCTTTCTTGCGATGATCTTCAAAGTTAGTTTCTACCCCAAACACCTAAGCCAGTTGTGTGGCTGAAGTTTTCATATCATCAAAAGATTCTAGTGGCCGTTTGCGTTTCTCAGCATCTTGGATGTCAATAGACTTTGTCTGGAGGTATTTATTCAAAAATTATGTATTGTGAAAATTTATTTCAGATTATAAGGGTTGCTCAGTTGAATTGAGTCCCAAGGGCTTCCTTCACCCCACTAATTACCGTTCTTTTCCTTAAATCTAGCCACTTTTAGCTATTCATTTTTATCAACATTCCATGGATCAGAAGGGTTTAAGGTGTGTGTGGGGGGGATATAAAACGACTAAAAAAAATAATGGTTATCTTTGTTCTGACGTACATAAACCTACAGTGGTGTTGGTGAAACTTGCACACACAGATTTGAAATTATGACCGTCGTAAATATGAGAAGAGTTTGTCTTCCCTGGTGGCTGAAAATTGTCAAGATTTTTCCATTTTTCATTACCAACTAACTTTATGGCAGAAAATATTAAGCGCGTGCGAAAACATACGATAGCTTCTGAAATCTTCGAATGTTTATTATATGATTTTTAATAATATATTCATAAAGATAAAATTAAAAGATTTCCGGAGCCATAAAGTTGGGATTTTTTTAAAGAATCCAGCTATTTTCAGCCATCAAGGGAAGCAATTCTTTGATATTGACTGGAGCCAATTAACATAAGTGCATGAGTTTCACCTATGTTTCAACAGCAAACAAAGGCTCAAATGTCCTACAGAGGTTCACAAAATATATTGTCAAATCAACGAATTCATCAAAGCAATGACATAACTAAAAGCTAGTCTTTTGTTCTTGTCACGACGGATGCATCATTTTTCTTCATATTTTGACGAATTCATTGCGAAGTCTGATGAGGAGTTGAAGACGACAGGCTTCTAATTTCATTATTGCCTTAATATCTGATGGATACGTTGCTTAAATCATAATTTTTAATTAAAAAAATCATACTTAGTGGAGCTTCTAAATAACTTATGGTAGCTTGAGTATTGGTTTAACACCGATTAAACACAGATTATTACCGGTCCATTTTCACATAATGAAAAAAAAAACATCACTACCATGTCCAACTTCCTGAGCTCCCAAATTTCAATAAAATTCATTTTTCAGCACACTCCAAAGTTTAAATGATAAACATTGTTTAAAAGAAAACTACACAAAATAGAGAAATAAATTAAACAATAGATTTTGAGAAATCAGAAGCAAAAAAAACTCTCTCTTCTTTTTTCCACAATGAATGATGAAGCAATTTTGAATCAAACTAAAGCGCTGTTTGTATCACAGTAAACAAAGGATTTCCTTTTACATCAGAGACTTACATCAAAGTTTTGGGGAATTGTGAAGTTCTCAGCTGCAAAGAGTGCTTCATTGGCCAAAGTATGGGACGAAAGCGCGCTACCGAGCATCTGAAATTCATTTCTAAAGGAGTCCGGTCGGAAACCACAGACTTCACTGAGTGCCATCTTGAATGTTGTGATACCGCAGTGAATGGATGGAGGCGGAAATGGCATTCGTACTGTCAGCTAGTTCCGGTCCGGTTTCATTCAGCTGAGCTGATTTTTTTGTTTTGTTTTTGTGAAAGAAAATTAATTTTTTTTTTTCATCAAAATCAATTGAAATATTTCAACCTTATCTAATGTTGGAAATGATCCTAAAAAAACTTCTGATAACAATAAAATGATGTTTTAAAGATAAATAAGAACAGAACTGAAGGCAAACCATATACTTATTCTTAAAAAAGACGAACCCCATGAACTAAAGGGAAATTCAAGTTTCATTTGTCATCAAAAGATCACGTTTTCATTTAATCTGTTTTATATGTGAACTGAAATTGTAAGCATAAATCTGAACTGTGTATATATCTTATAAATGGATGGCTGGCTAGATGAGTGGATAGAAGGAAAGAAAGAAACTTTTATTGAAGAGAAACTCGAACAATTTTATTATTATCATCTTCAATATTACCCTCCAATGAATCCGATATCTCAAAAACTTCCACCAACCCGGCTTTGAAAAACTTCCAACCCGGTTTCGATAAAACGGAAGTAAATTCTATCAATACCGGAGAAAACAAATATCGCACCTTCAAAAAATAATCAATTTCAAAACTCTAAACATCTTTCAAATTACGTGGTAAACTATTGCATAAATATCATTATTTTTTTTTTAATTCGGCAACCTTTCATCGCTAGTGATTTTAAAGATGAATTTGTGTGGAATGTCTGTTTTATTTCAGGGCTCGTCGCATTTCTTTAACGTTTAGTAATGGGAACACGACGTTGACAAGGACTCTGGAGCGATGCAGACCTTTAAAGATACTTTTCTTCACATCTTCATTCTTGTTGTCTGTTTTTGTTTTGTTCTTTTTGTCATCGTACTTGGTAAGTCCTGCCTGGGTATTTTTATTATATTGATTTATTCTAATGCTATTTATTTTAATTTCTGGCCAAAGAAATAAATAAAACAAGGTTTTGTTTGGCGAAGAAAGTTTCTCCTTTGAACGACGCACTTGTCAAGACCTTCAAGAAGAAGAAAAAAGGGGCACTAGTGTTTTCTGAACAAATTGAAAAAGATTTTTAGTAAGAAACTCGTTCTGTTCGTCTCTCTCGAGGATTGGAAACTGCTTTCCCAGCCCAAAACCATTGTTTTAATTAATTATTTAATTAATAAAACTAACAAGAATTTTATCACGAATTACTTGAAATTAAGGGGTTTTCTGCTAAAAAGGTGAAACTTTGATTGTTTAAAGTTTTAAATTTATTTAATTAAAGAATAATCTCCGTTATTTATGTTGGTTGGTTTGATGACGAACTTGTGACAATAACATATGTTGTTTTTTTCATTATTGATTATCGCTTAATGTAAAAAGAAAAACATTTACATTTTGGGGATCCGCTTGGGTGGGGATAATAATCCAAATTACATAGCTTATCTTTTTTCATTTTGACTATTAATTTTAAACTCAAACTGCCGACTAACACTTTTTTCATTATCTCTGATCCCTTTATCATTTTTTTTTTTTCAATTTGCAAGGATTAAAAATTTATGAATGTTTCGTTTACTTCTATACATCAGTTGTCACTTCAACCCAATTAATTACAACAACAGGAAAACAATCAGGTTATTTATTGTTAGATAAATAAAGCCCTTGTGTCTCTTCTAAACTAGGTCTTTCCCTACACCGTTGTGTACACGCACACACACATACCAGAAATGTTAACCTTTATTGCTTATTTCTTGTTTTAAATCATTTAGGGTTTTTCCTTCTTTTAAACCACCTAGCTAACAACGTTGACTAAAGTCTTTAGCTTGGGTAGTTCATAAGTTTTGTTTACTTTTCTTGATCTGGCACCGAAACTGTAAACACCAATTCAAATCGATATCATATGTGGGCGATGGTAACTATCCATCTGTTGGGAGAACATTTTGAAGTACGGAGATGAGAACTTCATTTCTTGGGATTTTACCTTCCTTTTATGTGTTTTAGTTTCAATTTTGATACTTCTACCCACGTAACGGCTAAAATATTTCAGAATAACTTTGAATTACGGTAAAAACCCTAGTTAATACTCACGCCTTAGCGACATAAGTTACACAACCTACTCACAACTTTAACTTTTAAAAAAAATATTGAATTTTGAAATTTCAAATTTTTTTTTTCATATCTAATATTAAAAATGGGTAAAATTATTTCATCTATCTTTAATGCCCCCCCCCCCACTCGGCAATTGTGACTTTTTCCGTTTCAAAATGGCTGCCGCTAGGCCGCTGTTTGGTAACTGCTGATACTGAATTTAATGTCACAGAAGCAGACGACAATTTCAATATTTTTACTCATTTTAAATTCAAAATGACTGAAGGGTGTGTTCATTTATCAGAGAAGAGAAATGTTGTCTGGGAATGTGGTAGGCCTGTTGCACCTATATCTATGGCTCCGATCGCTAGTAACAAGATCTTTTCTACCTGAACTAGAAATTTTACATTCTGAGAGTTGAAATACTAACCTTAAACCTAATTACTAAGCCAACCTGCTGACCCTGCCACTTGAAAAATACCATTCTGAGTTATCTTGTCATCTGCTCCTTAGACTTTGAATTCGCCATTTTGAAACGAGAAAGGTAACAATAGCCCCAGAGGCTTAAATCTCAACAATGTATAAATAATTGTATTTAACTCAAATGTTTCAATGTAATTTTTTTTCATGTTATTCTCCTATTATCATTAATAAACCACCATTTTGCTGCATGACCGATTAGTTATGATTTATAAAAAAAGAATACAATGAGCATCAATTGTAGATTAGGATTTGTCAAGGAGAGTTGTCGAAAGCTTAGTTTAGTCTGGCATGAGGCTACATTATTTGGGCGCCTTCATGAGAATTGAACTTACTATAAGGAATTATGAACTGCGAGACTAGTTTCGTCGAACTATCTCTCTGTAACAGTTGCCTCTCTAATAAGCTAAGCTTAGTCTGGCACTTAGATTGAACTCATTAACACAGTTGTCATCATTATCATCAGCCTTTTAGCATCAGTTGTTGCATATACACCTTCTCTAAGGTTCACCAGACTTCTTGCTGAGCCAATGCTTTCTGAACTTGTCTAGTTCATCATGCAATCTTATTTTTTGCAGGCCACAGTTTCACGTATGATCTCTGGTGATCCACATCGTGAGTCGTGATGTCTTGTAATTGTTTAACATTCTTGCAATATAAGCAGCATATTGCCATTTAAATTTTCGGAGGGATTCTTTATTATCTCTGACTCCTGTATTTCTCTCCGATGTACCATGTTGTCTCGTGATCTCACCACATGATGTTGAGCATGATCCTCTCCTGTGCACGTTGCATGGTTCTCGATTTGAAGGGGTTAGGTTCCATGTTTCAGCACCGTAGTTAATCCAACCGTGGCGGCACCACAATTGACTTGGCAACCAGCTGTCTCTGTTCTGAGATCCTAAGGGTGTTGCTCAGCTTCATGCCTGTCCATTCTGGAATGTTGTTCTCCTATCTCTTCCTCCCTTTTTGCACTAGTACAGGATTGTCTTTGCTAGCCGCACTGATCATGTGACGTGCCCGTACCACTTCAATTTGCATCCCTTTACTGCGGTCAAGTCTTCATGGCACCAGGTGACTTGCCTGATCTTGTTTCTCACACCTTCGTTTGTGATATGGTCTTAATAGTAGATGTTGAGGAGTTTTTCAAAAACATCTCATCTTTCCCGCCTGTATTTACCTCTTTATATCTACAAGCAAGGTCCACGATTCACAAGCATACAAAAATACTGTGATGTCCAGGGAGCACATCAGTCAGATCTTTGAGCTGAGTGAGACATTTCTATAACTCCAGATGGCCTTCATTTTTTACTTTATTGCTGTTATTTCTACAATTCTGGATATTATTTCAGGCTTTCCCTGGTCTGATACGATTGCTTCTAGGCATTTGAAGGTGCGGATTTCTCAATAAATTTTAATGAAATTTTGTCAAAGGGTCAATGTGGTAAGGAAAAATAGGTTAAATTTTCGAGTGTATCCAGTGATATTTTTTAGATTGAGAGATATTTTTCTTTTTTCTTTTTTTTTTTTCTTTCTTTTTCCACACATTTATGTATTCGCCCATGTCTGTCCATGCAATATCACCAAAAGTTCTTAATGAACTTGATGAAATTTTGTGGAAGGGTTGGCATTGGGCTGAGGAAGAAGAGATTACATTTTGGGGCAAATTCAGGCTTTTGTTTTTGACGGAGGAATATTTTTATTCTACATGAAAAGATGTTAAAAACAAACAGTTAACTAAATCTAAATTTTGAGGAAGTAACTCAATATTTGTTCATACATCGAGTTTTACATTCTCTCCCTTTTTTGGGGGGTTCTTTTTATATTCTATTTTCATTTAGATTTTAGTTAGTGTACAGCATTGGCAGAGATATGTGCTCTCCGAGTGCTTTCTAGTTTTAATGCTATCAAATTCAGGACTCAAATTTCTGTGCACCAAATTCTTGGGTAGTTGAGGAAAAACTATTTGTTTCTTTCCTCTTCATTCTTCTGCTTGTATATGAAACTATTCTTATATTTTATTTTGTTTGTTTGTATTTATAACTGTTATGCTTTCTAGTTATTATTCAATTTATCACAGGTGTCTTCTCAAACAAATGAAACCTGTTAAGAACCGTCAACCAAAAGTATCAACATAGGTTTCTTCAGTTTTCAAGTTGATCTGGCTGGCTATGTATTTATCGCAAGTACAGGTCAGAACCAATAGGGCTAAGGTAGTACTTTTGAAAGTTTGAAAATCCATGGACTTCATCTATAAAGGAAATGTTCTGGCAGACCTCTATTTTCAATATTTAGTTTTTAGACTAATAAACTACAATAAAAAGACATTTTTGAGCTTTAAAAATCATATTCATTTGAAATGGATTACATTTATCTGAATTTTAATCTATGGAACAGGTCTGTGTGCAATTATGTTCTTTGATAGCTATGCAATGGGTAATGTTATTTTTCTGCTACAAGATTTACAATATCAGGTTTAGAGGGAACATTGCTATGGATCCCCCCCCCCGAGCATTTTTTGACTGACCCCAGTTTTGAAATCACTGAATTAATATTAACTCCTTATGTCTAGAAGACACTTTTTTTCATTATCTAATTCTTCCTCCAAATAGGTTATTAGTTGAAGGGTTCAATTTTCAATCCAAGTTTATGCTGAATTGATCCCTTAATTTGTGTCCAGCAGCATTCATGCTTGCTTTTTGAAAATTCTGACTTTTTTTTAATGATCACTGCCGAACAAAAAGTGAGAGAAGTAACTTATTCATTGATCACTCCCAATATGGCATGCTTCCAAAAAACGTTAGTCATGTGACTGTTTCTATTGAATGAGTAACCTGACTTGTTGATTTATTTGTTTTAACTTAAGTTTTATCCTTTCCAGTTATTGAAGTCTTACAGTTTCCTAATAGGCCAAGAGTCAATAGCTGTCCAAGGGTACTAAAGCTTAGTATCTTACTGTAATAAAATCTTCTGATATTTATAATTTTTTTCTCCTCTTCCTTCCCGCCCACCATTGCAATCTAAAAAATGGGACAGAATGCTTATGCTTGAACAGGAGCAAAAAGGAACTCGACCATCACTATAATTGACATCCATTCATCACTCCTCGGTCACAAGTCTGGAGCCCTAAAAATGAACTTATAGTAGTTGTAGACCACAGGAATTTAGTGTTTGTATATTCAGATAGAAACATGGATGGGCAACATAAATTGGAAGGAAGAGATTGAGAAGATCCAGGTTAAGGCTGAGAGGAGAGCTATGTCCTAAAATAATGGGTGATCTCAATTATCAACACCATGGAATTTCCATAGGTTTTGCTAGTTTTTATATATGCTTTAGTATTTATCACACTATATAATTATTATAGTGAAATGAAAGTTTTGACTTGTATGATAAATAAATTGCAATGCAAATAATTCCCTCTGAATTTCTATAAACACTTAATATTTGCTATTTTACTTATATATATATATATATATAATCATTAGAGTAAAAGACAATTTTGACATTTATTTAATAAATCTGACCCATGGTTACATAACATACATACATGAGCAGTATTCAATTAATTCGCAATGCATTTATTTTTATAGTAAGACAAGTTTCAATTGTTAAATTCTTTTTTCCTTCCCTCTTCAGGATGGTATCTCGTATGGCGTTTTTTGCTGCGACGATTTAGCTTCATCCGTGAACTGTACACGACTGATAATTCAAAGACTCCGGAAGCTCCCAAAAAGATCCGTGAAAAATCCAGAAGAGACTAGAATGGTGTTGTCAAACTTGTTTCATCAACAAAGCCCAACTATGCCTGGAGGTTTCTCTTGGTCTTTGCTTCTTCAGTCCATTATCATGCGCGTTAAAATCCATTACCGAAACAGAATGGCCATTTTACCACCCAGCACTGCCAATTCCCATTCCATGTCTGTAGTTCGTTATTTTAGCCGAGCGATGCTTTCCACATTACTTTCATTCTACAGCAGTCTTCATACAAGGACTAAGCTCCCCTGGCTCCTTATTTCTTCATAGCCAGATTGAAATGGGAGGATGTCTTGTGGTCCCTGCAAAATACAAGAAGTGACGGGAAGCTGAAAGAAGCAACTATAAGCAAAGAGAACATGATTTTTTTAAAAAAAGAAAAAAAAAGGGCTTTAATAGAGAGGTTGGTGGCGATCAATTAGAATATTTAGGGTTATTCATTGATTAGAGCAATTGTTAATTGGTGATAGATAATATTTTTGTTTTGCTTCTAGTTGCTTGTCTTCGTTTCTCCCAAAGAGAAACAAAGGAAATGTGTTTTCTTTTTTTTTTTAACTCTTATACAATGGTTTTTTGTGATTGATTAGATAATTTAAGGTTAAGGTTATTCATTGATTGGAGCAATAGTTGCTGGTAATGAACGATCTGTTGCTTCCTGCTGCTTCTTGTATTTTACCACGACCCAGATGTCTAGTGGTTCTGCTGCTGCCAGGATTCTGTTTCTAAAATATTGAAATAAGGTGCTATTAATTTGAAGTGTACATATTAACATATCTAATCGATGGCTACCTCTCCTCGTTCAGTCCTTGTGGCTCCAATCCCTGTAGAGGAAAAAAACAAGTTTAACCTTGACAAATTGTGTATGATATACCTGAAATGTCATACACAAGTTCATCTTGCTCAAAAATTAATTGAAAAAAAAAAAATTACAAAAGATATTTGCTGTTGCGCCATATTTCCATATGGGAAGGGCCTGCCTGACCTTGAAAATTGGCATTTAAAATCCTGATTCTCACGTGAGCTCAGAACACTGATCTTATGGCACTAGAGGGAAATATGTAACTATTTCCACCACCGAGAAGACTACAAATGGACTTTGGTATTTGCTAAGCTTAGCTTAGTTCAGCAAAAGGTTAAATGGAGTAAAATGGGAGAATAGGAAGATTGTGTTATGCTAGTCTACCGAGTGGGGAGGGCTTGCTTGGCTTGAAAATCAACACTTAAATCCTGGTATTTGCCTAGGCTTGAACACCTCTCATTAGCACTGGTGGAGAATACGCAACTGTTTCAGCTACCAGGCAGGCTAAATGAAGTTGCAGTAAATGAAGATAAAATCTAAATTTCTGGAAATATTTACCCGTTACCTTATTGTTTGAAAGTCTCAAAAGAACAACTTCCATATTGACATGGGACTTTTTTCTTTTTTTTTTTTTCCTTTTTTTCTCAACAAATATAAATGTATGTTTTACCCTGCTTTTTCCTTGTACAAATGAAAAATCCCTGTTACCTCAGTCATTATCAAACATTTTTTTTTATCGCAGGAGTCAAAATGGCATCTTATCGCTTCCTGAAATTGCTCGGGCATTTCCCACCATTGAAAAAAGGCTCAGAGATCTTCTACAGCAGTGGTTCTCGGAGTCTCGGGTCTCATTGCTCCCCTTGTGACCCTAGGTCTTCAATGGGGGGTTCCCCTTCTTACTCTGTATGCATTGCATAGTGGGACTTATAGTTAAACTGGTTGTTTAAACATGTAGTGTCATTAGGAAATTGAAAGGAAAAAAATAGAAAAAATTCTGCCCTCTAGTTGATCTGTAGTGGGAATTTTAGTAAAATCTAATAGTTTCTCAATGAGACCCTTAAAAGAAGAAGAAATCAAGCGAAGAATCACCCTAAGATGGCAAGCCTTTGGCAAATCAAGCTCAACCTTGAAAAACAAGATCCCATTAATCCTAAAAAGAAGGGTGTATAACCAATGCATCCTCCCGATAGTCACTTATAGAGCTGAAACATGGAACCTAACCAAGAGACAGACCAGCAAATTGAGAACCATGCAATGCGTACATGAAAGAATTATGCTTAACCACACATGGAGAGACCACAAGACAGTACAATACATCCGGGAGAAGACTGGAGTCAGAAACATCATGAAATCCATTTAAAAACTTATATAGCAATGGGCCAGCTATGTCGCAAGAATGACTGACAGCCGATGGACAACACGACTCACGACATCAATCCCCAGAGATCACATGTGCACACAAGGATGGCAGAGCACTGGATGGAGAGATGAGCTAGACAAATTCAGAAAGTACTGGCTCCGCGACGTCCACAATGAAGAAGTGTGGTGAATCCTGGGGAAGGTCCTTGTACAACAACTGATAATGGATGAATAGATGATATTTTTTAATTTTAAAAAATCTTGGTGTGTTCATATGTTGAAGTTTTTACGAATTTCATAATCATGTTTGTAATTTTACAAACAGTAGACAGTTTATTCATTTACATTTTCAGGAAAATTTAGCCATGGCTATTTTCTAAATATCTTCCATTCTACACAGTGTACACGCATAATTCTTTCTCTAATTTTCGTTCTTACTCATGAGAAAAATTCTGAGGTAACTCTAATCCCATAATGCATTGCGCCAAGGTGATTAAAGGGTGAAATGACAGTGATGATTGACAACTTGAAAATCGTATAAAATTTAACTTTATCATACGAATCTTTCTCATTTTTTTTCCATGTTTATTTTTTTCTTTCAATTTCTTATTAACATTACATATCTAAATCGGTTGCTCAAGTCCCACAATGCAGTGCCTGCAAAGTAAAAAATGGGCACTCCATTTTGAATTCTTAATTTTTTCACCATTATACTTTTCATTATATGTTCTTTCCCCCAGGAGCCAAGTACCTCCCATTTGAGAATCATTGTTGTACAGGATTCTTTCCTGTAAAGTTCTTGGAATACATGCAAGGATATGTAAAAGGATATGTAACATATTCGTCTGAAATTCTGAGATGAAGCATTTATGTTACTCTATGAATTATTCCATCTGATATCTTCATCTTTTTGGTCTTGATCACAATGTTTTTGGCCGATGCTATCTCCAGCCTTAGTTCTTGAGCGTTACTCATTACACATTTTGACCTCTCCAGTAGTAACGGCTTTTTAGCTCCAATATTCGATTGACAAGAAACCCTTGTTCTTATCATCCAAAAATACTTTGGACCATAATGATTGATGGAATCTCTAAAAATTGTGTTCCTATTAGAGAGTCGAAAAGCGTTGGATAACAATCAAAGATTACTTGTTGCAACGGGGTTCAGACAAAACCATTTTAGGACAAAAACCCCTCAGTCAATGTGTTAAGTAGGGCAAAATCCCTTTGGTTAAGTCAAAACATGACAAAAAAATTGTAATTCTTTTATATTTCTTATTCTTGAGAAAAAGTTTTTACTTATTGTCATATTGTAATCACACCTTTTTATAGCTTTTTTCTTCTCTTTCTTTTCGAGGCATTTTCCAGATCGGGTTTTATGTCTTACACTCGGGTGCAATATACTTATAATGAAGGCTGAAGAACATATCACCCCAAATGTGATTTTGAAAGAAGAAAAAAAGCTGAGGATATTGGTTTGGATAATTCGTAGAATGATGATATTGAATATTGTTTGTAAATAAGTTTTCAAGAAATACCATTGGATTCAGCTGATTATTTAATCAGCAGAATTTCGTAAAATGTGTTCAGACTTGAAATTTTAGCACCAGAAACAAGGAAGGTGTAATTCCTTGTGTTTCAGCAACTCTCATGGTCTGGCACGTTTTGAATCTGCTGCCATTAATTTGTAGATCTTCCACTTGATTTCTTTGATTTGGTTCCAAACAATGCTTTGAGCTGTTAATTAGCCATTTATGAATTAACTTTCTTAACAGAATGTGTAAAAACTTGACTCTTTGAAACATCTCAGAACTAAATTGAACAACTTACAATGATTATTTTAGTATAAAATTAGACTTTTTTATAAATTTTTTTTTCTAAATCTTATGAATTGATTTTTATGCAACTAATTAAAAAAAAAACAATTTCATTTTTATTTCATAAATAATTCATATTATGAATTCTACTTAAAATATATTGTTTTACTTTTTACACTATCATTAAAGATCAATGTTTACATAAGAGACTCCATTAGGGATCAATTTTTCTTTTCCGGCATTTTCTGTGGTCTGACTATGGCCTGGTCCTAAGGTGGCCAGAGTAAAGAGTTACGAAAGTAATAGAATAGGGTTTAGTGTTTATTGATAAATCTGGATTTGGTCTGCTGGAGAAATGATCTTTATTCATTGTATTTATGTGTAAATATCTAAAAACAAATTGTGTGTGTGTTCGCCATTGTTTGGTCTGCTTCCAAGTTGCTGTTCAAACTTTTCATTTTTTTTTTGTCTTCCTGAAAAGTCAGTCTGGGCAATTTCACAAAACACTTGGTTGTTATAAACTAAGTCAGGACTTATCCACCTCCCCACAAGGGCAAAATTCAATACAGTCCAGTTCAGCATGGGGACCCTCAGGAATATGTGTAGATGATGCCAGAAACTTTCTAGATCTCCCTGCACTTCCCTTTGGGACACTTCAGGCATTAGGTAGTGACCCTGACCTTAATCCCTCAAGTGCCATGGGGAGATGCAGCCCAGGGGAATGGCCCACTGGAACCAGATTTTTGAAAGGTTGAAATGAACATCGAACTGAAGTGTTTATGCAAATGAAAACAGTCTCGTGAATTATGCTGATGTTTTAACGTTGGCATTGTCCACCGTGTGTGTGAATGTATGTATGGAATAATCCAGAAAATATTGTAATTTTGAAGATGGGATAAAAATCCATTCAAATGTAACAAATTTTAAGTTCATTTGTTAAGCACATAATCATTCTTATTAGCGATAACAAGAGTCCACTTCTGAACCACTCTTTTTTTTTTCCCCTAAAATGCCTCAGAAATATCTCCTGTGTCTCATATGCAAAATTGAGTCATCTAGTAGGCTAATGTTTACCCAGATGCCATTGACTACTTAAACATAGTATAAGTACATACAATTACAAATTAGTATTTTTTTCTCTGCTATACTATCACCACATATTTCAATAACATTAAATGCTTACGTATAGGTACTCCTAGAAATTCTTTCCTAATATTCTTTGTTGAAACAATCTGAGATTCTGGACGAGAAGAATTCTTATAGTGCTGATTTTATTCTCTTCCCTGCTTTTGAAATGTTTACATGACCTGAATAGATGAAAATTTGAAGGTGTTAAATTCAGAGAAGGGGAATGTTGAAGTAGATCGTCACAACGTAATAATTTGATCTTATGAGTTAATTTTACTGAATGTAAGCTTGCTTTATCATTCTAAAGATTCACACACTTATTGTTGACCCAATCTATACTGTTTTGTGAGAGTTTTCCCCTCTTCCTGAATATCAAGATCTGGGCTATCTTCCAGACTGGACATCCATTCGTTTTTGTGATTTTTAATCATTGGCAAAAATTTTTTTTTTTTTTTTTTCAGAAAAATTGGTTTTGTCAGTATCCTTCCAGCATAGAATCTATTTAAACGTATTTTTCTTTACTAAATTACACATAAAGGTTGTTATTATTTTTAAAGAAAAGATGTATTTATTATGAAATATTATGAACAGGAACAGCTGATAAACAGAAATACACTAAAATAGAAAAAGATAGTAAATGGAATATTTCAGCTTGGTGGATTTTATGGTATTTTTTAACTTTGATAATAAATCCATCTTTTTCTTTTATACTTCATTTGTAAAAAGTGAGATTTTCTTTCATCTTGAAGGAAAAGGATTAAGAAAGATGAGAAGATTCACTTTCTAATTCATTCATTTGAACACTGAAGAAAAAAACCTCTTTTCTTGAGGAAGAGGATATTTTATTTGCTGTGTCTGTTCAATTAGTTTTGTAGCCCCATTTTATCAACTATTCCCATTTGTAATATTTCATTATGAATACATCTTTTCTTAACAAAAAAAAAAAATGATACCTTTACATGAAATTTAGAGGAGAAAAATATATCAGTAAATTCTATACTAAAAGAAAACCAACAGAAGCAGTTTCCTGAAGAAGAGAAACTTATATGTGTGACCTTCCTTAACAAAATTCCCCAATGGTTCAAAATCGTAAAATATAATAGATGCTCGTATGGAAGATAGCCATTATCTGCTGTGGTTGTCTGGTTTTATTTTAGAGCTTGAAATCGACAATGTTTCCTATATCCTACCAGCTGCTCACCAAGACCTTGAAAGTAAGTGCTTTGGTTCAGATGTTGATATGGCCTTCTTTTTTAGTCCAGAATCTCAAACTCCTTCAACTAAGAGTAGAAGAACAGGTCTTGTTAGTCACTCGATAGAAACCATCATGTGACCAACATCTTTTGTGTTGGGATGATCAATGAATAAGTTATTTTTTTTAACTTCTGTTGGTCAGGGATCACGATAAGATCAATTTTGCGTGTACTTGAAACCCTACTTCCTTAAGCAATATTGTGGTATACGATAAGATGGTCCACTTTTCTGACTCCCTATGAATGCTGAGAATTCTGTGAAAGGGTTTTTGCTTTTTGTTACTCATTTTTGTGTAGAGTTTGTTGAATCTATTTCACATCACCTATGTTATATGAGATCTGATGAAAAATTGGTTCACAATGCACTGCCATCTTATGATGTTTTGCTATTGTATGATTTGAACTGACGGCACAATGGGTTATTAACTGTCAAAAGATATAACCTTATTGTCCTCAAAAGTTCAGAGTTGATCGAGTTAAAGTTTGGCTTAATTTCAAGGAATTTTTAACCATAAAAAACGACCCAGTTATGAGAAGGTGAGTAGGGCATTTCATCATGGTGTAATGGTTAGCGAGCCAGTTTAACAGATCATCGCTACTGAACCATAAGTTTGATCATAATAGGATCCTCCATATCATTGTGCTTAGTAAATAACTGGAAGAACCTGAATATAGTTTTTGTTACTGTTGAAAATCTGATGATTATCCATTGTAGAAACTGTCAATATAGTTTTGTTTTGTTTTTTTTCAGTTTTCAAGTTAGTCTGGCTGGTTATGTATGTATAACCCATACTGGCCACGCCAATGGAGCTAGAGTTGAAAACATTCACTTTTTATTATGTCTAGAAAAATGGATTTTTGACTTTCTCTTTTACCCCCCCTCCCCCCAAATAGGTTTATAGTGAGGGGTTTCAATTTACAATGTAAGTTTCTGTTGAATTAATCCCTTAGTTTGTGCCCACCTATTTTTTTTTTTTTCTTCCTTTAATTCAGACATTTTAGTTGTCACAGCCCAACAAAAAGCAGAAGTAACTTATTCATTGATCACCGTCTTTTTCCGATTTTTTAATTGATCACCCCCCCCCCAACATGGCATGCTGCCAATAGACGTTGGTCACGTGGTTTCTAATCAATGTCTATCCAAACCTGTTTTTTTTTTTTATGGGATAGGGTTTTCTTTAACTAATTGATTCAAGAAAACACGATGATCAATAGATTATACGCAAGATTTCGGAGGTGCATTGCCATGATATACTTAGTAAAATATTCAGCAACATATAAGACATGTCTAGAAACGGCATTTTTTTTTCTTTAAATTCCTCCCCAAAATAGTTTTTTTGTGGGGAGTTGAATTTGCAATGTAGGTTTATGCTAAAACAATCCTTTTTTTTTTGTGTCTGCCTGTTTTTTGAAAATCAAGAATTCTATTAGTGATTATTGCCCAACAAAAGGTGAGAGAAGTAACTTATCCATTGATTACCCCTTTTCCAAATATTTTAATTGATCACTCCCAACATGGCATGCTGCCAAAAGATGTTGGTCACTGTCAGTTTCTATTGAGCGACTAACCCAACCTGTTATGATTATCAAATGAATTGATGTGACATATTTTTCCTAAAATTTTATGAAAGTATTCTCCCCAAAAATGTCTCAAAAGGTAAACGTAACCTTCATCGTCCTGTCCCACATTTTCCAGAATTAGAGAATGGGTTTAAAAACTTACTGGGTGATAAATGAGGGGAATTCAGGAAATTTTTTTTATTTTTTTTTTATTCTTCCCCTGCCAAAATAGGGCAGAGGCCTATATGCCATCAAATACGGTAAATACCTGTAATGATGATGGCAAACCTGTGACACATCATAGGTTTTTAGGTGACACAATAGATGGCCCTCTTCATTATTTATATTACATTTTTCATCTGAAGAGGCTTGTAGAAATGAATCGGCCAAAATGTTGTGACTATATTGATTATGAAACGAGGTTAAATTGTCCCTAAAAAAGTTGGTATCATAAGCAGTGGTCCTTCATTTTATGCACCATTATTTACTAAGCTTAGCTTGGTTAGGCATGATATTGCAACAGTTCAGCACCCAGCGTGGATTAAACATATAATGGACTGCAAGACTTGCTAGCCAATTATTATACATACAATGATTCTTCTGGTGTAGTTCCCCAATCTTTTCATTTTTCCATTGACTCAGATGGATTATCTCCCTTGCTAAAAATTTATCTGCTCTTACCATAATTGTTATTTGCTTTTTGGCTTTTGCTCATGTTTGGATACTTAAGCTGAATGGAATTAGCTTCAGATATTTAGATTAGGAGAGAGGAATGTTTGGTCATTATAATATCTGTCTATCATCACATATCTCAAGGACAGAGCTATAGCCACCAAATTTTCTCTGGGTAGTATTTTAGCACATTAGTTTTTGAAAATAAATAATGTGGAGTCTGTGTTCACATTCACACTGATTATAATGATCTGATTTTCCATCTCTCTTTGAGTATAATTCACATATCTTCTGTGATATACCCCTCCCCCCCATATTTAAATTAAATACGGTTCAACAATTAATCATAACGATGATTTTGAAATAAGGTATGACTCAATAAATACATAGTTGAAATCCATGATCTCTTACTGGGACCAAAGTCCCCTTTTAAGCCTCCAGCAGGAACTAGCTCAAAATCCAGCCCATCTAGTCTTAACCAATCTGACAATTTCAGTCTGAATTTCTTTTCTTTTTCTGATTGGTGGAAAGATGAGTAAACAGGTTTGAATCTTGTATCTCAACAACACCTTATCTCTGAAATTCAGGCCATACAGCAGCCGAAAACAGGTTGAAAAGAATCAATGTATAATAGCAGTAACACCTCATCTCCAGACAGAAGCTTGCTAACCATTGCTCTATGGTAGGCATCCAATTCTGGCTATCTCTATTCCATAGAATAGCAATGATCAAAGAACTATGTTTCTCCTCATAAAATACGTCTTTTGGCACTGTCTTGATCAGAGAGATTATCTTATCACAAATGAGTTCCTGGTTAAGACCAGAGCTTGTATGCCATTCAATTAATGCCTTAAATCTTTTAACTAATATAAATCTTGTACTGTTCGCTGTTGAAATACTTCACTGATGAATTAGGTCTATCTTAAAGAAATTTGTTTTAATAACTAATCTCAAAATCTAATGTTAATTTTTTAAATTTTAGTTGACCAATTTTTTAAATTTCTTGCCCACATTTTATATTTTCAATGTAATTATCAAGAATTTTTTTTTTTTTTGTTAAGAAATCCTGTGATGTGTAATCAAACATTTCAATATTAGTGTGTATGTATACGTATATATATATATATATATATATATATATATAAAAGTGTATATATATATATGTGTGTGTGTGTATAAATTTTGATTTTTTTGTTTGTTTCAGGGAAGATAACTCTGTAGCAAGAAATTGCTACTTGCCTATTGCATTTGCGCTTTTTGTGCAATTCAAAACGTTTTCTAACCGAGAAAAAAAAAACGTTTGCAAAATCCATCCAAGACAAACACGCCAAGTTTTCTGAAATTCTATTTCTATTGGAATTGATTTTGTATTTATTTTTTAAAGAATTCAAAAAATACTCACACCATCATCTCAAAACCAATTCGTTCATAAACCATTGGAATAAACAATGACAAAATCAAGCTGTAAACAGACAACATTTTGCTCCAAGACTGTTTACAATTTCATATTTCGTTGGAAGAGAATTGAAATAAAATATACATCTTTCTTTGAATATTCAGGGTAATCTTTGTTTCGACATACATAAACCTTTGGCAGTATCTAACCAGCATAGAGAGGCTAAGAAAATGTAGATTTTTATTAAAAAATATTCATCAGAAATTGATGCACTCAAATTAAACACATGTACTATCAGTTTGAACACATTGAACTTGTCAGTCTGACACGACAGATACACGGGTTCATGGCGTGGAATCTGCGTTTAATTCTAATATTGTGTCAATTTCTGATGAATATGTTTAGTTATATATTTTATTAAAGACAAAATTATACTTTTTAGAGCCTTCGTATGACTTGCGGAACTTTCAATGCTGGTTAAACACTGCCATAGGTTTATGTATGTCAAAGCAAATATTACCATAATCAGCATTAGGAATTTAAATCTTTTTTTTTCCTTTTTTTTTTTCCCCTCCCCTTTTAATCACTACGCTGAAAAAGCAGGGATGTATGATGAAAACGTGGTGAGAGTTTCGCTAGGTACACTTGACATATCTTCATGTAGACATTTTTCTTTGAAAAAAGATTAACTTATTTTGCTATTCAAAGAAATACCGATTTATTTATTTTTTTCATTTTTATTATCCCTTCTTCTTGTAACTGTCAGTGAGATTTTCTGATTGATATAGGACAGTGGTTTCGAAACGGGTCCACGGACCACTGAGGGTCCCTCAAATAATACTCAGGGGTCTGCAGCAGTGTCCCCTATGAACCTAACATTGCAGATCTTACGGCAGAGAACCAACATCATCCATCAGACAGCTATCAAAAAACTTTATCATCATATGCAGACCCGTACCATGTATTAGAATTCAAATAACGTAATCCATTCTAAGTCAAAAATCGCTTTTTATTGTAGATCATCAATTAGTCTAAGAACTAATTGGTAAAGATAGGGGTCCACCAGAATATATCATTTATAGAAGGGGTCCTTCAGTTTTCAAAGTTTCGAAACCACTGATATAGGACAAAAAAATGCTTATATTTTCAAAACCCTGATAACATGAACGTAGCTTGGAATGACATTTTGAGAAAATATTAAATGGGGGGGGTGAGAAGTTGTAAATGAATTTTTAGAAATAAGTTGTGTTATGTCTTTCAGATGAAAAAAGAAGGAAAAAAAAAAAAAATGGTTCCAGACACAAAATCTCAATTTCATGGATTTCATTTAAAATTCCTTTATTTTTATTTTATGACAAATAAACTTGCCTTGATCCTTATAATTTATTTTTGTTTTTATTTTCATTTTAATGGAGATGTGGGTGGCCCAACATTTAGCAGCACAGAAAATGGAATTGGCAAACTGTATTCAAACTCCAACCAAAACGGTCTGCATTCATTTCACATTAATGCCCACGGGAAAGGCATGAATTCATTTTTTTCCCCCACCCCCAGCTATTTGTGAATAGTAGGGCAAACTCATCAGCTTTGGTTGGCAACCAGTTCAGGAGACGAACAACCCTGAATTAAAATCTGGGAAAATCCAACCCCTCAGCAAGTGTCATGAGAGGTTGGCAGCAGACAGACATATTCTTGAAATGTATGGTTAACGAAGCTCTGGTGCCACTTTGATCGGCTTTGGTAAGCCAGATGTGTATTATCACGAATTGCTCAACTGAAATGAAGGAGAATAAACCTGGTCATGGATGGATGGATCGACATGACCGCCATCTTCAGCACTTCACTACACAAAAAATATTTATACATCACTTGTCCCCCAATTCAAAGCTGTCAACTAAGAACTTTTTTCCAAACTAAAATCCGCACCTGGAGATGACTTTGTTTTTCCACCATAACAAGAATAATCCTCACCGAATTGAGGGGAATAAAAATTAAAATTCCCCTACCAATATTTGAAATCAAGACCAACTGATTGGTATTGTGCCTCTTACTGACTGAGCTAAATTGACATATCTACCAAAATTTATATTAGAAATACACAAGGGCTTATTTCATTCTAATAAATAGATTTATTCATACTAAAAAAATATATTTTTGTAACTTTCTATTTATTATATATACAGTACAAAAGTTGCAGTGATTGTCTTCAGTCGAATTAGAAGTTGGAGTGGAGTTTGACCCTGCAACAACCAGGCTTCTTTTCTTTACAGCATATTGGTAACACTGCACTGGTATCACTATATCAATATCGTATTTGTAGGACTGGCATGTTATATATTACTGACATTGTACAGGCATCACCATATTTCATAGGGTGAGTAATATAAATTTTTCGGTTTCTTTTTCCACAATACTGGACTCTTCCACTGAAACAAATTCACTAGTTTCTTAATTTTGAAAAAAAAAATCATCTGGAAATTTTAATGCATCGATGAACTTTTTCAGAGATTAACAAATTGATATCATATTGGTATCAATACAGTGGAATAAAATTCATAGCTATAAAAAATATTTTTATTATCGTTTCATATTGAAATAAAACAATTTTCCAAGATAACAAATCCTTCCCTTCCTATGAATTTTTGAAACTGCAATCTCATTTGACTTTTTAACGTTATCATACGCAACCTGGAATTGAACCCCCATAAGGGCAACACTTAAAACTCAAAGTCAACATTTTTCTCCAATTGATAAAAGGAATAATAGAGATACCTTTTCTTCAATTATAGAAAAGCCTTGATGGATGTATCCTTATATTTGTCACATTAGTCAAGTAGGATTTTAGCCAATCCTGAATGACGACCCCGTTTCTGAGGTAAGAATTCTTATAATGTTGAATTGATCTTTTCTCTAAAAGTTTAATTTAATCCCTGAACATTATTTAACTCTGTGTACATTGAATCTCCCCACCCCTTGACTGAAGCAGGCACAGTGTTGCCAATTCAGTGCTTTTTGTAATTATTTCAGTGCCTTTCTTGTTCTGGCAATGCAAAAAGCACTGAATTAATGCTGGTGTACTGAAACATTTTGACCATTTTTAGCATCTTTTTAGAGAGTTTTGGCCATTTTTAATAGGGATTTGGCTATTTTAGAAAATTTAGTGCCTTTTGACAGTCAAAGCAAGATGATATTAAAGTTTAATATTCAAGTAGACTTTTGCATGATTTTTGCTGTGTATGAATATTTAAGTATAAATGAAAATATTCTAATTTTTTTCAATTTTTAAAAATAGAGAAGTTTGATATTTGGTAAAAGGAGAATGTTACATTTCATTTGAGAAAAGCTACTTAAGCGGACTCGCTAACAACTATTATTGCTATCGGATTATCATCTCTTCCCATCAAAACTAGAAGATCATTAAGATGAGATGCCAAATTCATTGTTAGGTTTGCATCGAAAATAGCCAAAAACATTTTTTTTAAATATTGTTTTATAAAAAAAAAATCTAATAATTTCTGACGTCTAGACAAAACCTTAATCATCTAAATCAAGATGAAAAACATCTAATCAGTCAATTATCAATTTATCTCCTATTAGTTTTTTGTTACAGAATTTGATTCTGTTATTGTCCTGTTGTAATATGGAGATGAGGTAAGGTAACAAGCCCTCAATCCAGGTATTTTTTTCATAAGTCTTCACTTTTTACAATTAAAAAATCCGTTTGATCATTTTTGAAGAGATTGTAATTGACAGGATCTGCTATTTTCCTTCCACCGCTCAAAATCTTACAGGGCTGGGGCTCTGGATTTGATACTGAAATTGGTTTTTCATCAAGAATCCCAGATTCTTTTAACAAGGGATAAAAGAATTAGTTTCATAGAAGCATTTGTCAATGCTGATTATGTTATTGACAAATGTAACATTTGAGCAGCAGTCTTATTTCCAAAAGATAATGTCTGGTTTTATATCATTAATCTTATCGATTCAGCATTATCAGAATTCTTTCCATCAAGAATTCCAGATTCTTTCAACAAGGAATAAAAGACTTAATTTTATAGTGGGCTTTTGTCATCGTTAATAATGATTATGTTCTTGACAAATTTTTGTTACATTTAAACTATTATCAAATCACTGTAGCCCCACAAATTGCCTGCCCGACCAGCCAGCCAAGCAGGCTACAGATCATTTTTTTTTTTTTTTTGCTCTGTGTGTGCGTGTTTCTGATCACTCCTGATCACATTTATGAGGCTACACCCATGAAAATTAGCATGAGTATACCACTAGGCTTCATTCAGAAAAAAAATTTTATTGCTTTTCCAAAATTGTGCTGGAGGGGGGATTCTATGGTCATTCAGGGCCAACAATGCCCAAATCTTGTGCTTAATTGGATAATTTTAGAATCTTGGATTTTTTTTTTTTTTTTAAAGATAATTCTGGTTCACATCTAAGCTATGGTGATTCATTTTTGCAAGATATAGTTATTTATTCCCTTCCCATGAATTCAACCTTCACTTCCAGAATAATTTATCATTAATTCTGGCCTCTGTCAAGATTGACAATGTGTGTAACATTTCTTCTATAGTTATAACTGCTTGTGTGGTCGTTATTGATGAATGGTTTGCCCAAATACTCATTCACCCATCCTCTTCTCCATTGGCCATTAAGAAGACATTTTGCTGGCAATAGGACAGAGTGAAGAAATGTATATTCATGCCTTTCCCAGGGGCATCACAGTGAAGTGAACACTAACAGCCTCTGCCAAAATTCAAACTGAATTAGCCTAATTCTATTTTCTGTGCCAATAACTGTTACCCTACTTTGCGCACCCATCTATGTGTATGTATGTATGTGTGTGTGTGTGTGTGTGTATATATATATATATATATATATATATATATATATATATATATATATATACATATATATATGTAGATTCGTCAATATGTCCCTTGTCTAATGATGAAAATGGGCAGTAATACTACACAACAAAATAGTAATATTATTTTTCAGCATAATCTTTCTTGTTAATGCACTTAAACCAAGGCTTCTCCATTAAATACATAGATCAAACATTACAATGAAAACTTCAGATCAAGATTCAGCTGAAAATAATGGGTCAGGCAAGGGACTTATTGATCAACCATTATGAATAATATATATATATATATATATATATATATATATATATATATATATATGTATATATGTAGCTAATCATATATATATATATATATATATATATATATATATATATGTATATATGTAGCTAATCATATATATATATATATATATATATGATTAGCTACAGAAACACTAATGTTTCTGCTATTTTGGGCTTCTTCAGGGACTTATATATTCATAATGGTTGACATATATATATATATATATATTATAATGGATTTGCTACAAAAACACCTTTATGTTTCTGCTATTTTGGCCTTCTTCAGGTGAATGAACTGATTTATTTAGGACGTTATTGGAGGGTGTCTATTATCTGGGTGGAAAAATTATTATTCTATTTATATTTCATTTTCCTCTTTTAGGGAACTTAAACATGGGGGGGGGACAGGATAAAAGTGTCTCCTGAAACCAACACCACTGCTTAAAAATACTGATAGATTAACAGCATACTGATAAAAAAAAAAATAGTGTCTGAAACATTCCAAGTAATTCACAGCAACCAGTCATGAATTCACTTCCCATATAGGAGATCGAGAAAAAAATTTGAAATCACCAACAGAGATCATCAGGTAAAGAGGAAAAAGAAATATAAATAGAATAAAACAGACTTTTTCCACCCAGAAAATAGACCCTTTGATAAAGTCCTAAATAAGGGGAGGTATTTATTCGCTGTCCCACCACAGCAAAATACGACACAAGGTCGAGCTCAACGTGGGAAGAATAGGAACCTTCCATCCAAAAATGGCTCCAGCCAACGTGGCTTCAGTTTGCTGAGCAACCTAAGCAACCTCCGCCACGAAAGCATCCACTTGGGGACCTGCTCCATTGAGTACAATGGAGCAGTGCTGCTCCGGGGAAACTGACCCCCCGTAGCTGGGCCGAGTAATAATAGGAGAAGCCGAAGGACAAGTCCAAAGGCCTCCAATGCACGTAGCAGTGGCAGCCTCAGTAAAACCTCATTGGCTGACACACTGCACCGGCGCACTCGGTCTTTACACCATCCACAACACCCAATCTCCGGCCCATTTGACGGGCAAGTGTCAGTAGCTGCACCTCGGGATCTGCCGTGGAACAAATACTACACTTTGATCTCGTCAATAAGGCCAGGAAAAGTGGTGGTGGAAGGGTGTTAAATAGGGATCTGAATAAATCAGATCATTTGCCTAAAGAAGCCCCAAAGGGCAAAAACTTTCTTACATGTATAGGATCACCATTAACTGCCTCATTGCATTCCCCTTAATCTCGTCCGCAGTCAAAAGTCTTCGGGAAGAACCAATAGTCACAGGGAGCCAGATCCAGACAATGAAGAGGCTAACCAAACTTATTGATGCAATGCTTTGGTAAAAAATTCTGCATAAGACCAGAAGAATGACTTGCTCAGTCATTGTGAATACAGTGGTCACAAAGTACACAAGCTCTCTAAATGGCATCTCACTGCTGAATAACCTCATGGGAGATTGTTTGTACTTAAGCAGAAAGGTCTTCTCTCATTGGTCGCCAAGTTATATCAAAGCTGAGCAACCGGTTCTCTTAGATAATCAAAACAGATGGATACTTTCTGGACAGACCTCATATTTTGTTGCATAATTTTCAGCATAATTCAATTGGAAACATTTATTTATTTAACATTTATTGATTTTAGAAATTTTGTCTGCATTTATTCCCATCCTCTAGAACATTTCTTGATAGTCTGATGAATAAACCACATAAAAATAAAAGAATTTATAGAGTTTTTATCATCTCGTATTGATTTTTCTCTCTTTAGATATAAGGTTTTCCTTTAACAAATTTTTTTTTCGAAACTCTTTGAACTTTTTCATTCGTCTTTGTTAGAACTGTTCAGTTAATTCAATTTCAGCTATTGTCAGACATCCGGACTAAACTCATAAAAATTGCCATTTGTTCAAGCAAAAAAGAATTCTTTATGATTTTCATTTTTTTTTCTCTAGAAAAAAAAAAAAAAAGAGGGAAAAAGTAACATTATAGTATTATTATATTATAGTATGACTTCAATATGTTGATGTAATATAACAAGCCTAGCTACTGCAGGGTCAAACTCCACTCCTACTCTGATTGAAGATGATTACTGCAACTTTTGTATTGCATTTAAAATGAATAACAAAATTATAAAAGTATCTTTTTTAGTATAAATGTATTTATTCATTAGAATGAAATAAGCCCTTGAAGTTGTGAAAGATACGTTTTGTAGATGAATCAACTTGTCAGTTTAGCTCAGTCAGTAAGACACCAGCCTACCAATCAGTTGATACTGATTTCAAACCATAATAAGAACCATTATTTTATGAATGTATTTATTTATTAAAATTAAATAAGGCCTTGCATATTTCTAACATATATTTTTGTAGATATGTAAGACTTGTTGGCTTAACACAGTTGGTAAAAGACATGACCACAAATTAATTGGTTGTGATTTCAAATCACAGTGGAGGAATGTTGATTTTTTTACTTCCCCCAAATTCAATAAAGATTGTTCTCATTTTTGTTGGAATGATAATGAACAAATCAGTTCCAGGTTTAAAAATGATATAATAATAATAATCTGATCAACCCAGAATGTAGAGATAAACAACAATAAGATGGAGTAAAACCTATGAACTATCTATATATTGAATAGTGTGACTTTTTCAGCTTGTTTTTCTTTGTCAATAATACTTAATAAATGTAGGATAAAAATATATATATTTTTCTGATAAAAATATTTCCAACTCACATTTTGAAACATGGACTCTTCAACTTGACTAACTTCAATCACTTTTTGATAAAGCCTTGTATGAAATTGATAAGTCAAACATTTATTTACACTATTAACAACTATATAACTGGCTACTCAACTCAGATGGTGAGAATAGTATCACGGTAATATGACCTCCTGTTGTATAAAGGTTCGATTTGGGCAGTTGCCTATTTCTTTAATAGTTTATTCTATTTACACTGTCTAGGCCAACTGACATTACCCTTGTAAAAATGGAATCTTAGTTCAAATAGAATTTCAAATAAAAATAATGCATCAATAATTACATATATATATATATATATATATATATATATATATATATATATGTGGAGAGCGTGATTCCAAAACATGACAAACATTTAAAAACTAAATTTATTTGATTAATTTAAAAATTCAAATCTGTTTATACTATTACAAACGTTTTATACATATGCTGTCTGTGAGGTTTTTATAAGTTCAAATCAAGAATATATATATATATATATATATATATATATATATATATATATATATGTATGAAGAGCGTGATTCCAAAACATGATAAACATTTAGAAACTAAATTTATTCAATTAATCTAAAAATTCAAATCTGTTTATTCTATTACAAACGTTTTATACATATGCTATCTGTGAGGTTTTTATAAGTTCAAATCAAGAATATTTATATATTTTTATACATATATATATATATATATATATATATATATATAAAGTTTCTTTTTTTTTTAAATCATCACATAGAATTTAAAATCTTTCACAGGCGATAACTATTAATAGTATTAATGAAGAGTGTATCAACCCAGATTGTGGTGATAAAAAGCAAAAAATAATAAGACAAAATAAAACTTCTAATCAAATAACAGTGAAAACTCACCATCACTGTCAATAATTCAACAACTGCTGTATCAACATTTGAAGACATGCACAAAAAATTCTATCAAAGAATAGATATGGTCCGAATAAATTTTATTCATGACATCACTAGGGTTTTCCACTGGAAAACATCTAAAGTAGAGAATAGAAACATCTAGATTCTGGATAATCCAGATGTCATTAATAAAGATCAAAATAAACATTTTTTTTTATTTTTTATAACTTTTCATAGAAGGGATCTAGTGGTGTACTGACGCCAATTTTCAAGTCTATTCCTGCACTCTTTGTCATACATACTGACAAATACACAAACACATGCACATATACAGAAGGATAGAACCTTTTGCCATTTTTTATGGTTATGGTTGTTCGATGCTTCATCTAAAAAAAATTTTTTTTTTTTAAACTGTCCATTTTTTTTGCTAAGATTACTAAAAAGTTTGTTTTTTTTTCCTTAAAAGAAAAAGATACTGTCTTTGGTTTTGAGAATAGTCATTTACATTCAAAGAGTTTTACAGACGATCAAACTCATTGTTTGTGCTGTTGACATAATGTTTCAGCCAATCCACTCAACAGACTTCTTCAGGTGTACTATACATGTATAATAGCGGTAAACAGAATTTTCTCTCCACTGGTAGTAATGTTTATAACACTGGATTCAGTTGGTATCTTTTCCTCACCTTGTTAGTAGCTACCATTGGAGAAAAAATCATGTTTAACAGCAACACATTTGGATAGTACACTTGAAGAAGGCCGTAGAATGGATATGTTGAAAATGTGGTGTCAGTAACACAAGCAACCAAGCAATAAAAAGGAATCCAATCATCTGAAGAACTCTTTGGAAAAAGAGGAAAAAAAAAAAAAAAAAAGACATTTCAAGTTTTTCAAGTCAGTTTATGTCTTCTAGAATAAATAAGTTTAATCGCATGAAAAATCAAGGCAAAAATAATTTTATTTGGTATTTAGAAAAAATTCTTTATATAATTGGCAATCATCCGCACCCACAAAGGTACAAATCTGTCTTTCCTCTTGAATGTGGATTCTGTGACTTTGTCAGAACTTTCAAAGAGATGCACGTGTTCCTGAAAAAAGAAAATGAGCAGCATTATAACTATTATGATAAATTACAACTGGATGATTAAATCATTCAATTATTGTTATGTATACGTTGCCTAATTAGTAAAATTTTGACATTTTTTTGACAAATATGTAGTTTTAATTTGATCAAAAATCCATTCAAACTTTCTTTTACAAAAATGAAGTAAATATGTCCAATTATCAATTTTACCAATTCAGCATAACAAATATACAATAATAGTATGATTGAATTATACATTATATTCAATTACATGTATTTTTCAAACAATATATTCCATTTCATTTATATATATATATATATATATATAAGAGAAAAGTAATAAATATACATGCATGTGTATTAGGTAGATACTAGTTTTTCAAAAAGTGCTTGAATTACGACTTGAGTAAAGATTGACTCATTACAGTTTGTACATTCTGTTTCACTTGAAAGAAATTTTCCAACGAAAGTTGAAAATCTCTTGAGTGAAACTGGTTAGTAAGCTAGTCTCACATACTATTACAACTGTAGCAAGTTCACTCTTTGTTGGGAGCCCCAGACTTATGGCTTCGTGCCACACTAAACTTACTAAATACCAAAAGGATGTCTCACCAAGGAGCGAGGGTTAGCAAGCCATTTATGCAGACCATAATTACTGTAGTGAGTTCGATTCTAACTGGGTGGCAAACATTTGTGGACTTGTGACATATTAAGCTAATATGACATAGATTGACACCAACCAGAGCCTCAGACATAGGGACAAGTTTCCTTACAGATAAGATCACACCCACTAGTCTCAGAACCACTCCGTATCATCGTTTCCACACACCCTCTCTATCCAATTCCATCCTTCTGAAACATGTCACCAGAATAAAGGCTTGCTTCAAAGATTTAGTTTTCAAACTTTCTCTCTATTATCATAATATCAGATAACCCTGATCCAATTGTACAATATATTAAGCTAAGCTTAGTAAATACTGGTGTTTGACTTTGGAGCAGCAGTTGAGAAGCTAATCTCACAGATAGATGCCCTACGCTTGTGGCCAAGCGTCATATAAAGCTGAGCTTAGAGAATATCAACGCAGATATCATGCCCGTGGAACAATTGTTAGTAGGCTAGTCATCATGAGGTCATTATTACTGTAATGAGTTTGATCCTCACTGGATACCTAGCTGATGAGACCATAGTTTGTTTTTTTGTTTGTTTCAATCTCAGTAACCAAGGTCTTTCAGACATTTCTCATATCAAAGGGTTTGTAAAAACAGAGTTATGCTATAGAATTGAGATCAGAGGAAAAAAGAATATTTTCAAATATGTTATTGCTTATTGATGTTGAAATTGTGAGATTAAAAATACTCAAACAGGACTTGTTAAAAATGAAGACTACAAAAGCAATGAAGGAGTTTAAATGACTCATATGAGTTAGAAACACTAAAACATGATGTTTGATATGAAGACTAAAAGACTAAAATGACTAACAAGCTACTAGCGTTAGAATAACTGATACAAATACTAAAAAAAGAACAGTAAGAAAAGAATTTTTAAAAAGTAAAAGACTAACATTGTGTTAGGTACTAGTTCACTATGAATTTAAAAATGACCGTGTCGTACTTGTCAGGAAAACATTCAGAAAGGAATTCACTCCCCATAGCAGCCGAGCTGGTTAAGTAAGTATAAGGGGTTCCCCGATATAGAACGGTGGTTAGCAAGCTAGTCTTGCAGACCATTACAACTGTAGTGAATTCAATCCATACCGAGTGCCCCAAACCTGGACCTCTTTTTCCTTGTTGAATTTGAGAGTAAAAAATCGTGTGAAATGAGTCGGCCTTTCAGTCCAGCTATCTTAGGAAAAAAAATTATTGATTCACATAAAAACATTCTCCAGCCTCTAAGGAATAAAACAAAGTCTCTATTTTTAGAAGGCTTTTTCTTTTTATTTATTTACTAACCCTCCCCTGACCCACATTGTCTCCTGTTTGCTTCCCAAACATTTTTTTCCTGGCATGAATGGCAACTCCCCTGATTCAGTAGTGGGGAAGGAAGAAGGGAATGACTAATGGAATGGTTGATAAGCTGTGACGATCTCTCGGCATAGCGGAAACATTCAAATCACATCGGGCTAAATGTTGGTAGAGATGAACGGTACTAAAAGGTATAGATCTATAAACAATGCAAAGAGAGGCAGGATGAATTTTCAAGATTTATTTTGGGAAAATATTCAATGCCAGGAAATATATATTAAGATAAAAATACTTCTTTTTTCTTTTCTCAAGTTGACCTATTAGTCATTCATATAATTTTGGATAATTGTCTTCATCTTCTTTGTTGTTATTCGTATGTTTTGAATGATACATATATCTCACCCTCTGAAGTCAGTTGTGGAGAAAATCTGATTTGCAGTTGGAGGTTTTACTTTCATATTTCTCACCGTTTTATCTTCTAAGTTAAAACCTGTTGTTGAGCCAAAAGCATTCAACCATCCAATGCATGTGAATATATTCATTCCACAGGTAATGAATCATTTCAACAAAATTATTGCAACAGTCATACGAGTGTATGAATCTTATATTTGGCAATAACCATGAAATTTCCATAGGTTCTTCAGCTACACATAATTTTAATAACATTTTAAAATTTAATATTACGTAACATTTAATGATAACATTCCAAAATTATGTGCAGAGATTATCTATATTTAAGAAAAGACATCATCGGCAACAATATTTAGTGTTAATAAAACTGCCTCTGGCCTAACGGGCCCCAGGGTGAAATGGCCGCTGACCAGTCAGGCAAATGAATGCTACTTTGCTGATAATTGCTACTGATAGGATCAAAATGGCTGATGACTGGCATTTTTATTGACAGAATCATTCAAAGAGCAGAATAATCAACTTGTGAACAGAAAGGAGTTTGGCAAATTGTCAAATATGTCATTGGAATGTGGTCAAGCCATTTGGTCTGAGTCACTGACATTTGAAATGGCTTTCCTTTATTTATTGGCAGCAATCAGAAAGAAAAATAGGGTTTTAGAGTTATTTACAAAGCTTAGCTTAGTCTGGCACAAGGCAACAGCAGTGAGGCATCAAAGTGAGAGACTATGATGATAATCATATTAGTGTAGGTACAATTATTTACTAAACTTTACTTAGTCTGGCACAAGGTCACAGCAGTAGAGCAGCACAGTGAGAGACAACTATGATAACCATCATGGTACATTAGGCACTATGAATTATTTTATAACCATAGCTTAGTCTGACATGAGAAACCCAGTGTGGTTTGAATTCCCTATACTATCTAATAGATAAGCTGGTTATAGATTATCTCAACTTAGTCTGTCACACAGCCACAGCAACTGAGTACCTAGTAAAGATCAAACTCACTACACAATCAAATGAACAATGTTTCGAGAGAAAGAAATAAATGATAAAATTACAAGCTAATGAATATCAAGCCCTTTATTTCCAATCTATACTGTTTACTAGTGGACGTATCCTGATGGTCTGAGTAGTTGTGATGAAAGCAAATGAAATTAAGATGAAAGAAATACAAATACACCTTGATTAGTAAAGTTAATTTGTTCCCAAATTTTCCGTACTGTCCCTATCCGCACTGTTCAAGGTGTTAATGAGGGGTTTTTTTTCAGTTTAGAATGTAGTTTACTTTTTGCACCCCAAGATTGACTACTTTGTAAAACGATACATTTGACTTCACACCGTGTGACGTCATTCAGACGTCACCATCATAAAAATATAAATAAATAAGATGTGTTTACAGAACTTACTTACCGACGGATAAACAAGTCAGTTTTTGATTAAAAAAAAAGAATTCTTGTCCTTCCAATTCCCAAAATTTGAATGAGAAAAAAAAACAGTTTTTTTGGTCAAGTTTCAAAAGTAACTTACCACCAGTTCGACTTTTTTTGATTGAAAGGACAAAAATTCCTTTTTTTTCCAAATCAAAAACTGACTCATTTGTCTGAGGGTAAGCAACTTCCGTAAGCACATGTTGTTTATATTTTTAAGATAGTGACGTTTGAATGACAACACAAGATGTCAAGTCAAATGTGTCTTTTTACAAAGCGGTCAATCTCGAGGCGCGAAAAGTAAACTTCGTCCTCAGCTTATACTTAGTCATATTATTTGCATATCAATACCATAACTACGTAAAGCCTACACAAATCAAAACTCATCATTCAAGAAAATGCCTAGTCATGAAGAAATATTAATGACCAAGTCCTTGACTTTGGAAATTCCGATTTTTGAAATCAAATATTAGTTATATCTAGATTATTAAAAATAATAAATAAATAGATAAGTAAAAAAAATTTTGATAAAATTGATATATTTTTGTTTATTTCTATTGATATTTGGACCATCCTCATCTTTGTTGTTTTTCATACAACGTTTCGGCCGTTGCACTCTACAGCCTTCGTCAGGTATCATCTGGGAGATTTTTGGGAAGTAACGAACCGAACCCTTTATTTATCCAACGGGGGTATATTGACCGTACTCCCCTCTTTTAGCGTTAGTAGTATTGTTATACTGTCTCACACTAGGATCGAACCTAGAACCATCAGATTACTTAACAGTAATTTGTCTGATGCTGTAACCACTGCGCTATGTGTCCATGTGGACGAGGATGGTCTGAATATCAATAGAAATAATAATAATACCTCATCTCAAAAATTCCGAGAAATATTTTTGTTTATTAGAATATCCAAGAGATGTCAATTTAGCTTAGTCAGGCAGACAGCCTCCTGGCAATCAGTTGGCCGTAATTTCAAATCATAGTAGGAAAATATGAATTTTACATTTCGGTGAGGATTGTTCTTGTTCTTATTTTTGTTTTTGTTACGGTCGAAAAATGAAGTCAACTCTAGTTTTTGAGTTTGACAGTAACAACTCTCTCTCAAAGAAAAGGGAAAACAAAACACAACTTGCCAACCGAAAAATTAATGATTACAACATGAACTATTACACATACTTTTTGGATTAATGTTGTTTTGTTTTTCGTGGCCTTTTATGGCAACATTTTTTAGTCATCAACTTTTAACACTTTGTGGGCGACTTTTTTCACCAAGCAGGCGACTCCATTACCTAACAATAATGTATTTTAATTTCAGTTGTGCTGGGATACCAATTTCAGTCATACATGAACTGACATGCAGGTTTAAGACTTTCAAAGTTATTAAGTGCACAAGATCTTTTTTTACTTCTTGAAAAAAATAATGCAGAGTTCCAAACTTTGAATTAAACTGTGCGTAACTCAAAATACAGAAGTAGCTTCAGATAACATTTGAACCTACATCCCTTACCTTGGAAGCTTGTCTTACAAGGACAATGACTTGACCAATTAGGTTACCAAAGTTGTAATGGTAAAATCAGGTTTTTCATCAGTAGCTTCGTCTGCCACCAATGTTTTATTCCAACTTTATTCCAGGCTATACTGTTGACTACCAACTAGTAGTAGTAATAAATACGGTACAAATTAGGTATTGCAGTTCTTCCTGCAGAGCTAGTAGTATTAATGTTTCACATTTGCTGACATTCCTGTTGTACCAGGTTAGGGTGAGAGTTATGGGTAGGTAATTTGGGACTAAAGTCATTAGAGTATGAGATGCAAACATGAAGTGATACTACCAGCTCTGTAAGAGGGACTGCACTTTTTTTCAGAGATTGCACTGCTTAACTCTTGCCAGAAGTGCTCTTAGATTGTTTTAAGACCCTGAGATAAAATCTTATTATTATTATACATACATAATTTAATTACTAGTTTTAAATTCTTTCATGCCTTTTACCACAACATTTTTAGCCAATCATTTCTTTGAATCTAGAAATACTTTCAAGTTGTTTTAAGATTCTCAGATGATGTATTTTCATTGTTATATATCTTTTTTAAAATGCGCAAGTATCTATAATAGCTATTGCTGTCACTAACTGACAAATTGACATAGCAAATGCCTCACATCATCTCCACAGAGAATTCTCTCCCACTCTTTCTATGAATCTGATGTCACTTGAGTGACATTTTATTATTACATCATCAGAACATAAAATTCTATTTTACAACATCAGAATGCAAACATGTGCCAATTGCATAAATGGAAATTTCTATTTTACTATCATATTAATATCAAATGAAGGTACTTTTAGAGGGGAAGAGGCTTTCAAAATCGCTAAAGATTGAACTAGTGCATTTCTGGTCTGACTTTCAGGCTTGTATTTTGTAATTTTTACTGCTTCTCCTAATTTTTTTTTGGTTGCTTTTTATTACCAGCTTCTTCAATCGATCCATTCTGCTGACACCAATTTGGGGGTGGGGTTAGAATTAAAATTTAGATTTGGACAAAATTTGATTGTATTAAATCCTTTCAACCATTTTTGTTCAAACTTCATAAAGCCTTATCAACTCTCCGAGGCAAGTTGGTTTTTCTTCCACTTTGATCAGTCTGGGTATTAAACACATTGATGGGATAGAATATAAACCTTTGTGCTTCAAAGTATTTGACAAAGAAAAAAAGGGTGTTAAAAATTACTTATACTTCATAAATAGGATGAAATTTAACCCAGGATGCTTCAAAGAGTAAACATCATCACAGTTCTATTCATGTATAAAATATAAAGGGACTTTCTGATGCAACTCCATGTATAGAGGTTATATAATAAACATGGCTTCCCCTAACAGAAACACTCAAAAATGAATATGTGGCAAACCATAATATTCTTTTGTTGTCAGTTAAGCTACAAACAACACGAGAGAGAGAAAGGGAACGATGGAAATTAGTAAAACTGATTAAAATAAAACCATTTTTTTTACCATATTAATTTTTTGCTACTATTTACTTTCATCTTGATTGTTGTTGCTTTTTATCACAACTAAACTGTTTCCCCTTCAGCTGTTAGTAAATAAATTAATAGTGTGGAACTAAATTTAGTTGTGATAGAAAAAGTTTCCAGAGAAAGGGAACAAAGAAAATGGTTAAGCTAATTGAAATAAAAGCATTTTTTTACCATATTAATTTTTTGCTATTATTTACTTTCATCTTGATTGTTGTTGCTTTTTATCACAACTAAACTGTTTCCCCTTCAGCAGTTAGTAAATAAATTAATAGTGTGGAACTGAATTTAGTTGTGATAGAAAAAGTTTCCAGAGAAAGGGAACAAAGAAAATGGTTAAGCTAATTGAAATAAAAGCATTTTTTTACCATATTAATTTTTTGCTATTATTTACTTTCATCTTAATTGTTGTTGCTTTTTATTGCAAGTAAACTCAGGCTGTTTCCCCTTCAGCAGTGAGCAAATAAATCAAAAGACTGGATCTGAGTTTAGTTGCAATAAAAAAGTAACAATTAAGATGATAATAGCAAAAGATAGATAATAATATTTTAAGATATTTCATCAACTAAAATTGATAGAAATAGAAATTTTTTACCTCTCGGAGTTGTTGTCTCAGAGATTCATTTTTTGTAACAATGGCCATTTGGCATTCCAAATCTCTATAAACAGAACGGTAACCTGGAAAATAATGAATCAAAATATCAAGAGAGATTATTCAAACAAGTACTTGAATGATAAAAGTGGAATCCTCCATTACTCAGTAATCCATTTTGAATTCTGAAAGAAAACATTTTCATTATTAATCTTTGACAAAAATAACAACAAGCAATGAAGAAGAAAAAGAATTTGAGAAAAGAAAAACATCCTCAATTCTATTCTGATGTAAATTTTGATTCCCAAAGACTCATTTTACTTGACAGACCGGCAAACTATTTTGAGCCATCGTCTTTTGGATCAAATTCAAATTCTTTCTATTTCCTTCATCTGTCAACATCCTGTCAATGCAGAACACAATATTTCATCCAAAATTGACAAAATGAGAAGCATTTGGAAGATGAATCCATATTCAATGTGATATCATCAAGTTAAAATTAGCAAGAAAAGTGCAATCCACATTTATAATCACGGAAATGCAGTGAACAATCTTAAGAGCATCAAGTGGGAGTTTGCAATGTTCAGAAGAGCAATTGAGGGACTCTTTAATTAGGAATTTACATTCTGTTTTGATGACTCGCTTTCTGCATGAGACAGATTTGCTACAATCTATGATTTCCATCTGATTTCCTGTTTCGATCATTCCAATTACCCTGATTCAGTTCACTGACATTTTTTTTTATTGATTTCTTTTTTTGTCAAACTCCAGTGCTAAGTTTGGGGTTGACTTTGTTTTGCTACCATAATAAGAATACTCACCCAAATTAGCGGTGTAAACCGATGTGTAAAATGAGTAGTGAAATTGTTTTTTCATTCTGATTTTTTCTACCCCCAAACCACCCAACAAGTTTTTGGTGGAGGGTTCAATTTAAGATATAAGTTTATGCTAAATTTATGTGATGGAAATGAGCATATATAGGTGGCAGTGATTCATAATTTCCCTTGGAATGCTAGTTTTTTTTTTCTTTATTACTTGTCATTTTTCTCAAACTCCAGTACAAACCCGGGAATTAACTGTTTTCCTACTGTATCCAGAACAATCCATACCAAAATGAGAGCTTTAAACCAATAAGTAAAATCCACATTCCCATACTGTGATTTGAACTCAGGACCAACTGATTGTCAGGAGGCTGTCTCACAGACTGAGCTCAAGTAGCAAGTCTTCGATATTAAAGAAAATTTATCATACAGATATGCACGGATTTATTCCACTCTTATGAATTAATAAATAGATTCATACAGAAAAATATATATCTTTATAATTTTTCATTTGTTTATATATACATATATAAAAGTTGCAGTAATCATCTTCAGAAGAAGCTGTAGTGGAGTTTAGCCCTGTAACTGCCAGGCCGTTTTCACAGTAGATTTCTCAGGGAGCACAGGGTTGCATTGTGATTTCAAAAGTTTTACCAGCTGGAGTTGTTGGCCCCACATCTGGCGAACTGCCTTACAGGGCTAAAGGGCTCCAACTGCCCTGTTATTTATCAATAGCTGGGGGATGTGTGGATTCATTCCTTTCCTAAAGGAATTAATGCAAAGTGAACTTGAGCAACCTTGGCCTAAACTTGAACTTGGTTCATCAATTCTGTTTTCCGTGTCAGTAAGCGCTATACAGCTCTGTATCTTATTATTGATTTAACTTTTAATTATGGATTTTTTAGATTCTCATTATTTGAATTATCTTTAAACATCTATTATCGTTTAAATTATAATTTATATTTTTCATCGATTTTTTTTGGGGGGGGAGGGATCAAAACGTTATTTCCTAAAAGCTTTTTTAACGTTTCATTGTGGCTTTTCTTCTTTGTTTCATTGCTTAAAATCAGATAATTGAGCTGCTTTTGACTTTTCTTTGTTCCTGAGAAATTTTAATCCATCCAAGAAAACCAATTTTATTTATATCTATTCCAAGTCAATTCTGTGATTTTCTTTTCTAAGCCAATTTTAAATTCTTTAAAACAAGGATGAGTGTTCGGCCTTCAATTTTAATCATTGACTTCTTTAAGCAGTTTTTCTAAAATTCTGGGATGGATTCTTTTCATAAGTCCATATATTTCTCAACCTATTGTCTCATACTTGAGGAAGGCCAAGAGAATGTATCCTCTGAAATATCATTAAAAACAACAAATATAGAGACAATAGTCCTCAAATATAAAGATTAGTTATGTATTATTTATTCCTGCAGCTTCTTTGTGGAGCATAGGGCCATAAACATACGATGTCAACAGACGATCGCCAGGGTGATGCAGCAGCAGTTTCTATAGCAAGTAGATTTTACGGGAGTTGCGAGCCCCCTGCCCAACACTTCTTCCTTACTCAAACTCAAGTTGGACAGCTTTATATGGACTACAGGGCTCAAACTGCCCTGCTATTTACCCATAGCTAGAGAGGAGGGAAGTGGATTCATGCCTTCCCCAAGAGTACTGGTGTGAAGTGAACATAAGCAGCCTTGGCCAAAACTTGATTCTGTTTTCTTTGCCAGTAACAGTTACATCTTCCAGAACCTCTTAATGCTATTCCGCACTTCCAGTCTTTTAAAAACATAATTTTCAAAACTCAAGAATTCAAGTCTGCTTTTTTTATGATTAATTTTCATTTCGCTCATCTCATAAGAAGGAAATACTCGAAAAAAAAGCTTTGACAGCATTTTTTGGCCCTTTTAAATTTGAATGAAATAACAACAAAAATTGAAAACAAAATAAATTTTAAAATTCTGAAACCAAATTATTAAAAAAAACAGCCTCTGAATTCATTTATTCCAACCAATTGAGTCAGATGAAGTAATCTCTTATCTATCAATATATAATGAACAGGGTGACACTTTCCATTTATTCATTTGTTTCTCTGTCCATAATAAATAATAAAAGTGAGATAAAATTCATATTTTGCTGATAAGAATATCACCTAACTGCATTTGAAACGATGGACTCTTCCACATAAACGAGTCAGGTAACTTTTTCTAAAAACTCTCAAATGGAATTGGTAAGACAAACATTTATTTACACTATTAACAGCTTTGAAGTAGCATACTATCAAATCTTCAAGTAAGAAAAAGAATGTGAAGAAATCACTTGTTCTCTTTAGAAATAAAAATTTTTACTAAATGCAAAATAGCCTCAAATATATACATATGTTAATCACTTTACCCACAACAGACTGGTTTGAGTACTATTGTTGAATTTAGTTATTCATCTATTTTCACACACACACACACACACATATATATATAAATCTGAAATTTGCCTAGCCCTTACCATTCATAGAACTTGAAATTTTGCACACACACTTCTCTCAATTAGTAGGGAAAATGATACCTAACTTTTTCTTTTTTTTTTTTTTTTTGAAAATTACCCTCCAAAATAGGTTGATAGAGGGGGTTCAATATGCAATTGGAGTTTATGCTAAATTGGTCACTAGTTTATGCCCATTTGTTTATTGAAAATTCAGACCTTTTTTAGTGATCACAGCCTAACAAAGGGCATGACAAGTGACTTATCCATACAACTTTTTAATTGACCACTCCCAAAATATCATATATGAGTGGTCGTGATTCATAATTTCCTGCGGAATGCTCGTTTGGCTTCTATGTTAAAAAAGATGATCCCATACAAATTCAAACATAACTAGTTCTTTAATAAGTAACAATGAGGGAGAATTAACTAATCTGAATCAATTTCTTCTTAAAGTATTGACTAGCCTTATGGCTGAAATAGCTATCTATTTTCTACAGGCCCCAATGATCAGTGTTGAGTCCAGGTAGAAGTCATGATTTTAAATGCTGATTTTTAAAGCAGTCAAGCCTCCACCTGATGTCCAAGTTCTTGGGTGATGTGTACGAATAGTAATTATTTGTTCCAAAAACACATTTAATGACAAAGATTTGACATAGAATAATATAGACTTTCTCAGTTGAACATGTTATACTGTCATCAAATTATGTAGAAAGCTCGAAAGGAAGATGGAATAAATGCTTGTGTCCTCATTTTGAGACTGGCTTTGTGGTAAAAAGGTTTACTTCAAGTGGAAAAAAGGTAAAACTGGCACAAAATAAAAGCATAATAGATACAAGGCAAAATGTAAACGATAAGAAATAAAATGATGATCAGTTAAAAGGATAAGAAAAGGAGAAAAAAAAATACAGGAAAGACATACAGGAAATGCTTAGAAGATGAAGAATGAGGTAAGGGGGGAAAAGACATATTGACAATGCTTCAGGAATGAGGTGAGGGGAAAAAAGACATACAGACAATGCTTGAAGAATGAGGTAAGGGGAAAAAAGGCAAACAGGAAATGCTTGTAAGATGAGGAACGAGGTAAACAGAAAAAAGACTTACAGACAATGCTTGGAAGATGAAGAACAAGGAATGAGTTAAGGGAGAGAAAAATCATATAGGCAACGCTCAGAAGATGACGAATGGAAGATGTTGGTATATATGATGGGCCTCATGAATAAAAGCGTTAAATAAGCCAGTAAATACAGTTAATAGACACATTTGCTACTTTTCCCTTCTATAGTGGCAGTCGTAAAAAGGTGGGAAAAACAATTCTGACAATGATTGGAAGCTGAAAAAGTGAAGATGTTCAGATATGTGATAGGGACCATAAATGGCCCAATAGATATGTCTCTTCCAAATTGACTCCTCTAAGCTGGATCATTTCCAGCTAGTCACACTCCCCCCTGCAAGAAACCTACTTTCTGTACCCTTGAATACAGTTGGACACATCTGCTACAGTTTTGTTGATATGATGGACTGATGAAAGAAAAGAAAGGGAAAAAAATATACACTAGCAGTGCTAGGAAGATGAACGGGAGAGGCATGGTCGATCCTGCTCAAACAATACCTGGCAAACACGAATTGATATCATGTATTTCTTATGTACACTGATATGATGCAGAATTGCTTATAAAACGGTTTGAGCATGGACCCCAAATTCAAAATGCTAAATAAGGTTTTCGAAATAGCTAAATACAGAAATAGAAAGACTATTAAGAAATGTAATACATAGAGTCAGCCAAGCAATATTAAAATCGGCTTTCAGTAGCACAGATGTATTGAAACTAAAGTGGCCAATCAGTTCAGTGTTGCCAACTCGAAAAATATTTTTTCACACAAGTTAGACTACCAAAAGGCGGTGAATTTTTTAAGAAAAGCCAAAACCTGCCAAAAAGATACTAAAAATAGTCAAAAACACATCAAACACTGACGCCATCTGTAAAAAGGAATTGAATTAGGCCCTTTCCGTCTAATCTGATGCTTAAAAGATTACTAACATATTGCCAACTCTAGACACTCACTACATTCGTTTTGTTGAAATATAACCTTCTGGTGAGTGAGCTGTCATGACTTTTGAAAAAGTTTTATATCTATTCCTGTCTTCCTGCTGGACAATCCTCACCTTACCCCCACCCCTAAAGTTTTCTTTTAATTTCTGCACAGGTCAGTCTTGAAAAAATGGTAGAGATGGGGGCTTTATATAAAGGTTTGTAAAAAATGGAAAATTTGTTCTATTACAGACTCACTTATAACACAGTCAAAAATTATGGACCAAACTTCCGCATTATAATGGGTCTATGAAGTATATCTTTTTTTATCACCCACCCAAGGACTGCTGGTTTGAACCAAAGTCTAAAAATGAACAGATGGAACCACAGAAAAAAGTTACCATTAAAATTGAACAAAAAGAAATTAACTATAATTTTAGTGCCTACCAAAATTCGATGAACCGATAAGAGTGAGACTCGGCAAAGGGTCCTTGGCAATGTAATACCAAAGTCCCTTGACATGGAACGTCCACTTGCTGCGATAATACTCGAAGAGCTGAATACGTGTCTTCTGCTGGAATGCACACAGCTGTTGGTGGAATTGTCGAGCAACTTGGGTATATAAATATGGAATGGCACCGGCTGCTCCCCGTGCACCGTAGAAGCCGTTAACCTTCAAGAGAAACATTGGAAAAAGAAACAATTATTACAAAAATGATCAAAATGAAAGTATAAGGAGTTGTCAGATACAGGAAATGAAACCTACGAAATATATATCATATATAAATACAGAGGAAGCCATTAATCAAACTCATGGTTAATGCTGTGAAACAGTTATTGTTATCAAAATCAATCAGTCTGAAACATTTAGAATGGATTGAAAATCATTATGAATTTTTATAAAAACAATGAATTTTAAAACATAATGGATTTATGACAATGAATGTAAATTGTTCCAATTTTTATGTCCTTTGTCTAATGTTATCACGATAAGCAGCTTCCTAGGCATAGGTACCTTAATAAGTCTGTAGCCTTATGAGAAAAAGAAGCATTCATTTTACTCAACAATTAATTTTTCTATACAATCCACTTCCTTGTCAATGAATATTAATCACACAGATCAAACATTATTCAATGAAATTTCAAATTCAGCTAAAAGCTATGTGTCAAGCTACAGACTATCTCTCCCTCACTATATATATATATATATATATATATATATATATATATATATACATATCAGGTGTGTGTCCCTAAGAATCAACAGATGTGTTAAAAGAGTTATAGGGAATGATAACAAAGTACAAATATGAATATTTTAGAAATAAATCTCTTGAAATCAATGCTCAATATGATTAAAAGTTTAACTAGTGAAATTCTTTTAAAAATACAATCTTTATACAATTTCTTTCAAATGATAAAATTTACCAATATTAACTCAGCCAAATGGAGAAGAAAATCAGCTGAGAAGGGTAGAATATACAAAGTCTACAAATGAAAACAGTGTATCTGCTGAGAAAATCAGCATTTGAAATCTTGGCTTCTTCTGATGACCTCTGGTACTGGTGAAAAAAACATATTTTGATCATGAAACCATGAAGTATTTATTAAATCTAGCTTGGTCTGGCACAAGGCCACAAGTGTGGGTCTAAATAACAATTATTCCACAGTTTGGCATCCTCGGTATTTACAAAAGTTTAGCTCAGTCTGGCACAAGGCCACAAGCATGGGGCACTCAGAGAGAATCAAACCCATTACTCTGTAGTGATGACCTACAAGACTATTTTGTCAACCATTACCCTACAGCAAGGCACATAAGTGTTAAGATCTCTGGATAAACTGATTGTGTGCCTTGAAAATTTTGAGGCCCAATTCATTGAGCCTCAAGTTGAGAAAGAGAAAAATCTACTGCTGTACAAGATGCAAGTGGCCCAACAGTTAACAATACAGAATGTAATTGGTGAACCAAGTTCAAACTCTAGCTGGGACAGTTTGCATTCACTTTGCACTAATGCCTCTGGGAAAGGCATGAATCTGCTTCTCATCCTGCCAGCTATGAATAAATAGTTGGGTAGTTGGTGCCATTTACTCCTGTACAGACTTAGTTGGCGCCATTCACTCCTGCAAAGACAGTCCATCTTGGGCATCGGGCTAGCACACCTGCCCTGTTAAACAATGATCCATTTCTTGAAGGATCAAGAGATCCTTAAAGAAATGGAGATAAAATCACTGCTTCAGCATCTGAGTCTACTGCTGTATATTGAAAAATGATTATTTTGTGAAAGAAACTTGATGTTAATGACTTTGATTTGAACAATAAGAACTCTTCTTTTCTTCATTGTAGTCACAATGTTTCGCCCGATTCATTTTTACGGCCATCTTAGGGTGTAAATGTGATATCCATAAGGAAAGAAAGTCTCTCCTATCACTCTCTTCTTCCAGTGATGCAAAGCATCAAAAAAAGAAGAGAAAAAAGAATTTAAAAAAGAAAACAGAGGGCTAGAAATGAATCGGCTGCAACAAGACTAAATCAAAAATTAAAAGAAGGGTTCAAATTATTTGAAATAGAGGTTGGTATGTTAATGACTCATCTCAGAGTTATAAACAAAAACTTGATCTTTTCTCACCTCTGGAGATGCCATCAGCATTTTGAATTTGGCAAACGACTTTTCCAAAATCAGTCGAAGATAATGGTCAGTGAGGTTGAAATATCCGGATGCAAGTAGAATCTCGTCATCTCGAGAGGCTGACCGTAACAACTGCTTAGTGACCTCTTCATCGTCAAAAAGTCCAAATGGTCCCATTTGTATTAGTGGGTACACCAAAGTATCCAAGTGTTCATTTTCGGTATCCGGACTGGAGGAATCGTGCGATGCTTCGAAGGATGCAGGATATGAAGTGGAAGTGGAGCAATTCTGGTCAGCATTTTGGCGTAGTAATGACAGGACACTTTCTTTCGCTTTCCATTTGAACCGAGAACCATCATCGGTATCTGCAATGAAGAGAATGGTCAGAAGCAACCAGTTAGCCAAGGGAAATAAATCTGACAGACAAATTCAAATTTAATACCGGTCTGGTTAGTCACTCAATAGAAACCATCACATGACCAACATCTTTTGGCAGCATGCCTTGTTGGAGTAACCAATTGAGAAAATGGAAAAAGGGGTGATCAGTGAATAAGTTACTTTTCTCATCTTTTGTTAGGTAGTGACCTCTAAAAATGTCTGAATTTCCAGAAAATAAGTGTAAATGCTGCTGGACACAATCCAAGTGATTAATTTAGCAGAAACTTACATTTCAAATCGAATCCCCCACCGAGAACCTTTTTAGGAGGAGAATTTTCAGAAAACATTTTTTGTAGACATAAGTAGTAAATATTTAAATTTTCAACCCTCAAGCTCCAACATGTTGAAAAACTGAAGTAACCCATTTTGACAATTTTGACTGACGGTTTCTTATAAGTATTCATCCACCTCCCCACAAAGGCAGAATGTGACACAAAGTCAAGTTTAGTGTGGGGATCCTCATGCATACTTGTGGGTAGGAACAAAAATCTTCTAGTCCCCTCAGTATTTGTCTTTTGACATATCCCAACCATCAGGGATAGACCTTGACCCTACCCCTCTTAGTGCAATGGAGAAGTGCATCCTAGGTATCAGGTCCCCTGGAACCAAACATTACACTTTGGGGGAGACAAGGAAACCCTGTACCAGGTGTTAAAATTTTGTTTAGATCTAACCTTATTGAACCGATGCTGAAGAGTTCACACTTTAGTAGTGTTCTCTTCAAATTCTTTGTCAATGTTATCAATAGCTTGAGCAGCATAATGTCCAAATTTGAAATTGTACTGGGAAATTAGACTAATATCTTGGGTTGGTACCATTGCTGTGAAGGGCTCAAACACATCCAATGATTATATCTCTGTTTACATTAAATCTTCAGAAAATATGTCTTTACATCAGTAAATCTTTGATTTTTTGTATTATTCTTTATGATGTACAAAAAGCAACATTTCCTGTGTAATAACCTAATCTAAGAGAAAAAATACTGGATCAACTTCTAAAGAAGGCCAAAGAACAGAATGGCTGAAATGTAGTAATAAAAACAGGAAGGATGAGGATACTAGTTTGAATAAATTGATCTCAGAATTTCTGACTATGAGGGCAGCTGAAGAGTGCATCATCCGAGACATTGTGATAAAAATAGCAAGGATAAGGATACTTGTTTGAATAACTCATGAAATAAAGATCTCAGAATTTCAGATTATAAGAGCAGCCAAAGAACACATCATCCCCAACATTGCAATAAAAACAGTAAGGATGAGGATACTCATCTAAACAGCTGGAAAAAATCTTCTTAAAGTCCAATAATAAGAAAAAGTTTTACATTTTATTCATAACTTACAAACTTTAGCATATACAAAAACCCTAGAAAGATGAGGATAGTAGTCTTAAATTACATAAGTAAAACTCAATGCCTTGAATGAAGGAACCATTCGACTTATGGTATGAAGTATGAAAAATCAAAAACTGATGAGACAAATGTAAATTCTGACCATTTCCCTTTAAGCACTGTAGTTGTTGTTTATTCCTGTGAACAAGTGGTTCCAAAACTTTGAAAACTCAAGAACCCCTTCTATTAGAGAAATATTATGGCAGACCCCTATTTTTAAAACCTAGTTTTTAGACTATAATCAATGAACTGCAATAATAAGCAGTTTTTTACCTTTAAAAATCATATTTATTCTAAATAGATGACATTCATTTGAATCCTAATATATGGTACAGATCTGCATATAATAATCATGATTTCTGATTGCTGTACAATAGATGATGATATTTCTCAGCCATAAGATTCACAATATCAGGTTTACAAGGAACATTACTGCGGAACCCTAGGCATTATTTGTCAGACCCAAAGGGGTCCACTGACCTCCATTTCTAAATCCCTGCTGTGGACACCTTGTGGAACATAAGGCTGCTACCAATCTGCAGCCGTTTCAATGAAAATTACGTCTTCACAGAGTGAAATTGCTAGCCCAACACCAAAACCTCCTCTTTTACTCAGGCTTGGGACCAGCTACTATAGTGACTACCAAGTGGTATTTTTTTTGCTATCAGTGAAACCTTCTCTTGGATGGACTACCCCACAGGACTGAAGATGTCCAACTATCCTACTATTAACTTGCAGCAGTAGGGGTGGGTGTGTAAAAGCGGATTCATGATTTTCCCAAGGGTATCAGAGTGAAGTGAAGCATAATCAGACTCAGCCAAAACGGAAACTTGGTCGTCCAATTCTGTTTCCCGTGCCAGTAACCATTATGCCACTCTGCACCTCCATGCGCTGCATAGATTTGCTTTAAAATAAGAGTCTGCAGGAAATGGTGACAGATGAGAGCACCATTGTGTGTGTTGGTGTGGGGGGGAGCCACTGAATTCAACAATAGACTTTTCTAAGCAAGAAATACTAACATGCTGACTAACAATGAAAACGTTTTTCTCTCTAAAGATCGGATATAACAGGCTAATCAAGTAACTAGATATGCAGGATAATAAGTTGGCAAATAGTTTTAAAAAGACTTTCTTTTTTTTATTTTTAAAAGAGCTGAATTACAGTCATTACTAGGATGACATAAGTAATAAATCTGCTTGGGCCACAAAACAAGACCTTAACACAATGATCAAATATCACAGAAAGTGTTCACTCATCATAGGAGAGAGTAAGTGGTTTTGGTAAAATTAATCATCTCCCACCCTTGTAAAGGCTATTCGGAAAGACCAAACAAAGACACAATATTGATAAACTGCTTCGGGGAAAATTAGCTAATTTGCTGAAATAGAATTCAAAGAATGTTGTCTGCTTGACTTTCAAAGATGTCATTATTCCATACATTTTCTGTGACTGCTGTCTATCCCGATGTAACATCAATTCTTCTCTTCTCCTAGTTTTTATTATTCCTTGGTTTTTGTCATGGTTGCTATCTTAATCTTTGTTATTTTTAACACAATGGTTAAGCAGTTATATTCTTTCTTCCTCAGCTCACAACCCCCTCGCTCTTGAATGTGGTCAAAATCATCATGCCATGGCTTGGCTTCATGAATGAAGATTTAGAAGGGTTTTCTGCATCTGATGCAAACCAGCCATGAGACAGAGGCAGGCCTTTCCACAATGGTTGCCTGAGAAGGTCGGTTAACCAGGAGGATCTTCCACCTTGTGATACTGCTCATTTTCTTCTGTTTTTGCTTTGTGGCTTGCTTCAGCAATTGAGATTCTCCCTCCTTGCCATATGGTCTGTCCACTGCAGGTTGGTCTTTTGCAACATACCATCGATATTTGTGGTACTGTCTAGAATGAATATATAAGTGGCAATGCATGATAAATGCCCATCGAACCATTTTTTTAAAAGTTTATATTTTTATTTCTTTTAGAGGAACAATTCTCAGTTTTTTAACACTTATCTGACAGCTTGACTCTCTATGAATCATAATGCAGAATGTTCAAGTTTCAAAATTAACAACAAAAAAAACTGAGCATGGTATCTCAAAAAAACGAAAATATCTACTTTTTAAAAATGGTTCATTGGGCACTTATGCACAGTCACTTATGTATTTAAGAAATGGACATTGTGGTCAGACAGAAACCTGGACTGGGAGAATAGAGGAATCAAAATAGACGGCGAATATCTGAGCAACCTTAGATTTGCAGACAATATTGTCCTTTTCACAGACAACCTACACAGTCTCCAACCAATGCTAGATGAACTAAATGAAGAAAGTAGAAAAAAAAAATTGGCCTACACATGAACTTCAGTAAAATGGAAGTCATGTGCAACAATCGCATCGAGAATAAGAACATAACTGTCAAAATCAAATATGCAGAACTGGGGAAAGTAGACCACTACATCTACCTAGGACAACAAATCTCTATGAAACTCACAAAAGAAGAAGAAATCAAGCAAAGAATCACCCTAGGATGGCAAGCCTTCAGCAGAGTAAGCTCAACCTTAAAGAATAAGAAGATCCCAATAATCCTAAAAAAAAAAGTATAAAACCAATGCATCCTCTCGATAATCACTTGTGGAGCTGAAACATAGAACCTGACCAAGAGACAAACCCGCAAACTGAGAAGCATGCAATACGTGCATGAGATAATCATGCTCAACCTCACATGGAGAGATCACAAGACAGCACAGTATATCAGGAAGAAAACGGGAGTCCGAGACATCATAGAATCTATTAGAAAACTTAAATGGCAATGGGCAGGTCATGTTGCAAGAATGGCAGACAACCGATGGACATCACGACTCACAACATGGATATCCAGAGATCACATGCGAAACTGAGGCTAACAGAATATATATATATGAACTAGACAAATTCAGAAAATATTGGCTCCGCGACGCCTATGATAGAGAAATGTGGCGGATCCTGGGTAATATGTATATCCAACAACAGACGATAAAAGACAGATGATGATGATGACATAGAAACTTATCTGAAATGATTTCCCGTTGTTACATGGTTGATATATCATTCAATTTAGACAATGTAAATAGAATAAACAATTAAAGAAAATAGGGCTGCTGCAGGAATCGAAACTGCCATCAATAGGTGATTGCTTTAACGTATACTTCTGCATATTTTCTTTATCTTCTGTCTGCTTTTTATGACAACTTTTCAGGTCTCATACCCTCTCATGCTTTTTTTGCTTTTTTATCACCGAGTAATTTTTAAATTTCATTTGAATTCTGAGAGAAAGCAACCGCACTCTTAACTCCTGGCATCTTATAGTGGCTTTTCATCACAACTTTTAGATCGTATGCCTTCTAACTAAGTTAAAGTACGTTAAGTTAAGTAAGAGTAAAGTTGCTTCTGTTAAATTATTTGAACCCTGAAATGAAGGATTTTCATCATCAATTTTTGGCTAGGATTTTTATCATCTTACATTTACAGTCACAAATCTTCATACCATATTGTTCATTTTTCCTACCTAGTAATTGTCTTGAATTATTTGAATTTTAAGATGGAGTATTTTCACTATCAATTTTTGGACAGTCTTTTCTCTTATGGATGCTTTTTATCATGATGTTCTGGTCTTCAAACTTCAACAGGGAAGCTTTTTGCAATGATAAAATTTTCAAAGAAATCCCTTCAAAAAACAACTTTTCTTTCTACATGTATATATTTACATGTAATGTATGTAATTATTGGATTTTGGCTTTGTTTTTAATGGCATTATCTGAATATACGTAAACCCAAATATAAAAACCATGGAGGGATTGTTGATGTAATGTAGAATTATTATTATTATCATTATTAAGTATAAAGCGAAAATATCACTTTGTTGTGTGGAACCCTGGGGTTTCTCTGAACACAGTTTGAATGCCACTGTTTTAAATAAACATACCTTCCAACCATTAAAGTAAGTAATACTATTCTGTAGATTCATGAATGCTTCTCATATGAGGGCTCAACAAAAAGTCTATTCTGTTATACAAATAGACAGGTTTTCTTCTAATCCCTTTGGTTCTCTCAGTAATATGAAACCTTGGCATTCAGTATATTTTACTTACTTGGTGTTCAGCCCTACTTTTCCCACAAATCAGACCCTAAAGATTATTTTTCTCACCAAACGTGATTCTAACCTTGTATTATTTCCCATGAAATCTACAAGCAGTGGTTTCTTTCTCAAATTCACTCTTTAAAAAAGAAAAAAAAAGGTATCAAAGGAAAGGGGGAAAAAATCTTATTTCACTGAAAAAACAAGCCTGACAGTCAGACCATAGATGTGCTCATTTGATCTCGTGCATTTAAAAGCCCTTCCTTTAGAAGCCCATTTCATTCAAAGCTCCCGCCTTTATAAAGCCCTTTCCTCTGAAAGCACCATTTCACAGCTTCTTCCTTTAAAAGACCCTTTCTTGGAAATCATTTTCTGGTGTGTTAGACAGTGACTTAAAGAGCTAAATGCAACAATAAGGAGCTAAATTGTCAAATTTATTATCAATACGTCAGTCAGTCAGCAATGACAATTTGTACTAGAGATGTTCGTGTATCTAAAAATTATGATGAAGGCAAATAATAGTCAAAATTAATCCATGCATATAATAATAACCAATGTGCAGATGTCTTCTGTCAAGCTAATATTGTAGTAAAAAAGAATTTCATACATGCACTTGACGCCTGTTTGTATTCCAATGCAGTAAAATTGAATTCAATATTCCTATGACGTAATATTAAAATGTCACTAAAGCAACACCAAATATGAGCATTTCTCTTTTATGGAAGAAGTGGGAGGGAATGTTTCATAGAGATCATATGAGGCTTTTGCAACATCGATTCGTCTGATTGTCAGTCAGTGACAGCGATCACCGCTACTGATGCTAACACATCTAAAAATGAACTTTTTCTTTTCTAAATGGTAGATCAATAGATATTTATAGTAATTCCCTTTATAGTGCTACCTGTTTGCTATAGCACTGTTTTTTCAAACATTTTTTGAAAACAAGTTTTGTAAGATTAAATTTGAAATAGTGAATAATAAAAGACAGCATCATGTACAGTCATCAAAATAACTGTATACTGTACACTTTTGTTTATGTGCTGTGTATATGAGAATAAACACATACACAATAATAATGATTTATCATGTAGCAATATACACAGACATCTCATGAAATTTTACCAGCTCTGGAAAGAAGCTACCAGAAGAGATACTACTCAACTTTAATCCATTTTCTGATGAAGCTCAACCAAGACCCCCATATGTTTTAAAATAATAAGAATGGGAGCACAGCAGCAAGGCAAAGGGGGGGGGTCCAGAATTGATACATATACTAAGTTATAATGATTCAGTATAGTGCTAAGAGGGTATTTACTCTGCTAAGCCTTGTTCAGCTCAAGTACAACACAAAGCCACATGTATTAGGTACCCAATGAAGATGGTACTCAGTAGTAATAGACGGCAAGGTTTGTTAACCATTGCTCCATAACCAGGCCTGTAAAAATTATTTCCTTATTGATATTTATAAAGCTTAGTTTAGTCTGACACAAGGCCACAAGTGAGGGGCACCTAGTCAAGATCAAACTCAGTACAGTAATTACTACAATACTAGCTTGCTTGTTTGCTAGAAATGGTTCCATAGAGAGCACATAAATTATATATTTGATAACCTCAGCTTAGTCTGATATAAATGTGTGAAGCCTCATCTAGGATCAAACTCATTACAGTAATAATGGTATGCAAGACTAGCTTGCAAACCATTGCCCCATAATTAATTAAATACTTATATCTATGAACCATAGATTGAAATATAACTCCATAGAATTAACTGATAACTGATACAAAGTTTTTCCTTTTTTATTCTTATTTCATTCAAAGTATTATGAATCATTATTATTCAAAATTTTTGTGATTACTTATTACTTTTCTTAATTTATTAGTTGCTTTTTACCGCAAACTTTAATTATTCTTTATTTTCTGATCAAAACATTATTTGCACAATGTCAGAGGGAAATCGGCCAGCGTAAAAATTGTAACAAAAAGCAATTAATAAATTAAGACAAAGGTAAATAGTAGTCATGAAAATTTTAAATAACAATGACATAAAGTTGTAATATAAAGTGTTAGAAGCATTTTTAGCCAAGAGGGTCAAGTATTTCATTAGAGTAGATGAACGCAAACAACATAAATTGAAATAAAATATAACCTTTAAAATACTTTTTAATTGTCATAATTATAGGGAAAATGATTTAAATCAACTTGAATTACTATATTTTATGGCATATAAGACATTCTTCTTTTTCCAAAGTTCTGTCTCAAGAGGCAAATGCTTAATCAATTGTTTAATAACATTACTACACTATGCAAATAACAGCCAGACACTGTGGGGATTGATATAGATTTGAATAGATAAGAGCATTTAAAATAACCTGATAGTGAGAAGGACTATGGAGGTCAGGGTGAGGGGGGAGGGGCATTTACCCCCCCCCCCCAAAAAATATGCCTGCAAAAATTGAGGTGCATCTCATATGCCAGAAAATACGGTAAAATTAAACAAAGAACATTTTATTGGACATTTGATCTTTGAATCAATAAAAATCAAAGGTGGGAAAGGCTCTGATCGGACAGAGACATTAAATGATCCAAGGGATGCTTGGTGGCTGAGATAGTTGCATACTACCACCAACACCTGATTTTAAATGTTGATTACCATGATAAGCAAATCCTCTCCAATTGGAAGATTGTTGCAATTCGATCTATATACTCACCATTTCTTTCACACCTGGCCCTTAACTTAAGTAAATATCTATTAAGAGCTACCTTGTGGATAAGATGGTCTTATAATTTCCAGGTTGATGTTTGAGCAGAGGATTGTAAAATGTTGATTTTCAAGGCAAGCAGACCCTTTTTACTAGGAAGACTGACATAATACAATCTCCCTAACTTCGAATTTTCCTTCAATTTGGCCTAAGCTTAGCTTACTAAATATCAAGGTAAGAAGGCCCTCTCCATTCGGAAGAATAGCACAACACAATCTTCCAATCCAACCATTTTTCCTTATTTGGCATGATGCTGAACCAAACTAAGCTTAGTAAATGCAAAGCCAGGTAGGATCTCTCACTTTGAAAGACTGACACATTACAATTTTCCTAACCACTCATTTTCCCTTATTTGGCCTTATGCCCAAACTAAGCTAAGCTTAGTAAATATCAAAGCAGGCCAGCCCTCCCTAGTTGGAAGATTGGCACAATATAATCTTCTTTCCTCATTTACTCTCGTACTAAATCAAGTAGAACTTGGTGAATATCTTAAAATTCAAATATCAAATAATTCAATATTTTTAGTTATTTCTGAATCATCAAAATAGATGTGAGAAAACTTGTTTCTAAAAGAAATATAGTCACAATAAATATCCTGACTTATCTAAAAGCAATGTTGTCTCACAGCTAACACTGAATTTTCTCCAAGTAGTGGTAGCAAAGGCCAAAGAGCTGAATAACAAAGATGCAATTCTTACAAAAGAAACTATTTCCTGATAATGATGATGATGATGGCACATCTGGATTGTTTTCTGTTCATAAAGGTCAGGATTGCAAACAAAACAGATAAATCTACATTCATTTAAGAAAAAAAAAAAAAATAGTCTATAGTTCCAAGTAGGGTCATTAACATTCAAGGAGTTTTTCAGACAATTTAACTCTGTTTTGTTTGTGTTATAAACACAACATTTTGGAAGATTCATTCTACAGCCTTCTTCAGGTGTAATATCCAAATATTTTGTTCACCACCAGCCGAAACATTTTGTTTTTAACAAATGAAAGAAGGAGATCGATCGTCTGAAAAACTCTTTGGAGGAAAAAAAAAATATTAAGCATTTTAATTAATCAATTTGTAATATTTGATAGAATTCTTGTCTATAAATAATTTGCTTTGACCTGATTGTTAAAGATAAAAATTCTGTCTGAATTTCTGAGATGAGGAATTAATATTAAAGCTGAAAACTTGCCCTATGGATGGGATTTCAAAGTAGTTCCAGCGGAAAGCCTAAATGAGGCCTTTCATTTAATTACAGATCAAAACTGTTTTTCAAGGGTGTTTTTTTCTAATGCCTCTGACTTACAAAGCACATCACATTACATTACAGACCACATACAGATAAACCATATCAGACTTTTAGTATTATATAGATAGATAGACAGAAATCAGACCATTATTATTGGGGATAGCACAAACCTCATTTTTTTTTTTTTTCCTAAGACAAATAAGTGAAAAAATGCTTCGAGATACTATTAGTATCCACAGAAAATTTGGTGGCCATAGTTCAAGCTGTCCTGAGTTATGCTAAAACAGACAGACATTTGGTGAAATAGTGGTGTAATAGTAAATTTTTAGGTAAGTGTGGACACAAAATAAGGTCCCAATATAGCATAATACTTACATTGTAAACAATTATACCCACCATTAAAAACTGAAAAAGAGGTGAAATTTTAACTTGCTGAAATCCTACACTGGGGTCCAATTTACAACTAGAGAAAATTTGGTGAGTTCTTCTGTTATGCAATAAGAGACATTTGGTAAATTATAGTAAGATTATAAACTGATTTACTCAGACTAGTGTCCACGTCTTGGTTGTAATAATCACAAGGTTTCAGCCATCGTACCCTCTGGCAGAGGGCCAAGGAACAACACTTTGATCTTGGGCAGAAGTGCCAATCCTCACTTAAATAGTCTTGTCACTTTTGACAGGTACTATGCTAGTAATGAAATAATATCCCTAACCTGATAGTTTAACAAAGATAAAAATCCTCCAGGTAAAATAATATGAGGAAGGGCTAAAAAAAGAAATGGTGGAGAGAGACGCGTTGAATTCGACATTTACTTAAATAACTAAAAATAGGTAACAGTCAAGGATACTCTTCATTACAATGTCAGTATTTAGAAGGGCAACTGTTTACAGAAGGAGTCACTCAAAATATACGTTTTAATTCGGGATGCGCAGTTTTGATATTGTAAACCAGAGCCAAAAAAACTAGACACAACAGTCCTATTTCCTTGCTTACATTGATTCCTGGCCATTGATAATCTCTTATTTCCTCATTTGCAATGCATACCAATGGTAACTGTTCATCCATTGTACATATAATATCCTTATTCTGTCAGTCACATTGAAATTTTTATTTTTATTTCATTTTTATGTCTTATTTCTCAGCAAAAAGCTTTTTTGATCTGTAGGGGGCTTATTCTAATAGGTTGATTGATAACATCTTGAATCTGGAGAATCTAGATGTTTCTTTACTCTATTCTAAATGCTTTCCAGTGGAAAACACCAGTGATGTCATAAATAGAATTTATTCTGACCATATTTATCCTTTGCTGGAATTAATTACTGACAATAGCTTTTTTCCTGATTTTCAAAGCATTTCTTTAGTAAAATCATTAGTAATAGATTAACATTATATATATATATATATATATATATATATATATATATACACACACACAAGTAAAATACCTATTGCTTTGCTAACCGTATACCAAGGACTGGAAATCTAAAAAACACATGAGCAGGGACAACTAATTCATTATTTAATAGAATGAAACTCTCCTTATTCTCACAGTTTGTAATACCTAGATTCTGGAAAATCTAAATATTATTAATAAATCCCTCAGAATAAGGCTCCCAAATGATCAAAAAAGCTTTGTGCCCAAAAATAAAAGATAAAAATGTTTTCAGAAGGGATCTAGTCAATAGACAAAACGGTATGGCCAGGAGCACTGGAACACAAAAACACAAATTGAAACAAGAGAGTAAAAAGTTTTTTTTGTAGTAATTAAACAATGATTTACAATATTCTATGTACATTTGACATGAAAGGAATCAATTTTAATTATTAGTAAATCATAATCTAGATAATACCAATAATGTGGAATAACGATAAGGACTCATCAGAATTTCAAAGAAGGAGAAAGGTTAACGAACACTTTGGCCAGAATGTAGTGATAAGACCAACAAGGATGGGATTAGGAGACTGTACAATTAGTAGAATAATGACAATGATTAATCTCAGAATATCTGACAATAGGAAAGGCTTAAGAACTCATTGGTCAAAAGGTAGAGATAAAAACAATAAGGATAAGAATGTTTGAATAACTTGTGAAATGGTAAAGACTAATCTCAGAATTTCAGACAATAATAATCGTCTTACCTTTGTAAGGATGAATTCCAAAATCTTCAGGAAACGTGAGTGAACAATCGGAGTCCACATGAAATGAAAATGAAGCAACAGTTTTGATGAGCGAAGCAAAAAAATCCGACATTTCTGGGCAATGATTGAAGAGAATGTAACGATCTTGGCGATTGGTGAAGTATGTTTCACTGAGGTTGGCTCTGGAAAGAAGAGAAAAAAAAGACAATTAGTCAAGTTAATTTTTCTTCAAAAGATAAAGGCAAAAGAAAGCATTTTGAAGGTTTTCTTATATTTCTTTCTTTTCTGTTTTTTTATTTGCCTAATGGATGGTGCAATGGTTAGCATGTTTGCTGGTTCAATTCCTGGTACAAGTGGAGAGCACGGGAAACTCTTCATAGGATTAATTTCCCTGTGCACTCAGAAGCCAAAGGCGTACACTCTAAGCTGAATTATTAGGGTGGAGGGTATGTAGCTAGGTGACTATGTATCCTTCCCCACAGCGGGTAACATCAGTAGAATAAAAAAAATAAAAAAAGGTTTTCAATTTTCTTAAAAAGAGAGAGTTTTCAAATTAGAATGTGTGTGGGTCAAGTGAGGAAATAAGAATAAATGAATTCTCAGATCTTAGACAACCTACCCAGGAGTTGTACTAAAAAAAGGCCATTATACCCTCTATTACTTGAACTGAACACAAATTAAAATTTCTCCTCCAAAACAAACTAATTGTAAATGGGCCCCTGGAAAATACAAATATTCAATGCCTGTTGGGATAATGAAAAACATTTGGATTCTCATATCAGCCTCGGCATACAATCTGTTATACATTGTTTTGATAAAAGCACATGAATAAACAATAATATATTGATTGCTTTGAACCAGAATCTGTATAGTTTTATATAATTGGCTCCATATGATGAGCCCAACAAACCATTTTTTAAAAGTTAATATTTTCTACATTTTCAGGGCTACTATACTCAGGTTTTTTGTTTTATTTTGACGCTTGAACTTTCGATGAATCAGAGTGCAAAGTGTTCAAACTTCAAAATAAAATTTAAAAAATGATCATAGTTGCTTTAAAAATAACAATAATATCAACTTCTTAAAAAATGGTTTGTTGGGCACTTATCATGCGTAGCCACTCGTATACTGTTTATAATTTTGAGAAGGGTCATTAACATTCAAAGAGTTTTTCTTGGTAGGCTTAAACATAGCATGAACAACATAAACAACAAGGAGAAACTCTACTTCCTGAAAAAACGTTTGAATGCATTGCTTTTTATTTAACACTTTTCTAAATCTTTTAAATATCTGGCTTAGTAAATACAACACCTCAGACACATGCAAAGTTGACCAAAAATTTATATTATCTTCCTAAAAGAAACTTTATCTGATTTTTAAAAAAAAGAAAACAAAATATAAAAATAAGAATAAACCATTCTGAAATTAGATATGCAATTATTACAATTTTTTATGTCTAAATTACACCAAAACGCTTTGAATTTCTGAGATTCCCCAGGAAGCCAGATTAATACATGCTTTTATGCAAATATCAGATCAGACTGCTGAAAGTGATATATTTTATCATCTCAGACTGCTAAAATGCAAGGAATTTTGGTTCTGAGATGCTAGGAAATTCAAAACTACCCAGCTGCATTTGGTTTGGTTTGGTTATCCCTCGGCACCCACAAATGTTTACTTACCCCCCCACACACACACACACACACCCGACCCCAAACAATTTTCCCTTGTTATGGCCCTGCAGGTAGAATGATTGATGAGATCCTGGAAAATAGAGAGATTTATGGCAAGTGGGTCAAGCCCATAATGCAAACATCGAAGATGCTCTTTTGTTGCCTTTTATAGTTCTGAAGCTGAGGCAGCAAGATGCATTATGGCTTGAACCCTCTTAGCCCCAGCTAGGTAAGTAGGGATATCTGTTAATGAATAATCAATGGTCATACATTCTCAGGTGAATGTTGGCAGTCACTTGAAGGGCTGCCAGATGGTCAAGGTGAGAAAGCAATATACAAAACCATGAAAAGGTCAGATGCCCTTTCCTAGAAGAGTTTATATAGCCTCAAGTCTCTTGATTCAATTGGTTATGGCTTCACGGCTTATCTTTCACTCCTGGCATCTTTACAATCTCTCAATTGCTGTCTGACTAGAACAAGACCCAGTTTATACAAGGTATCCCCAAAATCACAAAGGAGTTTGAAAATCAATTGATTAATATAATTACTTATTATAAGAAGACTGGCTGCTGCAGGGTCAAACCCACATTCCAACTTCTTTTCAGACTGAAAATGATTACTGCAACTTTTTATCATTCATATATATATATATATATATATATATATATATATATATATATATATATATACGATAGATAAAAATTTTTAAAAATCTATATATTTTCAAGTATAAATGTACTTATTTATTTATTAGAATGAAATAAGGTGCGTCCATATCTGTATGATAGAATTTTCTTGATACCTAAGACTTGTCCATTTAGCTCAATCAGTCGGAGAGCCTCCTAGCAATCAGTTGATCAGGAGTTCAAATTAAGTAGGGAATGCGGATTTTACATATACATATTGGTTTACACTGATTTTAGTGGGGATTGGTCTTATTTTTGTTATGATTGGAAAAGTCAATTCAAGGCTTTGTACTTGAGTTTGACTATTGATGCATTGTAAAAAGTTCCCTCAGTTTTTGTCATTAGACGGTATCAGGAATGATTGGTTTTAACAAACTTCATTCAAAAAGATTGCCTTAGAATGTATTGCTGTATGGTGGTATTCATTTTTCAAAATCTCAGATTACTGCCTGTTCATTTGTTTGTGCCTGACTGGTCAAATCTGAATTCTCAGAAAAATAAGGGAAGACTATTCAAGGGCATATTTTTTATAGTTCATTATTTCAAGAAATACTGGCTGACTTTTCTTTCTGTGAAACTAGTGCGATAAAGATGTGTTTACAATTTATGAAAAATTCAGAAATGTACTATTTATTCACAATAAGATTTAGGTATTATTAACAATGTATTTACAAAAAAAAACAAAAAAAAACCAGTTGACTTTTTTTCTAAAATTAGTGCGATTAGGATGTGTTCATGGTTTATGAAAAAAGAATTTACTGTAAAATTTGTAACTGTACTATTTATTTACGATAAGATTTAGTTTACAAGGCAAGATGAGATATAGTGAGTACAATTCAGCACATATTTGTGCTTGTATCTCAGCTTGCTTTTTCATTTGCAAGTTTCTTTTTTTTTCCAAGAGTGTTGTGGCTTTTTATCATAAATCATAAGATTTATGAAGAATAAATTATTTTTGTGTACCATATTCAATCAACAAACAAGCATATGTGCCTTTACACATATGATCGTGTATAAAAAAAAAACAATTTTTCTTCATAAATTTTATTTACAATGTATACAGTAAATACTAAATCTTATCGCAAATGAAGAGTAAATCTGCAAATTTTACAATAGATGCTTTCTTTAAGTAAATCTCAAAATACCACCATTGCACTAATTTTAGAAAAAAAAGTCCATCAGAGCTTTTGTAAACATTAACTATG
>OY735227.1:37434249-37634249 GCA_963457665.1 Thysanoteuthis rhombus | reverse complement strand
ATTTGCAATGCATTTCTATAGTAAAGTCATTTGCAATGTATTTCTATAGTAAAGTCAGTAATCCTACAAGTAAATTCAGTCTTAGAACTAAATGATAATAATGATGATAAAAAACTTACAAGTTCTTTTTCAAGAGCTCCAGTGCCAAGATATAACGAGGCCATAAAAATGCGTTTTCTGGCTTTTCGAGCTTTAACCTGGAAAAAAATAAAAACAAAACCAATGAACATCTCAAAGGAACATAAATAATCAAATTATTTTATGGAAGCATGGAAAAATAAAATTTTTAATTCATGACAAATTTTCTAATTTTGATTCTGCTCAAAAACTTGAAAGAAGCTGCATAAATATTTCTTATATCCATCATTCATCTTTCATGTGTATTTATCTCATATATACATACATATATATTTAAGTGAATATACATCAGCTGAAAAAATGCCCTTTTTGGTAAGTTTTCAGCTAGTTCCCACATAGGGCTACCAATATTTAATCCAGTAGTAGATTATTTACTTAAAACAGTTGAATACATATCGTTTAGTATAAATGTATTTATAGCAAAAAAACAAAAAACTAACATGAATTTAGTTACTAGTTGGCGAGAAAGAGAAAATGTAACCTAATCTTTATTTTAGGTTTTCATACTTTTTAATTTCTTGCAATAGTCAATACAAACACATAATAGAAAAAGGTCATTGTTGTTAGGTAACACACAAAGAATCAATTGAAAATAAAATACGATTCTTCCCGGATCACAACTTGCTTATGCTTTAATGAGACGACAAAATAACCGTATTATTTACATATAGATAAATCATGCAAATGTATACTTCAATATGATTGTATCTATTGTAAAATGAAACATTTTTAAAAGTATATCCCCATATTGAGTTTCTAGTCAGTGAGAAAACGAAAATGCAACTTTAGGGTTCACTACTTTAAAAATAGAGACATTTGTTTTTGGCTGGAGAAAAAATTCCCTTTTTTGTCCCAGATTCATGCAACATTTTCAGAATATGGTTTAAAACCTTTCCTAGTGGTATACCTTCCCAATACGACCTTTTTAGGGGGGTAGAACACAATTGTTTGGGAGAACAACTTCAACAACTCAGGATAATTTTCTATTACTTTAAGAAAGAAAAGTGAACTGTATATATGTCTGTATTTCTGCATTTTCAAAGTTGTTGGCCCAAATTTTGCAACTAGGAAACAAGGCAAAGGTTATGAGCTGCGAAGTTGACCTCTAGGGTTATCAGATTGTTTTTAGCCACTTGAGGCCATTTCTGGCATAATATTGAGTTTGCTATGAATTGAAGAATTGTTTTTGACTTCCTGAATGGTATGGTCGAATTCGATAGGATAGGTGATGCTAATCACAAAGGTCAATGGAGATCACCAGAGGTCAATTTGGGTTAAAAGCCTTATTATCAACAATTACATTCTATGAGGTAAACTAATATTATGTGTGGTTAATCTGGACAGAAAAAGATGATAGGATTGTTGGTGCTAACCTCCAAGGTCATTGGAGATTACCAGAAGCCAATTTTTGATTCTAAACAAACAACTTTTTCATACCTAAAGGAAAAAGTACTAATATCTGTGTACTCAGACGCCCTGTCTACTCAATATGCTTTGTTTTGTACGTAGAATATTTTTTTGGTAACAGTTACTTTTTCATATGTAAATAGTGTTTGTAATTTTTTTCTTATTTGTTCTGGTGTATAAGAAGAAATATATCAATAAACAGATTTTTTTGCTGTGTTGTAATATTTGCAGTTATTTTCCCTTGGTAATATCAGGTATCCTTGCTGGTATATATATATATATATATATATATATATATATATATATATATATAGAGAGAGAGAGAGAGAGAGAGAGAGATAGATAGGTATAGAAATAAATAAATAAACAGATTCCATACATCATACATATATGTATATACATTACTATATACAATATACATACGAATACATATCATTGCATACATAATAACACCTCCATGTATCGATATATATATATATATATATATATACATATATATATATATATATATATACACACAAACATATTACATACATACCAAACACACATATGTACATACACACACAAACGCATTATATACATACATACACATATTATAGATCATATACACATATATAAATAGATGTATATATATATATAATGACACATCATTATGTACCTACCTATGTATATCATACACACACACCCATCATTTTGTACCAATGTATACATATTTTATAATCACACATACATATATATATATATATATATATATATATATATATATATATATATATACAAATAATTATGCGTACATCTTTATTTATTTATATATCATATTCGTACCAGATGTTTATGGTTAACCATAAACTATAGAGGCAATTCAATTTTAGCGGGAATATTTTTCACTAAAATAACCATCCAATACAAGTTTAACACTTCCTAAATTTGAAAAACAGAAAATGTGCTTAAATGGCTTGAAGTACAAAAGCACAGGATTAAACTTCATCCTTTTCCATCTCTTCTTCAAGATAATGGAATCAAAGAAAGAGAACTGAACAATTTAAGACAATAACACTTGCCCTCAGCAACTGAATGACTTGCGATTTGTGTTTCTTGGGCTCCCAATGACGTGTAGAGCAGAAATACAGGCCAGTCTCTTCAGAGGACTCGAAAACAGTCCACACATACAATGATTATAAAGGGGCAAACATCTTTCATGCTAAGGAATGCAAGTGATGTAGTAAAAAGAACTTAATTTGTGTAACTGACGTAGTAAAATATAATTATATTCATGTTCTAATGGCAACGTAATAAAAACGGTGAATTTTTTTAGAACAAAAGACATTTTTTTTTTTTAAATCCCAATTTAAAAAGAAATAAAAACAAAAACAAAAATAAAAAAATCCATTTGGGGTCAACAGAATGCTATCTCAAAGCCCACTGCAATGAAAATCTCTGTTATCCACTTTTCAGAAGTGAAATGTATATATATCCATGATGTCATTTTTGACAGCACACGTAAATTAGTGTGTAAGAAGGGTGACTGACAAAGTAGTAGGAAAGAGGAAGAATATGATTAGATTAAGGCTTTTTGGATAAAAAAGTGCCAGAGAGAAAGGAGGAGGAGGTGGTGGTGGTAGTAGGTTTTTATTGGAGAACGAAAATAACATGTAAAAATTATAGTTTTATTATCCTTTTATAGTATCAGATCAAGAATTATAACCTGTTATATTCATTTTAGTTATTTTCCTTAACCTTAATTTTTTTTAGATGTATTCTATCACAACTAAACTTGAACCATCACTCTGTTGGGCATGAAGCTTTCGTAGCTAAGTGGTCATTCCAGCTGGACGTAAACCAGACTTCTCTCTGGCAAGAAGGACATAAGTTTGAATCTCGGTGGCAGTTTACTCTCTACTTCCGATTCACATAGTTGACTCAGTATCATAGAGTGCTAGCCCGAGTTGATTTGTGATAAAAAAAAAAAAGCAAGCAATCGAGACGAAGGTAAATAGTAGTCAAAAAATGAAAAGTGTGACTGACAAAGAAATAGGAAAAAGGTAGAGTAGCCTAAGAGTAGGGCTTTCAGGATGAGAGAGGCAGAGACAGAGAGATGTGTGGTTAGGAAGGACAGGGCGGTGTCAGTAGGTATTCGTTAGAGAACTGGAAGATAACATATAAGAAGCGTGACCGACAAAGAAATGAGAAAAAGGGGAAATAGCATTCAAGGCTTTTAAGACAAGAGAGATATGGTTAGAAAGGTGTAAGAAATGGTATGTATTGTAATCTGATATCAAATAGTAAACTGTGTAATGCAAAACCTATTCTAACCAAAGCAACATTAGTCAAGTACTAGGAATTGTTAACCAGCATTTAGTAACAAGTTGCAACAAGACTGAAGTAAATCATTATTATTCATTTTTGGCTACTATTTATGTTCATCTTAATTGCTGCTGCTTTTTATTGCAACTAAACTCATGCTGGGTTCCCTTCAGCAGTGAGTAGATAAATTAACAGCATGGATCGAAATAAAGAATAAACCCCAGGTGAGAATCGAATTTTCGGCCTTCTCTGCTGAAGGTTGGCTCACTTAACATACAGGTAATTTTTTTTATTTACAAAGTCAGCCTTCACATGAACTTCAGCAAAACAAAGGTCATGTACAACAATCACGTCAGAAATAACTCATAATCATCAAAATCGAAAATGCAAAACTGGAGAAAGTAGACAACTACATCTACCTAGGATAACCAATGAATCTCTATGAAATCTACAAAAGTGGAAGAAATCAAGCAAAGAATCACTCTAGGATGGCAAGTCTTTGGTAGAGTAAGCTGAATTTCAAGAACAAAAAAATCCCATTAGTCCTAAAAAGAAGAGTATGCAACCAATGCATCTTCCTGTTAGTCACCTTTAGAGCTGAAAAATCCAACCTAACCAAGAGACAGACTCGCAAACTGAGAAGCATGCAACATGCACATGAAAGAATCATGCTCAACCTCATACGGAGAGATCACAAGACAGCACAGTATACCAGGAAGAAAAGAGGAATCCGAGAATGGAGAAGTGAACTAGACAAGTTCATAAAGTATTGACTTCATGAAACCCATGATAGAGAGATCCTAGGGAAGGTCTATGCCCAATGATAGATGATAGAAGACTGATGATGATGATGATGATTAAGGCCTAGCCTGAGTCAATTCGTGATAGAAAGCAACATTAATTAAAGTGAGGATAAAATACTAATATCAATGATTTACAATATTTCATCTAATAAAATAAATATAATAAAACTTAAATATGTTAGCAATTTGTGGATTATTGAAAAACAGTAAAAAAAAAAAAAAAAAAAAAATCAAATTATTTGTTGCAAGCTGCATATGTAAACAGTAATATCATGGGTAGGATTTATTAGACAAATATGTCCAAAAATTCCTTAGTGCTAAGCATTACATATATATATATATATATATATATATATATATATATATATATATATAATAGCTCCTGATAGTGGACTCTGGTTCCAGATGGGATCTTTTAACACAGACTCACACAGCACACACCACTGACGATGGGAAGAATCCCGAAACATGTCTGGACAATTTACATCTAAGGATTAATAAACCTTACCTCTAAACACCTCACTCCCGAGTCTGTCTCACTCTCTACAGTACTCATTATATATATATATATATATATATATATATATATATATATATATATATATAGCAAATAAAAGTATACATAGAAATGCAGTGGAAACAATTTTCCAATCAAAATGCTTCACAAATCATGTGAATATATTGCAAATAGTTTTTTTATAGGAATATATTGTAAATTATTTACTTACTAGCAGTCTGTGTGACATGTGATACCATGGGTAGGATTTATCAAACAAATACATGAAAACTTTTGTTCATTGTAATAATTCATTGTAATATAGTTCATTGTAATAAAAAATAAAACAATAATCACTATAGCATTTTAGCACCAACTGCATTTGAACCCAGCATACAGAGGCAAGGATTTGTCTTTTCTTATTGATGTGCACTGACTTTACTGCTACTCCACCACTCCCCAGCTTAGCATTCATCATTTTCAACTCTATTTCTATTGGTAGGATGGAAATATTCCATCTTCAAACACCAAATTTTGTAATGTTTGACTTGAAATTCGTTTAACCAAGTGTTGGCACTCTATCTGTATGTTATGCCTTGCAACTGAAAAAAAAGGGATTGTTAGAGGTCAGGAATTAAAACAAGCATTATCGACCAAATTGGGCTATTATGTGCATAAAGGGCATTAGTATGCAGCCTCAGCTGAAAACTCAACAAAAGTTATAAAATATTTCAGAACTGTTCAGTTAAATTTTTCAAGTGACTTTTTTATAAATACAGAGGAAGCCACCTATTGTGATTACGCTAAGACAAGTACTTTCAGGTATCAATAACCTGTCTGATAACATTAAGCAAAGGATATGAATATAGGAAAATTTGCATTTAGTTTTATGAACTTTGAATTTCCTTTTTATTTCTTTTTAAAAATTTTTACCTAATTTTAAAGTATTTGGAACCGACTGATATTGATGATTATATATATATATACATATATATATATATATATGCACACAATACAGTATAATATAATACAATATCCAACCAACGAGTGATGGGTTTATTTCATAAAGTGCTAGATACATTCAACATTAAACATCAAGTTGATTTAGAGTAGAGCTTAAAAATATAATGGAGTATTGATTTGCTACACAAATACGCTTATTTTTATGTTTCTGCCCTGTTCGGGCTTCTTCAGGTGAGGTTCTGATGACATGAACAAAACTGGTTAATGCTCATTAAAAATAATTATACCTTAAAGCCATAACTGAAAAGTTTGGCTTTCCTTGTTTTACTTTTTTCTCAAATTTATACAACCTTTATGGCAGAATTCATTTATCTATTTTCCTATATATATATATATATATATATATATATATATATATGATTGGTGAGATTGTTGTGCACATAACCAAGGTAAATGATTAATTATGGCTCTATTATAGTTGAATCATTCATGAACATCTGTTTCAAATGTGAGCATTCCAATGGCCAATGCCCTGAGAATAAAAATTGAGAGGAACTGGAATGAAATGAGAACCTAGATTTCCATGTAGGTTAGATCAGTGAAAATGACACAAATCTAAAAATCAAGCCATATGGCTTCATTTAAGAGCCGACCCTTAAGGGCCAACTCTTCTCCAAATAAAATTTGTGACGGGTATTTGCTACTTTAATCAAACAATACTTGTCACCATTTGTTTTCTATTTGTAACTCAAGCCAACTCCAATTTTAATTCTACAACACACTGCCTGAAATCCAATATGTTATATTGTAAGATTCACAAATTGAAACACATCTCAAGCTTCAAAAGGTACTGATTAGACCAACCCATGGACAGCTTTAACATCCTACCCCCTGGTGTGGCCATTTTGAATATCCTCCCCACCAAGTTTTGTCAATGGAACATCCTATCTTCTAGGGTGGCCTTTTGAAAATCCTCCCTGCTAAGTTTTGTCAATTAAACACCACCACCCCGGAGCAGTCTAAGGGGGAGGATATTGATTGTAAACCATTGTAATTTAGCAAAAGTCAAGGAATAAGACATAGAAATAAATTTAATTTTATTAATAAAGTTGAAAAAGATATTGTTCATTCATATGAACACACTAATTTTTCAACATTTTATCTATCGACAATGTTACTAGAGATATTGTACACTCATATGATTGTGTATATTTCTTGATGCATTTTTGCCAAATCTGCCACCAGAAATGTTTTTAAAAAATGCACCCTCTTAATTCTAGACTTTTGTTTGCTCCAATATAACTTGATAGTCATTGTATGTACTCCGTCCAAAAGGTTCACAAAATACACTGAATGATTAATAATTTTGTGTTGAAGTTCGATACCTTGAATATTTCAAGGGATCACTTTAATTTCCTCCCCAGTGAAAGGGATAACGTTACCATCCTCCCCACCTGAACCAGTTTAGTCGGGAAGTGTGTTCAAGGGATCACAACCCGTAGAGAACAACACATCTAAGACAGGTGATCCCATAACTTATACATTATTTTCAATTCTGTTGAACACTTAGTAGTAATTGGTTTATAGTAATCCAACACAAAACCTCAGACAACACTGGGTAGACTGGAGAACACATCAGCCTAATATAGTGATCAGAACGACAAAGATGATACTGAGTTGAATAATTTGAGGAATACTGACCATGTAGTTAAAGGAATAACTGGTTCAAATGATTCAGGGAATAATGACAATATGTTATCTTAGTACTTTAAATAACATTAGCAAAGATGGAGAGCATACTACATGAAACCTAATGGTCAAACCAACAAAGATTAAGATACTAATCCAAGTAATTCATGGAATAATGCCATCATCTCAGTAGTTCAAACAACAATAGGAAGGATAGAGAATGAGTGGTAGAAAAGTCATCAAAATATAACCCCAGTAAATGATGTATTAATGCAAAAGATATCCCTGACCCCTTCTCTTCAGAATTATCTACTTCAAAAACCTGTTTGTCTCCCATTAAAGTATTTCTATGGCTCTGACCTGGCCACTGTCAGACCGCACGACTGAAGCCAATCAATATTCCGCTTCGCTTTGTTTCCCCAAGCAGACATTTCCCATACATTTTCCGAGAAAATATTCAAATCGGTGGAAAAAATGCATTAGAAAAAGAATACTCCCCAAAGTATTTAAGATTATAGTTCTCACAAGACGAAAAAAAAACACTGAGAGAAGTCATTCTTTTTCATAACTTGAGAATGAAAGTAGATACAATTTTTTTTAATATTGAATAAAAATCTAGAAAAATTGGATAAAATCTGCTGCCGCTGATATTCTTAAATATTTCTGGATCAATAGTTTTCAATGCAGAGAGCTTTTTTCACATAATGCATTGAAAGAGAAATAGCTGCTTATTTCCTCTTCTTTTCATATTATAGGTACACCACCAATTTTCCAGATAAATCCAGACAAAATCCAAGCAGACAATTAAATTTCTTATGGCTTTCACAATAGTATACTGAATCGCCAGAGGTCCAAGCATATGAAGCAATTCACCTCAATGATATGTTCAAATAGATAATAATGAGTTTCAAAGCTGTAGTCCAACATCTACACATCCTTCCACCAAGATATGGTGTATATTGACAAAAATTTGGGCTATTTTTCTTTCTAGCAAAGCCAAGAAAAATATCAAGAACAGACATTTTTTTTTCAATTTTAATTACATCTTCAATATAGGATGTAGAGGTCTGCTGGATTATTTCTCTGATCATTCAGAAAAGTTCATTTTATAATTTACAATATAAGTTTTATCATCCTGTTTTTCTAATGTTGCTATTTAAGAAATGAAATAAAAAATATCTTCCAGAAATTACACTGATTTTATTTTGTTTTTCAACCTCTAAAAGGTCCAAAAAAACCCAGATAATCAGCAAAAAAGCTGCAAATATTGTCTACAAAATATCTACGTAACTAAACGGCTGTTGTTGATATGAGTTCTGCAAAAAAACTGAGAACCAGTGCCAGATATTAGAGACAGTGTTCTGGTGAAATTGGTTACTGAGAATTCTGCTAAACAATTTCACTGCACCTCAAGTATTTGACAAGGATGATAAGGAGTTTGTTGTTAGCTATTTTAGGCAATCTAGAAAAAATCTGTCACTTCCATCCCCAATGTCAACATTTCTTTCATTGACAAAGAGAATGTTGTCATATGTCTATGTCTGCCTCCACCCATCTCAGCTGGAGGCATCAAACGTGCAAAGTGAATTCTGTATTTTCCTGTTGACTCAACAGTATTCAACTGCCGTTAGGTCAACAGTAATTCTGTGTAGGCCCTACTTTGTATGGAAGCATAACAACCAATAGATACCAGACTGTACAAGAGCTTCATGATCAATAAAATACTAATTGAAATTAGTTAACTCCTGCAAATTCCAAATATATTTTAAAGGTCTCAGAACCAGAATTTGTGTTTTCTTTACACTTTTTTGCCACTGGTCCCCACATGATGGTCTAAAATTCCCCCACCGTGGGACACATTGGACCTTTTGAATCTCAATTTCTCCTTCTAGAACATTATTTTGGACAGACTTAATACTGGCTAACATTGAGCAAGATGTACTGGCACCATATGTCAGAATCTGGGACAGTTCAACATGCCCAACTCTCCCCCTAATCTTGATAGACCTCCTCTTACAGACCTTTCTTATTAATTGCGTAGTTCAAGAAAAATCATACAATTTATTCTATTGGGATTGGCAGTACTTCAGAATTTTTTGTAAGTACAGTAATGTGTTTGTTCAATTGATATACCGGCAACAGTCTAGGTACCCTCTGGCCTTCCTCGGGGGTCCGTTTTGTTCTGCAACGTTGATTTCCGTTTCCTGGGGAATGTGCGTATCTCCTCACATACATGTCACATCTGGTTTCTGCTTGTCTGTATTTAGGGGATTGTCTTCCACTGACCTCTGGCTTGGTTACCTCCTACTGAGCTTTTCACATGCTTGTTTCTCTCAGGGCACACCTATAGAATTCTTTCCTGAACCATTGTTTGGGCCAAATTACATTAGATACACCGATACTTGTAAGATCCCTGAAGTAAAGCATCATCCAGCCTGGTCAATACCCAGATGACTGACTTAGTGGGAATAACAGGTGCTGTATGCAGCAACAAGATCGTTCTGCAGCCATCTCAGCCTACTATTTTCTGATGCCGAACATCTTACCAAGTTAGGACTGGACTGTGGATTCGGTCCTTCATCGTGCACACATGCTGCGCAATTGAGGACACATGACAGCGTTGTCTTCTAGGAACCACCATACTTGTATGATCGAGTGGCAGTGATCACTGAATGTTTAAAAAATGATAAGATGGAATCCTTTCTCTGATCAGGACCTGTTCTGTTCTTACCATAATTATGCGTACCCTTCGGGCATTTACCTACGAATGTTTAGGCCAGTTGGAATACACTTTCTGTGTCTGCATTTCGTAGAGAAATATCAGGTGGTTAGACATTCATGCAAGTTTGAGACTGAACTTTTTGATTCCTGTGTCACGTCAGATCCATACCCGTCCTACAGTTCGTGTTTGAATATCAATCATGGGGTTTAGTTGGACGATTTTTATTGTCTATGCTGTTTGGAACCAACTTTAGTACAAAGTCACAGCTATCGAGCACTCCATCAGAATCGAACTCACTCAAAATGGATTGTGAGAATAGCATGCAAAATATCATTCCATGGCAGGTATTCATCCCCATGCAAACAACACCATGCTTCACAAATTTTACAAATTAATACAGGAATAAAATGTTTGCTTTGCAGTTATTTAAAAACTCCACCCTTCAGCCACAAGCCTGATTCTATCAATCCTGATATCTGCGACTCAACAAATATTTTAAATATATTCCGTTGACTATCATTAATTTCTGATGAGTATTTTTTTCATCTTAATTTTAGTTGCTTTTTATCGAAACTACTCACAAGTCTCACCCAGAGCTTATTCTTTATTTCTGATCTGTTCTGTTTACTCTCTATCATATAACATCAGTCTAAGTAGCTGCAGTGAAACGTGACTAAAATTAGAATTAGGATAAAAGAAATCATTAGTCTTTCATCGTCCATTGTTGGATATAGACCTTCCCCAAGATTCAGAATACCTCTCTAACATAGGCGTTATGGACTTAGTTCATTCTGCATTTGTTTAGTTTGTCTCTCCATCTTGTATTCTGCTGGCCTCAGTTGCACATGATCTCTGGGGATCCATGTTGCAAGTCGTGATGTCCAGCGGTTGTCTGCCGTTCTTGCAACATGACCAGCTCATTGCCATTTAAGATTTTTAATGAATTCTATGATGTCCGGAACTCCCGTTTTCTCCCAGATATACTTTGCTGTCTTGCAATCTCTCTATGTGAGGTTAAGCATGATTTTCTCATGAGCACATTGCATGCTCCTCAGCTTGAGGGTCAATCTCTTGGTCAGATTCCATGTTTCAGCTCCATAAATGACTATTGGGAGGATGCATTGGTTGTATACCCTTCTTTTTAGGATTAATGGGATCTTCTTGCTTTTGAAGGTTGAGCTTGCTTTGCCAAAAACTTGCTATCCTAGAGTGATTCTCTGCTTGATTTCTTTTTCTTTTGTGGATTTCTTGGAGATTTGTTGTCCTAGGTAGATGTAGTGGTTTACTTTCTCCAGTTTTGCATCTTCTATTTTGATAGCGTCCTTATTTCTGACATGGTTGTTGCATATGACCTCAGTTTTGCTGAAGTTCATGTGTCGGCTGACTTCCTTGCTTTCTTCATTTAGTTCATCTAGCATTATTTGACAGACCTATAAGCCTACTCAACTGCATCTACAAATTTTTCACAAAATTCATCACTAACCGGATCACTTAAACACTAGATGAAAAACAACCACTGGAACAAGCTGGCTTTAGAAGAAACTGCTCCACCATGGATCATCTCCATTCAATAAATCAGATGAAAGAAAAAGCATCGGAATACAAAATGACACTCGTAACATTTACAGACTTCAAGAAGGCTTTTGACTCTTAGGAAATTCCCATGGTCATGAAAGCCATCACTCTACAAGATGCAGAATACTGCAACATATATAGAGTCAAACTCCTTTATCAGGCTACATAGACTGGGAGAATAGAAGAATCAAAATAGATGGTGAATATCTGAGCAACCTCAGATTCACAGACAACATTGCCTTTTTTGCAGAAAGAAATACTAGTTAAAAATTAATGAGGATTGAATATGCTTCATCTAATTGAAAAATTAACTCAAGATAATATTCCGCAAGTTGTTTGAACTTGTATTTGTATTCATATACAAATTTTATTTTAAATCTCATCAGTGAGGATTGATCTCACTACACAAAGAATGGAATGAAAGACAATCTTGTTAACCGTCACTCTGAAGTAAGCTTTTTTGTAAATATTTGCTAAGCTTAGTCTAGCACAGGCCATGATACTGGAGCACCCAGTGAGAACTGAACTCACTACACTAACAATGGACTGAAAGACTAGCTTGATAACCATCACTCTTCAGTAAGCATCTTGGTAGATATCAACTAAGTTTAGTTTGGCACAAGGCCAAACAAATGAGGAAAAACCTTCCATCGCAATGCCTTTTATTGTAACAACCCAGACTCCAGACTCCAGCAGTGAGTACACCGTGCAGAACAAAAATAAAGAATAAGCTTCAAGCAAGAAACAAAATCTCATCCATTTTACCTCAGGAAGCCTGCCTATTTACAACATCTGTTCTAGTGATTGAGCTACTAGAACTTACAGAGTACTTAAAATACTCGTCAAAAATTAATAATGGTTGACAAATCTTTCAGTTTGGTATGAAGCGTGTTTGTGAAGGATTCATCAATATTTCCAAATGCCAAGAATAACAGTCATGATTTGTTTTGGAATTCGCAGAATTATTTTGGGCTTATGAACCTGGCCAACTCAGGATACAAGAAGAAACATTTCTTCGAATCAATTAAGCAATCAATAGAAGGTAGAATAAACAGCTAAATAGGAATGAAAAGAAATGTAGGAGAACAAGAAATAGGAGTAAGATCAAGAAAAAGAAGAACAATATATATATATAAACGGGACATGAAATAACAAATGCTAGTGTGAGTGCACTATAAATATACACACGGGAACAAACAGCGAAATACTAAAATAGATAGGTAGATAGATAGAGGTAGACAGCTAGAGATAGATAGATAGATAGATTGATAGATAGGGACAGACAGCTAGAGACAGATAGATAGATAGGGACAGACAGCTAGAGATAGATAGATAGATAGATGGATAGGGACAGACAGCTAGAGACAGATAGATGGATAGATAGATAGGGACAGACAGCTATAGATAGATAGATAGATAGATAGATAGATAGATAGGGACAGACAGCTATAGATAGATAGATAGATAGATAGGGACAGACAGCTAGAGACAGATAGATAGATAGATAGATAGGGACAGACAGCTAGAGACAGATAGATAGATAGATAGATAGATAGATAGATAGGGACAGACAGCTAGAGACAGATAGATAGATAGATAGGGACAGACAGCTAGAGACAGATAGATAGATAGATAGGGACAGACAGCTAGAGACAGATAGATAGATAGATAGATAGATAGATAGATAGGGACAGACAGCTATAGATAGATAGATAGATAGATAGATAGATAGATAGATAGGGACAGACAGCTATAGATAGATAGATAGATAGATAGATAGATAGATAGGGACAGACAGCTATAGATAGATAGATAGATAGATAGGGACAGACTGAGCAGCTAAATAGACAACCAGAAACAGATGGAGAGAGATAGATAGATAGATAGAAACATTAGATAGATACTTGGTATGAACAATATGGACACAATTTTCAGCGAAAAATTGACAACTGAGAAATTTTTTTAATATTTGCAAAAATCAGCATTAAAACATAAAATTCTTAATACTTATTATTTCTACCCCACCATCAATTATTTTTATGATTTTTTTATCTATATTTTCTTGTTTTCATTAATCTTTGCACATTCAACAGATGAATCTCTCAAGATATCAATTATATTCAACTTTTTTAGAAAAGCTATCCGGCCTGCTCAAACTGGGTGTCTTACTTTGGGAATTAATAATTTTTATTATTTAATTATTTTTGAAATGCATGTTTTTTTATTCTTTCTACATCTTGTTTCAACTAAAACATATATATACACATTATAACAAGGATGAATAATTTAATATACTTGAATACTGAAAAAAAATTATTCCCAGCGTATTTATCATATATTTTTTGTTCATATAAGTTGATCAGTATTTCAAAATACGGGAGGTTACAAATTGATACAGAAGATACAATGCATGTTTTTTTGCACAGCACGGCTGTGGTGCATTTTCATGTTGTATGTTTGTTCAGTCTTCCAAACTCAGCTGAAAATGCTGCAGGAGTCGTCAACATGGATCATGAATATCAATAAATTACACCAAAACATGCTGATTGATAATATCAAGAATTTATTCTTTTTTTTTTTTCGATACAAAATATTGCACATTAAAGTGCAGATTAGTTGACAGCTGATAAAATGGAATATTTTTTCGCTGAATTAACTGAATTTGACAAAAATTTCTTTTGGTAGATTTTCAATGACTGAATTTTAAATTTCTAAATAAATTTTTCACTGTTATCAATAATGACGTCATTTACACTTTTCAGCTGAATATAGGAAACACTGAATCTAAAACAGTAAAAATCTATGTAATAATTAATGAAGATATGTTTTTTTTTGTCTAGAGGAAAATTGGGGCTAATTCATTTTCAAAAAAAAACTTTTTAAAAGTAGAGAATAGATTTTTGAAAATTTTTATCATGTGTTTAAAATTAGGTATAGATTTCACGCTGAAGATTTTTGGTCAAAAGTCAGATGGATAGATAAGAGTCAGAGATAGATAGATAGATAGATAGAGCCAGATATATAGATAGACAGATAGGAACAGATAGGAACAGACAGAGACAAATATATAGACAGACAGGAACAGTCAGAGTCATAAATTGATAGTGATATTAACAGCTGAAGATAGATTCTACAGTTGGAAACCAACAGAATGATGATAGTCTGCAATCAACCCTGCTGCTGTTTGTAGCATTGAAAGTAGGACAACAGATGTAGTGTAAAAAAAATAAAAAAAGAGTCAAGAGAGATGGATTAGTCTGTCGAATATAATTGAGACAAGAGTCGGGACTAATGGCAGTCTGGCTCACAGATTTCAATCTGGGACTATTTGCAAAGGTTAAAACACATAATATTTCTGACCCCCAACAATGGCCTCACACCCAGCCAAACACATCAACAATTCTGAATGCTACAAACAAAAAGTTGGTGATATTTTTTCAGCTCAATAACACAATGCTAACTGATTAGAGAAATTGAAGTTAGCTGTAATTATCAAATTGTGAATAGGACAAGGGTTCAAGAAGCACAAAATTTATGACTGAAGGACTCAAAAGAGAAATTAGCCTTTACTTGGAGCCATGGTCTGCAAGTTAATCTTGCAGACCATAACTACTATAGTGAGTTTTATTATCCCCAGGTGCCTCACACATAGGAAAACATCTCATCACAGAGCAATGATTAGCAAGCTAATCATGCAGATCATTACTAATGTAGTGAATTTAATCCTCACAGAGTGCCCAACACTTGCGGCCTTGTTCCAAATGAAGTTGAGCTTGGTGAATGCCTATATGGGTATCTTGCCATGGAGCAGTGGTTAACAAGCTAAACACAGAGACCATTATAACTGTAGTGAGTTCAATCTTCATTGGATGCCCCTATACTTATTTCGATTTAAGCTAACAGCCACAGACACCAGAACCACGGAGGCAGATGCCCCCTCTCCTTCTTGGCCTAGGGGAAGCTGAGTACTCTATACAAAAAAAAGGAAAGTCTGAGACATATTGGAATAAATATTTATTTCTAATCACCAATAGTACAATTTTTTTTTTCTCATACAAAAACATTTTCACTATGAAATAAAATCTCTTAATCATTTTGGTTCTCTGTACTATATAGGTAAAAGAAATGTTTTTAAAAAAAAAGTTCATAACTTAAATCTGTAGAATAGCAAACTTCTGTGTTCTGTCAAATTCATTTCCTTTCATGTCATGAAACTGTCATCATCTTTTGATCTTCCACTGATAGAATATGAAAAAAATGCTCTTGTCTAAAATCAAGCAGGAAGTCACCTGTTCCATTGTAGACAACTCAGTGTTGCCAAATTGACCATATTTCAGCTAGATCTGGACAATTTTTTCCACTTTATCAGATAAGAATCTTTGATACCTGAAAATCTGGCCAATTTTTTAAAATAATCTTAAAGTTTAATAAAAGTAAACGTTCTATTCTCATTAATTTGTTCTGGGGTCCAATTTATTTTATTTAAAAAGTGGACTTTAAATGAGTAGTATATAAAACATTCTCAGCAATAAAGTTAGCTGGAAATGAAAAAAGCTTTAGCCAATTTCAGCCACTTTCAAAGACAGTTCCAGCAATAACTTTCTTCTATGCGCTTTGCACTTGATCAAGAAGCTTTTGAGATTTTCCAGTAAAAATTTACAGTCATTGAAAACTTTCTTGAACCCTGCTGCTCGGGTTCACACAAGTTATTATTTTATTAACAAACATTGGTTGGTGTTAACTGATGTATTTTTTGATAACTGCCTTTTGAGTTGATAGAGTTCTTCAAAAAGGGAACAAGAAAAGGTATGAAATCTATTCTTTCTCATTTTATCTATCTCTGTATCTCTAAGCATTCTACCACACATCATTTTACTAAAAATCATACGGCAATAATTAAATATCTTTTTTGAAAGTTTAATTTCGGTGCACCATTCTAGTTTTGTCCTTAAAACCTCACAACCTTGTCATTGCAACCTCACAATAGAGATATATGTTGTACAGCTTCCTCAAAAGCTGCCCTTCTTCCCCAAATTGCTCCTGGCACCATTGCCATACTATATAGGTGCCTTGCTAATAATGGTTAGGAAGCTAGTCTCACAGACCATCAATACTGTAGAGAGTTTTATCCTCATTGGGTACCCTGCGTATATGAGAGAAGGGTGCTGTCTCATGGCTGCAGTAGTTGTCTACTATTCATATATCCTACTAGCATCAGAGGTCAGTGCTTAATGCAGGACAAGCTAGATCCATAGAAATTCCACAGGTGTTGACAACTAAGACATCATTTCTCTCGTTTATATATATTTCTGCAATTAACATCTATAATAGAGTTTAAGTAATTTACTATCTATGGAATACATCTCTATTAACTATGATATAAGCAGACAAATGAAAGTATTTTGGCATAAGAACTAAAGAAAGAGAAAAATATACAAATTTAGAAAAAAAATAATTTAACAATGGTCACTTTGATAACACTGGGACGAAATATACAAAAGTACAGTAGTAAATCAGAGAGGCTGTCTCCACGGCAAAGCTCACATGTCACAGCAATCAAGACCGGACTTAATAACCATTACTCAAATGACACCACAGAAGAGTCTGTCACCAGAGTGTCTCGGCGATCTTGTGTTGTGCAAGTTCTGTTCGCACACTATTTCAAGGTTAGGGAAACATTACCACTTACTGTGTCATCATTTTTTAGAGATATTTTTTCCATCAGCATAACTCTTTTTTTCAATTTTTGGAACTTGCAATATAAATATCCATGAAATATGGTGTGATCCAGTAGGTCTGGAACTGGTTTGCATCCAGCAGGTCAACTGATATCTTCTTAAATATCCACTATGCTTTGAGGTCTCATCAAGTTTTATCGCAGTAAGATACTATTCTTTAGTTCCTATTGACAGTAATTGCTCCTCGCCACATAGTAAATAGTGAAACATCAACAAGGGAAAGGAGTAATGGAAATTGATGAAATGTTTAAACAAATTAATCAACAAGTTTTATTGGTCTGAGAAGACACCAGATAAATGTACAAATCTGTCAGAAAGCTTAATGGTTGTGCACACAATCAAGCTGTTTTTCAAAGCTGATTTGCAAGTCAAACAATTTCTCCCCACTCCATTGATTGAGGCAACACAATCTTCCTATTCACTACTTCCATCATTCAGATTTTCAATAAACTAAGTTAAGCTTAGTAAATATTGAGAAACTATTAATTTTATTATGACTTATTTTTCTACAAACAGTATATCACACAATACAATATGCACTCTGAGCTAAAATTCATGAAATAGAAAACAAACAAAAACAAGCAAAATATATTAAACGCTTTAATGTAGTGATTTTGAAACTTTGAAAACTCAAGGACCACTTCTATAGAGGGGGTATTCTGGTGGGCCCCTATACTTAGTTTCTAGCTAGAAATTAATGAACTACAACTTTTGACATTTAAAAATCATTTATGTAAAATTCTGAATGGATTACATTCATTCGAATCCCAATATAAGGTAGGGTCTGTACAATAATCATGCAATTCAATAGCTGTCATGGATAATGAAGTTACTCTACCACAAGGTTCACAATGTCAGGTTTAATATTAGACGTACTAATTCTCATGTGATATTCTTCCATCTACTTTGGCCTCGAGTATATTGTCAAGCCAAGTTATCCCAAGTTACTACTATGAATTTGAAAGTAAATTTTCAACTGTGGACACCTGACTATTATCTGATGAACACCAGTTTTGAAATCATTTCTTTAATGGAACAAATAAAAAGATATAAAGGTTAGATCTCTGAGAAGATAAAAAAACACATGAAAATTCAACTGCTATAGTAAAATTTACTGTTATAAGTTTGTCATCTCCTATTCGTAAATGCAACAATAAATTTGCACTTTAATGATGGAAAAATTATTCATTTTAACACTTATTTATATCTCAACATAATTTCCTTTCTGGTAAATGCATATAATTCAGTGGTGAAATAAATCACAGATCAAACAATAACAATAACAATGAAAATTTCAAACCAAAATTCAGCTAATAACTACAGGTCAGGCTACAGACTTATTGGTACATCCTCATAAAGTGGTTTGTTCCAGGAGTGGCTGACAAGATATGCCATTTTTTGCTCAGGGTCATCTTACTTTGACATGGAATTGATTATAATTACAATGATTGGTAGATGCAGTATTTAGTACATTTTTCTGTTTTTGTTTTAATTTTTTTAACATTTTGATAAGATGAAGTATTATAAATCATTATTTTTAACAAAAAAAGATAATTGATATTATAACAACCAGAATGTAAACATTCAGGGCTACAATCAAAATGAAAGAAAGGTTTAAGGGTGTTATTTGAAGTTCTGTGTCCCATTCAAGTCTTGCTGGCTTAATTGGTAAAGCAGGCTGGGCCAAACCATGCTTCCCCTGGCTATGAGTATGCGGGTTTGAATCCCACCTAAGGCACATTCTTTATTTCTAGCTCAATGCCATTTACTCACTGTCAGGGGGTAATCAGCTTCAGCAAAAAGTTGCAATGAAAAGTGATTTCTAAAATTAAGATGACGGTAAAAAGCAGTCAAAAAATTTTGAAATAATAAGGAAATTTCTCGTCACTCTTAGTCTGATAGCAATTGGCTTCCCGCCTTCTCTACCCACTTTGAGAATGGTGAAACATCAAAAGGGGAAAGGAGTAATAAAACTCAAGAACATGTCATAAATTAATCAGCATATTTTATTGGTGTGAGAACCCACTAGAAAAGAAATGTACCAATGTTATTCAAGACAATTTGTAGATGGTGATGGAGGCAGTAAAAGCAATGATATCTCAAGAGAAATTTCTTTGGCCTGAGTCTACTTACTGTGGCATTGAATTGGATAGTGATTCAAGGCAATTCATAGATAATAATGAAAGCAATAAATATCCCGCAGTGGCAGCTGCCTCAATGTTTCACCAATATTATGTCACATAAGAATATCTTGTTCCCAAATGTATAAAAAATGAGGGCTCCTACCACAAATAAGTATCCACTTGCTTTTATACAGGGAGGGCACTATTCATGACAAACAATTGACAATCATTTCAAGTGGTTCTAGCCGAGCAGAAGTGGTCCTATACGGGTTGTCTGTTTAAAAGAGGGTTTTGTTTGAGTGGGACCCCTATTACTTCATTGATAAAAATTGTCAAAATATCAGACTTGTGTATAATACAACCACACCCTGCTCTGAAATGAACACCTCAAATTGTTCTAGCCACATAGAAGTGATAGTAGTTGGCCGTTCATGAGAGGGTCGCTTTGCGAGAGCTCTGTACATAGCTATCACTTAGATGTGAGCAAGAATTCTCAGTGCTCTTTTTTGAAAACTAGAGATTCGATAATAGGTATAATGTATATGAGTTTCTGCACATGATAAATGCCCAATGGACCATTTCTAAAATGTTGACACTTTCATTATTTTTAGAGCTACTATGTCATTTATTTTCACTCTGCTTTATGATTCATCAAGAGTTCAAGCTTCAAAATAAAATAAAAACTGAGCATTGTAGCCCTGAAGGTAACGAAAATATCAACTTTTTAAAAAAGGTTTGTTGGACACTAATGATGCCTGTGAGTCACTCATATATATGTTTGATATGACCCACCAGTTACTCTGGCACTTTTGATTTTGATATAAAATGTTTTTTCAACATTACACTATCAAAAACAGTTATCCTGTATCTAAAAAGGACCAATGAAAATGAAATATCATGTATTGATTCTCTCATAGTCTTTGTTAGTATCATATTGGGTTACAGGGACCAAGAATAACAGTAATCAGGAAAACATGCATAAATCAATCAATGGATACCGTTTGACATTCCTAGGAGATTACTAAATGCAACTGAGATCTAAAGAAAGCCAGAGAGTGCAGTGGGTGAAAGTCGAAACGTTTGAAAAAAGACCATAACGAGTAGGAAATAAGTCCAAAAGAATCAATGCATTTTAGTAACAATACCTTATCTCAGAAACTCGTAATATATATATAACAGTTCTATTCTGTCAGTAACACTTGCTTCAATTCCTGACCACCGACAATCCTTCTTTTCCTGAATCTCAATGCACAACACAGATTGAAGATCAAAATTAGCAAAATTTGTTGTTTAATCTTCAACAACACTTTACATTCATTTATGTGAATGAAAGTTCTGATGGAAGAGAAGGCAGAAGATGGCACTGATCCGAAACAGAAAAAGATTCTCTGATCCTAAGCAGAAGAGCAAATCTGTACATAAATAATCTTGCCATTTTTTATGGGCACTACGCTAGGATATGATATTTATCAGGACTGCAACAAAAAAAAAAAAATATGCCTATTAATCTATTTCTGAGTGTACAATAATCAGCTGAATTTCTGTGGCTTAAAATATTCACACTTGAAAACAACGGTTACGCCTTTGTTGCAGCTTCAGAAATGAATATAATTTTCTACAGACATCATTTTGCACCAAGCATTTTTTTCTTTTTAGGTTAATAAAAGACAAGTACTGCAACAAACAAAGCTATCCTTATGTGAATTACTTATGAGACTCTGGATAATACAATGGCCACCATTGTTATCAAAATTATGTAGAAAGATTCATGTATAAAAACATTAGCAAAAAATAATGTAATGTATAATAATAAACAGACTCAAAACAGACATCATACATGAAAAACAAAGTAATTAATAATAGTCTATAATAATCTATACGCATTGAGCTGAAGATTTCCAGTCAAATCCCAGTTCTCAGTATTGATATAGAGTTCAACCTTTGATTGCCAGTCCAATACTCTAATCCAGGGTCAGATTGAGATTTTATAGGCCCCTGGGCTACTGGTACTCTGAGGTCCTTAGTCATATTTGCAAAAGAAGTTAAAGAAAAAGAAAAATTGAATTTATTTTCACAAGGCTGACAATACTTAAATTTCAAACATTTGCTTTGCAGAATTTCTAGGAAAGAAATTTCTCCCAAACATCAAGTTTAAGCTCTTGAGAATATTTCTTAATTACTATGAGAGCAAGTCTGTTTTTTCTTGTGCCATTGTCCATCTGTGAACATTCTTTAGATGTTTCATCTTGGAATAGCACTTCTCTCCAATCGCATAAATTATCATTGGAAACGAGAAAATCCATAGTGCTATTTCAGCATTAGGAAATGAATCTCTAGAGGCCTCCAGCTGACGGAGGCCCCGTGGGCTGCAGCCCCTAGAGCACTTGCCATAATCTGGCACTGTTCTAATCATTCAGATAAGCTCTTGAGGATGTGATCACATGATGAGGAAACTGAAGTTCTTCTCAACAAATCAACACAGGAAAAAAGAAAGTGTGAATTCTTCCTTATGTAGCCTATCAGCATTTCTGCACTGCTTAATCCACGGATTGAACCCACAATATCTAGGGAACCAAACGAGCTTTACCAACACTTTTATACACTGAGCAATACCCCCGAAGACACTTGGCTTGTGATTTGAGTGCTCAATTATTATGACCATGTGCCATACAAAGGGGCCATTAAAAGAACGAGGGTATCTGTCGTAGCATGGTGCTACATCATAGTAGCGAGCTTGTTTCTCACTTGGTGCCTTACTGCTGAGGCCTTAAACCATCAAGACCCTGCTTGGTAAGTATCTATGAAGGTGCCTGTTTTAGAACAATGTTTAGTTACTTAGCCACTCAAATTATTGCTCATGGGCTCAAGCCTTATTTGGTACCCTCATATTGTGGCCCAGTGCCAGAGTAAGCTAAGCTTGGTAAATATCAATTAGTAGACTATGCTGAGCTTCTTTTTTTTACTTTATGTGAGATGAATCTTTTTTGCATCTCAAGATAAAGATAGATCCACCTAAAATATTTGACGGCAAGTAAATAAGCTGAAATGTGAATACTTATACAACTTGACATTTTCCTAAAAAGATTAATTACATACTGTTTTGCAACAAAAGGGCCACAGTGAAAATAACTTTTCAGTGAGCCTGGAATTTGCATAGAGAACACAAAAGGTGACCTGCCCAGTGGCTAAGGAAGTTGTATATTTACCCATTAGCACCAGTGGTCAGGGTTCAAGTTTCTATAAAATGTCAAGATTTAGAATGTGACTTTCAAGATAAGCAGGCCCTCCCCAGTCCGAAAACTGGTTCAAAACAATCTTCCTACTCCCATTTCATTCCCATTTGACCTATTCGAGAGAAGAGCAAAAATATTATCAGAGTTGGAGTCATTAAAAATATGCAGACAACAAGGAGTCAGAATATGAGTAGCAGAGTCCATAATCTGAGGATTTTGTATCCTGACACCACAGCACTGAATGCTATAAAAAAAAATTAAAAAGAACTTTCCTAAAAGGGAAGAAAATATAGTACAGATTTCAAATGGTAGAAAAATATGAACTACACTGTAGACCTGTTATAACCAGGCATCACTTATAATACAGTTTGAGCATGGATCCCAATTTTCAAAACGTTGAATTTAGCTCTCAAAATGATAGCTAAATACAAAAATAGAAAGACCCCTACTGAATCAGGTTACACCAACTGTAAAAAGGAAATGAATTAGACAAAAACATATCAGTAGTCAATAAATAAAATTTTGTCGAAATGTAACCCTGTGGTGAGGTGTCAAAATTTAAAGATTTTCATATTTATTTCTGTCTTCTTGACAGACTAGCTTCGCCTTTCTTTTCATTTCTGCACATATTATGAGAGTCAGTCTCAAAGAAGTTGTTGGGAGTCTGGACTTTGTATTAAGGTTTGTAAAAATGGAAAATTTGTAACAATGTGAACTAACTTATAATATGGTAGGAAATTATGGACCCCGACTTCTACGTTATAACAGATCTACAGAGCATCACAAAATTTGGCACTTGAATTCTAACTTTTACCTCAACTCAAAAATCCGTGACTAGCAATAGAAATAAACCGTCTCTGAATAAATCGACTTTAAAGGAAAGTATGATGCAGGGCGATACTTCTAAACAAGAGTAGTGCAACACAATCTTATTAAGAAGAGCATAAAATGTATATCAGGGAAAGATTTTTGAGGCACACTTCTTTATTTGTATTGATATCAATGAATGTATATCAAAGAATGTAGATCCTTGGCTTTGGGAGGCTGGTGAAACATAATCTTCCTACTCTGATCTTGCCCCAATTTATCTTGGTGGGGTTCTAAACAACTCTCAGTAAATATCGAGACACAGGTATTTATTAATTCAAAGAAAATCTGAGCTATATCCAGGACAGCCTTCAACATCTTTACGTAAATAGAATCTATATCCTATAAACAGATTGTCATTAAGCCTGAAACCCTGAGCACTAAAAGCAAGATATTTACTATTTCTTATAATAAAAAACTATGGAATGACAGCTTATAGCAAAAATAGTACATATATCAATTCAAGTATTTATTCAAATCAATTTAGATAGAATATCATTGTGATATAACAGATTTCTGTTTGTTTATAACAGGTGACTACTTTTGATGTCTGAAACTAGTTGTTCCTAGCCATCCCAATTTTCCTTCAAGTGGCATGATAAGTGCCCAACACACCATTTTTAAAAAGTCGATATTTTTGTTATTTTTAGAGTTACAATACTCAGTCTTTATTTCATTTCAAAGCTTGAACACTCTGCATTATGATCAAGAGTGTTCAAGCTTCAAGATGGAAAAAAAATTACAGCTTTGAAAATGACAAAAATATCAACTTTTTTAAAATGGTACGTTGGGCACTTATGTGTAGCCACTCATTTAGTATGGTACAAATAATGTTCTCTTATTGATAACTATCACGATACCAAGTTTCATGTCTATTGCACCAATTGGCTGCTAAGGTGTAAGCATTTTTAGTAATTTACTGACTGGTTTGTAAAATACTCACTAGTCATGAACATAAGATAAAACAAAATGTAACCATATTTTTCTCAATCTACATTAGTATATACCTTATATCATTACAAAAATTGGTAAAAATCAATGACCAGCTAAAATTTATTACACAATAGTACGAAGAAAAGAAAAATTAATTTCTGTTTTCTGGGATTTTATGAGACCCAGCAATGACCAGGTCCCAAGTTAGTGTTAAAGAGGTACAACCAGTATATACTTCAGTCAGTTAGTATAGAATATTATTCATTGTTTAAACATTATCCCACATATATTTCCATTCAAGAATTCATTAAGTCAATTAGGATTATACTATCATTCTGCTCGTTTCATGTGTACGACCATTACACTCTCTGACTAATCCAAACCTCACTGATGAGTCATGGACAATTATACGTTGCTTTCTCTAGAGCTAGAAAGCTATCAGATGTTCATTTCAAGTACTGAAAACTAGCTTGCAAGGAAAGCAGAGAGGAAAGAAAAATGAAAACAAAAAAAATGTTCTTACGCAAAAAAAAAAATTTTGAATTAGTGAAAATGACATTGTAATGATATACATATTTTCCTGAAATAGTACAAGGCCAACTGTAATCCGTAGGAATTTTTTGTTTAAGTTTCAAACTACGCACTTTTTGAAAGCTTATCTAATGTAGATTAAGAAAAATATGGTTACATTTTGTTTTATCCTATGTTCATGAGTAGTGTGTATTTTACGAACTAGTCAGTAAATTACTAAAAAATACTTATACTTTAGCAACCAATAGGTGCAATGGACATAAAACATGGTATAGTAATAGTTATTAATAAGAGAACATTATTTGTACCATACTAAATCAAGTCATGCTACTAGTGCATATTTTATAGACCCACTTTAAGGTATATTACTGATCAGTCAGTGAATTACACATCAGTCATGTGATGAAGTTTATACCACCAATAATTTTCTCATTATTTAAAAAGGCCATCACAGGTGAAAATTCTCACCATATGCCTTTTGCAGTTCCCTGAGATATCATTGTCCCTAATAATTCACAACCTGGTCTATAATATACATGCTAGTAACTGGTGATTGAAAATGATTATCTAATGAGTAGTTGTTTTCGTTTACAGCATAGAATCATGGATTTGAGCATGCAAGCAGTAACACCATGAAAGAAAAGTAAGTCTGATCAGAAGGAGTAAAATTTGTTTGGCACCCACTGATGAAGACAAAAATTGCCCATGAAATGAAGATCGATGATAAGGTTGTACAACTGAAAGAAGAGAAACGGGAATCCTAGTCTGTAAATTACCTAAATTCTATTCTGTGAAATACACACAAGTCACGTGACTTGATTTATTATGGTACAAGTAATGTTGCCTTATAGATAAATACTACTATACCATCATATCCATTGCAACTTTGGTAACCAAGATAGAAGCATTTTTAGTAATTTACAAAGCGGTCTGTAAAATACATACTAGTCACATGATGAAGATGGGATGATAAAAAAAATTGTAGCCATATGTTTTCACAATCTGCATGAGATAAGCTTTCTAAAATTGCATAGTTCCAAACTTTGAGGAAAAGTTCCCACAGGTTGCTTGTATTGAACAATCGGCCCTGTGCTAGAAGCAACTTGAAGCTTTATTTGATAATTTTTTCAACAGAAATTAGTTGTTCAGCCAAAATAGTTTCATTTGCCTGTACATGTTATCATAAATAATTAATATAGATACATTCCGTAGGTTATAGATTACATTTACAAAATCATATACATTAATTGCTGAAATATGTATGCGAGAGTAATTGAGGTTAATGTGCGTTCTAACATGAGTAATTGGTACATATTTTATATCTCCAGCCCTCATAGTTAATTTTTCATGTCTGGAGCTCAGAATTGCTTCTCACTTGTCCTAATGTGCTCTCTGATAAGGTTGTACAACTGGAAGAAGAGAAACAGTAAATAATCTAAATTTTGGTCAGAAAATTACTAATTCTAGTCTGTAAATTTTCAACAGAACAAAACTAATGTCTATATATAGATAGACTCTTATAATTTGGGGCCTAAAAATATCAATCTAAAAAAGACTTGATTTATATACAAATATTTATATAGCTGAAGTTGATAATGATCTTGGATAGCAACTAAGCCAGCACAGAGTACCCATTCAAAAAAAATTAACCACTTCATTTTTTTAAAATGGTACCATTGATTTAAATGTTAGTCCATCAGCATTATTTTTATCAAACTACTGGCAGGAACACCTGGCGTTGCTCGGACTGAAAAGTAGTTTTATGAAAAGCCTAGAATTGTTGTTAATGAAGACATATTCCTCAGTATCAGGACAATTGCCCCCATGGGATAATTGCTCCCCAGATAAATGACTTTTGACAACTTCCCCCTGGGTATGATCACTGACACGGCCAACTGCATAATTTCCACAAATATCTACTTAGGATTCAATGTTGCCATAATATTGTCAGGGGGAAGTTATCCAGGGGGGCTGTTGTCCTAGAACCATACCTGGCATAACAAAACACTATTGAATTCCCTGTTATTTCCCATGTTAGAAACAAAATGGTTTTCCCCTTTGTTTATAGCTGTCTAGAGTCTAATGCATTCTTCAAATTAACACATTTTAAGGGTACCTTAATTCATTACCTCTGGCTTCATTCACCATTTGGTAGAAGATGAACATATATACAAACTTTCTCAAAATGAAAAACCATAGCCACTAAAGGTCCAAAAGGGTACTATCCTTTCTTATATGTTCGTGTGTTCGTATATGAGCTTGAAAGTTCCAGCACTCCCAGCCATACCATTTTGTCTACAGACTTGAAAATTGGCATCAGTACTCCACAAGACCCCTTCAGAGAATTTTTTTTTAATCTTTGGAAAAAAAGCTTTATCGGGCCTTATTTTGACAAGTTTATTGATAACATCTAGATTTTCCAGAACCTAGATATTTTTTTATTCTATTTTAGATGTCCTCCAGTGGGAAACACCAGTGATGTCATAGAGAGAATTTATACTGACCATATTTATTCTTCAATAGATTTTTTTTCACATGACTTCAAATTTTGAGACTACATTTATTCAATTATTGACTGTGATAACCAGAATATATGAGATCTATTAGGATAGATTGTGATATTAAGCCAAAATTATTAATGTAAAATATTTATTTTTTTTAAAAAAAACTTTCTATATGATATCTTTTGATGAAAAGATGACAGATGGAAAATGGTACATTCCAAAAGTATGGAAAAATCAATTTTAAGGGAAACATAACACATAATGATAAAGAGGGTTATTAATATACACACAACAATTTTAGGAGCCTTCAACCAACATTTCAATTTGTAGCTAAGAAGACTGAAGACAGTGAATTTATGAAACAAAAACTATCTTTTTCTGTTTTAACATTTTCAAAAATAAACCACTCAGAAATGTAGATCACCTGAACCCTCATGACCTTCTATGTAGAAAATTACACTGATTTTTCCATAGAAAGATAAAGGTTTAACTTATTTGCCAAATAACAAATCAATCTTTTGAATTAACCTTTATCAATTGTTAAGATTTGCATATATATTTGATCTTAAATCTACAAAGCTTAATGCATAAATAAACTTGAGAGGGCATATCAACATATACATGGGTCATTCACCTACATTTGTAGCTGCGTGACTCATAGTTTGTGTCTATGTCTAGGTAATACATACACATACATTACACACATAAACACATATAAAAACAACATTCAAACTGACAGGTTTCTCTCTCTTAAAGTAGAATGTTCCTATGAAAAAAAACTTTTCTTAGCCGAAATAATGCAAAACAAAGCAGCAATTACAATTAATTTACACTGGCTGAAATCCTGCCCTATTGGTAAATAAATGTTTAGATCAGGATGTCGATATTTGTAAGACAATTAATAAATAAAAAATAAATCCTCTCTTTCTCTTTCCTCCGCATACAAGTAGTTCCTCTCTCTCTCTCTCTCTCTCATCAAACTACCAAAACATTCACTTGGTAAATCAGTTTGTTTCACACAAGCAGCCGGCCAAAAAACTACCTTTCTTTTCTGCCTCTTATCAAGTTTAATTATTTTGCAATATGAAATATAGATATTTTGAGACAATAAAAACAAATTTGTGAGTAAAAGATGATATAAAATCCACTTCAAGTCAAACTACATATGAATCAGTTCATTTTATTATTTAGTCAGCGGTTTGAACTTTTAGAAAAAAAAAAAAGCCTTTTTTTTTTTCACATGATGTTTAGAATTAAAAATACAAAATTTCAAAAAAAAAAAAAGGAAGGAAGAGTGGACAAAAAAAGAAAGGCAGTTTGATAGCACAGTAAAAAGAGAGAGAAAGAAAGGAAACAAACTGAATTGATATTATGTGTCAAGAGGGGATTGTGAAAGATAGAATTGGAAAAAAAACAGTCAAATAATTCACTTTTTCTTTTTTTCTGTGTTCATAGAACAAGATGATAGCGGCTATGATGTATCATTAGGCTTGTCTCATTATTTTTGCCATTTATCTTATTTTCTCCCCTCTATTCCCTTTCTTTTTTTCCATCATAATGATGGACAATTCAATTATTAATCCAAGGGGATCATGACAGTTATCAACATAGTTGACCACCTATTAATCTAGATGAGATGGGAGATATTTTTTAGCATTTCTAGACCCTAAGATGGTGATGATATGTTTGGCTGATTCATCACAGGTTGGAGTGAAGGGAGGTACAGGAGACTGGGATGTAGGAGAAAGAGGAAGTGGGTGCATGCTGCCTCCATAACAGCATGCGGCAAAACAAATACTGAACGCTATTTTCGCAAAAATGAATAAGTGGGAGAAAGACAACTTTCTAAAAGTGTAGGATGTCTCTATAAAGATAGCATTCACACATATAGACAAACCTAGCTTATACGTACATACATATAGATAAACCTAGCTCACATGCCCACACATAAATATGCATACATACAAACCTACCTTGCATACACACACATAAATAAATACATACATACATAGACATAAACGTAGCTTACATGCACACACATACATACATATATATAAACCTAGCTCACATGCACACACATAAATATACATACATACATATATATAAACCTAGCCCACACACACACACATAAATATATATATACATACATATACATAAACCTAACTCACATACACACGCATGAATACACACATACTTATAGATATAAACCTAGCTTACATGCACACATAAATATATATACATACATATAAATATAGACTTAGCTTAGATGCAAACACATACATATAGATATTAACCTAGTTTACATGCACACACATACGTACATACATATATATAAACCTAGCTTACATACACACTCAGAAATACATACAGAGACATATGCTTTAATATACATACATACACATATACATATGATACATATGCATGAATATACATACATATATATGTGTTTGTTTATGCTCGGATAGAGTAATGGTTAGCCTCAAGAGCAAAAAGTCCCGGTTTCAATTACCAGTATTAGCGAAGAGTGTAAGGAACTCTTCAAATTTTCCTGCACATTCTGCAGCTAATTGAGAACACTCTAAGCTGAGTGATTAGGGTGGTAGTATCGCCACAGTGGATTTGCATCCCATCAAGGGGGTGGTTATAAAAACTTCTATGAATTAAGTTCTGGTCTCAACCAGACTCGAAACTTACGAGGATCACTAAACTGATACATGCAAAGGAAATCAGAACTTGGTAACCGGCCATTCATACTCCAACGGGAGTTGTCTCATGAGATAGACACTTCAACTTATATAAAATCTATTTATGTGTGTGTGCGTTATTTTTGTACAGGTATCTCCCACTTTTTGAAAGTTTGCTTTTTGACAAATTTTCACTTTTATGAAAAAAAAAGGCAAAAAGCAAAATTAGCATTCAGCATTTGTCTTGCAGCATACTGTTATGGAGGCAGCATGCACCCTCTTCATCTTCCTTAAATCCCAGTTTCCTGTACCTACCAGAAGATAATGAAGTTGATAAAAAATGAGTCATGCATAATTATTTGCCACAAAACCAAAGGGTATTTCAATCTCCACTAGAAGAATAATATAGGAAAATAGAAAAAAAAGGATAAAGAAAAAAAAAAAGATATGACTTACCTTGAGAGTTTCGAAAAACTGTGTTGGTTCCGTCAACACGCTGACCTGTTTACCAGAAAGTCTAAAGCATGGTAAGTTGTCACCAATCCACGAGAAGCGATCAATTTGATTCGGTGAATCAAACGTCACTCTTGACGACGTTTTGTTCACTGAGTGTCTATTTGTCTGCAGGTACTCAAAGTCCAATGCCTTCTCATCGAGGCTGTGTGAAAGACGATGCGAGCACCTGCGATTAAAGTGCAACAATAATAATGCTGATAGCAAGAGGATCAAACCGAAAATGATGATGATAATGGCAGTAACGACGATAAAGGAAAAAATCAGTTCGATAGCCATAACGACAGCACACACAGGATCCGTGAGCAAAGTTGGATTCAGTCTGTCAGGGCGGTGTCCATCAAAGTTAGCGCAATAACAATCAACTTCCTTTGTAAGTGGGCATCATCTTGAGAAGAAACAGGGGGAGAAAAAGAAAATAAAGATGTATCATCAATGATAGACAGATTTTTCCTTATTTCTTATTTTACCTATACTTTTTAACAAAACACACACATATATATATATATATATATATATATATATATATATATATATATATATACATATATATATACATATATATATACACACACACACACACATAGATATTCTTCATTTTTCAAAATATAGCTTCAGGCCTTTTTTTTTTTGCTTTCAAATCAGCAACAAAAAAATCCCCGGATCCATCCCAAATTTGAAAAAAAAAAATTTTAAAATGATTTCGCACTAATACACACACACACACACATCAATACATATACACGCACACACCAATACATGCACACATACACATACATCAATACATGTATACACACACATACATCAATACATGTACATACACATACATCAATACATGTACACACACGCACAATCAATACATGTACACACACATCAATACATGTGCACATACATCAATACATGTACACATACATCAATACATGTACACATACATCAATACATGTACACATGCACACACATCAATACATGTACACACAAATACATCAATACATGTACACATGCACACACATCAATACATGTACACACACATACATACATCAATACATGTACACACACATACATACATCAATACATGTACACACACATACATACATCAATACATGTACACACACATACATACATCAATACATGTATACACACACATACATACATCAATACATGTATACACACACATACATACATCAATACATGTATACACACACACATACATCAATACATGTATACACACACATACATCAATACATGTACACATACATTTACCATTAAAAGCCAAGTGACACAAATGAGAGGTATATAAGTTACTGAACAAAAATATTGAATCTTTGAAAGTATTCTAACACAGAAAGTGAACCTCACTAAAGAAAATCAAGAAAAGTATCCTTATGTGAAAATTAAAAGTGCAATTGAAACTCTCCCACCCAGCAGATTATAAAACATTGAATTGGTGTCAAAATCACAAAGAAAGGACTTTAACGGGTCTATTTGAAATCTTCTAGAGCCTTTCAACCTCAAAATAAAAAAATGATTGACAAAAAAAGAAATAGAGAACAAAAAAGACTCCAAATATGAATCAAGGAAGTAGTAAATCAAATAAAGAAGGGGAAAAAAAGAAGAAAGAATGCAGTTTGGGGAAATCAGAGATATGTTATGTTTACATACAACAAATGCTTGGATATTAGCAGGGTGAGAGTTAAACCAGTGCTGTCCGACCTTTTTCAGCCTGCAGGCTGCAGTTTCTAACAAGGATGATGATTTTTTGTCTCCGTCCAAAGTAGACTGAAGTAGACTTTGTTTTTTCTACCGTAATGATAACAAAAACAACAATCCTCAACAAATTTAGGGAAGTAAAAATTAACACCTCCCTATCATGATTTGAAATCACAACCAACTGATTTGTAGGTTTGGGTCTCACAAGTTTTTACATATCAACAAAATTCATCCCACAGATATGCAAGGGCTTATTTTGTTCTAATTATTAAACAGCTATACTAATAAAATACATTTTTTTCATTTACTATGTACGCAATTCAAAAGTTGCAGTAATCATCTTCAGTCAGAATAGAAGTAGGAGCTGAGTTTGACCAGGCTTGCCAGGATATAATTTTGTCTTTCATAGACCTCCATACAACCAAAGGGAACCCATCTTATTTTATCATAATTGTAAAAAAAATTACATACAAAAGAGTGAAGTAGTGTAAATAAAAGTAACCATACAATATGAAGTTTTTATCAACTCTACAATTAACGAGATAACTTGGTTTTGAACTGACGCAGCAATATCTTTCATTTCTGGCTGATTATTGGGTTGTTGCTGCTCTCATTATGTCTCATAGATATTCCTCAATGACACGTACAGTTTTTTGATTTTGTTTGTCAAGACAGAAAATCCTTTTTCACAAATGTAAGTGCGGCTAAACATGGTCAGCATTTTACTTGAAGGACCTGTATACATGCGAAAATTCAAATCTGGAAATATTTCATCCAGAATTTTGTTGGCATTGTTTTCTCGAGATTGTTCTTTAGTGTCATCATATGCATGGACTTCTGCTGGCACGTTTCGGGCAGGGGGGGGGGGGATAATATACATTCGGAATATAACTTAGTGGCAACCCTGTTACAAGCAAAGAATAATTTTTTTTTAATAGGTACATCAAGTTGAGATCACAGAACAATCATAGAGCACCATTATTTTTTTACTGACTATAAGATTTCAACTTTCAACCCCCTGCCTCATTTGCCCCCACCCCCTCCAGTTGATACCGATGATCGTGTGTTGTATGTAACTCAGTCATTTCAAGCTAAAGTACAGCTTCTCCTCCCAATACTTAATCACAGGCCATACCTGTTCATATATTGGACAGCACTAGGTCATACTAAGCAGAAAAGAGAAAATCGTGGGGAAATCGAAAGGAAAGGAAGTCATTTAAGATGGAATCTGTTGAAAGAACTTTCTTTTTAATAAGCTCTGCCTTTTTTTCCGGGAGAGGAAGAGGGATAATCAAGTTACATTACAATATGGGTCTGGTTAGTCACTCAATAGAAACCAACGTCTTTTGGTAGCATGCATAGTTGGGGGTGATCAATTAATACATTCGAAGGTGAGATGATCAATGAATCAGTTACTTATCACTCCTCTCGTCAGACAGTAATCACTAAAAAGTTTGAATTTTCAAAAACAAGTGGACACGAACTAGTGACCAATTAAGCATAAACTTGCATTGTAAACTGAACCTCCCCCTACTAAAAACCTGGGAGTGGGGTAAACAACATTTTTAATTTATTATGTTATATAGAATTAGATTATTGATTAATAAAGGAGTTTACATTAAATTGAACATCATAGTTTTATGAATACATTATTTTCTGTTTTGATTTGTTTGGAAATGATGGTTGAAATATGAAATATACAGAGATTGAAGGTGCCCCAAGAAATGTTATGCACTGGGCCCCCTCAATGTTAAATTCAGTCGTATATATATTTACAGCGTTAAACCCAAAACACATTAAATTTATATATACATATATATATATATATATATATATATATAAACTAGAGACACAAAAATATTCTTGAAAAGTTTTTTTAATATGTTGAGTGTTTAAAGCTGTAAATATATATACATGTATCAAGAAATGGATACATATGATCCGACAGAATGATTATAAATTGCATTATATTACGTGGAAACTTATTTGAAATGATCTCCCATAACAGGAGATCATTTCAAAAAAGTTTCTACATAATATAACACAATATATAATCATGTATATGTTTCTATAAATGCTGGGATATATCCAAGAAATATCTAGTTTGCTTCAATCATTTTCTGCCCTAACAAGGTGGTATAGTCAGTTGGTAGCCTTAAGAAAAGCTGGAACTTTACCTACATACACCAAATTCAAATGCAGTCGGCACCAAAACTGCGGTTATTGTTTATTTTTTTCTCTACCCCAAGAATTTGCTATGCCGTTATAGTGAATAAAAAGTTTTTGACATAATTGTTTAATAAATCCTACCCGTGATATCACAGATTGCATAAACAGCTTATGTATAGGTATGTATACACCTAAACATAAGTGGAAAAATATGACAATGATCACGCCTGGGAAAACGCATGAAATAAAAAAAAAGATAATTAAAAACTAAAGTAGGCACTCTCAATTCGGCTCCACCTTGTTGTGGTACTATCACAGCTCACGCAATCAGTAAGCAAGCCATAACCTTCAATGAAAATCAGGTTTCATTCACAACATAATTAACTAAATCAACGAAGCAATTCATCACAGTTCCATTAATATCAAAGCGGCAGAGTCAACTGATTTGCATAAATTCCACGTCAAGCGACTATGATAAATTTTAAAGGGAACGTTTCTTAATTATCTAAATGCAAATATTATAGCGTACTTCGAGCTGGTTTAGACTGTTTTTAAGAGTCTCTGTATTTAAAATGGTGGTTAATCAGTTTTTAAGCAGGAGCGACTGAAATCGTAGCCAGCGCAAGGGCGATTTTTATAGTTCGATGTTTACAAACGTTACGTCTTAGTCCAAAAGTCTCCAGTATCAAATTTTGTTGGCAGGAACTGAGAAGGGTGCAGACCCCTTTGCTAAATGGGTTTCTGTGAGTAAGATCAGTGTTTCGATGCTATAATCAGACACGAAGTTTTTCGATAGTACTAACTAATCAACGACCCGACCAGCCAGTTTCGAGTAGCTGACATTGACAAGTTAGAAGTTTTAAAAAGTGATATACTTAGAAGGACGGAACGTTTTACGGCAAAAGGAAAGTTAGGATAATATTCGGACGTCTAATTCTTTCCCCGTTTACGCTTCCGTGAATTAACGCGTTAACGCACAATAAAAACAGCAGACCGACTCGGTGGAATTATATTTTTATAATGATTGTAAAAACTTTCATATGTTATTTTTGATAAATATTCTCGCTCTTTTTTCCTACCTTAGCGATTTCATAAAACAGTTACTAACACACATTAATCTATCTTTTACAGACGATTATTTTGTTTGATTTTTTTTTGTTGTTTTTGTTTTTTTTTTTTTTTTACTGTATTCCCCACGTGTGGGTAATGTCTTACTTTCACCATAGGTGCTACCTAGAGAAAACACGGGGATGTTGGTTCCTTAGTTTATCGTCAAATTTTGTTCCCAACACATGTAAAAGGAGAGACGGGTAGCAGTATAACAGTAGTGTACATGAAGTTAAAAGGATCTCTGAAAGCTGATCCTTAAGTTAGCTTGTAATTATTGCCACCCCTCTAATGAAGATGCACCCCCCAAGCAACCTAGAGCAGCAGGTAGTACTGATCATGATGATATAATTGCAGCCATATACGAGAGCGGATCAGTAAGTCCGTAGCTGAATTTTGGTTTAATATGTGATTAGTCAGCGTTGGGATGAATGATTTGACAAGGAAGGAGATTATGTTGAAAAATGAATATTTCTTGCGTAAAATAAATGCTACATCATCACCAATCCACGGACTTGTACCTAAATGTTAGAGTATTCTAGTAAAAAGGAGGTAAAAATATTAATCCTATCTAGTGTCTATCATTATTAGTAGTATTTTCTTTCATCTTTATTCTTTATCACTTTTTATATCAATATAAATTAAGATGAAAGAAAATACTAGTCAAGTATTCATGTAATGAGAAATAAATAAAGATGATATCAATCCTGTCTGTCTCACCTTTTTTTTACAAGCTATCACTGCACGCTGCAAGCAGCTGTTGTAGTCAGAAGCGGAGAAAAGAATTTGAAATAAGATATACTGAGACAAAGAGTACTTGCTATAACTTTTACAGGACGAAAAGGCATCAGAATATGACAACTTCGTTCTAGAGCTCTTAAAGTGCAAGTGTGAACGCATAAACCGGAATCAATAATAATGACAAAAATTATTGGGAGATGATCCCCGCGAAAAAGATACACCGAAAATAAGAGGAAAGTGTACTTATACCAAAATAATAACAATAATACCATTAGAAACATACACTAGACCTTGTGAAAATAAACAAATCAAAAACTTGTTGAAAGAGAAAGAAAACACATACAGACTTGAAGTAAGTAGATAGTAGATAAAGAAAAGTACTTCATGATAATTTGTTTTGTACATTACCTGAAATATTAAAGATGCTTGATTTTCCTGAAGATAGATTTTTTTTCCTTCCCTTTTTAAGAAGAACAAGTTGAAAAGATAAGTTTTAAAAAGATAAGTTGTTCGTTTGGTTGATGGATTTACTGGTCCAGCTCCAAGAAGAAACGGAAAGATTGTGGTCTTTTTGTTTTCCTAATAATTATTAAAGTTGTAAAGAATTGGTATTAATAGTGAATGTTTTTTGTTGTTTTTTCTGACCCTGCCGTTCTTTGAAAGGGAAAGAGATGCAAACGGTAGCAACAATTTGTAGCCCACCTAACAGTTCTTTGCACTGTTAACAAATTAATTGGCTTATTGTTTCTTGAATGTTTTCTGGCCTTCTGAAAAGCAATGAAAACTCATCTACTGTTTTCTCTTCTTTCTTTTCTTTCTTTTTTTTCCCCTCTTTCTTTTCGCGCGTGTGTGTGTGTGTGTGTGTAGTCTGCTAGCGTTAGTGCAGAGAGAGGCAGTAGTATCGGCCAGGACCTGTTTAAGACTAACAGAAAACAGACTTCTCCTCACCACTTCCCTACTGATGATGTTGGTACTATACTGGGATGCCGTGCGGATAAGGAAGGATATCCCAAATGATGAAGATGATGATAGTGTTCAAGGAATGCAATTTCAGTTAACCAGGAAGACCTGTGTTAATATAACAGTCATTCTAAAAGTCCCAATCTATTTTTTCTTTTTTCTTTTTTGTGGAAGAAAAAGTCGTTTTGGAGGCCTTTCCTTTACAAATGCTTATACTTGCTTCATAAACTGTACAAATGTTGGGAGCGATTGTGTGTCCCCGGGCTGCTGCTACTAACAGGTCAAAGAAGGAAAAAAAAAGGGGGGGTTTTGTACTGAATCAATCCGTTTAACAAACAGAAGGCTGACCCCTAGTGCGAGCAGAAAGACCCCTACAACTGACTATTCGGGTTGTTGCTTGTGATGTAGTGACTATTTGCCTCTTAAACGTCACCCCCTCCTCCCCATCAGCTCCTTCTCCCCAACAAGTTTGAAGAGGTGAGAGAAAAATGTTTGTATCTGCTTTAGATGGTTCTTGCTACTGCTGCTGGTAACGTTGGTGGTGGTAAGATCTGGGCAAATAATTACCATCATGATGATGATGATGTGGGGCTTGGATAATGACTATGCTGATGCTGATGATGCCCGTCGAAAAAATGGTTCTCTTTAGTCTAAACGCGCACTCGTGTGTGTGTGTGTGTGTGTGTGTGTGTGTGTGTGTGTGTGTGTGTGTGTGTGTGTGTGATAAGGGTGAGGAGAAAACTCAAGACTTAACCCTGCTAAATCGCCTTGTTTCTCTCTCTAAAAATTGGGGACAGAAAAATAATAAAAATATGTTTAAAAACAAAATAGAGGCCCTAAATGAAATAAAAGACATTTGTTTCCAAGTTATAGCAAGGAATTATAATAAAACTGAAATAGAAATTAATCCTCATTATTAAAAAAAAAATCATAAGGAAAGATTTTTTTTTCAGATCGAAAAAACTGTTTTGTTTTTTTCGTTAGTTCCCACCCCTAAAACGAAAACCCTAATCGTGATTCTTTTCCACACCCGAACCAAATTCTTGTAATTGATATGTTAGGTTCAATATATCTTATCGAAATGATAACCTTGGTTAGGGGTTAGGGTTTTTGTTTTTGAGTTGGGGATTAACGAAAAAGAACTAAAAATCTTTACAAAATTAATTTTAGAATAGCGCAAGGATATGGGCATCTACAGGGGTCGGGATATTTGCACAATACCGACTCACCTCGCCATCAGGTATTCTCACCTAGGGTGAAGTTTGAAAGTTGAAACTTCATAGTCAATAAAAGATAATGGTGCAGTAACAATGTTTCATGAAACCACAAGTTAATGTACCCGAATAAAAAAAATGCTAATAGTACTCGCTAGCAACAGGGTTGCTGCCAAGATACATTCCGAACATGCCCTTTTGCCCCCACCGGAAATGTATCCCGCCTCTCCTGGATAAAGTGGCAGCGGACGCCTATGGTAGAGGGTCAACAAAATCTATTCTCTGAAGACAAAGAAACTTAACAGCTCCCGACTTGGGAAAGCCAAACATCCAAATGAAATTCATTAACAAAACCAGATCTTCAAAGTCTCACACATTCTGCCAGAGACACACACATTTCGATACATTCTCACGCTCACACACATGAACGGAAAATTCTCACGCATTTTATAAAAAGTGTTAAAATCATTAAATTGCTTTAGATTTCTGCTTAAAAATCTTATCTATGATGAAACATATCTCAAAGTAGACTTCTAAACAACACTTAATTTCAGTCGCAGATATGTCCCGAAACGCAATTTTCGCCAATCTTGGGTACACAATTTTCAAAATTATCTGGGGTATGGGGGAGGAGACATGTCCCCAGATTCCATTAGAAGACCTTCCCCCTATTTCCGAACGCAAATTCTCACTGATTCTTAACATTGAAAATTGACAGGTCTTTAAAACTTCGATAGAAAATGAGAAATTAATTTGCAAGATTTATGATTTTGTTTGCAGAGGATTAGAGGCATCATCCAAGATGTAGCCTGAACAAGTTTATTGATTAATAAAAGTGGCCTAATTTGACACTTTTCGACATTCATATATCTCTATAACTATAAACATAAAGAAAAAAAAAACAGGAAAACTCTATAGGCAATAAGCAGTAAAACTCGGGGATAGGAAGTGAGAATCACTTGAACATTCTCCGCCCAAAGGCTGGTTTAGGGGAGAGTTCAAGTGATCCCTTTCAGGAGGTCAGGGTGTTAAATTGATCCCTCGAAATATCTAAGGCATCAGACTTCAACACAAAAGCGTTAATCATTCAGTGAATGTTATGAACCCGATTGATGCAGCGCCCGCCTAGACGATCGTCTCATATTAGAGCTCGCCTAAGTCTAGGATTAAAGAAATGTGTGACTCTCAAAGCAATACATGCAAAAATCAATGCGCGGTAACAGATTCGTCCCTACCTATCGGAATGCGCCTTTTGCGGCCTTTAGTTCAAGATCAAAATGTAGTATCTGTTCTTCTCACGTCAACGAAACTGCATTAACTTCTGTTTTTTTTATGCAATCCATTATGATTGTATTTTAATTGTTTTCTTCGCGAATCTTAATTCAAATTGAAAAACAAAACGAAAGTTGTTATGAATTTGATTTACTGTCCTCACTATAAGCTATATAAGATAGAATCGCAATTTTAATTTCTAACGTTATCCTTCCTTTTTTTTTTTTCATTATTTCTCATATTTCTCTTTTTATTTGTGTGCGGTTCTTCACAGAGTACACAAGGGTGTGAAGCTTTACAACTCACAATCAGAACCACTTTCCCTAGATTGTATCAAATAATAAAGTTTAGAATTGAAAACTTAGAGTTAATGCTATATTTCGTTGAAGTGGGGTGAGAAAAACAGATATTACAATTTCATCTTTAACTAAAGACTGCAAAAGGCACATCTTGATAGGGACCCCACTGCCACAATAGTGTCAATTTATATATTTATATCAGTGAACATTATCTTCTCTAACTTTGACAATGAAATGAAGCATTTGAAAATTAATGAACCCATATGAGAGAACAATATCTTCTGTAACTATATCAATGAAATAAATTAATTCCTTTGTTTTTCTTGTTTTGTTTTTTTTTACCTTTCCCTAAATTACGATGGTTTACAATGAACATCTCCACCTTAGATCATTGGGGGGGGAGCAATCAACAAAATTTGGGGCCACTCTAGGGGCGGAAATGTTGAACTGATCCAAAAGCTACATGATAGATTATAATACAAAGCAATTAAAAGACAATTACTCCAGGAAAATATTTCATATCAATTATATCCTATATGGAAAACTATCCTTACACTAATTTTTTTTTATCTGAAGGTTTCAACCAAATCCATCATGGGCCTTCCACAGATGGATAATTTGTCTAATGGGATTTTTGTCAAATTCCAGTAAAAAGCATGGACTTATTACATTCTAATAAACGTATACATTTATTTATACAAAAACTATATCAATTTAGTTCACAAAACAGATCTACCTTTGAAAGAATTTGAAGTTTTTAAGGGTTTTTTTCATTTTAAAGTCTTAGAATTTTAAGAATAAATTTTTGAATAAATGTCTTGAACACTGAGACTAAAAGAAATTATTTCTATTTTCATACTTGTTATATTTTTATAATTTTTTTTATACTAAAGTTGCTGTAATCATCTTCACTCGGAATAGAAGTTGGAGGGTAACTAGCCCAGGGAGGAAAATCTATAGCTCACATGACTGGTTGGTCGGGCAGGCAATTTATGGGGCTACAGTGATTTGACTGATAGACCAAATAATGCAACTGTCTTCTCCACCTAATATCTTGAGTTCGAGTGGAAGATATAAAAAAAAAAGTGGAGTTAGAGCCCGCAGCAGCCAGTCTTATCTTTTTTGTAACTGGTTCGAGGAGTATGGGTGGCCTAACAGTCAACAGCAAAATGTAATCTGCAAACCAAAAGCAGATTCCGATGGTGACAGTTTGCATTCAGTAATGCCCTTGGGAAAAGCACAAATCCATCTCTTTTTTTCACTGGCTGTGGGTAAATAGCAGGGTAGACTGGACACTCCAGATTTGGTTGGCAACCAGTCTAAGAGAAAAAAAACTCGTAATTCAAACCTGGGAAAGTCCAATTCCTCGTCCAATTCCTCGTCCACCATCATGAGAGGCCAGCAACAGAGAAGGGATCGTGTTTCCAAAATATACAATTGGCGGGCCTCTGGTGAAGCTTTGACGTGTCTAGCAGACCAAAAGTGGATTATAATAAACTTAAATGAAATAAGTGAATAAAAATATACCCATCACATATCTAAAAAGAAAAAAAAATACCAGCACAAGATTTGGGCATTGTTGGTCAAATAAAAAATCTGTAGCTCAATTGGCTAGTTGATCAGGTGGGCAAATTATGGGGCTACAGTGATTTGACTGATGGACAAAATAATGCAACTGCCTTCTCCACCCAACATCTTGTGTTCAAGTGGAAGATATAAAAAAAAATAATTGGTTCTAGATCGGATTATTCCTGCAAGAAGGTATTTACTTTGCAATCACAGATGCAAATTATAACCTCTTTACTACAGACATCAGGGTGTACCCTTGACTCTATCCTTACCTCTGCAATGAAGAGGTGCTGTGGATTAGTATAGGCCCTTGTGTTGGGTTAGATAGTCACGTATCTCCCAAATTTGATTTGTGTTAGATAAGGTGATTAAAATCGAAAAGGCTTTGGTTGCTATCCCAAGTGTCAAGCAAGGTAGACCCATTACAACATTTACCTGGGATAAAGAAGATTCTTCATGCATAAATTATTCTGACTAGAACTGTCCAAAACTGTAGTTGACTTCACTTTTTACAGTAACAACAACAAGAACAATCCTAACCAGAGTTTGGGATGTAAATTAATATATAAAATTCATGTTTCCCCACAGTGATTTGAACTCTTGACCAACTAATTACCAGGAGGCTTTCCTACTGCTTGAGCTAAATTAACAAGTCTTAGATATAAATGAAAATTTATCATACAGATATACCCAGGTTTATTTTATTTTGATGAATAAATACATCCGGAATTAGAGTCATTGATGTCATCTTTCCATCGTCTTTTATGAAAGGAACTCGCTAACCATCATTTCACATAGATATTTACAAAACTAGTCTGACAGAGGGGCACAATAATAGAGCGCCTGGCAAGGTTTGAATTCATTACACTTCAATGGCTTGAAGACTAGTTTGCAAACAATTACATAGCAAACATCCTTATAGATATTTACTAAACCTAGTCCGGCACAGGGCCACAATAATACAGCACTCAGTGAGGATTGAACTCACTACATAAACAATGGCCTCAAAGATTAGCTTGCTAACCATTAATCTAGAGCAGTGATTTCCAAACTTTTCCATTTCATGTCACAATAAGCCAGGCATTAAAATGGTCGAGGCACACCTAGTATTTAAGGATAGATTTGATTATTCAAAAGAAAATGAATGATAATATTTTACAAGTTTTGCGTATAATTTAAGCTTTTAATGAACAATATATTTATTTGTTTGTTTGTTGAATCATCGAAAAAAAAAAGATTTATGTGCTCAATGATAATACCAGTAATGTCAAAATGTATCCAAATGTTATTTTGTATCCATACTGGGAACACTGACAGAGGGTCGACCCTTCTCCCTCCCAAAAACTCCCACGACACACCTACAGATGCTTTACGGCACACTAATATGCTGCAGTTGACAATAATGCCGTTATATAGTAACGAGGAAATATTTGAACAATTTTGAAGAAATTCTCGCTGAGATTTAGTGATATGTTTCTTCTCTTTCTCATGGTAGATATTTTCATCAGGATATTTCTTAGAATCGACTGCACGGATTTTCAGAAGAATTTTATCTTATTGAAGGCGAATGCAATTATCTTTCAGTTTACACAAAATTTATGCCTAGTTTGTTCTGATAAGCCATTAAAAAAACAAGAACAAGAAGAAAAATATCGAAATTTGATTTTTCTTTTCCATGACTCACTCATTCAAAAAAATGCTATTAATTGTGAACATCTCAAATCACAATTGGTTTAAACAGTACAGAGTAAAACAGTGACTCATATCATTTCAGATTTACGCTATTAATAGATATACAGAAGGAAAGTTGTTTTATAATGATAAGAGAAAATTGATTTTTTTTTCTGAAATTTCTAGATGAAGCATTTTCACTATCGATAATTCATTACAAGTTTTATGCCATCTTATCATAGTTGCTTTTTATCACAATACTCTGGGTAGATATACTCATTATTACTATTATTTTATTACCAGTTGTTCTCTATCTTATGAAAGAAAAGATCTTTGTTTCGAGAGAGATTGGAATCCTTGGGTTTAATAACTTTGCTAGAGAAAAAAAAAAGGAAGATTTAATTGAGACATTCAACATAATTAATGAAATTTCTGAATATTGTACAACATTCTTTGATATTTCTCCTCAAATTGGATACCTATTAACACAACAGATTTCAAAAACTAAATATACTGAATAAATAAAAAAAATTCCCAATAGGGTAATATATTTTTGGAATAAGATAGATATTTACTAGGTTTATCAAGCACAGGGCCATAATATTGCAGTACCCACTGAGGACTGAACTAACAATACTAGAAATAGTCACTTTAGAAAGATTCACTTTACGATAAATCATTTTGTTTACTTATTTTTTAAAGTTGAGGTTGGTCTGACACAGGATCACATTAATTGAGCTCTTAGTTAGAATGAACTCACTGTACAAGCAATGAACTGTAAGACTAACTTGCTCACCAATGATCTGTAGCACGCACTGGTTTTGTCCCTAGTGCTTCAGATTGTTTGATAAAGATTAGTGTTATGGCTTTGACTCTCCGCTTTGTTATATAAACAACAGACATATCGATTAATTACATTTGGATAAATAGTCTGAGATAATGGGAAACAATTTCAGATTGGATCATTTTAAATTCATTGCATAATAGATTGCCTAATCTGGCCTGATATGCATCCAGAAATTCAACCAATTTTCTGGGTTGGGAATCTTGATTTATTCCATGACAAAATCTACATATTGTACAAGTTACTCCCGGAAAAAAACATTCAAGCATATATTGGAATTCCTGCGAGATGACTTTTTTTTAGAAAAGAAACACACACACATATATATGTGTGTTGGTGAATGCATCACTTTGCCCAGACAACATAAATAGAATAAACATTTAAAGAAAATCGAGTCACTGCAGGATTGTCAGTCACAAGTTTGATTCCTACAGCAGCCCCATTTTCTTTAATTGTTTATTCTATTCATGTTGTGTGGGCCAAGCGTTGCATTCACCGTGCAATAACAGGAGATAATTTCAAATACATGTTTCAATATAATGTTAAACAATTTATAATTATTCTGTTGTATTCTTAAAGATCAGAAAAATATCTCTCAATTAAGAAAAAAATTCCTGGATCCACTTCAAATTGCCCACCTTTCCAAGAAGTTTAATGGAAATTCATTGAGTATTTTGCAGATATCTTGCGGATAGACAGACGGAAAGATATAACCAAATATATGCATATTTCTTCAATTTCATTGGCAGAGGTAACAACTTGGAATTTTCAAAAATTTTCATTCGTTTACAAATGAGTGCATGCAGTGATATGAATTTGTTTACATTTTAAGAATTATGGATTAAGTTCATCTTTTATAAAAGTGATCATTTGAATATAAAATAAACTATTGTTATTATTCCATGAATTATTCAGATAATCATTCACATCTTTGTTATTTTCATTACGATATAATGGCCAATAAGACTGAGGAAGGCTACAGAGTGTATCATATGGAAAAAACAAATATAAGGTTTCTGGTTCAAATAATTCATGGAATAATGCAACACTTTATTGAGAACGTCAGACATACTCTCTAGCTTCCCCCAGTGTTGTCTGAAGTTCTGGGGTAAAATTTTGTCATTATTCCATGAATTAATCGGACTTGTATCTTTATCGCTTCCATCATAACTTTTCGTCAGCAGCATTCTCTGGCCTTCCAAGTAAATACAGACCACCAATTTTCCAGGAATTGACAGTCTTATTGCTTTTTTAATCCAGACAAAAATTTGCAGAAGATATCTTCGCATACCTGAAGGAGGCCATAGAAAGCATTATGATAAGAATTACAGCAACACAAAAATAAATTCAATGGTATGAACAACTCTTAGAATGATAAGGACTCATCTCAAAATTAAGAAAGGTAACTTCATGTTTTTCCACAGAAAGAATAATTGAATGAAATTATTTTTTTCAATTAAAGAAGAAAGATAGCCAGGAAAGTCATTATTGTCAAAGAAAGATGCTGTTATATTTTTGAAGATAGATGAGATTCTAGGAACCAAACTAGGGGCTCCTAACCTGGGGCAAACTTGCTAATTTTGGATTCAAGTTATCCTGTTTTTTTAACTGAAGTTGAGAAGAAAATTAGAAGTAGGTTTATTCATTTATATTCATTCATTATCATTGTCATTTGAACTCGAAAAATGATGTTAAAAACAGTATTTTAAAATTCCCCTTTATTTCATTATTTTATTAGGTTGAGAATTGTAAACTCAAATTACTAGATAAAATTGGGTTGGGGTAAATTTACTTTTGAAAAGTTGCCGGATGAGGGGGGGGGGGTCATAGAACAAAAAAGGTTGGGAACCCCTGCTGTAGACAATTTAAAAGTGAGAGAACAGCTTGAAGACACATTGGAGAAAGAAATTGGAGAAGGAGACATCCACTTAGGGGGTCATCATTGGGTCAGTTAGAAGGTATCATATCTGATACCAGATGAGATGAAGAATCAGCTTCATTTTGACAAACTAAACAGCTGCAAATCTAATTTCATATATATCATCACCATCAGCCTTTATAAGTCCACTGCTGGACAAAGGCCTCCCCCATCTCCTTCCATGAGGAGCATGATTATGCTAATCTTAGCCATGTCCTACCAGCAAACTCTTCTATCTAGTCTCTCCATCTTGTGTATGGTCTTTTCCTACAGCGTTTACTGTCTCACCAGTACCAATTGGATGGAATTTTTACTCCATCTGTGGTCCCTTCTTCTCATTATGTGCCCTGCCCATCCCCATTGTTTAATCATTTGTGTGATACCTTTCACCCTGGTCCTCTCTTGGATCCATATTGATCTTTTTTTTATCACCAAGAGTTATTTTTATTTTCTATTTTGAACATTTTGTCTTTGTTTTGTTGATCTTTACCCTTATTTTTTGGTTTTCTCCATTGAGATCACATAACATGTTTTGGAGATCCTTAGCAGTTTCTGATAATAATGCACTATAATCACACTACCTTAAATTGTTCAAATATTCCCAGTATATATATATATATATATATATATATATATATATATATACACACACATATATATATATATATACACATATATATTAATCAAACATACATTATTAGAAATGAACTAACAAGCTCTGTCTATTTAACTTCTTAATTAATTTTTATTGTTGGCAAACAAACCCTTTATTAACAGGATAAAAATTTTGTAAAAATGCTCCAAAGTATTTATATACTAGAATATACTTGTCCAACATGATGAGGTTATTCATGCATAGATTGGTACTGAGGAGCCCAAAGCTATCTTATTAGGCAATTTGTTTTAAATGATTCAAGTATCCTAACTTTGAGTTTGTTTTTTTAAAAATCTCAATTTCTCTCAAGCTGTTTTAATGAGCGATCAGACATGAAGTCTTAAGAGTTTCTATGACAAAATATCTATCATCCTGTCATAATAGGAAGGTAAATCAACCAATGATATTATCCCATTTGAGCACAAACAGAAAAACTTGCACATAGACTCATTATGTATGCCATATATATATATATATCTATATATACAGCCACAAAATATTCATAGTAGTTGAATATCTTTAACAGTGTAGACACTCCCATTTCACGAATTTGCAAACCAGTCAAAATATCTCACCAATTATGATTAAAATAAAAACTATGTAAGCAATAAAATTTAATATTATACAATAGATAACCAGTGTACATCATTTTGATAAATCATTGAGAGGAAAATATATGAACAGTTACCTATGTAAAAACTCTTTCATGGAGAATGCCTTTAAACATGAAGGTACCAAAAGTGTCAGGATTTGGCAAGGTTCTCATCAGCCACCATTTTCTTCAACTCTTCTCAATGCTACATGGTTGATTACCAAGATATACCGTTAGTTGTTTTCCAGGTGAAGACATTTCACAATTAAATGTTTTGACCAGTTTTCTTTTCTTCATTTTTATTGCATTTTATCAACAGATTTTAAATGAGAGAAAACTAGTCAGAAATATTCACGATTGTGTAATTGTTTAAAATCTAACAGCAGCACGTAGAAAATCTATAGAACATAAATTACTAGGATTCCAAGGAGAACGGTGAAACACCATCACCAACATATGATGCTTTTTACCTTGTAAATTAAGCAGTGGCAGTTGAAAATACTACCAATATGAATCATAGATTTATGATTAGAAAAAAAAAATGACACTAGCTAAGGGATTAATTTAGCATAAACTTTCATTGTAAATTGAACCCCCAAATAGAAATCTATTTAGAAAGGGAATTTTCATAAAACAAAAAAAATATTTTCCATACTCATTTGTGCACAAAATTTCAAGTTTCTACTATGAATGGTTAGAGGTGGGCAATGTCCAGATAGATATATACATACAAATGTCAAAACAGATGACTAATTACAACCCAACTAAACCCCAAAACAGTGATTAAACTGGTCAGTTCTGGGTAGTGGTGAATAAAAGAGAAAATATCATAAATCCAAAAATGATTATAGAACAATCTTTCAGAATTGATTGCCAGCCAAGTCAACCATCTTTAAAAGTAAGTTTGGAAGGTCAAAATTGACTAAAACAATGGAATATAACATGGGATTGAGATTACACAGTTTGTTACATTTATTCATACATATTTTATGAAAAAATATTAAATTATTGAATTAAATTGAATATCATGGATGGGATGGTTGACATTACTGGCAACCTATTCCAAAAGATCATCAATTATTCTTCAAAATTTAAAAATAGAACATTACTTCAAGTTCAGGATATGAAGTGATGTAAATATTCAATGAACTTTTTGGAGTATCCTCAGTTTCTTATTTTTGTGTTGTTAGAGACTTTGGGATGAGCTATTGTTGATATTGAATATCATTTGTTGTTTTTATTTAAGATTTGGGGCTGAGGGGGTGTTGATGTTCAATGAACTTTAGGGGGGGACTATCCTCATATTTTTTTGTTTGGGATTTTTGGACGAAGTGTAGCTAATCCATATAATGAACATTTTTTTTTTTTTTTACTATCCTCATCTAAGTAGTCTTTTTTCCTTCTAACTCTTTTTCTCACTTAACACAATTATTTCATCTGAGATTTTTAAATGGGTAATTTTTCATATTTACTGAATGTATCCGAGATTAGGACAGCCTAAAAAGAAAGCATTAAATAGGATGTTATTTTCTTTCAATTCATGTGCAACCTGGAGAGAGGGGTCATCAATTTTAAAATCATTTTGTACATCAAATAAATGTTGAATAGTCAAATTTCCTGATTGTATTAAATCCATATGAATGAAGTTGAGAAGAATATAAAATCAAGGAAACAGTCTATATAAAATAATGAATAAAATAAAATCTGTACATTAATTATGCAAAGAATTCGTTTCTGCTTCATTTGGAAAAAAAATTGTGATTATCTATCTTATATTGCAAAGTGGCTTCTCCTGTTTTAAGGCGTTGATGATCTTTCCAGATAGAAAAAATGTAAACTGGAGAGCATACAAGATGCATAGTGATTCAAACAACAAAGATGAAGATGCTAGTCTAAATAATTCATGGAATAATGACAATAAATGACCTCAGAACTTCAGACAACACTAGGAAGGATGGAGAGCATACTACAAGAAACATAGGGATCAAAACAACAAAGATGATGATATTAGTTCAAACAATTCATGACATATTGTTACTTTCAACCTGGGATCTCAAATGAGCAAAATCTTTTTTCCTCATCTTCTAAAGTATAATATTTATTGATGCCATGGTATGGAATGATTTCAATTTAAAACTTGGAATATTTTGCTGGGAAAAGACCCAAGAACTTAGTAAGTTAGTCTATTTTAAACTTCCAGTCATGGTCACACACTACAATATGCATTAAAGTGGTAACTATTTTTGCTGAGATGTGGAACCACCATAGCCTTTTATTTCATTCACCAAAGCTGCTATCCTCAAAAAGACAGCAGTATAATTATATGCAAAGCAGGATTTAACCTCCTAGCAACAGATACATGCTACAAAGAACATCAAAGTTATCTACCTCTATTGATAGATGGAACCACTATACCCTCTTATTTTGTTATCTACAGTAACTTTCCCCTAATTCAAATATACTTCTATGAGTATGGAAAAAAACATCACGATTGAAAAAAGGAAGAAAATATAGCTATCCTCAAATGATCTAATATTGTCTTAACCTTTCAAAGTAAAATATTTAATGATGTCACCTTGAAAATCAAAAGATTATATTATCATAATCATGGATAATGACATCAAACGGTTATTGTTATTAAATCCAGATAGCCCCAAACACTTCAACATAAAAATGAAGATAAAATTGACTAATTTCATATCAATTTTTTATAAAGTGAAGTTGTTTATAACAAAGAATTCATTTCTATGGATATTCAGACCATCCTCATCTTGGTTGTTTTTCATACAACGTTTCGGCCGTTGCACTCTGACGAAGACCGTAGAGTGCAACGGCCGAAACGTTGTATGAAAAACAACCAAGATGAGGATGGTCCTAATATCAATAGAAATAATAATAATACCTCATCTCAAAAATTCCGAGATATACTAACAATGAATTTAATAACATAACATTTGATTTATAACAATGAATGTAAATTCAAAGAGTTTTTCTGATGATTGAACTTCTTGTTTGCATTCATAACATAACATTTCGGATGATCCACAACCATAAGCAGTTCAATTGTCCGCAAAACTCTCTAAATGTTAATGACCTTTCTCAAAACTAAACGGTATGAATGTAAATTGTTCCTATTTTTACATCCTTTGCTTAATGTTATCAGTCAGAAATTTTTATCTAAAATCTCCTAAAGTGATCACAATTAGTGGTTTCCTCTGTATAATGCTAAAAGTACACATTCTAGAGGAAAAAGAAAAAATTGAAAGTGTTTTGTTTTTTTTCATCAATTTTTAATTCTGAATATTATCATAAAGACTTGATTTTTCACCTCATCAAGCCTAACCTTAAAACTTAGAATAAAGGTCAGACATGTGGTTTTTTTTCGAATGCAGACAAAACAAAAAAAGGAAAGAAACTTTATAAACATCAAAGTTCACTTATAATAGCAATTATCATTGTCATCATTACAATAATGATGTCTTTTTTTTGTCTTTTCAGATGTGTCTACACATCTCTATTAGACATCATTCAGTTGGTCCCCATTACATTAAACAATAGAAATAGGAAGGAAAGAAGGAAGAGGTGTGATGTCATCCAAAGAAATGCATTTCGATCACTTTTTTCTCACCAGCAGCTAATAATGTCAAAATAGAATGTCTGATGTCTGTATTTTTGTATAAAAAAAAAGACAAAAATGGTCAAAAAGAAATAAAAAAAAATTTTTTAAATAACCGTTTCTGATTTTTATTCAAAATGATATTTTGCAGAATTTTTCCACATTGCAATATTTTATAAGTATGAGAACCAATTGACTCAAAGAAAAACTTCCGTCTTCCTTCCTTCCTCCTCCTCCTTCTGCTACTACTACCATAGATGGTGGACACGTTGTTGAACTTATGGTTCTTTTTCTTCTAACAAAACATTTCCATTAAGGTATTTAGCATTTACTTCATTCCAAAATGCTTGTTAGATTTACATTGAATTTCTTTTTTTAAATCTTTATTTCTAATACTTTTTTCAAGACTCTATGGAACATTTTTCATATTTCTTTGGAAGGTCATCCATTTTTGCAACTGCTTGAAAAGCATCTCATTATGTCAAGATTTTATTTTGAAAAAATATCTTTAAAACAATATTTGTAGAAAAATTAAACTACAATATTCATCAAAAATATTTAAGAAGATACGATAAGGTTAGTCACTCAACAGAGACCGTCATGTAAGAAACGGGTTTTGGCAGCATGCTGTGTTGGGAGTGATCAGTTGAGAAAATGGAAAAAGGGGTGATCAATGAATAAATCATTTTATTTGCCTTTTTTTTTAAATCTCTAAATAGTCTGGATTTTCAAACAAGTATAAATGCAGCCAGGCACAAACTAGAGACCTATCTAGCATGACATTGTAAATTGGAACGCCACAACAGAACCCGATTTAGGGGTGATTTTTTTTTTTTTTTTTTCAAAACCTTTTTCCAAGACAAAATAAGGAGTACGTGCTGAAAATGTTGGCTCTCTAGCTCGATTGGTGTGGCCTTTATGCATTATACATACATAGCCAGCCAGACCAGCTTGAAAACTGAAGAAACCTATGATGAGAGTTTTGGTTGATAGTTTCTGAAAAATGAATAAATAATAGATTTTATTATTGGCCTCTGACAAGGTTTATTATGGTAGTAACAGCTTTTCACCATTACTGCCTGGATAGGTAGGATAATTATGGGAGAGTAGTTTGCCCAAGTGCTTATCCACCCACTCTCTTCTTCAGCAATCATAAGGTTCAGCAGTTTCGTATAACGGATGGAATGTAAGGGTTCAGTTTAGCATTACATTGTGAATAGAAACGCCCTCCTCTAAATCTTTCTCATAAAATTTTTTCCTCAAAACTGACAAATGTCTGGAGGGTTCAAAGGTATAATGAATTGAAAGAACATGAAGTGAAAAGAAAAAATATTTTTTCCGAAGAGAACGGCAAATGTAACCTGAACCGAATCTTGACCGAAATTTTTTTTTCAGAATATCTAGTGACGAGACAGAGCATAGGAAGGTTAAGGATTCATATTTATCTCAAGGGCAACACTGCTACATGAGCCTCAGCTGAAATTCAAACTTGGTTTACCGATTCCATTTGCCATGTCGGTAACCATTAGGCACCCCCCATACCCCCAAATAAATGATATGGAAAAAAAACTGAAATATAAAATAAATAAAACAGCAGCTACTTTTTGAAGGAATCCTTTTGGCAGAAAAAAAAGATATCAGGTTTTTTTTAATTTTGGTATTAATCATAGACATTGTACTTGAAGATGATTAGGAATTCAGGAAATAGAAAAAAACAGAGGAATTCAAGAAAATTAAAAATAAATAGGACATATCGGTACCTCGCATCATATGAATCACCATAACTAGAACTAATTATATAAAAAATTATATAAAATTATCTCCAAGAAAGATACCATCACAAGATTTGGGCATTGTTGGTCCAAAATGATCATATAGACCAAAAAAAGCAATTCGAGAGAAAAAAAAACGTTTTTTGGATGGTGACTAGTGGTGTACTCATATAAATTTCCAAGATTGTAGCTCCCAAAATATGACCCAGACCACCCCACCCACCCACCGGCACGCACTCTCACACATACACAAGCAAGAGAAGAATCTAGACCCTAGTTTTTCAAAATAGCTGGTTACTCTCCTTTATCTGCTTGAATCGTTTGTTCTTGTGTCATTGATATGTCAAAGGCTATTATTGACCAGCTAGAAAATGATCTATTGACGAGTGATCTTATCAGATTGGCTGTAGACAAAAGTACTGGCATAAATAATATTAGAAGGCTTGCAGTAGTCGCTTGTTATGGAGCTATTAATTCCTCTAAAATTCATGAGGAAATGTGTGCACCGTCGACAATCTTAGGTACTATGAAAGGTATTGATATTTTGAAAAAAAGTTTAAAATTTCATCAAGTTTGTAAATGAAAATGCTCTGGATTTAAAAAATTAATTTTTTTCCATGACAACTGATGGGGCTACAGCCATGTTAGGAAAAAAACATTGCCTTTATGAAGTTATTTCATTCTACTGCATAATTCATGAAGAAAATTTATGTGCAAAAGCATTTGCATAACAGTTGAATTAGGCGATGAGTGTAGTGATTAAAATCACTATCACAATTGTAGCTCGTTCTTCCATGAATCACCAAAAGTTCAAGACATTTTCAGAGGAAATTGAATGCTAATATAGTGATTTGTTGATACATGTTGAGGTTCGCTGGTTAAGTAGAGGAAACGTTCTGAATTGATTTGTTGCATGCAATGATGTCATTGAAATATTTATGAAAGAAAATGGTGAAAGCTTCCCTCAGCTCAAATATAAAGATGGATTCTTAGACTGAAATTCTCAACAGATATTACTAATCATTTCAATGATTTGAATTTGTGCTTCCAGGGTAAGGAACATACAAATCTTAAATTTGAAGAAAAATGGAGAAGTTTTTGTTACAAGATAGTTCTATTACAGGGTGACAGAACGGAAAAAAACATTTTACCTATTTTCCTTCGGTAAAAATTCATGAAGAGATTCAAGATGCATAAGTACATATGTTCACAACTTACATTAAATCCATTAAAATCAAATTTGAAAACAGATTTTAGCATTTTAATGCCCACAGCTTTATGATAAAAACAAATGAAATGAATGAAAATGTGTTGGAACTTGATTTCGATTTCCTTGAAATTGGAAATCTGGACTTTGAGTTAATTGACTTCAGAAATTGAATAGTATTGACAAATAAATTCAAAGTCCTAAGAATACAACTTGAAAATAAATTTTTTTAAAATAAACATGAAAATGACTTGAGTGTGATAACTACATGCATCCATGAAGGAAATAGGTTTCACCTTATTATAAGTTTTTGGGTTCAGCTACTTATGTGAACAAGTGTTTTCCCAGACAAAGTTTATTCTCAGTTCATCTCAGAACAGGCCAACTACCGAAAATTCAGAGTCATAGGTTCTCAAAGAGAAAAAAAAAAATTACTGAAGATCAACCAAATATCTCAAGGCTTCAAAAGGAAATGAAACAACACCATAGAAGTCATCATTAAAAGTCCAAAAATATATGATAAAATTTGAACACACATTGTTTAAAAACAAAACATTGAAAAAAGTATATCATTATTTGCTCTTAAGCACATTCTTGGATTAGTATGTTTTCAATTTTTTTGGTTCTTGAAAAGGCAACAATTTTTTCAAGCTTTTTTTCAATAGTGTACTTTGGTTTTTAAAGAGCTAGTATGCTGAATCTTCAAATCTTAATATTTTTTTCTTCTTCTGAAAATCTTCCAATTTTGCTGAAATACCCAATAGATGGGTTTGTATATCTATCTATCTATCTATCTACATAGAGGCCATAGATGCAAATTAGTATGTTTGGTTGATTGTTCAGTCATCTGTCTGCTAAGCCCTGTGATAACCTAACAGTTATAATGGATTGGTGTATGTTAAATACATTAACAGAGCTAAAAAAAACAATAAAAGGCTTGTGAAATGAGATATACTGTTGCCATAACAAAAAAGATTACAATACAGGTTTATTAGTGATAAAGAAACACTGAAAGAAAGAGTCATTGAGTTAGTTAACGTATTAAAGAAAGAGTGATTTATAGAATGAGCGAGTAGATCTTTCTCCTAACTTCTCTTTTGTCTTCTTTTAGATGAAAATATCACTACCAGAGGAAGGGGAACACAGGATTGCTATATAGTTAGAGATTTTTATGACCAAAAACACACAAAAATGGCCCAAATATTTTCTGAACTTTTTAGTTAGTCATCATTTTGCTGGCTTCAGTTTTGCATATGATCTCTGGTAGCTACGTTATGAGCCATGATGTCCATGATTCTCTCAGGTACTTGTAACATGGTTTTCAGTTTGAAGGCGAATCTTTTTGTTAGGTTCCATGTTCCAGCTCCATTGATGACTAATATGCATTAGTTTTAGACCCTTCTTTTTAGGACTTAGATTTTCTTGTTCAGGAAGGTTGAGCTTTCTCAACCAAAAGCTTGCCAACCTAGAGTGATTCTTTGGCTGATTGAAGATTCATTGTCCCAGATGGATGTTTTCTTTAGCTATACGTTTTCAATTTTGATCATTGCGTCTTTGAACTTGACATGATTGTTGTACATGACCTTTGTTTTACTGAAGTTCAAATGAAGACCAACTTTCTTGCTTTCAAGTATTACTTAATCCAGCCTGTCAAGTCTACAAGTGTGGAGCTCTTCGTACAGATCAAATTTATTACAATAGAAATGATTTGTAAGACTAACTTGCTAACCACTATTTCATAGCTTTGTAAATCACAAGCAAAGGTCGAACCAATAACGGTTTGAGAGATGAGCTCGCTAATCATTGCTCCAGAGAGAGTCATCCATTAAAATTTCCCTAAGAAAATGGATGTACTTTTTTGTTGCTTATAATTTTAAGTCTTGACTGATTAATGAGAGAAATATGCTGCAAAGCTGAGTTTTTACTGATTCTTTTTTTGAAGAAACAAACCATTAAGAAGACATTAATCAACAAAACTGATTAAAAAAACAGGCAACTAACTTCTAAAAAGAAAAAAAATGAAAAAATTGACAATTGACAAGCAGATTTCCATAAGAGAATGCAATTATTTGATAAAAAAAAAACAAATCTAGAGAAATAAAAGGCAATGTCCTACATAGATATAAATAGTAATTGAAAAAATATCTTTTTCCAAGAACTAGGTATGGATCACGAATAAATTAAAGAAAACGAAGTGCTGCATGCGCAGTGTTTTGAACATTTTAAGTAGCATTGGCCATTTTGACTAGGCTTCTACAAGAGATGAAATTTTATTGGTTCTATCTGAACTGGTTTCAGCCAATCAAAAGTAAATTTGCAATAAGACTGCTCAGGCCTAGAAACGCTTTCTGGATATTGACGGTTTAATAAACGGGATGTTGAAAATGGCCTAAACAGTCGTAAAATGTACATCAAAGGCATCCATCAATAAGAACAATACACAAGACAGACCTACGTTTCAAAGAACTTGAAGCTTTCAAATTTTTTTGAATTTTAGATTTTGAGAGTATTTCTTAGAATTAATATCAAAGAACACCGAAGAAAAAAAAAAGAAAGAAATTATTTCTATTTTCATGATTTGTTGAAAATTATTATTTTAAAATTTATTAAAGCCAGCTGTCTACATCAGCGAGTGAGCAGTGCAGTCTAAGAAAGTTGTGATAAAGAGCAACTAAAAAATTAAGATAGGAGAAAATTCTAATCAAAAATTATTAATAATAATAATGGTTGACAGTGCTTCATCTAACAAAAAATATATATTTAAAGATATGAAGATAATATTGATAATATGAATTTTTATGAAATTTTTAACTAACTTCAAATAAAGATTTCGGCACCAGATGATTTTGATAACAATAACATTATCTGTGATTGTAATAAATAGATTCCACTGTATAAATGATAATTTTAAAATATCATTTAAAAGAACAATGTATTAAAAATAAAAGCTAAATAAAGTGTTTGAATATAGTGTTTTCACCAATGATTTTAAAAAGCTATCAATTAGTTTTTTGGTTTGAACTGAAGAGAATCTTACGCTAGTCTTGGGCATAAAAAAAAAGTCTCTCCAAAAATTTTTGTATGCAAATAATTCATCAGCATCTATTGTTGGACATAGACCTTGCCCAAGATTCACCAGACCTCTCTCTCATGGGTGCCACAGAGCCAGTACTTTCTGAACTTAACTAGTTCATTACGCCATCTTATTTTATGACAGATACAGTTTAGCATATCTCTGGGAATCTACATTGTTAATTGTGAAGTCCAAAAGTTGTCTGCCATTCTTACAACATGACCAGCCCATTGCTATTTGACTTTTCTAATGGTTTCAATGATATCTTTGACTCCTGTTTTTTCTCTTATATATTGTACAGTTTTGTGATCTTCCCATGTGATGTTGAGTATGATTCTCTCCTCTGCATGTTTGGCAAATAATTGATAGTGCATGACTAAACAAGTATTCATTGTAAAATCTCACATAGGAAGTATAAAGTCAGATTCATTCGTTCTTCAGTACAATAATAATACCGTATTTGCTGGCATATAAGACACACTTTTTTTCTGCAGATGAATTGACTTGAAAAATATCCTTAGGTCTTATATGCCAAGTTGAGATAAGTGCTAAACTGCTCTTATTTTCTCTTGTAAATTACAGCAGTATTATTATTTAAAAAAATTTTCCTGCTGCCTTAGTTGCACAAGAATAGATACTACACTTTGCTCTTAGCCAGAAGGCTGAGAAGCTGAATTTTGAACGGGACCCCAGAATTACAGCTGTACAGAAATAACAACTTTTGAAGCCAATAGATGTGTAGAATCAGATGGAAGAAGAGAAAAACTGGAAGAGAGGCAAAGCACAAACGAGCATCTGTAACGACAGAGTGGTGAAAAAATTCAAAGTCAAGAAAAAATTCAAAATATCCATATCTCTTTAGTTTCAAAGATTTTTAAAAATTGTTCTTGACAAAAATGAAATACATGAAGATGGAAAATATAGTTAACCAGTATACAGAAAACTGTTTCATTGATTTGCCCACCATTTTCAACTTCACAAATTCTTTCAATAATGTTCAGCATAACATTTCAAAACATATCTGGCCCTAGGCCACTCATTTCTCCTTGGATAATCATTATTAGCTCCTGGGCGGTCTTTGACGTGTTAACATAGACCCTATGTTTTAAATAACTTCAAAGAAAAAAGTCTGGAGTTTTTAAATCAAGCAAATCATCGACTTAGTGTCCACACATTCAAATAATGGGAATATGAGTTTTTGATTGATGTTATTCAAAGCTAAATTCAATTATTTTAGTTTGTTGCTCGATTGTGAACTTTTCTATGATGGATTCCCGAGAGCTCCTTTACAAATCTCAGGAGTGAAAAAACAAAGAATATTGAAATAGAGAAAAAATATGATTGTTTTAAACCCCATTGCAACCTTTGCACCACCCTGTATTAATCCTGAATGCTGAAAAACTCTCAAAGCCAAGATTGGACTCATTAGCCATCTGAGAGACCATGAAGGATGAACAGAATGTGGACCATCATCCTCAATCTCAAAGGGATAGCCGCAACAACTTTTAAAAACATCTGTAATTTTTATTATGTATTTTGAAACATTTGATTCATTTTTTGTTGAACAAGGGAAAAAGACAAACTTCACCCTGGAGCCAAATACTAAGAACCAGGAACTGGTACAGTATTAGATTACTGCAAATTACAGTGTAGAACTCGACATTTTGAACTTGGAAAAAAAATCTCTCCAAAACCAGGGGTTGACCTATACGCAGAGTATAGAATAGGAACTTTTACTACCAAGAGGTAAACAAATACAACAGACAGCCTGAAACATCATCATCATCATCGTCAGTCTTGTATCACCCATCGTAGGACATAGACTGCACCCAGGATTCACCACACTTCTATTATTGGCGTTGCAGAGCCAATACTTTCTGAACTTGCCTAGTTAGTTTCTCCATCTTGTATCCAGCCAGGCTGGGGACACATGTTGTGAGTTGTGATCTCCATCAGTTTTCAGCCATTCTTGCAACATGACCAGCCCATTGCCATTTGAGTTTTCTAATGAATTCTTTGATGTCTCAGATTCCCGTTTTTTCCTTAATATATTGTGCCATCTTGTGATCTCTCCTTGTGAGCTTGAACATGATTCTTTCATGAGCACATTGCATGCTTCTCAGTTTGCAAGTCTATCTCTTGGTTAGGTTCCATGTTTCAGCTCCATAAGCGACTATTGGGAGGATGTATTTGTTGTATACTCTTTTTAGGACTAATGAGATTTTTATGTTCTTGAAGGTTGAGCTTGATCTGCCAAAGGAGATTCGTTGTCCTAGGTAGATGTAATGGTTTACTTTCTCTAGTTTTGCTTCTTCGATCTTGATCGTTGTAAGTTTATTTCCAACTTGATTGCTGCACATGATCTTTAATTTACTGAACATCAATTACAACTTGATGTGAAGTGAACACAAACTACCTCAGCCAGAATTTGAACCCTATTTGCTGATTCAATTTTCCATACTGTTAGCCTTTAGACCAACTCTGTGCCTTCATATGATATATAAAGGGAGCCGTTTATTATAATCATGGATAGTTATCAAACAATTACTGTTATCAAAATCAGTCAGTCCAAAACACTTTGTTCAAAACAAATTAAAGTTTTTTCTAATTAAAGAGTAAATTTCATATTGATTTTTATGATATAAAGTTGCTTATAACAATGAATGTAAATCTATAAGAATGAATGCAAATCATTGCAATTTTTATATCCTTTGCTCAATGTTATCAGCCTATTATTGTTATCTAAAAGACCGTGTGTCAGGGTTGCCAATTTAGAAGTGACTCTGCAATTTTTTTATTCTAGAAGTCACTCTCAAATTCGGAAATCTTTTCTTTTTTTTTTTAAATATCTCAATTAGTAACATTGGACTTAAAAACATATATAAAACATTTTTTGCAAATCTAAATATTTTCAACACCAGACTCACAAATTAAAACCACAACAAAACTAAACAAAAAAAAACATATCTAAAATGGTAACCCTACCCTGTCCCAAAGTGATCACAATAAGTGGCTCCCTCTGTAGTTGCGAACTGTAATGTTCTGTAAAAATTCTGTCCAACATGTAGATAATATATTATTATGTGGATAATATAAAGTGGAGTAAAAACACCAGACACTTTTTTTAATGTTGTTTCTTCTGTAACAGGAGGAGTTTATGGGTGGCTTCTTGATAATCTAACAGTACACTGCTCGGAGTTCAGTCAGCATGGATTGTTGGTTGGTACAGCAATGTTTTATGCAGTAGAAACATTCATTAAAAACTCTCTAACAGCTACACAGTGGATGTTTAGGGAAGACTGCATTACTGTATAAATCACCGTTTTTTTGATGAACCTTTCTACAGGAAAATCTGCTGTTATGCGAACCAACAATCCAGGTTGACTAAACTTTGGGTAGTGTACTATTAGATCATCAACTTGGTATAAGTGACCTCAGCACCGGATTTCTTCCTGTGGGGATATTTGAAAGGCAAAGTCTATGAGGCACATCTAAGTCATCATCCATGTACAGAAGAAGTGTATTCAGATTATGGTTATCTGAATATGCTTCTTCTGTACACGTGCTGGCTAGACGTGTCTCAAACATTCAACAGACCATCCTACAATGGGTGATGCATTCCTTTCCATCTAGAATGTAACAGTGCTTAAAAAGTAAAGGTGACCATCCGATGGACTTTATTTTTTCATTTTTTAAACCTTATTAACATATGCACTTGAACTATATATATTTGGGTCTTTCCATGCCCAATGGCCCCCTACAGACAGACCAGCATGGAGAAGGACTTCAAGTCTGCATCATTCTTACGACAGCAGCAATCAAGGGATAAACTAAACTGGACTGAATTTGTCAGCAGGGTTATAGATAAATCTTTTATTGTGTAGGAAAGAGATTAACAAGTCCGCTAGGATAGCATATTGGTTACCATGTCTGTCTCGCACGCAAAAGGTCCCAGGTTTAATTCCCAGTTTGAGGGAAGATTGTTGAAAATTCTCCATTAGGACTAATTCCTACATAGCAGCTCAAAGCAGTGTACTTGGGGTGAAGGTATCCCTTTGACAGACAAGCATCCTATTAAGGGGGTGGTCATAAAAACTTGTAAGTATAAAAGTTCTGGTTTTGACCAGACTTGACACTTGCAAGGATCACCAAGCTGATACATGCAACAGAAACTGGGGCTTTGTTACCAGCCATACCATTCCATTGGGGATTTTCTATAAGAGACGAGACACTTTATCTTTGAGGGGTTAACAGACTCAGTTATACAACAAAAATGGAATCTAAAATCACAGAAAAGCTATCTGCACATTCTCCAAGTCAAACACTTAATGGATGTTATTGGTTGCATTAAAATAATCAGGACATCTATCGGAAAATAAGCAATCAACGAGATAAATTAAAACAGAAATTGATCGATAAAAGGGAAAAAAATACAATACCTTTTTACAAAAAAAAGCTTTTTCATAAAAATCTTACAAGAAGAAAAAAAGGCAAACTATATTTAATGATGACATACATTAGTTTTCTCTTTCCTTCTAAGTGACATCATAAAAAAGATTTGCTGATAACTGTAATGATGACTGATAGAAACCGTCAGCTAAAACTGTCAACATAGGTTTCTTCAGTTTTCGAGTTGGGTTGGCCAGCTGTCTATAATACAAGAAAAAAAAGTTTTTTTTTTCAAAAATTACTCCCCAAATAGATTTCTAGTGGGGGAGTTATAATGTAAGTTTATGCTAAATCAGTGCCCTAGTTTGTCTCTTTTTTTTGTGCATTTGTTTTTTTACCCAACAAAAGGTGAGAAAAGTGGCTTATCCATTGATCACCCTTTATCCATTTTTTTAATTAATCACCCCAACGTGGCATGCTGCCAAAAGTCATTGGTCATGTGATGGTTTCTATTGAGTGTTTTATTCAAATATTATTTGACATTTTAAAAATTCAAGAACAACTTTAGTTCATTTTTTCAGTGTTGTAAAAAGATACAACAGCCAAAAGTAGAGCATTCTTATAAAACCTTTTGTAAGCCAAAATGGTATAAAGCAAAGAAACAATTACCATCAATTTATATGGGAAAATTTTTCATCATTTCAGACCCCAAAAGTAGTGACAATGGTATCAAAAGAGTCTTGCACCAAATCATAATTTATCCATACATAACATAAGTGATCTTTGAATTTTTCAAGGGTAGTATACTAGTTCTAAAATATAGAAGCAGAACTATAACAAAGAAGAAAGTGATAGTCACTACTTGGATTATAACATATGGCAGAAACAATATTTTATATGCTTAGCAGCATGAAGTATCTTTTAGCAACAAAATTACAAAATCAAATTAATTATATTTTCTGCCATACGATATCCACTTATTTCCCAAAAAATTGGCTTTAAAAAAAAATTTTAAATAAAAAAAATCACTAAAATAAACATGGTTACTGATGTTTCAAAGTGATATTCAAATCAAATAAAATATCATGCCACATTTAGAAAATATAACTATTAAGAATAATTTGAAAATTCAAGTATATTTTTAGTGTTTATAATGTATCCTATAAAATAATTCCTATGAAAAACAATATCAGCGAAGATGAGACATCAATATTCCACCATTTCTTTTTTAGACAATCCATATCTTCACTTGAGATTTGGGGATGAGGTTAATATTCAATGAATTGGGGGACTATGTTTATCTTCTTTGTTGTTTTCATTTGGAATTTTGGTAAGCGATATTGTTAATATTTAATGAATTTTTTTGATTATCCACATTTCTCTGGTTTTTGAGATGAGGTATTGTTAATACTAGCTGATAATACCCACCCTCTGAGTAGGTATTTCTAGCTAGATATGGATTATGGCCCCATAACCATGAGTGAAATGACACCAGTCGATTAGTAATAGAATGTTTTGGGTGGATCAATAGCACTTGTCTCCCTTATTGGTAAGAGAGAAAATCTGGAATGAAGAGTTGAATTGAATAATTCTTTTCACAAATTTGATAATAAAATTTTACCCAAGTATCCCACATCAACAAAAAATAACAAAAACACCCCTAATGGAGAAATTTGCCAATTTTTGGTTAAATTCGGTGTTTTTTATAAGTTTGGGATGATTTTTGTCACAATTTCGCAAAAATTTTCCCGATAACCTGAAGTGGCCATGACAAGTCTGAAAGAGTTGGTGTTATTGAAAGGCTGTGTAGATCTTCCAGATTGTGTTTTCATTTCATTTCTTTTTTTATAAAATCGAGCATACTGACTGAACTGACTGAACCATTTTTAAGAAAACATATGAGGATAGTTCAAAGCAGTGGTTCCCAAACTTTTACAAATCTTGGCACCCTTAGTGTGTGAGGATTTGTTCACAGCATCCCAAATCAGAAAATACTGAACAATTTCATCTATGTTCATGAGATTAGATTAGTTAGGTGAGAAATGATGAATCATATTCAAATTCATATATAAGTCATATATTTGTTCTCTCTTTTAATAATCATAATTACTTGTGGGGTGGGTGAGCCTGTTGTTCATCGCACAGTTTCTCAGATTGTAGAATCAGACTGGAGAAGGCCAACCTCATTTCCTGTATCATGTTGATTTTTGCACGACACTTGATACAGTTACCACCGAAAAACAAGCTCCATAGAGATAGTCATCATTTACTGATAGTGAAAAAAAAAATCAACTGCCTAGGACTATCAAAATTTTCAAATCTCCTCCAGAGCCTCTGGGAGCTAACTATGGCACCCTGGGGAGCCACGGTGCACACTTTGGGAATCGCTTGTTCAAAGCATTCATTTCGTGAAATTGATTCCAATATATGATGATAGTACTTTTCAGGGAAGTAAAGCATAAAATACGCCCAGTTTTATATGAATTATAAAGCATGAGTAGAGTACTAAAAAGCTAACTGGGAACCTGCTTTATGGATAAGATGGTTATATATTTCCTACCAGTACCAGAGGCTGGTGTTCAAGCCTAGGTAAAGGTCATGATCTTGAATACTAATTTTAAAAGCAGGCAAGCTACTGGAATACTGACATAACAATCTCCCTACTCCTTTCTTCCAATTTTCCCTTGTGTCATACTAAGACTGTGGCTCCGAAATGGGGGGGGGGGTCCTCCCCGGGTGGAAATAGGACCACAGATTGGCAGATTCAAACTGTCGGAATATTGGTCTTTTGGCCCGGCTAATATAGTTGAATTACTATTCCTTCTTAAAATAAATCTATGTAGATGTACATGAATCAATATAGAAAAAAATGAAAGATTTCCAATGTTATATTCATTTTAGTATGCCCATGCTGTTAAAAAAATGACGGCATAAATATACAAATACACATTGCATTTTATATACATAAATATATAATAAGTAAGCTTGCAAGATGGTGTTCTATTGAGTCTAAACAGATTTTCATGTATTTTTTGTTGGTTACTTTTGTATAACTTCATCGTTCTTTAAATTCAGCATTTTTATTACGTCATTAGAACATGAATGAAATTCTATTTTATTATGTCATTTGTGTCCCTTAACATGGCAGAAGACATCTGTACATTTCTAATTATTGAACATGTTCATTATTTGGAAAATGCACTTTTTGAGTCGGACAATCTTGGGAAGGTGTGACATTCTGAAATATAGTGAAATTGGTGCATGGGCAAAAAAGGTTGAGAACTTCTATCGTGAGAAAAACCTCATAAATATCAATAAGTCAGCTATATATATACTTCTAGTGAAAATTTCTATGTAGTATATTTACTAATAGAAACTTTGAAAAAAGTGCTTTTATAAATAGAAATTAGATAATATATTTATTAGTCAAAACTTTTTTTTAAAAAAATAGTGTATAATAAGTAGTATATTTGATAGTAAAAACTTACAGATGAACACATTTATTAAATGAAACTCATGTCTTATTTGTATATAAGTAAATAAATAACATGACTGTCTTTCTACAGCTATTAACAAAATTCAGACAACTCCACTTATTTTCTGATTTTTTTTTTATTTGGTGTGTGCGGTACATGTTTAGCGATATTTGTCCTCAAAGCTGTAGACAAGCAGAAAAATGTCAAGGGTCAAAAAGATCAAGCTACGCTGGAACTTGATTTAATTCAAAAATAATTCTCCTGTTCTGTCTGACATAAGGACACAAACAAAACGCCAACTGATAGACGTATCCCCGTTTCTGTCACCCAGAGGAAACAACTTATAGGAGAAATGAAAATAGAAACACAACAATAACAAAATACTATATAAGTATAATTGGGCCAGATTCTGTGTTAAAAAGGGCACCCAAAAATGAGAAATTGATGACGAAAAATAAAATTTGCCATATAAACACTGTCTGGACAAAGGGAGAGTTCTTTGTCACTTTCAACTGACTTTTTAAAACTTCCGATGGGGAAACACAATATTTTGCATTTTAGAATTTTCTGTTGCATTCAATAATGCGCAATTTAAAAGGTTAGTATCACGGAAAAAAATGCAACGATACCTAGCCTTATTTTAGCCTGTAGATAATATAAAACAAGCTTAGCTTAGGCTGGCAGAGGGCAGCAATTATGGCAGCAAAAAGCTGTTACCTTCATAGTAAACCTTGATAGCAGTCAACAACAATAAGATAATGGTAATTGTTTGGATTAGGTTCGCAAAAAGAGAGGTAACTAGTATAGAAGATGATTCATGCAGCTGCTTCTAACTAATTACAGAACAGATGAAAGCAACGAACTTGACTATCAAGAAGTGTATTTTATCAAATTTAGCAACAAAGGATATAATTTAGGGTAAGTGTTTAGGGTTAGGATTGCAATTAATCAAAAATGATAGAATATTTTCTTCATATTTGTAACACTAAAATTGATATACAGTTGAAATGAATATCTTCAAATGATTAAATAAATTTCCAACACTATTTCTCCACACAAACTCATGTAAATAAGAAGTAAACACTCTCCTATTTGTTGCAGATTGTCTGCTTTATGCTTTTATAACCAACAGCATCGATACTACTAACTTCCCTTTTCTTTGTGAACCTCATCCAAACAATTACAAAGATAATAACTAAGCTTAATTTAATCTGGCACTGAGTCACAATATTGAAAGAACAAGTGGGGATTGAACTCACTACACTAACAATGGCTTGAAAGACCAGCTTATTAACTATCTTTCTACAGCACATATGGACAACCATAGAACCGTTGGCCAGATTTTTTGAGGTCCAAGGCAAATATAAGCATTTATCTAAAATCTTATATAATTTTTCTCAGGATGAAAATTTTATAATTTATATTGTAAAATTACTTTTGTTCCAGCTCCACAAATAGTCATCATCATCATCATTATCAGCCTTTTAGGATCCGTTATTGAACCGAGACCTTCACCACGATTCACCACACCTCTCTATCATGGTACTCTCAGAACTTGTCTAGATCGTCACACCATATTATTTTCTGCAGGACACAATTTCACACATGATCTCTTGGAGATTGATGTTGTGAGTCGATTCGTATGATTATCTAAAATAGAAATTAAGTATGCTTTCTGTAATATGATCTACATTTTTCAAGTGAATATGTGATCCGAATAAAGACGAAAGATGTTTTATGTGGCCCGCTAGGTCAAAAAGGTTGCCCCTGCCTACCCTACGATATGCAGTTTAATCGACATTTACTAAGCTTACTCTGGCAGGGGGTATTATAGGCCAGAAATTGCACCAATTTTTCAAGTGGGGATGGCTTTTTGGCTTATACTTGAGTTTCAACACTAACCACTGGCATCTGAGAAAAGTTTCTCAGTCATATCTGGATATTAACTAACTTCAGGTTAGTACAGCATGATATCAAATGGATAGAAATATTGGAAGATTGTGTTGCGCCAATCTTCAAAATGGGAAGAGACAAACTGACTTGAAAATCAGCATTTGTAATCCTGGCTATTTACCTGGGCTCAAACACCAATCATCGGTGCAGGTAAGAAATTTGCAACCATCTCAGCCATAATAAAAGCATTCATTGTAGCCTCTAATTCTCTTCAATCAAAAGCCATTCACAATGAATTAAGTTAATCTAAAGAAGTGATTCCCAGAGTGGGTGCTATCACCATTTGGGGGTGCTGGATGACAATCTTCTATTTCTATCCATTTGGTCTTGTGCCCTACTAAGGTCAGTAAATATCCAGATAGGATTGAAAATAAATTTCCTTGCACCACTGGTCAGTGTTTGAGCCTGAGTAAATAGCCATGATTTCAAAAATCTATACTTTTCGAACAATTCACTAATCTGATTTTAAATGCAATCATTGGGAGGCTTCAGAAGACAAGAAGTGGTGATGGAAGGAGAGGGAAGGCAAGGGACAAAGAATACAAGTCAATACCTGCCACTTCATGTACTTTTAGAAATTGTCAACCGAAACTGTCAACAAAAGGTTCCCCAGTTTTTCACTTGGTTCGGGTGGCTGGCTATATATATATGTATGTATATATGTACATATTTCATGTACAGGCCACACAAATAGAGCTAGAGGGCTGAAAATTTGAACATTTACTCTTTATCATGTCTAGTAAAAACATTTTTGTCTTTGCGAATCCAAACCCCAAGGTTTTTGATGGGGGGTTCTATGTGCAATGTAAGTTTGTTGAATCGGTCCCTAGTTTGTGCCTGCTTGTTTTTTTCAAATTCAGACTTTTTAGAAATCCAACTAAAGGCGAGAGAATAACTTATTCATTGATCACCCCTTTTTCCAATATTTTTCACTGATCATCCCCAAGGTGACATGCTTTTGCTCACATGACTGTTACTATTGAGTGACTAAACAGAACTGTTTATCTTTAGCATAGGTCATTTGGTACCTGATTAGGATAATTAGACCCTTAATCAATTGTTTTTAGTGCTCAATATAAGAAGCAACTGAACGGCAAATCCTCATTTTTAGAATCCTTTGCCGGCCTGATCTTGAATGTATTTATTGATAATGCTTCCACTGTTGGGTATAATCAAAATCGATTCACCATAAAGTAAGTTAATCTAAAGCAGTGCTTCCCAAAGTGGGTGCTACCATCCACTTGAGGGAGGGGCCTAAAAGACAGGGAGGTGGGGGCTGAAAGGCAAAGGGGCGGTAGGGGGGTGTTGGAAGATAAGAGGTGGTGAGGGGAGGCAAGGAACAAAGAATACTAATTGATACCTCCTATCTCATGTACTTTTAGATTCTTTTGAACGAACGCATTTTAGGTTATAGAATAAATGCTTAAATTAAAATATTTTTCGTCAAAATTTAATTTTCAATGTATCATTCTTGACCGACTTTAAAGGAGGGGGTAATATGCTATACTAAGGGGAAAGGGGCGCTATGCTATAAAAGGGGCGGTACTTAAAAAAAAAAAAACGTTTGGAAAATACTAATCTAAAGTAGAAATCAGCAGTATGTTATTTTCTTATGCAAATTAAATTTACCATGAAATTTGATTTGTACATTTACGAGTTATTAAGCATTTCCCTTTTAATTGAGGCATATCATTTCTGGAGCTTTTAATTCAGTATGTTCCTATCCAGATTTTAATTTTTCAGAAACTGTCAACATAGATTTCTTCAGTTCTTAAGTTGGTCTGGCTGGCAACGTATGTATGTATGTATATATAGGCCAAATCAATGGAGCTAGAGAACAGGAAATTTTCTAGAAAAAAAAAAATTTCTAACCCCCCCCCTGAATGGATGGGGGGGGATTTACTATGTAAGTTTATGCTAAATTACTACAGTTTGGGTCTGCTAGTTTGTTTTTTCTTTGGAAAATTCAAACTTCTTAGTTATACAACAAGGCAGGAGAAGTAACTTATTCAATGATCACTCCTTTTCTCCAATTTTTTAATTGATCATGCCCAATACAATAAGCAGCCAAGAGATGATGGTTTCTGTTGACTGACTAATCAGACCTGTTTTATTCATTTTTTACAATCATTTTCCTTCAATACAGCCTCTAAGAAGAACTTGTTTTTGTTTTTTTTTTTCTTTCTTTTATCAATTTTTATCATCACTATCTCTAATTGGAGAAATAATTGGGAAGTGGAATTGGAGGGAGGGCAGAATTCGGAATAGTAATGAAGAAAAACCGAGAAGAGGTTGGAATGCAGATAGTAAAATGCTCATTGTTAAGTGAATTAACACATTTGCCTCCCATCTTTATAAGTTGCATACTTCAGTTATTTCTCTAATATTGAGACAATATTTTCAAAATGTTATCTTGTAAAAGTGAAGTCAATAAAACAAACACTTTCCTCAAAATATGGACAGTATTTGAAAAAAAAACAAAAAAGTATCTTTTAAATACTAAGACAACAATTAGAAAAAGAAAAGTTTTTTTTTTAATATTGAGACAAGAATAAAACATTGAATAAAATGAATGAGTTTGCACTGGTACTTGCTATGTATACAAACACATTAAAAAAAATATCCCAACACAAAAGCAATGCTGGAATTTTAAACCCCCAAAATAAAGTTAGGAAAAAACCCAGCTCTTTTCCCTTGCCATTTGAGCCCTCTCAACCGGATAATTACAATAATAACTTTGAACCCGTTTCCACGCTGAAGTGAAAAATACGTTCATATGAAATGATAACGAGAGCAATTTTTTCTAAATAACCCACTTTACTCACGATACAATAAAGTTACACAAATTGTATTTACTTTCTTTGCAAAACAAATACATTTCTCTAAAACCTAGAGTGATTCGGCCTCTACCACCAAATCCAGAAAATCAGACCAGCTTAAATGCTCTTATTTTTCCCCTCAAAGAGGCAAAAAAATGGCAAACCACTTTATTTTTTTGCAAGATGATTACTGAACTGTTTTTTTTTTTTAGTTCTGCTGAACCAGAAATTTTAAAAAATAATTCAGGAAAGAAAAAAAAAAACTCAAAAAATTTTTTTTGTCAAATTCCGATAGATGAATTTGTGGGGCATAAGGCCGCATTGCGGATTTTAGTGGCAAGTAGATTTTCAAAGTAGGGTTGGGGGGGGGGTCCCAGGATGGACTATTTTACAGGGCTAAAGGGCTACAACTGCCTTGCTATTTACTCATTGCTGGTAGTTATTCATGCTACTAAAAATAAATAAATAAAAAGTAGGGAGAGGACACTGAGAAGCCTTTATTCCATAAGTTTGGTTGTTTTCAGTAGGATGCCCTTTGATTACCCCCCCCCCCTCCTATCACACACAAAGATAATAGAAGATACCATGGCAACACATCTGACAAGGGCGGAGCAGGATGGGTGGGGTGGAAAACTACAAATTTCCTTAATTCCTGAAATTCTAACAAATCTTTGATTAAACTAAGAATGTAGAATTATATTCCACCCACCCAGCCCGCAACAAAACAAGAAAAAAAACAAAAAAAAACAGACTCTCCAAAAACTGCGACGTTGTACATATATTTTTTTTCTGATAGCATTTGTCTACGTTTGTTCCTATACTGATAAAACTATTTGTTTCCAATTAGCTTCTAAGCTTATCTCCGTTACAACGTCTGAAACAAAAATAATGATTGCATCAAAAATAAAACAAGAAATATCGTCCAAAATGCAATAGTTATAAATATATACTGCGTGTTGTGTATATATACACTGTATAGTCTGCTCTCTTTCTCTCTCGTATTTTTTTTTTAAATCTCAGGAATGGATCTAAATATCAAAAAAAGAGAATAATATGATGTAGGGTGACGTAAACAAGAAAAATACTCTCTTTCCTATCTTTACCAGCGCTATGGACCAATTAGAAAAAAGAAGGAAGCTGTCTATCTCCCATTAAATGCCATCACTCTTTTTGGGTCACCTAATTCCTTACAAACGCTGTTGACTGATTTGAAAATTGGTCTTAACACATAATTTCCCCTAATCTGAGAACTGCCGATTTTCGCCGTAGTTAAAGAGTTATCAATACCTTCTTGAAAACAAAAACAAAACCGAGAATATACTCATGTACAAGTCGAGCCTGTTTAAACTCAATCAGGATGGTTCTGGGATCACTTTAACCTCCCGCCCCGCAACTTGTTTAAGAGGGAGAATGTTTAATTGCCAAACCTAAGGAGGCGGAACCAATGGCTGACAAATTCATGTATTCATTTGAGTGAACAATATTTCCTTGTCAATAGAATAAAGCATTCCTCCTCAGACTGCTTAGGGGGTGGGGACTGTTTAATTGCCCAAACTGAGGTTGGATGATACTCAATTCAATTGGCCACTCTTGGGTGGGGGCTTGAGCAGGGATGTTAGAGAGATTTTGATTCAGTTACTCATTTTAAGTTTTCAATTTTTTTTTAAATCCAAAATAATTCCATATGTTTTGATTTCACTCTTTTTCAGAAAATTAGATGATATGTTAATGCTCAATTGTAAACTCAGCTTAATCAAATTCGGTGAATGTTCCATTTTAAAAGTACACAGTTGACTAATTGATAATTAAATATCTACCCAGTGAAAGATGAAACTTAATTAAAAAATTGTTATAACATGAATGAATACAAAGAAGTTCTAAAGGCAAAAATCTTGAATCTTGTATTCTAATGCATTAAAGTAATCAATTTTAGAAAGAATCTATTGATTTTCTTTTACCTCTGACAACAAAGTTGAATGAGGTATATGCATTCACTCAGGTCTGTCTGTTCACGCGGTGCTGCATCAAGATTTTGTAGGTCCTTGGGCTACACCCCTCAGTAATATTTTCAGAAGAAAAGGAAAAGTTGGAAAAAGATATAAATTATTTTTACAAGGCTAACAACAATTAAAATTTCAATTTATGCATTGCATGATTTCTTTGGAACACATTTCTCCAAAACATGTAGATTCTTGGGAACATCATCTTTAATTTCTATGAAAGCAAGTTGTTCTTAGATATCACAAACCATCATATACAGTACAGTGTTTCTTTTTGCTGCAGTATGTATACTAAAAATATACATCCAATATATTAATTAGACCTTTTTTTTAAATAGATAATTACTTGAACTTTGATCCGGCTTATACTAATTTCACTTGATTTCTCAAGGCCCTCTAAGGCCCATGTCCTAATCTGGCAGTGTCCACATAATATCTCCAAAGGTTTTCAATGAATTTCAATGACATTTTCTGGAAGGGTGGGCCATAGGCTAAGGGAGAATTGATCAAATCTTGGGGCTGATTCAGGAATCTTTTTCACAGATCGCTCCCCTGCATTGGAGCTATAAATAAACTAGCTTTCATTCACTTTTCAGAAATAATGGTGCTGGCTGTGGTATGTGCTCCCGGAATGCTTTCGAGTTTCATATGAAATGTAAGAAATTATTCACTAATTGCATATAAGTCTAACTCCTATACAGATAACATTTAACATTTGTAACACTCATTTTTAGTTTGAAATAAAGATACACAATATGTATATGAAAGCGCATGTCAAATAATCATATATCTAAGTTATTAAACATTAAGGTTAGAGGTGGTACAATAACCATCATAATTTTTAAAAAACTCATCCACATTTATGGATAGAACTACTTATTCTGGTAATCCATTCCATAGTCCCATCATTCTATTGCTAAAAAAGAATTATCTGGTATTCAATATACTCATAATCAGTGTACATGTATGGCCTTTGAGTGAGTTGAACTCTCTTTTGGTAAAAAATACATAAAGGTCAACTAATTCTAAATCATATAAATATCTTGAACATTTCAATTAAATCTCCCTGATCCCTCCTATTTTCAAACAGTGTTGACCCTAATTCCTTTAACCTAGCCTCAAAACTCATACTTTACAACTCTGGTACTAACTTAGTCACTCATCTCTGGACTCTTTACAGAGATGAATCTTTATTTTTTGCCAAGAAGTTTATTGATTCATGTTGAGGTTTCCAACCTTTTTGTTCAGGTGTATCCCTCAGGCATTCTGGTAGGTTCTCATGTAACCCTAAGAATTAAGGATCAAAAATTAATAAAATTATTCTGATTTTAATAAGAGCTCCATTTAATCTATAATGAAAGGTTTGGGAAATATCTTCCTGGTTACTCTTCCAGTTTCATATGATACTCAGTGATTAATTCTTTGAATATATCAGTCTTACACTGTGAGACAGTTGAGCTTTTTTTTCGATAATGAGTTCATTAATGTGAGGGGGAACTACACCAACGGCACAATAAAGATCATGTTCAGGTACTTTGAGATTTGATCTGAGATTAGATTAGGTCCCTAACAACACTGAAAATGTTGACTCACAAATCCTTGTTAATGGAAAAAACAGCAGTACTCTGAGAGCAGACTCAGCAAACCATTTGTACAAGTTTTGCATCCAAAACCGGAAATCGCATAAATTTTTTGCAGAAAATACATCATGTGGAGAATCATCATGCTAGACTTTAACTAGCCCCTCTTGAATACCTATTCTAGCCTGCAATACCCGAGTATTTTCGGTGAAAGAATTCCAAAGATACACAAATTTATCCTCTTTGGGAAATATCCATTAAGTTCCTCTCTCAGCATTCATAAATGCTCATTGATCAATTCTTTGAATATGTCAGTGGAGGTCGAGATGCTTTTGATCCCGTTCAAACATAAGCATCCTCTTCCTTGTTCATCACATTGCAAGGGTGGGAGGGTAGGGAGAGAAGAAATGATCAGGCAAATGAATAATAATAATCAAAGAGCAACCTGAATATTAGTATAATTTTTCATTCATTCGAATCTTTTAACAAAGGAACCCAAATGCTACGCAAATCAATGACATTCAGAAAAACATTTGAAAAAATTCTCTTCCGCAGAAAATCTACTTTCATTCTTAGATGTATCCACACATCTTTGGTAGAAGCTTTCCAGTCATTCAGTCAATCCCAGTTAGGGGTGAACGACCAAAATAGAAAGGAAGGAAGAGATGTGATGTCATTTAAAGAAATATATTCCAACCAATTTTTCCTTACCAGATGCTAATGATGCCATAATTAGAATGTCAGAGGTCCGCATTTTTGTATTTTTGAAAAAAAATAATGGCCATTTACAATTTTTTTTTTAATATCACTTGCTAGATATTTCCATATCATATTTTACAAGTATGAGAATCAATTGGATCAAAGAGACTACTTGCTCTTCTTCTTTCTCCATCCACTACTACAACCATAGATAGTGGACACATCGTTGAACTTATGGTTCTTGTTCTTAAATGAAGAGTGCAGATCCTTTCAGATAGTATAAAAGACACATACACAAACATAATAAAAAAGAATCTAAGAAAAGGAAAAAAGTTAATTACATCCAACTAAGAGCATTTCGATTCTATTTCACCACATTTAATTAATAACAATGATTGTAATCAGAAATTATAAATCTAAATTGTTAAAATCAAGATGGTGGAAAAATTCTTCAAGCTTTTACGAAGTTGACTGCCCACACAAATCAAGATGAAAGTAACTATAATTTCTTCCACATGTAAATATTTGTCAATGATCAAATTATTATAAAATTACTCCTTTTTTTTTCTTATTTGGTAATCATGCAATCAAATCTATTTACACACTGCCTCTGTAAATATACACAGGATTAAATTTCATTCTAATCCAGTATAAACCAAATGAACAAACAAATACCAATTTGATTTGACACCAGCTGAATCAACAACAACCACCATAATATCATAGAGAGAAAATATTTATTTACTCCTATCAACAAAGTTGGAAGAGACACATATGACTTGGCGCACATGATAAGTGCCCAATAAACCGTTGTTGAAAAGTTGATATTTTCATTATATGTAGAGCTATAACGCTCATCGTAATCATATTTCGAAGCTTTAACACTCTGCCTTAGGATTAATAGAGTTCAAACGGAGTAGTTTAGCTCTGGAATTAGTGAAAATATCAACTTTGTTGAAAAATGGTTTGCTGGGCACTTATCATATACAGCTATTTGTATGTATTCACTTGTGTCTATTTAATTGTTCACACAATATCTCCAAAGGTTCTCAATAAATTTCAATGACACTTTCTGGTAGGGTTGGCCATGGGCTAAAGAAGAATTGATTGAATTTTGGAGTGAATCCAAGAATTGATTTCCGATTGAGAGATACTTTTTCATATCCTAAGACAATAGTCTGAAATATATAAAATTCAAAGTACAGTTACCTCACCTGCATGGTAGCTATATATGAATTGATTCTTTTCTAGCTTTTAATGTATGGAAGAGGTATGCACACTCTGAGAGCTTTCTTGTTTTAAAGATGAATACCGATCAGATACAGGTGTCACAACAGCTATTAACATGGAAAATATTTGAGTTGATATTTGAATTCCAGCAGAGGTTACATAGGTTTGGAGGTGCAGTTTACCCAAGAGTTAACGCCACAGAGAATGGATTGGCAAAGAGAGTTTTAAGTCTGAATGGGAGAGTTTGCATAAATCTGATTCTACAGCCCCAATTGTGGGTAAATAGCAGGGCATTGGAGCCCTTTAGTACCAGCGTCAGGTCAGCACCTCAGCTCCATGAAACCTTAGAACTGTTACAAACAATGATCAGATATCCATGGATCGGTCAAGATAGAGAAACAAAATATGCAATATATGAAGCATCTTTACTTTACTTTGGTACTTAAAAATGAGGGAAACATAATATGACACGTTTTGGGCATTACAAAGCAATGGACATTGGCTTCATACATATGTCTATAAAACTTTACAGCTTTAAACACTAAACATTAAAAAATGTTTTCATCAAAATTTTTTGTGTCACTTCGGTCAGTTATTTCCTGATATCTGTCAATGCAATTTATGTAATTTTCTTCAATGTATTCTTCCTGTTTTACATATACTTTGTTATTATGGTACTATGTGTAAATTGTCTCTTGTTGGGATAATCAGTTGTTTACCACGTATTGGGAATTTTAAAAACTAAACAGTTATATTAAAATGGCACCCCAATAGTGTTGATCAAACACCATCTCCCTTTTAAGCCATGATTTTAACATATAACCAATGTCATACATGTATTTTGCTATTTTCTTTAGAGTATTATCATAATGTATTGTGTATGGATGTCCATTTATACTACACATCATTCAATTCTTTGAAACAGGGCTTACGTAGGTTACCCAAAAAACATTTATTGATAAGGGTTCAGTAAATATAACAAAAGAAATATCTCGCTGTTCATATATATATATATATATATATATATATATATATATATGAATGAATAAATAAACATACATATATATATATATATATATATATATATATACCCTGGTCAAGATTACATATTGGGGGTAACAGCTTTCTGCCTATTTCATAGCTGTAAATGTATGACAGCTGCGTACAAGGATGAATGAAAAACTCCATAGCCTGACATATTTACTAGCTAAAATTTGATCTGAAATTTTCACTGTATAATGTTTAATCAACGTGAAAAATATTCATTGCTGAATTAAGTGCATTGACAAAAAATGAGATCATATTGAAAAATGAATACCTATTGTCTAAAATAGATGCTTTTTTCATCATTAGGTAGTGCACTCACTGATGTACTTAATGTTTATCAAATAATCATGAATATACACAATACCTGATATCTTATTAATTTTGTCAACTCTTTATCTACATCGTAATTGTGGTTTTTATCCCAACTCATAGTCATTCAATGGCTACAAGCAAACAGAGCGATCAGAAAATAAATTGTAGCTGTAGAATGATGACCAGTGTCCAAGTTGTGACAGAAAGAACTAAAAATTAGAATGAAGGTGAAAATTAGTCAAAATTGATAAAATATTGGGTTAGAATACTTCATTTAATAATATGTATGAATAATAAATATATACAATATTTTCTATTGCAAAAACACTGGAATGAAATATTTCATCAAATATTCTACTAGAATTACAAAGAACTGAAATATCATGAACCTCTGAGGAATGTCTTTTTCAGCAATTCTTAGCCTCACATCCAGCAAAAGAATTTTCAGAACATAGCTCTAGAGGGAGTGTCAGAATGTCAAAGACAAAACAAGGAATTCTTTTTTAATATGCAGCAGAAATTTCATAAGTACACTAGCATATTGAAGACTACAGACTCCCAAAGACTCTTACTTTTCATGGAGCTGTCTTCTGGACAACATTAAAGAAGAACACCAAGAAAAAAAATACAGGGTCTCTTGAAAAGTGACCCTCGACTCCACTAGAATCAACTATCACAATTGCACAATGGAGGCTGTGGGCAGGCAGGCATGGTGCCACAAGAATTTCCAGGCTTCCTCTATTGCTGAATCCAACAGCAGAATTAGGATAGAGGAGAAGAAGCATTGCTCTAAGCTTGGTTTTTCCTTCAAATCACCAGTCTTTTCCCAGCATGCATCAGTCTGTCCCACATGGGCCTCATCAGGTTCTGGCAAATTTGCGACATGAGTATCTTAAAAAAAAATCCTTGTCCGCGAGGCCAAGCCATGAGTATTGCATCCATAAAAAAAGAACAAGATCATTTATGTTATGCATGGATAAATCATAGATTCTTTTCTAACCCTTATTATACTGGATGTCAACAAAAGTGAGGGCAGACAAGCGAGTAAAGCTGTGATCAGCAACTGCCGTTTGCTTGACACGTGCCTGCTGCTTGCAACTTGATTTCAAGCAGCGTAAGTTTGGCTTAACATATATGCTACTTGTCTGCCCACCTCCTGATAGGACATTCAAATTATGGCAGCGTTATATTGACATTATATATTTGTTTGCTTTAGCAACCAACAAATAAACAAATGAAATAGTGACAACACCTTTTATATAATTAGATGTTCTAAAAACATCTGAAAACACTAAGCCATATTCATTTGTTTCAATTCCTGAACACTAACAATAGCTTTCTTCCGTATTTTCAATACACAACCAATTGAGTGCCAGAATTTGCAAAAACAAAATTTTGCTCAACAATTCCAAAATTTGATTTTCGAATATCTGATTTATTTCCCTGACAACCCGACTTTACTGTGTCAGTATATGAGTAATCATTAGAGAGAATGTAATTCATTTTTGCATCTTGGTTGTTATAGTTGCAAAATTTTGACTATTGTATCCTCCATTCTCTTTCGAGGTCAAGTCATACTTGGTAACGGTCCGAGAATTTGGAACTGAACCCTTCACCCAACCTGGGGTATATTATTCTTATTCTGCTGTCTATGCCAGCAGATATCTCAAAAAGAAAAAAAAAACTCATCTTTTGATGAATCAGCTATCACAAAAGGCAACAAAGGCTATTGACAGAGAGAAATAGCAATATAAAACAGGTGACCTTCCATTATGTAGAAAACCGCAGAGCCAGGGCCTAAGAGAAGAGGCAATGTAGCACTAAATTCAGCAGGTTTTTTTTTGTTTAGCCAGTGCAAAGAAGTGCTAGATTAGCTTGGTCGAAAAAACATTTTGCTTATTTTTAGTGTATTTGACTATTTTCAGCATCTGGTGTGTTTTGGCACCCTTTTTTTTTAAATTTAGCATTTTTTAAAGCTTTTTGTAAGTCAAACTAGCATGAATATTGGCAACTCTGTCAATAGGCCTACAACAGACGCAGAATCATCTGAACCTTCATTTGCAAAGCCAAGTCATATGACCATATATCCGAATGATTCTAACGAGTTTGTAGAGAAATGGTTGAATAAGGATTTGATCCAAGAAGGCGTTTGCTAAATTAGAATACAGACAACATCTGTGTAAATAAGGAAGGAAAATTCTGCTTAATAGCATGTACATCAAGGGTGCCTAAAAACTGAAATCTCACACCAGTCAACATTTGGATATATTACTTACCTCTTGGATTTAGTAATGAAAGGGTTATCTCAACCGCAACTAATTCTTTGTTTTCTCATACGTAAACAATTTCTGAAAACCCCTACTTCTAGTCAGAGTAATTTCATAAATTGTCAGTTGATCGAGAGTTTACTTAAACTGAAAATTAAGCAAATTTTTTCTTTGATTGCATGTTATTAAACATTTCATTAACCCATATATACCTACAGGCCTATATTTTGTCCACCCTAAAGAATTGCCACAGAAATAATACTTATGAAAGAAAGCAGATCAAAATACATATGAACACACAAGATGATAAGAAACATGCAGTCAGTTTTTGTGGGTTTTTTTTCAAATAAATTTACCAATATACTTTCATTCACCCCCACATTTCAAATCATACCAAAATCTGACTTAGGGCATGAATGGGTTAACCATGCTAGATTATCTGTTTTGTCAACCAACAAAAGCCATGAAATAATAATTCAATAATACACCTCTGATCCACAAATTATGTTCATTTCATATCTTTAAAGCATAAGGACAATTAGCAATTTAAATTAAACTAGTTCAGGAGAAGTAATTGTATATGGATCTGCTCCCTAGAATTTTACTACATTTCGTATGGTTCTCAAATGTTCTCATTTGCTTCTTAAATCCTTCTCTGTTGATAGTTACAATATTTTCTCCATTTACTTTTTTTTATAACACGTACAGCTGATTGAGCCAATGGCAAATGTCTCACACACACCTTCTGTACCGAAACACCGCAGACAAGTTTTTTTTCAACACTTCTACCTTGAACTCGTGTTTGCACTTTACGGTATTGCTGACACCTGTACTTAGCTTGGAAGCCATTACTAGGGGTAAATGTGAGCAAATTAGGCCAGGAAGTTTACAAAATTGATGGAGTAGTAACAACCAATGCAGTATAAACAATTGAGAGGTGGCTTCACATACAATGCCACTTGCGGCTACTCACTGAACTAGAGTGAAAGCCACGATAGATTTAAGAGTCTGCTTGTAATTTTGTCCAGATTAAAAAAGGTATTGGATCATTTGTTGCCTGGAACGTACCTGTACTACTATACGTGCTTTTCAACCATTTTCCTCATCTTTGTTGTCGTTATCACAACATTTCAACCACTGTACAGTACAGTTTTCTTTGAGGTACATTAGAATGTTTTTGCAATATTATGCCAGGGAGATAACCATGACGGACACAGTAAAAAATTAAAGCTTAAATTACGCAGCCAATTTAGAACAAATCAAAACCTATTTACTTTGTATTCACATGAGTTTGTGAGGAGAAACAATGTTGGAAATGATAGAGAAAAACTTCTCAATCATTTTTTTATAATCAATTTCAAATGTTTATTTATTTTAGAGTTACAAATATGAAAATCTGTTTATGTTGTTAAATGTGACCCCAATCCCAACCTTAAATCATATCCTTTCTAGTTAAATTCAATAAAATACAATTTCAAATGTTCGGAATTTTCAGCTTATATTTGTTCCGTGTAAATTCAACAGCAGCAGCTAATCATGTATAGCAACTATCTTGGTTACCTCACTTGCATAATATATAGCAAAAACGTTTTAATGTACCTATTCCGAACAATTGCCCAGTTTTCTTTCTCTATAAAGTGCTGTTACTATCATACATTAATTCTTCAAGACTGATTTCCTTCTCCATAACATCATTAGGCAACTACAGTAGGTTAGATGATGAAAATATCGAAAGTAAATTTGTTGAAGACTGACACTTCAAAAATATGGTGAAAATAAAACTAAGAGTTAAATATAATTCCACAGTATGCCAGCAACCATTATATAAAACTGCAATATGAATTTATTCAGAAAAAAAAAGATGGAAAGACAGTCAGTATGTTAGTGGTAGGCCTATGGTTAGTGTAACCTAGGGTGGTAACTCATGGTGTCACCTCCCCCCTTCCAAGATATCTAAAATTTTGGCAATCTTCTTGTACTAATACAATGCATTATTTATCATGATTCTCCCATATTGTTGAATGTGATTGAAGCCTACATTTATTAAAATTCTATTCATCTTAAGGTTTCAATTTTTCAGTTCTGACTTTGGGGAATAATGTGAAGAAAATTAGTATGGGTATCATGGAAATGTTTTATTCAGTATTTAATGAAGAAAAGTATACAATAAAACTAGAAAATACTCAGAGAGTGAGTACCTTTGCCAAGGTCATTGTTAAGGGAAGTAACTGTGTATGGATTTACCCCCAAATTTAGTTTTATTTTCCGTGGTCAATTAACCACCCTTGAAAAATTTCATCAAAATTCATCAAGAACCTTTGGAGTCATAATGTGGACAGTAATTACAAAGAAAAGAAAAAAATTTCAGGCAGTCATTTGGTGTCATTGCCTCTGATGGTATCAACTAGAGCAGGCTGCCTCTTTCACCCTTGCCCTTGTCTGCCATTGCAGAAAGTTGCCTTCAATAGAAGCAAATGTTCATAGCAATGTTAGTTTGTGGGAAATATGATTTCCAAGGCTTTGTATGATAAAAATACAGAGTTGTTTCTGGTTTGACAGCAGACTTCTTCATTCAAGATGTTTACAGCCAAAGACAGAAAGGCTTTCTTGTTGCAGTTTGATTGACTTCAGCTACATGGATCAAGTGCTGGAAAAGAGAGTGGATATTATTTGTGGGGAGATTCCACCTTATACATGCCATTCTTCTTCATTTGGGCTAAAGTTAGGGCTTCCTGCGATGTGTGTCTTTCATCACGTCAACTCATTGAATGCAGTAATTAGAGTTGTTTCCTTCTGTTTTTGTGATATTTATCAATTTTTCTGAAGTTACAGAACATTTACTAAATATTAGTAGAATATCCATACTTCGCATAAATGGACCACCATAGCCCATAAGTGTACCAGAACAAATTGAGCTAAAAATTATCTAATATTATCTTAAGAAAATTGATCTTTTATCTAAAATTAACGAGAAATAAAGATATACCAGCAAAAGATTTTGGCGTTGTTGGTCCAAAATTACAATAGAGACCCCAAAAAGTACTTTTCAAAGTTGAGGCCCAAAAATGTAACCAGGAGCACCCAGAGACAGACACACAAATGAGCAAAGAGAGAAGAATCTGCAGCCCACTAGACTGGTTGGTCAGTAAGGCCATTTGCATGGCTTCAGTGATATGATAACATAGCCCCAAACCTTAGAGATCATTCTTTCCACAAACCAATACATATCCATATTTTACATCAAGTCTGCTTTGTTAATGGTGACTTATATAACTGACTTATATGTTTTTCATTTTAATGATTTTCAAGTTTTTTTTTTTCATTTTTCCCTGAACAATTTTTATGTTTGTGGTGTGTAGATATTTCTCCAGTTACTAAATGTATCTGAGAAAAATAATAATTTCATTCATAGTCAAAAGGAACAGTGAGAAACAGGGGGTTGTACCCAAACAGCTGCTGGGCTGTTCTCAAACAGATGTTTTTTATTAAAATGCTCCACAAAAGATACAAGATCAACAGGGGAGGCACTTAATGACTCCTTAGGGTCCCTTAAAATGACACCCTTGTCTGTGACAGGAGGAGGACGCTTACATTCAAATTATGTATTAGGTTGTTTCTATTCAAAAAATGATGTTTCAACTGTAAGATGAAGGCTGATATAAACAACCGCAAATAAACCCCAGTAATCATTTGAACAAATTATGACCCATTTGAAGCAATAACCCTTTTCCAACAATCTAATGATAATAGAGAATTTTATAGAGACAGCCTATGTTTAGTAGGCATGAATTCAGTAAAAGTATGAATTATGACTTCCCTATTATTGAACCTTTTATTATGGATATGAAAAAATGATAATCTCTAGCAGAAATGTCAGGTGACTATAAAGGATGCTTATATCCTAATTCTCTAAGAACAGATGAGATGTTTGGTCTGTACCATTGTTGTCGGGCATTTTATTCAGTTCATGTAGGTCCCATTCATCATTAGGAACAGGTTTGGGACCTCCCTCAAGGTTTGATTAGTAGCTATATTTCCTGCCATGAACTTATTGAATCAACACTTGACAGTGTGCACTATAGTAGTGTTCAGTCCAAATGCTTTGTTGATATTATCAGCGGTATCATGTCCCCTTTTCAGATTGCACTAAAAAGTTAATTTACCCCCCCCCTGCTTGAAATCCATAATGGCCCCTACAAACTCAGAAAATAAAAACAGATATTGTGAGAGTTCAAATACCTCAAATATTTGTGATCAGTACTTTATATAGAAATAAATATTTATACATGAATTATAATTGATAAAAAAAGGTATTGCTCATAAGTATTTGAACAAGCACAAAATCTGTTTTGTTTTTCCCTGAGATTGCAGAGGTCATTATGGATTTTGAGCAGAGGGGGTAGGATCAAAATTAACTTATTATTAATGTCAGTTAACCTATTTGATCCCCTTGATCAATTCTGAACAAGATTTTAGAAGGATAGAAACAAAATCTTGCTTTTTTTTTTTCATTTAACTATTTAATTCAATTAAAAAAAAAAAAAAATTCTGAGAAATTTAGCACCCAGAACCACAAAACAGGAATGAATTCATGCTTAGTTATATTAATTGCAAAAAATTTGATTCTTCTTGCATAATGTTTCTAACTTCCCAAACCAAGCAATTAGAGGCAAAATGACTGTTCAAATATTTATGACAGATACTGAAGATAGATACAGAGAGGAAGTCACTCATTGTGATCACTTTGGGACAGGCTCTTTTAGATAACAATAACTGGCCGATAACATCAAGCAACAGACATAAAAATAGGAACAGTTTACATTCATTGCAATGAATTTGCTCTCGCTTAGTAAAGTCCAAATTAAGGATCCATGACTGTGGTCTAGGGAAATAGGTTTGAAAGCATTTTCTATGTCCCTCGAACATGCTGATCAAAATAAGCTGGGGTAACCCTCACAAAAATTTAGCCATAGCCCATAGGGTGCCTCTTCATAAAGGCTGCTGTTTGGTAATCCTTGGCCTGACAGGTATGAAATATAGTAGTTAAACTACCTTTGCCATTTGAGCAAATTCACCTTGAACATGTTCAAAAACAGGAAGTCAAACACATTGCTACAAGATTACACAAAATTGCCTCAAAACTTTGGACTTGATGGCAGCGTCATTGAGACTTTGGTCATCAAAGAAATTCTCCAGGCAGAATTTAGCAGCAAAATCAGCTTTCATGTTCACATCCATAGCAATAAAACCACAATAGTTAATGACATGAAGGCAGTAGGAGCAATCATCTGTTGGGGTATAGACAATGACAATTTGTTAAATATTGTAGCTCAAAAAAGTTGCGCAAGTGTCTTGGGAGAGAAGCCAGTTACTCCACTACCCTAGATTGATCAACTGGTAGATACTGATGAGCAATCACTTCTGCTTTGAAAATCAGTAAGATGGCTTAGGTCTCCAACTGCGACCCTGTTTAATGGGCCCATTGAAAACTCAGCTATAAAAAGCAGATGTTCTATCCTAAAAGCTTTGATAACAAGACAGAGAACATCTTTCCAAACTCAGTTATCAGTAACAATGCATGGCCAGACAAGAAGTGGAGAGATAATACACTTGTTACACTGTTTGGAAGTTGGCATAATCTTCATAAAATATGGGCAAAACATGAAACAGAAAGAAAGCAAGATTTGCCCAGATGAAATAGCAGAGAAATATCCAACAACAGTAATAGTGGATAATGACAACTTAAAATTTAATAGGTAGGACAACTTTACATTGTACCAATATGATATATGTACAACCAGAACATGTAGCAATTAGCACTACATGTGATGATCACTTTTGGGTTAAAATGACAACAGTCTGTCTACAATTACTGGGAACTTCGTATAAAAGAGATGGCTGTAGTCATCAGACTTCTTCGTGCTAACAGTGGAACAGATGCTATTTAAAGCTACTTTGGTCAAGGAAAGAAAGCCATATTCAAGAGAGTAAACAAATCAAATAACTCTAGGTCTCTTTTTTCATCCGTTGGAAAGACGCCTCAAGTTTCTGACAGGACAATGATAGATTTAGAGGTGTTCGCAATCAAATGAATGTAAAATGGCAATATGAGTAAAAGCTTGGATGAAGTATGAGCAAAGCAATGGTCTAAAATGAAAGGAAAAATCAACAGCCAAGGCTTCCATCAAATGAAGAATCCTATTATCTCAGAGATTTACATGTTGCGTAACAAGCGTAAGCGTGGCTCTACTTTGACATGTCTAATGCTCCATCATCTCAATTACAATACGGATGGGAAATGTGTACCTAAACAGTATAGATTTGCAGCCCTTCCTATAGAGCTAAAAATAAGGAGAGTGTACAACCCCATAGATTCTGATGCAAGCGATGAAACTGTGACAGGTGATGAAAAGAATGAGAGTGAACATGAAGAAATTTAGTGCAAGGATGCAGGGCAAGACATTCCATCTGAAAGTTAACCCTTTAGTTCTATTTTGTTCTGTTCTTTGAATGAAATGTTTATCCAGATTTAAGAGTTGGTTAGACATGAATTTATGGATTGTTATAGTAGAAAATTTTTATCGTACCCCTTTATGCTTTAGAGGATGTTTTTTGCTTATTTGTTGCATCCTACAAAATTAACAAATAAAGTCATGTAACTAAGTTCCAAAAATAGGAGAGGATTAATTTTATTAGGTTTTATTACAGTTGTTGTTAATCTCTATCTCTCTACAACGTTTGAAGCTAATAACCTATTTTAGTGCTTCGTTAGGGACAGCAAAAAGCAAAATGTTAGAAAAATGTAAGATATTGAGTGAAAATTGTAGTAATCTTTGGTCTGATGATGTAAAATATGGTAGGTTAACCCATACAAAGGCCCCCAGAAGTCATACAAAGGGTCTAAAATGTATAACTATATAGCATATTGGTCAGATGTTAACACAATAATGAAGTTGGATGTCATTAATTTTTATTTAATTATAATTTTCGGTGTTTAACTACCATATTTTATGCCAGACAGACTAAGAATTACCAAACAGCAGCCATTGTGAAAAGTTTCCATGTGGGCTATGCCCAATTTTTTCCCAGTTGATTTTGATCAGCATGTTGTAGGGATCTAGAAAATGCTTTCAAACCTATGTCCCACAGACAGCAGTCGTGTATCCTGGATTTTTGACAACTGTTATAAATTCATTATTATAAACGACTTTACATCTTAAAAATCAATATGAGCAATATAAATATCTTATTACAGTTTTTAATTTATTTTAGATAAAGTGTTTGTGACTGACTAATTTTGATAACAATAACCATTATATAATATTATCTGTGATTATGATAAATGGTTTCCTCTGTATATTTAAAGAGAGAGAGAGAGATAAATAGAGAGATGCACACTTATAGATTATCATTATTTGGAAGCAATTATGTGAACACGTGTCTTTGAATTTCTCTTGCAGGAAATGAACAATTATGATTGACACTAACCCTGGCAATTTCAGCCACCATGGCTGAACTTTACACCATGCTGTCATCATTTAAAAGATTAAAAAGCTTCCTGCTTCATCTTTTACTTTTGCAGTTTTTGTCCTTGGCATTTGACAGACACCACAACACACTGTAAAAGGACAAGCATGCAGAAAGCAAACCAAAGTCTTCACCACCCCACCCTCACCAAACAACGATTCCAATGGACAAACCAAGAAGAATGCAGAGGGAAAGGGGGGGGGGTTCAAAGTTCAAGAAATTAGTCCCCACCATTCTTGTTACAGGTGCCAACTAAAGTCTGCCAATGTCACACCAAGTAAATGGTGCAAACAGAAATAATAGGCCACTTCACCCAAAGAACGCAAGCTAATTTGACTTCATGTACACAAAGTCATTTTAAAGACTTTCAACAGTACAGATGGAGAAAAGAAAAACACCAGTAAGAAATTAAACTGAATTAGCTTCCTGTAAAAAGCTTAGATTGGGACAAGGGCCCCGATTAAAAGATCATGGATCTTAACAGATGTTTTCCTCAATTCATACCTTATTTTGAAATTATCACCATCAAAGACTCTTGGATCTCATTAGATTTAAATATCTGGTGGGGGTGGGTTTGCAAAAGATTTCAAGTACCCACATTTTTTTTAAAAATCTAGATTATTTAGTGGATTTTTTATTTCAAATATGGAAATGTTGAAACCCGAGTACTTTGCAATCAATTGTAAAATCACCCCTTGGAGTCATCTTCTCATATTCAGGAGAGGATTCCTGGTGGATTCTCTACTGGATTTTTTCTTTTTTCAGTTTTTAGAAAATTAATTTTTACAAACTAATATGCCAAGATCACTCTCTGGGGTGCTATTAGCTCAAGATGTCCTCGAGTTATGTGATGACAAACATTTGGTAAATTAGATTAAGAAATACAATCATCTCAAAGTTTCATAAGATAAAAACCAATGGCGAAGATTGTCTTGCTTCCTTTCACCCTTTCAAGACTAACCTAAAGATGTTTAATGCTTGAATTTTCTATATTTAGAAGGACCAAAATTATGATGGGAAAAATTCGTTCCAGAAGACATTTTTTGTTGTTTAGATTTTACCATCACTAAGAACACATATGAATATACGAAAATAGCATTCAGGATATGTTTTGCAGCAGGCTGTTCTCTCTCCCACATCTCAGTCTCCTATAGCGCCAACAAACCCCAACCTCCGACAACTCAGCCTAACAAAGCATCACCATTTTGAGGGGACTGGGAAAGCTCAAAAATTTTTCCCATATAAATTAATGAGAATTGCTTCTTTGATTTACACCATTTTGGCTTGCGAAAGGTTTTTATAGGAAGGCTCTAATTTCGCATAGCAGGGAAAATCTGTGATATTAAACTTTGGTACAGGGCACCCAGAAATTGCTACAAAAACAAATACTAAACCCCTGAATACAACAACGGAATAATAATTTGTGTGTAAGAATGGCTAATTTTGGCAGAGTATATACATGGCCTATAGGCCCCTAGGCAATATAACAAGGAAAACTATAGGGACAATATGGCCTCATTCAAAATGTCTCCTGAGACAAGGCTGAGCCAGATGTTACAATAAAACATAATATATCTGTACCGTACATAAATCAATAGTCTCTGTGTGTACCAGAACTGATTATCTAAAATTATCTAAAAGAAAAAAAATAGATAAAAACAATAAATCTTTTATCTGAAATTATCTAGAATCACCAGTTCCAAATATGGACATTGTTAGTCCAAAATGATCATAGAGACTGCAAAAAGCACCAAAAAATAAAACAAAAAACAAAACCAAATGTTTCTAAATGGTGTTTAGTGGTGCATTCACGTAATTTGTCAAGGTTCTAGGACCAAAAATATGACCAGGAGCACTGGAAAGACACACACACATGGATTGACACAGACACTCAAAGAGAGAAGAAGCTGTTGCTCACTTGGCTCGTTGGTCAGACCGAGACAGAAGAAGCTGTAGCTCACTTGGCTCCTGGGTCAGACCGAGAGAGAAGAAACTGTAGCTCACTTGACTTGTTGGTCAGAAAGAGAGAGAAGAAGCTGTAGCTCACTTGGCCCGTTGGTCAGACCAAGAGAGAAGAAACTGTAGCTCACTTGGCTTGTTGGTCAGAAAGAGAGAGAAGAAGCTGTAGCTCACTTGGCTCCTGGGTCAGACCGAGAGAGAAGAAACTGTAGCTCACTTGGCTTGTTGGTCAGAGAGAAGAAGGTGTAGCTCAGTTGGCTCATTGGTCAGACCATTCGTAGGGTAATAGTGATTTGATAAAAGGTTAGGTTTCTCTTCCTTTATTCACTATCATATAACAATCAATCATAAATCTATAACATATAAAAAAATTAGATGAAAAACATAGAATAATCAAATCACTTTGCTTAAATGTCTTTCCTCTTCGGTCATATTGTGCAATCTGATTTCTATGTAGGTTTCATATGAAGTTGAGGTCATTGTCTGTGATTGTAAAAGCCAGGGAAAATATCATTTTTCCGATACGTCTGTCCCAGTAAAATAAAAAAGTGACAATATTAATTTATTTAATCTAGGTATTGTCATATGGATGTGTTTAGCAGATTCCCGTGAACTTTGTCACACATTACTGATGGCTTGGGCCAAATCTACTTTTATAATACACAGCATGTATGTCTATATGTTTTGTCTGCAACATTTGCCAAGGTAAATAAATATTAAATGCAAATTATAGAGTAGTTTATCTTATTCTTTTGGGGCAAAAAGTTTCATTGAAATCAACTCATTGTTACATTTTACAGTAAAAATCTAAAGGCTCTTTGTTCTTGGCTATGCCAACTTAACTATCATGTTACACTTTATTTTTTAAATCTAAACATAATCGTTTGAACACAAATGCATCATTTTATAGTGTTTAGGCAAATAATTTTTAGATGATAATTTTCAACAATCTTTCTTCTTATCAATAACATAAATACAAAAATTGTTACAATATGTGGTTTGCTAGTTTTGGGGCATGTTATCAATGAAATGATGCTTTATTGTCAAAAGTCTATTGAAATCTGCTTGAAGGTTCCATGGGAAAAAAACGAATGAAAAAAAAAAAATCATTGAAATGTCCAAAAAGTATTAAAATTGTTTTATTCAGTATAAACTGGCTATCCTATACTCACAAACTTGGCAAAATTGGGGGAAAAAAAAAAAAAAAAAAAAAAAATTTTTTTTAATTTCAAAAATTGGAGATAAAAGAAAAAAAAGCATGATTTTTTTCTTATGTATTTTTATAAGATAGCAGCACTGGAAGTAAGCCGATGACATCAGACTTTGCCAATCTATTGCAAAATTTAAATGCAACCGTCATTTTCTGACAGCATAGTCTCAAATAACTATTTTCCTTCTTTAAATAAGAATTTTTCTTCTCCTTTTCCTACCGAAGTGTTAAAAGTGGAATTGATAAAATCAAACCAACCAGAAAGGTGTCAAGTGTGATCTTAGATGAGATTTCAATGAGAGTAATATGTGCTGACTTCAGGAGTGGTTTGTACCATATCCTATTTTTGCTACTAAACCATATTTTTCACCTTGGAATAAATAAACAGACTGATCTGGTTATTCACACAATGTGACCAACATCTTTTGGCAGCATACCTTGTTGGGGATGATCAATCAAAAACATTCGATAAGAGGTGATGAATGAATGAATGACTTTTCTCGCATTTTCACTGTAAGTTTGAATTTTCCAAAAATAAGCATGAATACTGAAGGACACAAGTGAGTGATCAATTTAGTATGAAGATACATTAAAAAATGAGCCCCCATCAAAAATCTATAGGGATTTTTTTTTGTTATCTGTAAATGCTCAAATTTTCAGTTCTCCATCTCCAACAGCGTGGCCTGTGCCAATGACAGGTATGTATATATATATATATATATATATATATATATATAGCCAGCCAGACCAACTTGAAAACTGAAGAAACCTATGTTGACAGTTTTGATTGATAGTTTATCTAATAAATCTCATATATATATATATATATATATATATATATATATATATATATCCAACAATGGCACCAGACACTTACTCAGCCACCATCAAAAACCTCTTAAATATCTGAGCATTTATGAATAAAGATCTTGAACTCATTCAAATAGTTGACTCAAAACTAAATCTGAGTGCAATTTTTACCCCATAGAATGAGTAAATAAATAAATCAAATAAAATCACCCTTGTGTCTTATATAGAAAGGTTAGAACTTTTTATTAACTAATATCTAACATTGACTTCTTACCTACTATCTTGCAGGAAGTGGGGGCAATATCTGCCAAAACTATCAACAATGGGTACTTCATTGAAGAACCCAACAAATGAACAAATAGACAATTATACAATGAAGAAATGATTATATAATCCAACAGAATAATTATGATTATTTCTATTATTATTCCGACTATCCTCATCTTGGTTGTTTTTTATACAATGTTTCGACCACTGTACTCTACGGCCTTCATCAGGTATCATGTGGTAGGTGTGGGGAAGTAACGAACGATCTCTGGGGATCTATGTTGTGAGACGTGATGTCCATCGGTTGTCTTTCATTCTTGCAACATGGCCTGCCCATTGCCATTTGAGTTTTTTAATAGTTTCTATGATGTCACGGACACCCGTTTTCTTCCTTATATACTGTACTGTCTTATGATCTCTCCATGTAAGGTTAAGCGTGATTCTCTCATGCGCACGTTGCATACTTCTCAGCTTACAGGTCTATCTCTTGGTTAGGTTCCATGTTTCAACTCCATAAGGGACTATCGGGAGAATACATTGGTTGTATACTCTTCTTTTTAGGATTATTGGGATCATCCGGTTCTTGAAAGTTAAGCTTGCTCTGCCAAAGGCTGGCCATCCCAAAGTGATTCTTTGCTTGATTTCCTCCTCTTTTGAGGGTCTCATGGAGATTCGTTGTCCTAGGTAGATGTAGTGGTCTACCTTCCCCAGTTTTGCATTTTCTATCTTGACAGTTATGTTCTTATTCTCAACGTGATTATTGCACATGATTTTTGTTTTACTGAAGTTCATGTGTAGGCCAACTTTTTTGCTTTCTTTGTTTAGATCATCTAGCATTAGTTGGAGGTCGTGTAGGTTCTCTGCGAAAAGGACGATGTCGTCTGCAAATCTAAGGTTGCTCAAGTATTCACCGTCTATTTTGATCCCTCTATTTTCCCAGTCCATGTTCCGGAAGATCATTTCTCTCTCTCTCTCCATATATATATATATATATATATATAGATATATAGATATATAGATAGATAGATATATAGATATATATATATAGATATATATATATATATATATATATATATATAGATAGATAGATAGATAGATATAGATAGATAGATAAATAGATAGATAGATAAATAGATAGATAGATAGATAAATAGATAGATAGATAGATAAATAGATAGATAGATAGATAGATAGATAAATAGATAGATAGATATAGATAGATAGATAAATAGATAGATAGATATAGATAGATAGATATAGATAGATAGATAGATATAGATAGATAGATAGATATAGATAGATAGATAGATAGATAGATAGATAGATAGATAGATAGATAGATAGATAGATATTATATATAAGAATCAGTAACCACTGCCAGAGGACAATACAGACTACTAAAAATGAAATACCTAAAAAATGCTTTAAATCTAAAGAAAATATATCGTTTCTCAGAATGATGATGCAAATCCACACAGTTAAATCATCTGAGATCAAATAGTAAGGTTGGGATATTTTACCACATCCTCTCAACTCGGAAAGATATCCCTTCAATCAGATCACAGGTAAATTATCTTAGTAAAAAACCTTGGAAAATGGAAACTACTTCAATTTGGCATTATCAACACTACTTTTCATGCCTGCCATACATGCCAGCGAACGTTTGACAGAAAAGCTATACGTGACGAGAAAAAAAATGTTGAAAAATTATATAAGAATTACATTTATTGTAATAAGTACTTATCCCATTCATAAGAATGGATAAAGAACTGTTACATTTGACTAACTGGAGTAAGCCAACACTGACTCATTGCAGCTGCCCGTCCACATCTCCAGGAGACCCTCAAAAGAAGAAGAAATCAAGCGAAGAGTCACTCTAAGATGGCAAGCTTTCGGCAAAGCAAGCTCAACCTTCAAAAACAAAAAGATCCCAATAATCCTAAAAAGATGAGTATACAACCAATGCTTCCTCCCGATAGTCATTTATGGAGTAGAAACATGGAACCTAACCAAGAGGCAAACCCGCAAACTGAGAAGCATGCAGTGTGCGCATGAGAGAATCATGCTCAACCTCACATGGAGAGATCACAAGACAGCACGGTACATAACAAAGAAAACGGGAGTCTGAGACATCATAGAATCTATTAGAAAACTTAAATGGCAATGGACTGGTCATGTTGCGAGAATGAAAGACAACCAATGGACATTCACGGCCCACAACATGGATCCCCAGAGACCACATGCGAAACCAAAACCAACAAAAAACAAGATGGCAAGATGAACTAGACAAATTCAGAAAATACTGGTCCCGCGACGGCCATGATAGAGAAATGTGGTGGATCCTGGGGAAGGTCTATGTCTAATGATGGGTGTTAAAAGACTAATGATGATGATGGAATCCAGGCTCATCTTGCTTCCCACATAAAAGTCTGTCACTGTAATTTTTTCCATATATGTTGAAGACCCGCTTCATCTTGCAATCATCAGGGCAAACACGCCTTGCAGATTGATGCACGCATACACTCAGGGCCTCTTTCGACCAAATAAGTCTGTCATTTTCTCAGTTACAGAATATTTATATACGATCTTGATTTTTCTTTCAGGCAATAACTGTAGCGTCCTTATCAGCATTCTTTCCTTCTAGAATTCCAGATACTTCCAACAGAGAATAGAAGAATTGGTTTTACAGAGGTTTTTGTCACTGCAAATAATGGGGATTATCTTCTTGACAAATAGATTTAACATTTGTTGCATTTGAATGGGTTCTTATTCTGTCTCCAAAAAGCAACACAACGTTTCAAACAACATTTTTTTTGCATGGTTCCAAACATTCATTACCGGTCAGATACATGAATAAGGGGGAAAATTTTAAATGTACAAATGTTGAGCTATTTCTCGGAAAATTTAAATCTAGCCTTTTTATTTACTGGTTATTTTTTACCTGTTTTTTTCCTGCAAAATAATAAGAATATTTCTCAATCAAAAACAAATTCCTGGATCTACCTTAGAAGTTAATCAATTAAACGGCTTGAAATTTAAATTCATTGATCATTTTTCGAAATATTGTGTCTGGGAACAAACAGACAGGCACAAGTGATTGCATATACCAATTCAAACTTTGTTGGCAGAGGTAAAAAAAATTAAAAAAATAGAAAAAAATAATCAACCAGAAAGTCAAATCAAGGAAATTGAAATTCCAGGGGAACCAGACGTACAACAGAGAGCACAGTTCTTGGAAATGGAATAATGCCGACTCCCAAAACTTTTGGACAGAGTTCAAGACTGAACAATCATGCCATCCCTGTTTGTCTGTAAGCACCTCCCAGTTTTGCCACGTACTTCTTCCGGAATCCCTCCACCTCATTTTGCTTGACTCTTGCTGACAGGTAGCTTCACCTGAAACACTCTAATGTCCAATCTCCTGCCAGCACTTTGGCCAATATTTATGTTAAATCTCTCAACTGACCCCTGGACTGTTTGTCTCCTGCCAGGTTCTGACCTGATCAGGAATTGGCAACCAGCCATTTTTTTTATTATTCTCGACACCTAACACCCAGGGTAGGTCAGCTGGAAGTTTAAAAGTATCAAATCAATTAATTAAACCCACTCTATAAAACAAGAAGGTCTGCCTTGTGGCCGAGATGATTATGTATTTCTTGCAGGTAATAGAAGTTGGTGTTCGAGCTCCGGATTCTGCATGGTGATTTTCCAAAGGAAGGCAGACACCTCTTCCATTTAGAAGATCGTTGTAACTCAGCTAATAAATAAGCATTCTATTCAGATGAAAACAAACCAATTCAACCACACCCTCAGATATATCATACATACATTTAAATACCTCGACCAAGATTTCATTTTATTTTACAAGTCATTAGTACGCCTAATTTTAAAATTTGTTTCAACCACATGATCTCCCAGATAAAAGTATGACATAGATCGAGTGGAACATTTGCAACGCAGAAACAATGAAACCCAACACCTAAAATACACTGAACCTGGAAGCTCTGAAGTACAGACGAGCCCATGCTGATATTCTTGAAACATTCTGCATCATCTCAGGACCTCACATTCAGAACAAATCCACACATCATGCCCAAACAACTCCATGGTACAACCAACACTTAGCGAACAAACACCAGGATATAGCTGTGAACTGCAAGTGCACGAAGTGGAAGGGGTACTCTATGGATGCCAGGGTGACCACTCAGCCAAACAAGCCTTGCATCAAAGAATATCAAATAAATCCTTGAAAAGGATATTGGTCAAGAAAATCTTGAACTAATGAAAAAAAAAAATTCATCTCAAACAAAACCTGCAGATGGTGATGAATACTCCTCCTACTGGAGTACCTACTTGGCTGAAATAGTGATACAAAATTAAAATTCATAATTACTCTAGAGATGCCCATCATATGACAGTGTTTTGGTAGGAGTAATATCCTATCATTCATGGTTATCCATACTTCAGCTGTCCCATGTGACATTTGTAAATATTATCAGGCTTTCATCTCAAATGAATAAGGAAAGGTGATTCAATACTCATTTGACATTTAAACCAAGTTGGCAGGTAACAGACACTCAATTTCAAACAAAAGTATTTTTCACTTTATTTCAAGTAAAATGAAAGTAATATTTTTTTTTCCAATTCACTTAAGTAATCGTTCAACCAAGTAATTCTTATCAAATCCTTTACTTCCATAACAGCAGCATTATTTTGGGAAGATTTTTTATTTTTCTGTCAGCTGACATCAATCATGGCTTAATAAATGTGAATTTTGGATGACAAAAATTGACATTAACGATATTCGAAAACTTGCTTTAAGTACGGAAAATAATTTTCTTTTTTTCATGACTGACTTCATGATATTTCCTAATAATTAAAACAAATTAAAACTTCAAAGAACATATTTTGATTTTTACAATACATTTTTAAAAAAGCTGTGATCATAGCCACTATTTGTAATGTTTTTTTAATACCTACCTAGTTGAGGTGAGCAAGATATGAATTATACCATTTCATGCAAATGTATTTTGGGGTCATGTATGTAAAATATGAAAGGTTTATGTGGTCTACACTCTTAGGAATGAACGAAAACATAACATGACAGGTTTTATACATTACAAAGCAATGAGCACTGGCTTTTATATATATTTGCTACTTAATACCAGTGAATGGATATATTTGAGTATTTAAGGAACTTTTCACTAAGGAAAAAAAAACACCAAATTTGTTACAATAGAAGAGTCCATAGTTCAAAATGGTCAAAAGGAGGTGCTTTTATCAGCAAAATTTTTTACCCCTGAGAGATTGGGTCAAGTGTTACAGACAACAAACTAAGAAAATCACACCTTTCATTATATAAGTATAGTAACAGCATGAATCAGACCATTTATACTGGAAGATCAGATGAGGATTGAACCCACAAACAACAGCCAGCAAGATTAACTTGCTGATCATTGCTACACAACATCCGTCCTGATCTGTTTATCTACTCGTCAATTCCAGTGGGAAAAATTCCCTGATATAAATGGATTAAAATTTTTTCTTTCTTAAAAAAACACTTTTACCAGGAACAGTATATAGTTTGAAACAGTGGGCAGAAAGTATTTTTTACAGCAAATTTTAAACCCTGACCAGTCCAGTGTTACAACTAGCAAATCAAGAAAAATCACTGTTCATTATTAGAGTAGATATTTTGTCCTGGTCAAGGTTGACAATGGGGGGGTAACAGCTTTTTTCTGCTATTGTGAGAGTTGTTTGCACAAGTCCTTACTCACTCATCCCTTATAGCACAATTTCAACAAGATATCTAGAAATGGTACAGAGCACAGGAAAAGTGGATTCATGCTCTTTCCAAGGGTATTTGTACATCATGAACATAAGGAATGTTAATGTCTATCTGCTTCTCTGCTTCCAGGTGTGAGGATTGTGGGCGTTACTTATATGAACTAGAAAGCACTCAGAGAGCGCATACCTCTGCCAATGTCATACACTAACTCAATCTGAAAAAATTTCCTGGATCTGCTCCAAAATTTAATTACTTCCTTAGCCCGTGGCTCATCCTTCCACACAATTTCAGAACATTTAGATGTATTGGGTGGACAGACATGAGCAAGTACATAGATGTATAGGGGAAAGGGAGAAAAAAAAAAATGGAGAATCCGGATCTGCCCCAAAATTTATTAACTTTTTCCTTACCCCATGACACACCCTTGAAATTAATTGAGAACTTTTGGAAATATTGTGTGGACAGACATTGGCAGAGGTGAAATAGAGAAAGATCTAACATGGTAGCAGCTGGAGACCCAGTGGTGCGACTTCTGCTTTATGTTGTGTGAGTAAGTAGTAGCACTGATTGACTGCTTCTCAAGATGACGTCACGGCAAGCATTAAACAGGTCCCAAATCCTTGTTGACAAAGACGGATTTTTGGAGTGGGAAGATGACTTAAAAGTGTGGGAACTTTTCACAGATCCAAATGAGAAGAAGAGAGGTCCAGATGTGATTGTGTAAAGGACCTCAAGCTGGAAGATATTGGTACAAATCAGGGAGTGATAAGAATTGGTTGATAAATTAGACAAGGTGTTTCTTAGACCAAAAAAAAAAATCAGACTTTTATCGCTTTTGAGAATTTCCATAATTTCCACAGGACATCTGCTGAAAATATGGCTGATTTCTTGGCACAATTTAAATATGTCTGTCGCTTGTTAAACAAGATATTGTGTTGCCCCAGGGTGTTTTGGCATTCCTCTTTGAAGGTATCTAATACCTCAGAATTGAAAATGAAAAACTTGCTTGTACCACTTGTCTTTCTATGACCTATGAGAATATAAAAACTTGCATCATGAAGATCTTTAGGTAACCTACTTCGAATAATAGTGCGGGTAATGCTCCAAGTGTCAAATCTGAGTCAGTTTTTAAAACTGAACATGAAGATGCACTCCAGTTTAGCAGGCTTAGCAGTTATAACAGAGGCAAATGATATGCTTCTTACAGTTCTTTTAATGCTAGAGGAGCTGTGGGTTATACCAGTCCTGATAGTGATAGGAAATCTAATTCTGAAACAGTAAAGTTATGAGTGGGTATTATTGTGGTTCATCAAAGCATTTTGCAAGATATTGTAGTCAGTTGCAAGATAACAGCAGTCTCCAGGAAATACGATATCAATATTGATTAGGAAGTCTTTTGGAATATCTGTCTTGGACAGTGCTTGTATAATACTGGAACTATTACTGGTGAAACCTGGCTTGATGTTCATTGTGAACCATTGAGTGAATCTTGTTCAATCATCAAAGGCTGATAGTAGGTTTTGGTTTGGTGATAGAATAGAAATAACATCTCTAGAAGTTAATTTTCCTGCCATTATCACAAAATAAAAAAGTAATGATTTAAGCAAATGTGGAAAATGAAATTCTCTACCATCTAAATAAAGTATCGATGAGAAGAGTTCAGTTGAATCTAAATTCTATTAATGATACTGCAGAAGTATTAGATCAGAAAGTCAAGTGCCACTTCTGCACATTAGTGCAATTAAACAGTTTGATTAAATATAAACAGAGGGGGCTTCTTATTGTGATCACTTTGAAACAGGGTCTATTAGATAATAACAGGATGATGACATTAAGCACAGGATATGAAAATTGGAACAATTTGTTATAAACAAGTTTACGTAAAAAGAAATTATCATAATTAACATAAATGATTTTTATATAATTACTAGCAGAGATACCAGGCATTGCCCGGGGAAAACAGAACTTCAAAATAGACAGAGCATTGAAAAATGTCTTTTTATTTCTTCTTATCCATACAACAAATGGAAAAAAAGACATGAATCTTTAATTCCAATCTGCACTGTTTACTCACTGCCATTGTAGATTGAAGGCCTTACTCAAGTTATGATTTTTTTTTCAATCCCACCAAAAATTGAGATATGAGTGAATAGTAGTAAAAAGAATAATAATGATGGTTTACAATATCTCATACAAAAAAAGTAATAGAATTACTCACATTTTCATCATAAAATGACCTGATTTAGCAGTAGCACAGTCATGTGTCACTATGCTTCACCCCTTTATTATATGCTATTTATGACCAAAAAACACCAAAACTTGCTTAAGAATTGATTTTATTGTAAGAAATATGTGTAATCCTGGTATGAAATTTTTTTTCTTCTGATTTTTAGAACCAAAGATTGCCTAGTGAATTACTTCAGTTGACCTTGAAGATTAACCTAGGTGGGAAGTACATTCTTATTGATTCTGCATGCCAAATAGCAGGTCAATTTGCCTGGTAGTTTTAGCAGAGAAGAGGCATGAACAAACAAACAAAAGGCTCAAATATTCGTATGGATTAATTCATTTTAATTGAGATTTTTGTGACGACTAATTTTGATGAAAATAACCAACCAATAACATTATCTATAATTATGATAAACAGCTTCCTTTGTACTATAACAAAGTTTGTCTGGAAAGTATGCAGCAATTTGATATTAACAAAAAAATTTGTAACTAGGCCAATGACGCCTTAATCATTTTCAAAGCACACCTTTTGGGGCATCACATGCTCATCCAAGCATCCATTCCACACTTCGGGACTGTCATCAGCTGTCTTGTCGCATTCTCCTTGATCTCGTCCACAGTCTGAAATCCCTTTAGATAAAGCCAGACATCACAGGGAGCCAAATCTTGACAGTAGGGAGACTGACAGATCTGGTTGATGCAAACATTTTGCTAAAAAACCCAACATGGAGAATGGGTAGGAGCAGTCATTGCAAATGAGACAGTCACGAAATACACAAGCTCACTCAATAGTGTCTCACTGCCGACTCAGTAACGCTACAGAAGGCTGTCTCTGATTGGTTGCTAAGTTATATCAAGTCTGCGCAACTGGTTCTCTAGATATTGAAAATGACTGGATACTTTCCAAACAGATCTGTACGACTGACTCAAAATATAGTAATCTTTTTGTTATCTGGGGGATTTATGTCTTGTTTACTTTTTAGTTATACATAAATACTCTATACTATAGGATTTGGGATGTAATACCAAACAGCGTGGCAGTCATTAAAAACATCAAGACCATTCTGAACAAAGTGAACAGTATCAAGCCATATAAAATGCAAAAAAGATGTAATTAAGCTTATTCTTATTATCTATTTGGTGAAGTATTATAACACAATATTTTTATCATTAATTCAGATAAGTTATTACCTTCATCTTAATTTTTAGTTGCTTTTTGAAACATCTTCAATTCGGATCATGGCAACAAGTAAACAAATCATGGAGTCTCATGGGCAAATTGTTTAAAACAGCCAGGCGTATACTGGACTCTCTCTGGCTACAGAGTATGAGTTTGATTCTCACTTACTCTTTATTTCCAATCACGCTATTTACTCATTGCTATACAATGACAATCTGAGTCAAAGATGTAATAAGAAGCAACTAGAAATTAGGATGAAGGTTAAAACCTGTCAAAATTAATAATAAAAAGTAATTTAGTATTGGGTACCAAAAATGACTCATCGCTTCTAGCTGCCTTGCCTTTTTTTATCATTAAACTCACACGGGGAAGGATACCCAGAAAGATGAGTTGAAGGCAGGGGGCAACGTTCCTTCTGATTTTTTGCAGTCAGCGAGTGCAAAAAATTTTACATTGCCCTAATATTTCTCCGGTGACAAAAATATGAACTCACTTTTGAATTCAATGTAGGACATCAATATGTTTCTCAATAAAAACTCAGTGAGCTATCTACAGAATTTGAAATCTTTTGTGCGCACACATTGATTCCTTGTGCACAGCTTAGAGGAAACCATGGTGGAGTGGTTCAGACAAAGTCATGTACAAAAATAAAAGAGAAGCAACCAATCTAAACAACACTTCATACTATACATTGTGAACGTAGAAAAATGCTAAGGAAGGAAAATGGATTCAGTATCTCTGACTAACTGCTTGGTTGGCACAGAATCAAATGGGGAGCTAGCATCAAAAGTTTACAGATAAAACATCTGGAGAAATAATAACATGTCTTCCAGCGGGCGTAGAGAGATGAAAAGACAAGCAGAAGGAAATAAAACGTGAGATAACTGGTTGCTGATTAAAGAGATGAAACAAACCCTTAAAGCAGTTACATAATCTTTGAATCCAAAGTCAAAATTTCTTTTCCTTGTGGTTTTAAGAGGGCAAACTAAATTTCAAAAAATTTCTTTCAAAAAGAGAGGTCTGGTTAGTTACTCAATAGAAACTGTTGTGCAACAAATATCTTCTGCCAGCTTGGGGATAACAGATTAGAAAAATTGGAAAAAGGGGTGATTAATGGATAAGTTACTTCTCCCGCCTTGTCGGATAACTAAGAAGTTTTATTTTTCAAAATATAACAAGCAGGCCTAAACTTATATTGAAAATTGAACTCCCCCACCCCCGCCACTAAAAACCTATTTAGGGGGGAATTTATCAAAAAAAAAAAACAACTTTTTTTTCTAGACATAAGCAGAAAATGTTTAAACCTTCTGCCCTCTGGTTCCATTGATGTGATCTGTATGTATGATACATATATAGCCAGCCAGACCAACTTGAGAACTGAAGAAATCTATGTTGACACTTTTGGTTGACGGTTTCTAAAAAAATTCAACTAAGTTCCTTCTGTCACCTTTTGTTTTCGCAGTGATCATTAAAGAAGTTTGAATTCTCAAAAAACAATAGACAAAAACTCAGGGATCAATTTAGCATAAACTTACATTGCAAACTGAACCCCTCCCTGAAAAAAGCTATTAGCAGCCTGTACACATGATAAATAGCTACCCGACCAGACCAACTTGAAAACTGAAAGTAACCTACTTCGACAGTTTCGATTGATGGTTTCTAACAAGTATTTTGAGATGAAGTAGGTTGATTATTACACATTTTTTCTTACAGTGCAAGGTAGCATTAAAGTGACCCGCAGAGTAGACGGAAGCGACAAACTAAGCTCATATTTCAGCTACAGCTGCTGATTGCTCACTTCACGTTAATGCCTTTCCCCATCGCCACATATTTTGACAAACAATCTCTCATCACTGGCATGCCACAATGATTGACCGCGAGTGGATAAGTGAGCACTACTCTCCCAAAATTATCTTACCACCCAGGAAGTAGTAACAGTAAAACAAAGCTGTACTCTTTTTTGACCTAGACAAAGATTAGTCTTTACTAGTATCTTTATTATTATACAGATTTATTTGAACTAGTGTCCTCATCTTGGTTGTTATATTCACATACTCCCCTTTATGAGAAAAAGAAAATTTCATATTTTTTTTAAAAGTTGGACTAATGGCTGAAATAGTTGCATTCTTCCATGTATGTGTTATGCGTACAGGCCGCAGCTAAGGAGATGAAAATTCAAACATTTACTCCTTGTGTCTAGAAAAAACATTCTTTTTGATTTTTTAAAATTTGGATTAGTGGCTGGAAAAGTTGCATTTCCAACAATTGAAAAAATTGAAAATTATTTTTTCCGTTCAACCCATTCTTTCACAGCAATACTATTTCTGGTATTTAAAGCAATTGAATTATAAAGTATCTAATAGTGGGGCGGATAGCAGAAAAATCGTGCACATAATGATACAAGCATGAAATTTGGTGTTTGTTCTCTGTTCTCCATATGATTCTGATCAAATCTGCCTTATCAGCCACTTGAAAATCCAAGATGGCTGCCCAAATTAAATCTATTTGCACAAAAATGTTTCAGCTAGGAGCGTCATTACTGTCTCTGTTAGAAACCAACAATCAAAACTGTGCCCAAAGCTGGCAAAATAGGTTTCTTCTTATTCCATCTCCATCATATTTGACATGCTTTTATTTTGTCAGCAGATGAGAATATTTTAATTAGTACCTCTTATACTTCTGTTCAAGCTATTAAAATACTGAAAAATATCAGTAAAATATTCTAGCCTTAAAATCCAAAATTCAGATGGTAGAAATTCACAAAAGCCTTTTTGACTTACTCCCTCAAAAAAGAAAGCAGCTCTTGTGAGAGTTCATGTAAACAGCAGAGTACTTTTCCCCATGACAACCATTTCACTTCAGTATGTAGAAGTGAATGCCTGCTTGATTAAGCAGGTTTTTACAGGTCTGGTTTTAATAAAACTTACCATTTGATAACTTGATCTAAAACTTACATCAATTTATCTCCAAGTGTTTTTGTCATTATGGCCTCTCTATGCAAAAAGCAATGCGTTGTAATAACATCCAGGTTTTGCTTTTTACAAATGGTACAAGGCCCTCAACAGAACCTATCATTGAGGGAGCTCCATCAGTACAAACCCTGACACATGACTCCCATAGATAAGACCCATTTTACAAGGTAGTTAATCAAAATATGAAAAATCTCTTCTTCTTTTGAAGAGACATGTAGTTCTTTGCAGCAAAGGAACTGATTTATTAGTTGATTGCCATCAATGAAACAAATGAATGTCAATAGCTGCGCTTTGTGGGTAATATCTGTTGATTCATCAACCTTTAGAGCAAAATATGAATTATTCATTACAGTAAACATTTTCCTCCATATCAGCAGACATTTCCAAAATATGCCTGCAAATCGTATCATTGGACTGTGGGATTTTATTTAGTTCTTTTTTTACTTCATCTCCTAGCATTCTCTTGATAATCTCGCTGCACATAGGTAGAATAACTAACTTGGCTACAATATGGAACTTCATTTTTACTGCATATTTCATAAGAAGCAATTTGAAGCCTTTTTAGGAACTGTTAATTATTATTTGAGAAAGGTTTGTCACTTTACCGGTTGCTCTATTAGTTTTTATACAGCTATAAATCTAACTTAATTGTTTTACTTGAAGATGGGAGTGTTTAGTTCTGAAATGTTTGCTTAACTTGCTAGGAAGCATTGATTGATTCAACATGATATAACCACATGCATAACTCTGTAGCAATGGTTGGTCATTTCCAGTCCAAGTAAAAGCAAAACATAGATAACTATCATTGTATTTGCTATTAGGTCAATTCTTAACATTCTTAGTGGGTAGATTTGTGGCAATTGGATCCATTTCAGATGAAAGACATTCATCAATGGTATTTTTCTTATTTAGAAATTTATCTATTTTATATGGGCATATATGTCTTATAAAAGAGCCAAGTCATACCGGAGGCTCCTCTTGACTAGAGGTATGTCTTCTTATACAGTCCCGAGAACTTATGACTGCGATGAGATATGACAAGAATATAATAATAATTATTAGAAATGTATTAAATAATAGATATTAGATTGAATAAATAACTAGTTTTAATGTTTAATCAGTTGCAATCAATTTTATTCTGTATCTGCATTTATGTTTGTCCATTTTGTGCATCTGTAGTCGCTTTCTTCAATCATGAATTTTTTTTGCTCCCATACCTAAAGATTGATGGTTCTTAAAAATAGGTAGAGGAATGGCCTTGAGCAAATGCAGAAAAGGATTTTTCAAATGAAGTTTCCTTATATTCATAAAGAAACAAATTCAAAGCCCAAAATAGTCCGTTTGATAGTCAACAATAGAGAAAAAATACAAGACAATAAGAAGCTGAAAATTAAATCGTCAATTATGAAAATGAGAAGAAGAAGCACTTAATGCTGCCTGACATATCATTTTTGTTTACATCTGGAAGTGAGGGTGAGTAATTAGTGAATTTTGGATAGGAGAATTGCATATTGAACAAACACACACTATTTTATATTTGTATGTTTTTTTTACACCTCAGTTGTCTTGGGACACACTTAGTATGAGAACCACTGGGTAAATGAAATACCAAATTAGAGTAAGAAAGATCATTTAATGTTATATCAATTTCACTTGAGGGAACTCTTGAAAAATTACCTTATATCCTATAAACAGAGGGTTGGTGAGCCTGGAGGCTCCATATCTTATAGCATATGATACATTTCATAAAAAATTCTCATAGAAGATCTCCCTACAGCCTATAAATAGAGGATTGGTGAGCCTGAAGCCCCATATTTATAGCATATGATACATTTCACAAAACTCTCACTAAAAATTCCTCTGCATCTTATAAAGAGCAGGAAGATAAGCCTGAAGCACTGAGCAGCAAAGGCAAGATGCTTAACATTTATTATTATGGCACCTTATATTCAATGGGGAAATCTGCCAGCAGAACATTCAGTATTTCCATTCAAGTATTTACTCAAGTCAATAACAATAGATTACTATTGTAATGCAATAGTTTTGAAAACTTTTCCTGAAAACCATTCGAAAAAAAAAAAAAAAAAGAAAGAGGTAACAGTATCATCTTTGGAATACAACATATAAACTAATAAACATGGACATCTGCTGGGGGTGCAAAAGAGGTATTTCTCCTCCCCTGGACCAGGCCTTCACCCCAAGGGTGAGTCTGTTTGAAAGTTGGAACCTTATAGAGGTCGGGTATCAAAAGGCCGCTAAGAACAGACACAGTTCAGGAACTCTCTAGTCCCTTACCTGACAACCATCATTCGGATGTATCTATCTGTGCCCCGCCCTTCCTGCTGAATATAACTGCTTGCATCCCCCCCTCACTGGAATATACCTTTTTTACCCCTCCCTAAAAAAGTGGCAGCAGATGTCATATCATGAGTGTAGCCTAAAATGAATATAAACTCGTGTTAGTTAGGTTTAATAGTTATTTAACTAAATCACAAATGCAGCAGTTTTTTTCATCATACCAACTTATTAATGTACTTACATACAAAGAAAAAAGATGAAACAAAACTTTAGAGCAATTCTCACTATTTTAAGAACTGCCAACCAATACTGTCAGCATGGGTTTCTTCAGTTTTTAAGCTAGTCTGGCTGGCTATGTATGTATCGCACATAAAGGCTGCAACTATAGAGTTGGAGAGCTGTAAATTTAAGCATTTACTTTTTGAATGTCAAGAAAAAAAAAAAATTTTTCTTTCAAATTATCCCCAAATAGGTTTTTTAGAGAGGGGGGGGAGTTCAATTTGCAATGTAAGTTTTTGCTTGATTGACCCCTTAGTTTGTTTCTAGCGGCGATCATGCTTATTTTTTTGAAAATTCAGACTAGTTTTAGTTTAGTCAGTCAAACTATGTATGTATGATGCGTACAGGCCACTTATTCATTGATCACCCTTTTTTTCCAATTTTCAAATTGATCATCCCCAAACACACCATGCTGCCAAAAAATGTAGGTCACGTGACAGTTTCTATTGCATGACTAACCAGACCTGTTTAATGTATAAAACATCTAACAAGTGATAGATAGAAAACCCGTTATACCTCACATAGATTAAAGCAAACAGAAATGAAGGAGTGTTTAAATGTAAAGTAGTAGAGTTTATTATCAATATTTTGCCGCTATTTACATTCATCTCAAATGTTACTTAACGCACAACCTGGAACTTATTCTTTATTCCAATCTATGCTATGGATTTATTTATTGCCTGCTGAAGGGAGCCCAGCCTGATTCTTTACACTTTTTTATCAAAAAACCTCCTTACAACCGCAGTGTTTACTCATTGCTATATTATTAGAGTCATGAGATAAAAAGCAACAACAATTAAGATGAAGGTAAATAGTATCAAAACTTGATAATAATGATCTACAATACTTCATGTAACAAAATAGATAAAAATAAAATAAAATTAGTAGAATTTAGTTGATTAAAAAATGAGATGCAAATATAGTAAGATGAAATAAAATTATTTCATTATCATTTGTCATAATGGTTATTTCCCTTCATATTTGGTTGATGTTTCCAGCATATTTGGGACAGAATCTTTCATTCATGTAAACTGATGGAATGATTATTCAACCATAGAAGAATGTTCATTGTCTTTCTGTAATCCTATGCCACATCTCAACTAAATGGTGTATTTGATCACAAAAAGACAATTCCAGTTTTGACTCAATGTATTCTCCCATATCTTGAAGTTTTTTGGTACTGCTGATGAGATAAGGGATGTTGTATGACAAGAAATAAATGGTAATTTGAAGGTGAAAAGTCTGGAGAACATGCAGCGTATAGAGCAACTTCTCATCACTTACAGCAACATGAGAGATGCGAGATGACATCACATGCAACACGAGGCTAAGCAATACCACGCAGCGAAATCATCGGTCAACTTCCTTGTCCAGAAAAAGGTCTTTTATGTTCTAATGCATCATTCAAATGGTTTGACTGATTCAGCTCTACCTTTTCTACAAGTTCACATGTTGTTTGACTGAACTCTCTACTAGACTAGTTGATAATCACAACTCCATGGAAATACACACTATCAAAATATATTGAACTCAATTCAGTACGGTACAAGGCCACAAGTGTGAGACCAGCTAGTTAATCCGACTCTCTAACAAGGGACCCTACTGAAATTTATTGAACATGGCTTAGTATGGCAAAAGGCCATAAGTGAGGGGCACCCAGTAAATTCACAACAGACTAGCAAGACTAGTTAGCTAAACAATGATCCTTGGTGAAGCATTCATATTTACTGAGCTTAGCTTAGTACAAGGCCATGGAACTGGAGTACTCGATGAAAATTGAATTCACTTCAGTTGTAATAATTTGTGAGATTAGCTTGCTAACCTTTGTTATAAGTCAAAGCGAAGAACAAAGTGCACTAGTAATTGGTCTAGCTTACCAATCAGTACTTCAAGGGAAAGCACCCATATTGTCCAAGCTTGGCTAGATATGGTACATCTCCATCCTAAAGTACTGATATCTTCCATTCAACAAGTTTAAAGTTCTGAGCTCTTCTAGATTGTTCTCAGTCCTTGTGCTCAAAATCCCCCCTTTGTAACCTTTGCAAACCACACTTAACACACTTGCACAGACTTCATCATTATGATAAGCTTCAGTCATCCATTTCCAAGCTCCTGTTGCAACCCAGAGTAAACACGAAGAGGTAACAGTGTTAAAACTGTATTCTATATTCAGCCGTGATTCTTACCAAACTAAAATCACTACTTCTCTGCAAACGATTCCTAAAGTGTATGCATGCGCAAGCAATAAAGAGCCAATTTAATGTCAAAGACATTTCTAAGATTACCCAAACAGTATGCAAAAAGATTGCCCTGGGACCCTTTACAATACACTTGAAGAATGAAATAGCCAATCCACCTGCTTTGGTCTACACTTGAAATAAAAGTGAGTAGTTCTTTTGACTTGACTAATCAATCTACATTATGAATAGCAATGTGTCTGTCCATCTGTCACATTTTATAAATCAAAGTTTAACAAAGAAAGTAGCAGAGAGAGAGAGAGGATGGGTTTCTGAGAATAGAATCACAAAACAAAGACCAGGAAGAGGGAGAGAGAAGCTGGTTAGGGTATGCAAAAAAGAACGAAGAGAAACAAAGACATATGCTAAAGGAGAACGGCTGACCTCAGTCATCAAAAAATAGAATAATGAGAAAGTGAAATGAGGTAGAATTGAACTGACTTTCAAGTATCTGTGAGCAGAAGATTTAGTTAAGGCAACTTGAGTTATTTCAGATACAATAGTTCTTTAGATTTCCACCCATGGGTATAATGTTAACAAAGCAATGGATATTTCACTAGCATGGGCTGGATCATGTAGTTAGATACCTCGCTGTGGAGTATTAATTAGAAAGCTAGTCCTGCTGACTAACACAGGCACACAACCGATTTCCCGGCACACTTAGTTATAGAACCGTGCCAGATTATCAAATTTTGCCAGACCAACAGAGGTCATATAAGGATGATTCAATTATAATATCTGGCCCATCAATTATGTACATCTCATATCTTTAGAGCATTAGGACTATTAGAAATTTAGATTGAACAAATACTAAATATGAATTAAATGGTTAAATGCAGTACACAAGTATAAATGATAAATATAAATATAAATGAAATAGATGAGTTGATTGAACAAATACATACAAATATCATTTGCAGTTGATGAGAGAATAGCAGATATCTCACACAAGCTTTCTATCAAAACTCTGTGATTGAATCTTCTCAATACTTCTACCTTTTCTTGCATCAATATGGATTTGTGTTTGCACTTCACACTACAACTGACACCTACAATTTGCTTGGAACCCATTACTAGGGATAAACGCAAGTAAATTAGGCTAAAAATTTGACAAAAATCAATGAAGCAGTAACAACTATTGCAGTATAAACAATTGAGAGATGGCTCCACATACAACACCGCCTATGGTCACTCATCGAGTGAACTCTTGTGATAGTCGTGATAATATTAAGGAGTTAGCTTGTAATTCTATCTGGATAAAATGAGGTGGCGGACCATCTGTTGCTAGAAATCAGTGGTGTATCTTTATTACTGTACTGAGTTCAATCCTAAGTGCATTCCTTGCACTTGGAACTTTAAACTGCACTAAACTGCACTCAGTGAACTTCAATAAGGTAATTGGTCATGGAGTAGTGGTTAACGGTCTAGTCTTGCACACCTTTCTATCTATACTGAGTTTATCCTCACAGGGTTATCGACACTTGTGCTGTACTAAGCTGAGCTTAGATAATATCGATGCTCCACCTTGGAGTACTGATTGGTAAGCCAGACCAATTACTACGGCAGTTTGTTCTTCACTGGGTGCCTCAGACTTATAGCAAAGGTTAATACGCTAATCTCCCAAATTATTACAACTGTAGTGAATTCAATTTTCATTGAGTGACCAAGTCCTGTGACCTTGTACTTAGTTAAGCTCAGTAAATAAGAGTGCTTCACCAAGAAGCATTGTTTAGCAAACTAGTCTTGCAGACCTGTACTACTGCTGTGAATTTACAGGATGCTGTGGGCTTTTGCAATTCTAGACTAAGATCAATAAATTTCAATAGGGTCCCTTGTTAGAGAGTCAAGTTAGCTAGCTAGTCTTACAGTGAATTTGGTCTTCTATGGGTGCTGCATACTTATGGCCTTATACCATACTAAACTAAGTTCAGTATATTTTAGTAGGGTGTATTTCTATGGAGTTGTGATTAGCAACCTAGTGTAGAAGAGAGTTCAGTCTTCATTGGGTATAGCAACTTTGGTCTTGTTCTTAGTAAACAGTTTACCTCTCCATGGAGCAATGGTTAGCCAATTAATCTCACAGACCATCACTATTGTGATGAGTTCAATCACTAGGTGACCTACACTTGTAACTTTGGCCCACCAAGCATTTTTTGGTAATTTGAAAGAAAGCGCAGTGACTCATTGGGTCACTAGATGGTGTGATCATGAATGCCGATACCAATATCATTTTCTGATTGCAAATCATCCATATCTTTAGGCTTATGCATCTTGATTCATACCTCTGGCTACACAGCACGTTTCGGCTACTTAGAGGTCACACACACATAAACAGAATTCAACTTTTAGTGTTAGATAGATAGATGGATGGATGGATGGATGGTTGGAAATCCAATCATTATCAGGGTGAGCGCAAATACAGACCCAACATTAAGGTTCAAATTTTCCTTTCTTTGCACTTAGTCCATTTTCGGTGTATGCCCATTTCAGCCACTTAGAGGTCACACACAGAAAAACAGAATCAGACTTTTAGTATTACACAGGTCTGGTTAGTCACTCGATAAAAACCGTTTCGTGACCAACGTATTTTGGCAGCATGCTGTGTTGGGGGTGATCAATGCAAAAATTGAGAGAAGGAGGTGATCAATGAATAAGTTACTTTCTTGCCTTTTGTTCGTCAGTGATCACTAAAAAAGTCTGAATTTTCAAAAAAACAAGCGTCAACACTACCAGACAGTTGCCAATTTAGCATGGACTTACATTGCAAATTGAACCCCCCACTACTTTCTAGGGGGGAGACTTTTTGTTCTGGCTGATTATTCGTAATTCAACAAGCCCACGATATCGTCTCGAAGACGAACGAGGGGAAGTAATTCACTAAAGCAAGAATCTCTTCATTCTTGAAGGAGAACGAAAAACGTTTCCTCTTATAAAGTAACTAAAATAAATATTTATTCCTGTGCACGATAGTTCCGGTCCCCGCCCTGCTTGGACAAAGCACAAGTGAAACTTTTTTTTTTTTTTTACATCAAGAAATTTTATGAATAAATTTAAAAAAAAAAACAACCTAATAACATCCCCACAAAAATTTACTTTAAAACGAAGGAAATATTGTTTTTCATCCAAGATGTTCTCAGTCTTTCAATTTTATTTATTTATTGGTTTTGATGGTAAATTCCTTCTTTTTTTCTTTTTTTTCTACTTCACTCTTTCGTTTATTCTAGTGCTAAAAATACTGGATCGCATACTTAAAGGTTTTTGGTGATCGGAACTGGGTTTTTTTTTTTTTTAATTACTTTTACGTGTTTATTTGTAATTATTTTCTTATTGCAACCCCTGCTTCAAATCCTGTATCTGTCCCAGCATTTTAATTAATTCGATTTGTGTCTGCTCTACTTTCGTTTTCGTGATTCTATCACGGCAATTATTTCAATTATAAACCTTACTTTACCATTTTCTAACAGTTTCATTTTCATTCTTTTCCCAGTATTCAACTTTATCGATCACGTATTTCAAGAATAAGAAATAATTTCTTCAGAATGAAAAAGGAAGGGCATTAATGTCAAGCTTTTCAACAGAACAGAACCGGTGCTATTCATAACCAAAACAATCCTCCTACCTTGCTCTAATTAAAGGGTTATGTAACAGACGAGATTCTTTCATACATACCACTACCAGCTGATGGAATGTTTACGTAAGATGGTAAACTATTCCAGTATTTCAAACTATATTTTCTAATATGATAGCTTAACATAAACATCACTTTTTTTTTTCGCCTCGGGGCTAAGACAAGCTTACTAACACCGAATAACAGTAGGAAAAAAAAAATGACCCTGAAGAGTTCTCACAGCAACTGGGATGATTTGGGACTCCCAGACACTTTACTGCCAAATCACTCGAACTTCTTTCAACGGATTTTTTAATAATAAATCATATCTGTTTCAGGTAGTTGAAGTTATTAAAAAAAATGCGAGCGTAAAAAAAGACAGATCGCCACTTAATTGTCGAAGTTCTGCAACAACAAGGATAATGTGGGGGCGTTTGAACCAAGGTACAAAGGCTAAAAATGCAAACAAGGATTCTGTTTCCAGCCCATCCTTCGACACTCAGGTTTTCATTTAAAAGATGACAGTTCACCAAGTGATACATAATGAAGCGATTAATGATTGTGTTCAAATGAATCCACCTTTAAAAGCACATGGCCACCGCCAGACTGAATACAACTTTTACACACAAAACACGTGTTGTGTGCATCAGGCCCGTATCGTTACGTTGTATGAAGTAAGGGATAAGAGAATAAAAACTTACCTTATCTGCCTTGAATATCTAAATAGATATATAGCCCCTATTTTCCATCTCTGGGGGTACATTCGATAAGCCTTTGCTAAATGTGATGCCATGATTCGATTGAAACATGAATAGGAGAGAAACATAGTTGGCTCCTAATGTCCCGTTCGCCGTAAGAATCAGCTGGAAAAAAAATACTCAATGCAATGTGAGTCTCTGACGACCAGCCTCGTTTTCGATAATAAGTTCGATTAGTTACGTCCTTCTCTGGCGACAAAAAAAATGTATACTAATTACTTTCCGCGCTTTAGACGAAAAGACTACATGTGACAAGGAAAAACCTCCACAAAAAAAGTTATGGTTATTGTTTGGACGAGGTTCACAAAGAAAAAAAAATGGAGGTAACTACTTATTACGGAACTAATGAAAGCAGAAAACTGGACCATTTAGAATTTAAATTTAGTTACAAGCAAAGGCTTCAATTTAGGGTTCAGGGTTAGGGTTAGTGTTTCACTGTTTACAAGTAGTTACGGTTACAGTTGGGGTTGCAATTAACCAAAAAAGACCAAGTTTTATTGGGGGGATTGTTTTTTTTTTTTTCATATTTGTAACAGAAAAATCAACGTACAGTTGAAATTAATATCATAAAATCATCAAATAAATTTTCTTTATCATTTCTAACGGTATTTTTCCTCGGGAACTCATGTAAATAAAAAGTTAGTCTCTTATTTATTCTAAATTGACTTCGTAATTAACGCTTTATACTTTCATTATGTGCACTTTCTATAGTAATTACCTCCCCTTTTTCATTGCGAACCTCATTCAAACAATAACCAAATAGTAAACAGTACTAAAATCTTCGTTACATTCGTAAGAAGAATGAACGGAGAAATTTTCTAAGCAAAAATTATTTGTATTCCAGATGTTTAAACCCGGAGATTGTTGTCTTACAAAAATTTGTTAACATTATGTATGTAATAATTTGAAGAAAAAAAAATCAATGCAAAATACTCGCAGATTTTTTAATTCTACCAAAAATCAACTGTACGTCAGATTTTGATAAAATTTTCGGTTCTTATTCAATTTTGGATGTATTTACTTAAGAAAGGGATTTTTTACAGAAAAATTTGAGGAACTTTTTTTCCCAAGTCAATCACCCCCTTATTTAATTTAATGAAAAATCTTGTGGGTAATAAAAGTATTTAAATCTATAATACTATGCATGAGTTGGTGTATCTGTCTGTCTATCCAAGCATCACAGCCAAACAGAAAGTCCTTGGGATCAGATTTCTTGCTGGAATGTTGACTTGACCTCATGATCAAACATAGGCTTTGTTTTTTAGTTCCTACCATATTGAGTTTTTAACAGGATCTTTGATTTACAATGTAAGCATTTTGCATGCTCTGAGATATGTGTTTTAGAAAAAAAAGTTGTATGAGAGAGAGAGAGAGAGAGAGAGAGAGAGAATATTCATTTGTGCAACAGAAAAAAGTAATCTCACATCATGGGTCAAAGGTGAGGGGAGGCTTTTTTTTCTCTTTTAAGGTTCATCAGAGAGGAGAAATGTTTTATTCATCCATCATTGATTAGGGGTCATAAGTGTGGGGAAACTCTTTTTCACTTTTCAAGGATCTTTTCATTGGTCAAAAATGAGGGAACTTTCTGGAAAGAGGAAAACTTCTTTTTTATTCACTGGGGGGGATCAAAAGTAATTTTTTTCACTTTTAGGAATCAACAGTGAAGGGAAACTTTTTTCTATTTTATGGGTCAAAAGTGGAGGGGAACTTTTCATTTCCTTTTAGGGATCAAAAGTGTGGAGGCGAATAACTCCTTTTCACTTTTGTGTGTCAAAAGTGAGGGGAAACCTTTTATTTCCCTTTAGAGGTCAAAAGTGAAGGGAATCCATTTTTTTCCTTTTTTGGCAGACAAAAGCTGGGGTAAACTTTATCTTTCCCTTTAAACAGTCAGAATGATGGGAATTTTTTTTTCTTTAAAGGGTCAAAAGTGAGGGTAAACATTTTCCCCCTTTAAGGGGTCAGAATTAAGGACAACATTTTTTCCCCTTTATATGTTTAAAACTAAGTTTTGCATTTTCATAAGAAAAATATTTTAATTTGCCATTTTGTTTTTAAAACCAGCATATACCCACAAAATGATGGCTGTTTATATTTGGATCAGCACTTTGGAGCCTAGAGCTATCTTATTAGATAATTTATTCCTAATAATTCTAGTATTCTAATCTTAACTTGAGTCTGAAACTCAACTCAAGCTGTTTTGATACGTGATCAAACATAAAGTCGTGAGAATTCTTATCAAATAATCTTCATTATTATGTCCCATAGACGATTTGATTGTTTCATTTGCTATGTTATTCTATTTCACATGGACTAATCCATTTTGAGTTTTAGGTTATACTAGGAATAGGAAAGGCTATCAATTATACAATCAAACATACAAATTTTTATGCATGGCTTTTATATGAATAAATAAACTAAACATATATAGATATGCGTCTAGCGTGCATAAAAAACATTACTTCAAATAGATTTACAGTAAAGAGTTGCATCCCTTAGATTTGGCGGTCATGAAAAGAATGACCCCAAAAATATTGACTATCAGAACTTAAGCCGGTGTTTAACGCTAAATTTAGTGCGTCCTTGTTTTGGCGTCCCGTAAATCCAACATTCAGTGCTCATTTTCAGCAATTTTAACTATTTCTTGGCTATTTTAGTTCAATCTATTTGAAATTATCATCAAAATAGCTAAAAGTGTTTCCTAGCAGGTTTTGGCGTTTTTTTGACAGTTTTACGATGTCGATTTAGCGCGAAGAAAACTTCAGAGTTGGCAACTGCTCCTGACTACTCGTTAATTTTTCAAGAAGAAAAAATCCGGAAACAAGGGGCATAACTCTTATTTATATGAAATATTTATCTTCCTTGATTTTGAAATCATAATCAATAAGTTTTACATCAATAAAAAAGATATTTATGTTAATGCTTCACTGTTAGAATCAAATTTGTCTTATAAATGAAAAGTTATCTTTCAGTACAAGTTATATAAGTGTGGACCCTGAAAAGAAATGCGGCCCCTTTCATAGAGCTAGTTGTATTGCTTTATTTTTGCATCTCATACTCCAACATTCTTTTTGCACTATGTAAGGGTAAAGATTAGGGGTAAAAGTAGGGTTATGGTTAAAGTAGGAATAGGCAATTCAGACCACAGTCATTGGATCTTGGGATACAAAAATAAATCAACACTATTAGCCCTGTAGGAAGGATTGCACTTCTTCTTCTGATGTCTCTTCTTTTCCTTAGATATCTAAAAGAAAAGACCATTATTTCCTAGATTCATCAAGATAAAATGTTATTGCCATCGTATATTAGCTCAGTGCTAGTTTATTTGTGTACCTCTGATGGTTAACAAGGGAGACAACTTTTTGAATATCAACGAAGGGAGGTAATGCCAATGGATAAATTTCATAGTGGCTATCTCCATGAAGCATGAAAAAACGTTTCTAAAAATGTTTCAAAGTGAATGTAACAAACGATTTCAGCAATTTTTGAAATTAGATTTTGATTGTTTGTAAATACTTTTAGATAGAAAAAAAAAGATTTTCTGTGTAAAAACATTTTGGTTATGCTTGGTATTTCTTCCAATTTCATTTCAATATTTTTTATGGCACTATCACAAGCAGTTTGAAATATGCCATTATCTTGCGTTGAATTGGGCTACGGACTTAACAAACCTTATTTACATATTGTTTCTCTTCATGTATTGATCATGCTAGTTATTTCTTCCGATTTTATTTCAATATTTGTCCTTAGAGATTTCCATTATTTCATTATATTGTGCATTTTTGCATAAAATCAAAAGAAACAAGTTGTCTCCCTCGTTTACTACCAGGAGATGGAGAAGTCCATTAGCACCTATCGGTTCATTAGGACTAATTTCCTTGTCTTCATTGTTTTTAGTTTGTCTTATGACAATGTTTCAGCTGCTGTAACTATCAGGCTTCCTCAAATGTCCAACATTTCAAAATACAATGGACACTCCAGGAAGACCAGAGATTTCAGCTGTGTCTAAAAATCCTCAAAGATGACGAAATTAGTAAAAACGAACTGATGTGAGATATTCAAAGAAGCAAAGACTATTTAAACAAAACATTTTTAGAAACCATCAATAAAAACTGTCAGCATAAGTTTCTTCAGTTGGTTGGTCTGGCTGGCTGACTGTATCTATTATCCATAGACTGCACCAATGGGGCTGGAACTAAACGGGTCCCTTTTTAGTGATCACAGCCCAATAAAAAGTGAGAGAAGTAATTCATTCATTTATCACCCATTTTTCAAATTTCTAAATTGATCACTCCCAAAAGACATGTCGCCAAAAGATATTGGTCTTGTGATAGTTTCTATTGAGTGACTAACCAGACTTTCCCAAATACCAATTGAGAGAAACTAGTAAGTGTTGAGATGTTGTTAATGTAAGACTAGTTCATCAGTTAATTTCGCTTATACATTAGTTCATTCAGACCAGTTTTTTTTTCCCATTTTAGTAGTCTTTATCACAGTGTTTCAGCCATCGTAACATTCTGCTTTCTTTCTATCTGAATTCCTGAGGCAAGGTGTTGTTACTATTATGCATTGATTCATACAGACCACTTTCCCTCATTTTTCTTTTTTAAATTTGACACATTTCAGCCACTGTACAATCCAATCTAATTTCTGCCTTAATTTCTAAGAAAGATGTTGATCCCATTAAACATTTCCACTTTTCTTGCATTCATTTGAAAACTGGTGTGAATGAATTATCCAATGATATTTTAACAATATGTCATTTCATAAATTCAGACAGAAATTCGTAAGTTGAATATTTATTTTAGATAGAGAATGTTTGAGAAAGCTTTATTTTATCATCAATGAAAAAAATTGCCAGTGCCTATTCAGTAAAAATTGGCTAAAACATTGTTAGTTCAATGGAATATATGTACTTTAAATACAAAAAAAAGGAGAAAGTTGAAGTTCGACTTACTTTAATAGAAGTTCAACTTATAATTTGAAGTTTTATTGAGGCTCAACTTTTTTATTTGAAGTTTTTTAATTAAAGTTCAACTATTTTTTAAATAAAATTGAACTTTTTATTGAAGTTTTCAAATTGATGTTCAACTTTATGTAAGTGAAATTCAACCTTTTCTACTGAAATTCAACTATGATTAATTTTTTCAACTGAACACAAACTTTTTTAATCGAAATTCAACTTATTTTTGAAATTTAATTCAAATTAAACATTTTCAAATTGACGTTCAACTTTTTTGAGTGAAGTTCATTTTTTTTTCACTCAAGACAAATTTTTCTATTGAAGTTCATAATTTTCAATTGTTGCTCAATTTTCTTGATTTGAAGTTTTCAAGTTTTTTCAGGTAGAAGTCCATTCTTTTCTAATTGGATTTCAACGTTTTTTAACTGAAGTTCGCATTTTTTTTACCTGAAGTCCAAATTTGAAGTCAGCTTTCTTTGATTCAAAATTCAACTTTTTTAATTAAAATGCAACTTTTTTGAATTTCATTTATTTATTTGTTGTAGTTCAATTTTTTAAAAATTGATCTTCAGTTTCTTTTTCTTACTGATGTTCAAATTATTAATTGTAGTTTTCTTTAATTGTTTATTCTATTGATGCTGTCTAGACAAAATGATACATGATCATAACCAAATAGATTTTCAAAGTAATATAACACATTTATAATACATACATTTAAATGTCAGAACACATGAATAACTGAGACCCAGCAACAGTGATTAAACCAGTTTGTTATGTGCAACAGTGTTTGATAATCGTGGGTCACCTTTATTCACTTCGCATAACTGAAAAATGCTACTTATTCATACACTTAAATAGTAATAATAATGGTTGAAATTGTCTGAGTTTCTGAGATCAAGTATTTATTCCATTAAAATGCTGGTCACAATCTCTGTATGTTACACTGCGATTGGTCAGTTCATCAAAAACTAATGAATCATGAAAAAGAAAATTTTGGAGGGCAATAATTTGAATAAAGCAGACGACAGGGTCTGTTCATTTTTTTTGCTATATTATAAAATTACCAAGTTGTAAGATGATGTGGTTTGAGATTCAGTTTAGCAAATTTTTTAATGAAGATGCATTGCATAAGAAGTCCAAAAAAAAAACCAGTAACATGTTCAGATTTGCTGAATGTCTAACACCAAGCATGGTCCGTAATATCTCAAACTGCAATTTCAGAACTTATTACTCCTATGCTGAGATGAGTTATTGCTCTTAGAATGGCTAAAAAAAGCCAAAACATCATTTTTTATAGTAAATGCTCAAATAAAGTTAAAGCAAAACTGTTGGTGTCTGTTTACTTCTCGCGAGTCTTTGTATATATGTTCACATGGAAACTCATCAACACTTCTAACTTCATGGAGAACTCATTTACTCTCTTAGACCTGATTTTTGGAAAGCTGTCCAAAGTTATGAGAGAGCAGTTGCTATCATTATAAAACCCCAATCTGTTACATTCATTTCCATATATTTCTTCATTCTAATTGTTGTGGCTTTTTTAGAGAGTAATTTTCTTTTTCTATAAATTAAATGAATAAAACTATCATTATATGATTAAAAATATTACTTCATTACCATAAATTATATAAATTAGAATATTACTTATTTTATGTAAAATATTAATTATTTTCTTATTCAAAATTAGATAAATCAAAATAACTTATTTTATTTAAGACTAGCTGGGAATCCTGGCGTTTCCTGGGAAAAATAACTGAACAGCTAACAATATGGAAATGAAACATGTTTTTTAATAAAGGTGTTCTTATACAATATAACCAGGTGGGCAGGTTGTATTGCATCAAAAAATTGTTTGAGTGTAATAACTGGCAGGTTGTGCAATCGAATCTCGGCATCAATATAGCACACTGTTGGGCATGTTTGCACACACTCCCAGGCAGACATATGCAGGCTAGCACTAACCATTAGACCGGTCAACATGGTCCATTCAGCTTCTTGTGCAACTGTTAACAAAATATTTGAAAGTGGAAATTCGGGTTCAAGTTTCCAATAATGTGAAATTTATAAAATGATTTCTTGTCACAGTAAATGATATTTTTTTTACGAATAAGGAAGTAATCAGGAAGAACCAAGGGAAAAAACTGAATACTTTGAAGGTGTTCTTCCATATGATGGATCATCTAGTTGAACCGTGTAGTTACCATGTAAATAAAACCTCATTCTTGGAGGCTTAAAAAAAATGGAGGGGAGGGGGCTAACAAATTTCCAGTAGAAAACAAGGTGTTATGGATTGGAAGCTAAAAGAATTACTCATGAAAAATATTGTAATCCAATTTTTTTGATTATGTTATTGACTGAAGTCAATCTTTATAGAACTATCAATTCAAATTACATTTGCTTAACTGAATTGTATCCCCCAAAAAAAGAAAAAACATCGATGACTATAAATGTCAACTTCAACATTAAAAATGGGAAAGTTAAAGAAAAAAGTGATGTAAATTAAACCAAATATTGAGCAAAACCAATTAATTCAATTTTATGCCAACATACGAAGGTTAAAAATTAATTTAAAGAAGTGTTCTTAGTAAGATGGTTATATACAAAACAGGTCTGATTAGTTGCTTGAAAAAAACCATCATGAGACCAATGTCTTTTGTCAGTATGCTATGTTCAGGGTGATCAATTAAAGAATAAGAAAAAAGGATGATCAATGAATTAGTTACTTCTGTCTCTTTTTTGTTGGGAAGTGATCACTAAAAAAGTCTGAATTTTCAAAAAACTTATATAAACACTGCCAGGTACAACCTAAGGACCAATCTACAATAACTCTTCATGGCAACCCTCCTACTAAAAGCCTATCTAGAGGAGAATTTTCAAAAATAGTTATTTTGTGAACATAAAGAGTAAATGTTCGAATTTTCTACCAATTGGTTTCATTGATGCTACCTGTACATGATACATACATATATACCCAGCCAGCCAGCCGGAACAACTTGACGATTGAAGAAAATTTTGATTGACGGTTTTTAATAAGGAAAAAAGGGTTAAGAGAAAATGGATAATGTTTATAAGAAACCATTATGGTAAACTGAAGCGAATATGAAGTCAAACCTTTTGTACTATTGTTGACTTTAGACTACTATTCACCTCCCTCTTTTCTATGTACTACTTAACAGAATTTCAATTTCACGGGAGTTGCAAAACATTGGCAGGGCAGGGCAGACCTGTGCATGCCCTCATACACCGTCGGACAGGTACCGTAGTCCACACAGTTTTTTGTATTATCATTATTAGAACGTTTGAAAGCAGAAGTTTGGGTTTAAAATTTATTGAACAATTTCTTTCTGCCCTGAACAATATTTTTTTCATGAATAAAGAAGTAACTGAAAGAAACCAATGGAAGTAACCCAGCTCTTTAGAAAAAATAAAGATGTTTATAAGATAACTTTGATTTAAACAGAACGCAATGTGAAGAAAAATCCATTGTACTAATGTGGACTTCTGACAACTATTTACTTCCATCTTTTACTATTTAGCTTAATCAGAATTTTTATTTGATGTTATGCTGATATATGAATGGTTATTGTAGATAGTTAATGGAAAACGGAAAAAAATTGGCCAGATCCAGTAAAGAACAGGTCAATCCAGCTGGTTTGCATTTGATACTATACCCTAGGACCATCAGCCAGGCCTAAACTGACATGCTTTCTGCCACCTCTGTCACGAGGCCTGTCAAGTTATCTTCAGTTTTTGTCCCGTCTCTCACACAAGCATACAAATAAATATCCAAATTTACATATGTGAAGAAGATAGAGATGGTATTTTATCATTAAAAGTTATATAAATCAATATATTACTTTTATTTAAGATATTACTAATTTTATCACTATGAATATATAAGTCAAAATACTATTTATTTAAATTATCTATTATTTATTATGATGAATTAGATAAATTAGGATATTATTCATCTTCTCTGAAGTATTACTTATTTCATTACTATAAATTAGATAAATTAAGATATTACTTACTTTATTACCATAAATTAGACAAATTAAAATATCAGTTAATTTATTACTATAACTTAAATAAATTAGAATATTACTTATTTCATTACTATAAATTAGATGAATTAAAATATTACTTACTTTATTTCTATAAATTAGATAAATTGAGATATTATTTATTTTATTACTATAAATTAGATAAATTAAAATATTACTTACTTTATTACTATAAATTATATAAGTCAAAATTTTGTTTAAATCATTTAGATTATTATTTTCTTTTATTATGATATATTGGATGAATTAGGATATTACTTATCTTATCTAAAGTATTACTTATTTTATTACTATGAATTGAATAAATTAAGATATTACTTATTTTATTTAGAAAGAATGTGGGGTGTGGGGAAATCATGTTTATGGAAGGGGTAGGAAAAGAGGAGGGTGAGAAACAGGTAGTTAGGTAGTTTAATAAACGTGTAGGAAGATAGGAGTGGAAAGAAAGTTTGGTAAGGAAAGAAAATTGGAGAAAAGAAAATTTGGTAGTTTAATATGAAGATAGAAAGGGGGAGAACAGAAAATCAAATTCGGTAGTTCTCCGAGGTGGGTTGGAAAATTTGTACTTGTGAAACTAATCCATGGTTACGTAGTATTTAGATGAAACTCATGAACCGGCAATAAAGATTGGAAGGGATAAGGGAGAGAATGAGAAGATACAGGCATAGAAGAAGAGAAGAGCAGAGGTATGAGATAATAGACAATCTCAGTTGTCAAAACCCGTGGAATTTCCTCAGGTCCAGCTAGTTTTCATTATTCTATGCATTTCTTTGCTATGTCTTCATCATTGGTTGCATTTTATCACATTAAAATTTGACTTCTTTAGTACTAGTATCAGTTGAATTTTTCTGATGCTCTGAGATGAAGTATAGTAAGCCCTTGGTTTTAAGGTGCTTGTTTTTTGCCATAGAGTTAGCTGAAAATGGGGAAAATTTAGCCATTTTTTGAAGGCAAGTTAAAGCAAATTGAACTACATAGGAAAAATAATTTTTCATAATTTTCATTACTTTTCATTTGAAATCAATAGACCAATTTTTAACCAAAACTTTTGCTTTGAGAATATTTTCAGAGTCTGGTACTAAAATGTTTTTTCTTTCAAATCCACAACAGATTTGGTAAATTTAATAAAAGTAAACGTACAATCTTTATTGATTATTTGTTCTGGAGTCTTAGTTATCTTACATATATAGTTGTTTTATTTGATAATCAGGGTTTAAATGAATATAATGTATCAGCCATAAAATTAGCCAAAATTGAAAAATATTTAGCTATTTTAGTCAATTTTTCAAGCAGTTTAGCCAGAATAATCGAATTGGAGTTGGCAACATTGCTGCAATGGACTTGCTTTCACTTTTTGTCCTAATCATCATCATGTCTCATTGACAATGTGTTTATGTTTTTCGAGTGAATGTTTTGTTTATTTATTAGATAATTTTACAATCCTTACAATTCAGAACGGCATCAAGAGTAGTTGAAAGAAAGCAAGTGAACTTGACTGTGGCACAGAAGTTAAATTGTTTACCTCACATGACACTGGCGGTAGGAAAAGAGTCTCTTTGCAATGAGTCAAAAGTGGTAGAGAACCATAGCGAATTCACAGAATTCATAATTCGTCTGCATATTCGTAATCTCTAGGGTGTGGACTCACAACTGTATATGAGCAAAATTGACAAATATCTGGTGGCAGATAAGCCTTAAGGATTGGAAGCACAAAAAATTACTTGGATTTTTCCTCTTTTTTCATTAAATATTCGACTTAAAAAAATAAAGTTTTGATGTAAATATCCTTGTTTTGATTGAATTAGAATTACTTTTTTGTTTATTATTCATCTCAAAAAAAGATTCAGGTAAACTTCATGTAAATATGGTTTACTTTACCGTAAGAATACATACAACTGGTGTCAGCGGGAAATTTCATTGTATGAGTTCATTCAAATTTGGGATGTTTATTTTTCATACAATTTCAATAAATTCATATTGTATATTGTATTAGAGCTATATTTACATTGAAATATTTCAATTTGAATTTGAAAAGAATTTAAATAAAAATAAAAAATGCCCTTTCTCTGGTAACATTTGATTTAATGGACATTCACAATTAATGAACAAGTGTCCACCCCTATAAGTCGGTGAAATAGAGGCTTTACTGTATTTTCATTATCATTCCTCACATTTTCTACTAATATTTTTTTTTATTTGAGTAGTTGTAGTTTGCTGAGCTACCAAAATGAAGCATAGGGTGTCTGCAAAAGTTTCAAGCACTTTTTTTCAAAAAATTAGTCACTGATACACGGTTGAAAATGGTGTTTTAGCTGGGAACTTTTGCACACACCTTATACCTTTGCTTAAAGAATTTTTTGATTTGTGTCTTCATAATTTCTGTTGCCTTATAAGTATCCACTGAGTTTAGCTAAGTCTGGTACAGGGCCACAAGTTTGGGACACCCAGTGAGAATCAAACTTGTTACAGAAAGTGGTGGTCTATGAGACGAGCTTGCTAATCATTGATGCAAGGTGACTTACTTTTGAAATTTATTAAGCTTAGCTTAGTCTAGCACTAACATGCAAAGTATTACAAGAGTGTCCCAAGTTTCTGAAATTCCCAAGTTTTTGGCAAAAACAAGATGATCCCATTAAACCTAAAAAGAAGAGTATACAACCAATGCATTGTCCCGATTGTCACTTATGGAGCTGAAATATGGAACCTAACTAAGAGACTGACCCGCAAACTGAGAAGCATGCAATGCGCGCAAGAAAGAATCATGCTCAACCTTATATGGAAAGATCACAAGACAGCACAATATATCAGGGAGTAAACAGAACATCATAGAATCTACGAGAAAACTTAAATTTGTTGCGAGGATGGCAAACAACCAATGGATATCCGGACTCACAACAATGATCCCCAGAGATCACATGTGAAACCAAGGCCAGCAGAATACAAGATGGAGGGACAAACTAGACAAATTCAGAAAATACTGGCTCCACAACGCCCACAATAGAGAAATGTGGCGAATCCTGGGGAAAGTCTACATCTAACGATGAATGATAAATAACTGATGATAATGATGATGATAGGCTAGGTCTACTTTTACTGCAGCGTTGAGCAATTAACATCACACTCTTAAGGGAATAGCCCAGATTTTAAGAGTACCCTAATATTAACAAAATACTCATTTAATCTTATGAAATCTCAATAAAATATCTTTGTTACACTTCCAAACATTTATCTTCACTGCTTGATTTTGCAAAAAAAAATATCTGGTAGAAATGTTTTAAATGGCTTTTCAAAAAAAAATGTCATTTAATTAATAATGCTCATGCAATATACATGCATCTGGAACATTGTTATTCATCAAGTACGGTATTTTACTTATCAATAAATAAAAACTTTTACAAAATTTGATTATTATTTGATTAGCAAAAATTGCTGAGATTCTAAATCCGAGTTTGTGATGCTCAACTGTACTTCACGCCCTTCTCCATTGGCTAATGAACTCAAAAGAAAAGTAGCAAATATTAGAGAGAGTAGATTTTAAAATTTACTCTTTTTTTGGTGATTATAAGAATTGTGTTTTTATGTTCGTTTTATACAACTCAAGAAAGACTATTAAGGTTAAAAGTTTTAAATAAAGTACATACAATAAAATGAGATAAAAAAAGCAAAAACATTGATTTTATTGATATCAATGAGTGTATTTTGATCAATTTATTTAGAATATGATAATTATATCAAAACTAGTATGGTACTCATGAAAATTGATAGGATCATTTACGTAAGGATCAGCATTACTGCTTAGAATCAAAGTATCTGTCTGCTTTTCTTAAAATCAAAGTGTCGCTCCCCAGCACACAGTGTCACTCTCCCAGTAACCGTTCGCAGAACTCACTTTGGCTTTGCACTGTTGCAATACCATGGTTGATGATGGCCAACTGAGGCTCATATTGATAAGCGCAATAGGCATAAGGTTCATCCTTCAGCCTCAAAAATTATCCGGCCCAGTCAGTTCAAGATGCAGGGAGATCAATTTTTGTAGCTATACCGTAACTGGAACCCCACATTAAAAAACGACCTTGCGTCACATCTTGCTCTTGTAGGGAAGCAAGTAAAGACGGATCAGAGTGTAATATCTGCTCATAGTTGTACATTCTTTGGTAGCTTTTCTCCTGTGCAATACAATGGCCAATGATGGCTTATTGATGCTCAGTATTGCTAAGCATAGGAGGTCTATGATTTATCCTGTGGTCTCAAAAAAAACTCTGCCAAATCTTAGGGGATTGGTAAGCCCCGGGGCTGCACCTTCCCATAGCACTAAAGGACAAAGGTTGGGCATGCCCTGACACCTTTGCAACACTAGTTGCGGGGACTGGAACAATTTTTTTTAGTTTTCCCATGTACAGAACCTCACTTTAAAACAACCTTGTGTTACATCTCACTCTTTTGGGGAAGCAAGTAAATACAGATCAAAGTGTAGTATTTGTGCAGTCTAGTTACAGACAGAGGAACAAAGGAATGAACAGGATATGGCCCACTGTTCATTATCTAAATAGATGAAATAGTTACAGTAAGAAACAGTTGCTTTTGATGATAAAATATATGAATATTGATTTTGCTGATGTTAAAGTGTATACTTTAAGCAACATATTTGGAATAAGAATGTTAAAAAAAGGATTTTCAAAATTATATTCAAATCCCAAATAAATAGAGTAAGCCTGGCTGCTGCGGGGTCAAACTCCACACCTACTTCTATTCTGACAGAATATGATTACTGAAACTTTTGTATTGTATGTATAGTAAATGAAAAACAATTACAAAAATATATTTTTTTAGTAAGAATGTATTTATTTACTACATTGAAATGAGTACTCTTGAATCTACGATAATGATATATAAACCTCATTAGTTTAGCTCAGGTGGTATGATACAGGCTTACCAATCAGTTGATTGAGATTTCAAATCCAAGTGGGGAAATGCTGATTTCATAGAGGTGTTCATTAATTGTATTGGAACAAGCTGTGATTGTTTCATAAATTTTAATAGGCAAGAAAGACTTGATAATGAATTGTAATAGCATTTTTCCTCCATTCTTGATTTTCATTTGATTAAAAAAAAAATATTTAGTAAGAAACATGACTACCAATCAGTTGGTCCTGGATTCAAACTAGGGGATGTTAATTTTTACTCTCCCAAATTTGGTGAGGATTGTCCTGGTTGTTTTTGTCTTTTTTATGGTAAAAAAAAAACAAGTCAACTCCAGGTTGGAACTTGAGTTTCACAAGTTATTCTTCGTTCATAAGCCAATCTTTATGGAGATTTGAAAATTGAAAAGATTTTTTTTTTTTTAAGTATTTTCCAATTCAATTGGGGAAGCAAACCATGCAACAGTTTACACTGTTAATTCTAAAATTCGTCTCCAAAGAATTTAATTACTAGGAATTTCCAAGGACTCTTTTGTTTGTTTATTTTCTCCTCTGAAAAAGCAATCAATATGGAATTATGAAAATTGAGCTGTCATAGAATTTGAGTTTAATATTACTTTATAGTGATGATGTTACAAGATTCGAGGTTATCAAATATTTTTATTTTCTGAAATAAATGCAGTTCAGGTTATTTCATAAAACTAAATATTTATTTCAAATTTCAATTAATGTCATGTCAACGTGATCTCGTTGTATCAAGACCTGTGTTGCCAACTTTATTTTCAACTTTACGTCTGAAATTGAGTCAAAAAACATCTGAAAATACCTAAAAACATCTAGATTCGCCAGATATATATCTAAAATCTAGGAAATATATATTACATATTATTAATGAATTAAACGTGACTTTAATCTTCAACAATTATTTATTTAAAATATTGATTCATTAAAATGTACTCATTTTTTCCGTGTAAATCAAATTAATATATTACTTATTTTATTAAAACCATCTAGATAACAATTTCACAATCAAAAACATCTAGATTTAGATAGAAAAACATTTAGATTTAGATGAAAAACATATGATTTAGATGAAAAAAAAAACCTCTAAATAGGCAACACCGATCAAGACTAAGTAGGAAATCTCGTTGGTCAGGCGAGATTTGAGTGCGGTCCAGTTGAATCTCGCGTGGCTTGTGTTTGTCTTCATCAGTTTTGAGTTGTACGCCATGGCGTTAGGGAAACGAAATCAGCTTGCTGATGGGACCGACGATTCTCTGGTGAGTCACCCGATCTTTTGGACTATTAAATATCTTTTAGCCTAGGGATGCAGTTAGAAAAGGTTCAGATCATCCTGAATGCAAGGAAAGCACCCACCATCTTCGTTTCATATTGCGTTTATTGGAAATGTAGAATCGTTTTAATGTATAACTTTTGAAAAAGGAAGAAAAATCCTGGAAATAAATATTTTAAAAAAATGCTATCCATTGATTCAAGGTGATATTTATCAAATAAATTTTTAAAAAATTGTTTATGTACAGCTATGATAAAATATAGTCTTGAATTGTTTCTTTATCCTTTTTGGATAAATTATTGTTTGATCTTTAAATGTTGGGCACTCCTTGAAGTGGTAATATTATTCTTTAAAATATCTATTGAACATTTGGATTTTTTTTAATTATTCACAATTCATTGTTTTTGTTCAATTTTTATTTTATGCAAAATAAATGAATAGAGTATTGAATAATTCATTTTTTTCCCCTAAAAGATCGTGAAAAATCTACTTTTTTTTTCAACTTCCTTAAAAAATGAAAATAATAGAAACAACTTGGGATTTTAATAAATTTAAAAAGTTTTAAATTGTTTTGAAAAATTTTGTTTGTATGTTGTTTTTTTTAAGCAGTTTCGGAAATATTTTTTTAAAATTTTTATTCAGTTTATTTGATATTCATTTAGAGTTGTTTTTACCTTTAAAATTGTCTCTTAATTAACATGATTTTATTTTTAATTTTATTCATTAAAGTTCAATGACGATGTTTTTTTTTTGTTTTTTTTTCTTTTTTGCTTAAATGCATTTTTCCGTTCGATTAAAAAGAAAATCCTAATTTTAGCTTTTATTACATCGCGAATTTATTGTATGAATTTCCTATAGTAGTTCTACATTCTTTTCCTTTTGTTAGTAAAAAAAAATTGCTTCTGTTTGTAAGTTTCCTTGAAATATTTTTATTGAATATGTTTTTCTCTTTTTATTTATTTATTTTTTTTAAAATATCTTATTCCAAAAAAAGGGGAGAGAAAAATTGAAGAAATAGATAAAAATAGACTTTGGTAAAAATAGATAAAAACTGGTTATAATAATATTATTATTTTAAGATGGTAAGAAAGGGAAGAAGACTAAAGAAAAAGTGAAAGATACGAATTAGGTGTTCTAAATGTCCTATGCCGGCTTCCCTATTTTAGAAGAAGGTGTCCAGATTAACTCCTATAATTAACCCTCAAATTGAAGAAGAAATTAATCTTCCTAATGGTAGATTTTCGGAGATAAATTCAAATTCAAGGTAAAATCAAGAAGAAAAGGCCATGATAATCCATCATCATCAACAACATGATCATTTCGGGCTTGTTGTTGTCGTTTGCTGCTGAGATATTTTACCCCCTTCAAGAAAAAAAGGGGTAAGATTCAATTTAATGTCCAAAATGAGGTGTTTGGGGTTGGGTTTTTTCTTTCTTAATATTTATTTCAAATTTGATAATTTTTTTCTAAATTGAGGAAAAGAACACACCATCATTTACTCAAAAGTTGCGAGAGAGTAACTTTCACGGAAGTGAAATTGAAAATGACATATACGTTGTTAGTTAGGGAAGTGAAGGAAGGAATTTTAAAAAAATAGATCGAGAATTAAATGAAAATAATTTAGATGGAAAGAAAGGACCCAAAATATTCCTTGAAAATGTGTTTTTATTGTGGTAAAAAAAAGACTACTATTGTATATAAATTACATATGATTTAGATAATTTTTCTTAGGAAAATGAGGAATTGAGTATTTATCTTTCGCGGACAATAGCTTGGTAAAATAAATTTTTGTTCAACATTACAAAAGATATTTTGTTTATTTATTTACCATTTTTACTTACCTGGGCATGATTTTTTTTTCTTCAACTTTGAAACTTTTTATTTCCAATTTTATGTTTAATATATCTCCAATTGGCTTTTTTTCTCTTCATGTTATATATATTTATTAATGATGAAAGCACATTGTCATTTTACGGGGATAATTTCGTTACGTACATTTCGGCTCTTTTTCCCGAAAAAAGCAAATCGCTTCAAATTGGAAAAAAAGGAAATAAATGAAAGAAAATGTTTTGAGATTTGCTTGTATAAATCTTTCAAATTATTATTATTAATTTAAAAAAATATATATATGGATAAAGCAAAATAGAATAATTTATTTGACAAATTAAGCACGTGGCCATTACATCAAATATTACATCATGATTACTCTTTGAATCAGAGATAGAGTTTAGGTTTTATTTTGTTGAGAAAGACTTTTAATAGTCTATATCCGATTTTAGTTTTTGTTTTTTAATTATTTATGAGAGATTTTCCGGATGAATAAACTTGAAAAAGTATGGTTCCATGCTTTAGCTCTATTGATATGAGAAAAACATTTTGTTGCCATTTGAGAAATATATTTATTCCAATTCAATATGTTGAGTCATATTTATTTTCTATTTAATGATATTCATAAGATGGAAAATATTTAATTGAAAGAAATGAGTTTAAATTGAACTCACCATCACAGTCAATAATCGAGCAACCATAGCGTCAAAATTTGAACTCATTTTTAAAAAAAAATTCCATTAAAGAATAAATATGGTCAGAATAAATTCTATCTATGACACCACTATTGAATATCTGTAATACAATTAATTCTCAAGAATTTTGATGGTTTTTACTCTCTAAATTATTAATAAAGCCGTCAAAATAAGACTCTTAAAAGTCTTTATCCAAAAAATTTAACCACATTTTTAGAAGTGGTCTAGTGGAGTACTGATGCCAATTTTCAAGCCTGTGGACAAAATGGCATGACCATGAGTGCTAGAATGCACTAACATACATATAAAAAAAATAAAACCCTTCATTACCCTTTGGTGGCTACAGTGTTTTGTAAACATGAAATATAGCTGATGAAACATTTTCAATAATTTTTGGTTGCTGGGAAGCCGGAAGCGCTTTTCTACCAAAAATGTCATCAAAACTGATTCAAACTACAAAGCTAATTAATCTAATGAATTCTCACTTGCCACATGTTATGATTACGTGTCTTCATGACTATTAAAGTATAAAAATCTTTCAATTGTAATGTCAACTTATTAGTGCAAGGGATCTTACCTGCAATAAATATGGTCTCCACATAGACTGAATCATTTTATTTATTCTTTCGTTTTATTACTTATTAGTATAGTACTCAAAAAAATGACTGGATTATTTACATATGGATAGGCTGTCCTGCCTAGGATCACAATATGTGGTCTCTTCCCAGGATCAAAGTGCTGTTCTCCAGTGCTTCTACCTCAGATCTGACAGTAGTATTTGTACGCACAATGTATATCTATATATATATTGTGCGTATCACTTTTCAGTCAGCATACAAATACTGCATATATATTTTATATGTATATATATGTTGGCCTTGAGAAGTCTGAAGAGGGCAGACACATAAACGTGTTTTTGTAGCGAATCCTTACTCCATGATATTTCAAGCTCTACTCTAAATCCATTTAATGTTGAATGTATCAAGCATTTTTTAAGTAAACCATCACAAATCGGATATTATATTATGTTGCATTCCTGATTTGTATCGTGTTTGTGTGTGTGTACAAATTGCGTTCTATATATGCGGATTAGTTTGATTGTTCCTAATAAAGCTTATTATATGAATATATAATTTTTGATCTGTTTGTATTTTATAATTGACAAATCTAATGGCTGTACTGTACAATGATGACATTAGGAATTGTCTTTGCAAAAAATGATTATTACAAGAAATTCTATGGAAGTATATTGGGTTGAATACATTAGTCTTGTCTGCTGTATGGATGATAGTGACAAGTACTTACTAATTCTATATTTGGTATTTGTAGTTGGAAATTATGGCTTCTCATATTTTGAATATCTATCTATGCGATAAACAGTGCGACTTTAATCTATTTCTTTGACTATAGTAATAGACTCTTCCATTTGAAGGTAACAAGTTTTCAGATGAAAATATCTCCTACCCGACATGGACTCATCTGCTTAAGAATATATTAGTTTCTTTTCTTTAAAAAAAAAACAAAAGATCCTCTCATAGAAATTCGAATATATTGGTAATGATGATTAAAAGTTTCTTCCAAAAGTGAAAGACCCGAGATAATTTCTCAATGAAATTGTCATCATTTCAAGAGAATGAATTGTAGGTAACTTCAAATAATGGATAATGCCAAATGTATTAGGTTTCACATTCCAATTTTCCTTTTCCCAAAATTTATCACAATTATGAAAAATGAAGAAAATGCTGAATTTATTGTCTATATCTATAAATATTCTGTTTATTTGCTGTGCACCACTTGAAAAAAAAGACAGATAAAAGCAACTCTCTTCCCTTAGGGATATTGCATTTTACACCTGAAGAAGGCCATATGAATTGGCTGATACCTAACAACAAAAATGGGAAGAGATTAGGTTGTCCGAATAAAAGTTGGTATATAAATGCTGAATTATTTATTAGATGCATCAATTGAAATAAATTATAATTACAACATACCAATCAGATTTTTTTTTTTTTTTTTTTAATCAATTGAAAATGGAAGAAAAATGCTATTACAATTCATTGTACTTAGCCAATTTTGAAATGTACACTTTTGTTGCAACTGCTTATTCCTTGATATAAGATAGATATTTCATATTTTTGATACACTATTACAATTTCATTATGCTAAGCTAATTTTGAAAACAAAACTACAATGATGAAGCAATGTACACAACTGCTCATTTTTTTATATAAGATGGATAACTAGTGAGCTTAACTTGATCATTAGATCAAAAATACTTGGCAAAAGATTTTGTGGTGTCAATCGTACAAGTGGAGAAGGCTTGACTGCTTACAAAATCAGCATTTGAAATCCTTGCTTCAATTATATAAAGTTACGACTCTCAGCATTTTTATGCACAGAGGACAAAATGTAGAAGACAAGACTGGCTGCTTCAGGCTCTAACGCTATTCTGTGTGCAACTATTTCAGTCACTGAGCCAAATTTCAAAAAAGTGAAAAAAAATGTTTTCCTTGCAGATTGAGGAAAGTATGTGGGCAAAATTTTAACTTTCTGACATGGACTAAAAGGGCCGAGAAAAGTAGAGAAAAAGGGGATTATTATAAAGATAAGTAATTTCTAATTATAAGAATCTGGATAGTGACACCAGATAATTCAATCTGGCACCTAGAGATTTCCAGTTTCTCTCTCACCCTTTCTATCTCTCCACATTTTTTCACTCCAGTATATTCCCCACCGTTACTCTCTCTTCCCCTCCCCCATTTTTCTCTCTCTCTTCCCTTACCCCGGTTCTTTCTCTCTCTCTCTCTCTCTTCCCCCCCCCCCCCCCAGTTACTCTCTCTTCCCCCCCCCAGTTACTCTCTCTTCCCCCCCCCAGTTACTCTCTCTTCCCCCCCCCCAGTTACTCTCTCTTCCCCTCCCCCAGTTACTCTCTCTTCCCCTCCCCCAGTTACTCTCTCTTCCCCTCCCCCAGTTACTCTCTCTTCCCCTCCCCCCGTTACTCTCTCTTCCCCTCCCCCCGTTACTCTCTCTTCCCCTCCCCCCGTTACTCTCTCTTCCCCTCCCCCCGTTACTCTCTCTTCCCCTCCCCCCGTTACTCTCTCTTCCCCTCCCCCCGTTACTCTCTCTTCCCCTCCCCCCGTTACTCTCTCTTCCCCTCCCCCCGTTACTCTCTCTTCCCCTCCCCCCGTTACTCTCTCTTCCCCTCCCCCCGTTACTCTCTCTTCCCCTCCCCCCGTTACTCTCTCTTCCCCTCCCCCCGTTACTCTCTCTTCCCCTCCCCCCGTTACTCTCTCTTCCCCTCCCCCCGTTACTCTCTCTTCCCCTCCCCCCGTTACTCTCTCTTCCCCTCCCCCCGTTACTCTCTCTTCCCCTCCCCCCGTTACTCTCTCTTCCCCTCCCCCCGTTACTCTCTCTTCCCCTCCCCCCGTTACTCTCTCTTCCCCTCCCCCCGTTACTCTCTCTTCCCCTCCCCCCGTTACTCTCTCTTCCCCTCCCCCCGTTACTCTCTCTTCCCCTCCCCCCGTTACTCTCTCTTCCCCTCCCCCCGTTACTCTCTCTTCCCCTCCCCCCGTTACTCTCTCTTCCCCTCCCCCCGTTACTCTCTCTTCCCCTCCCCCCGTTACTCTCTCTTCCCCTCCCCCCGTTACTCTCTCTCTCCCTTCTGCCACTCACCCCCCTTTCATCCTCCCCTCTCTTTTAATGATTGATGATATAAGAATAGAATTTTTCTCTTTTCTAGTCTTAACTCTAAGTCTAAAATTATCATTGTTATTAGGTTATGGAAATAAAGACAACTCCAACAATGTGAGTTTGACAAAATGTTAAGCCAATACCAGATTCAGTCGAGATTCAATCATTCTATTCTTTTCATCTTTGCACAGATCTTGAGTGCTGAGTCCAAGATGCTTGTTATCAGAAACTCAGGATAATTTCTTTAGGATAACTACCAAGATAAAATCAATTTGTTAAATATCTAAATCTGTGTCTCTGAAAGTTTTCAATAATGTTCTGTGTGGGAGGATGGGCCATAGGCTGAGGAAAAATTGGTAAAACTTTAGGGTGGATCCCAGCTCCTCCCTCCCCATAAATTTATATGTACTATTCACCTATGTTCATCTACACAATATCTCCAAAAGTTAAGGATGAATTGAATTGGGGGGTGTATCCAGAAATTTTTTTATATGTATGAAGACAATAGTTGATATAGGAAAATTAGAACACAGTCACCTCCCCTGAATCATAGCTGTAAATCAGTGATCTTCAAACTTTAACTACTTGGGGAATTTTTTTGAATAATTAGATTCTCTAGAGAACCCCTTCAAGAAGCAACTTTACCTTCTACATATATTTACATATGTATATAACTATAAGATCTTGGCCTTGTTAGTAGAACTATCTGAATTTGTATCCCCCTAAATGTTAAAGCCGGGAAGGTATTTATGTGATGAAGAATTATTGAATATATTGCAAAAATATCACTTTGTTTCCCTAAACCCTGAGGTTCCACTAAACATTGCTTGAATACTGCCATTGTACCTGAACTGATTCAGTTTTTAGTTGGTGATGATGATGGTGTAGATCTGCAGTGCTTTCTAGTTTGTAATTAATTATCAAAAGCAAAAATGTTTGTATGTTTTGTTTACATTCTATCAAAAATTCTTAAGTGATTAAATTTGATTCTTCATCTTTCTTAACAGGATGTCCTTCCAAATGAACCGAAGCAGCAATATCGCCGATCAGACTTTGATAGTCTTATTCCCATGCTCAACATTCAGTCTGAACGCCATGGTTGCAAGTTGATGCATGGTTATCAGAAATTACGGGACGATGGATATCTTTTTGACTACACAATTCACGTGGAAAATGAGAGTATTCCTGTGCATAAAACGTTGCTGGCTGCCAGCAGCGACTATTTTAATGCTATGTTGACTGGAAGCATGAGAGAGAGCCGTGAAAACTCTGTCACTTTACTCGGCTTAACTTCCATTGGGGTTCATGCTGTCATTAATTTTGCTTACACGGGCTTGTTGGAAATAACAAGTGACACGATTGATGATATTTTGCTGGCAGCTAGTCATTTACAGGTAAGCTACCTTATTTCTTTCTTTTTTTTTTCTTTTTTTTTAACCCCCCCCCCCCCCCCGAACCTATTTTGCATACAGTAAACCCTCATTGAAACAGACTAATACTTAAGAAGGGTATCCATTTGAGCCGATTGTCCAAGTTAACTGATGATGAGGGTTAACCCTATATACTAGTGATTCCTGATCTTATTCAGCCCAACACTCCTCCTCAACCTGTAATTTGAATACAGATTCTTAACATGGTAGCTTGTCACTATAAAGAAAAATATCAACATTGAGTTGAAAGGTTTTTATTCACGAAAATGTTATAGTATGTATATCAAGGAATTTCTAAACAGATTCTACTAAACAACAGCCATTAGTAAATCAGAGATATAGATGTTTGAAGAATCCTCGTAAGGTCCCCTCTAGAAGCTTAAACACCCCATTGAAGTCCAGGGGCACTAATGCCCATGTTGAGAATCATTGATGTATCCGTATATGATATTGGAAAGTATATAAACTGTACCCTGAATATAACGATAGAACGCAGAAGTTTTGTTTTGCAAGAAAAAAAAAAATAGCAAAGGGGCAAGTAAAATCTGAAAGGGATTAAATTTAAAAAAAAAATAAATTTGAATTATGATAGTATATTTTGATATAAAAATCTAGACAACATGCATGAAAAAAACTGGAATGTTAATTGCTAATAAGAAGCGAAATTGATATTGAAGGGTTAATTTTAAAGACTTTGATGGAGGATCAATAGTACTGCATTAACTTAATATAAGTGGCAAATTGCCTTTCATAGAGTAATTATTTGAAGTCAATCCCAACTTTTGTAATGATTTCTCTTTGAGGTCAACAAAATTTGCAAATTGACTTCAGTTGATTTGTTTGAAAATAAAACCATTTGAAATGTGCCATGAACACTTACTATTTTCATCAATTTTCTACAAGAAAAACCCAGATTAGAAGTTACAACATCAATGAATACAGGTCTGGTTAGTCACTCAGTAGAAACCATCTGTAAAACATCTTTTTGGCAGCATGTTATATTTGGAGTAATAATTTTTAACAACAAAAAGGCACAGACCAAGGGATCAATTTAGCATAAACTTACATTGCTAACTCTTTAAAATGGTATTGTAAATGTTTTTACCAGACATAATGAGTAAATGTTTAAATTTTCAGCTTTCTCTCTTTCTCTTCATTGATGCATCCCATAAACATCATACATACAAACATATATGGCCAGCCAGTTCAACTGGAAAACTGAAAGAAACCTATGTTGCCTGTTGTGGTTGATGATTTTTAGCACCTAGCAGCAAATAGGTTAATCTTTGTTCCTTCATTGTCCTAATTCCTTTTGCACTGTAAATGTTAAGTGTACTTTTAACTTCCTATTTTTTTTATTTATTTCCTTCCATGTGAGATAAAAATGAATCTAACTTGTTCCCTTGTATGACATTTTCTCTTCTGCTTTTTTCCAAGGTGATCGATTCAGTCGAATTGTGCACAGAATATTTGGTCCAGTCTATCAACTTAGACAGCTGCGTTGATGTCCTCATTCTTGCTGATGTCTATTCTTTGATGAAAGCTCAGGAAAAGTCTCGGGACTTCATACGAGAAAACTTTGAGAAAATTGTCAGCACTGAGAAATACTACCAGCTGACGCATTGCCAATTGGCATTTCTTCTGGCTGGAGATAACCTTCGTGTCACCTCTGAGTATCAATTGGTAATGTTTGTGCTTGACTGGGTGAACTTTGATGAAAAAGTACGCAAACAGTACCTCCCACAGTTACTTGAAAACATTCGCTTACCACTGTTACGACTGGATGAGCTTGATAAACTTGCACGTCTCCCAGTCATGCGCAACATCTCCGGCTGCAGTCGCCTTTTCCGTGAAGCTCAGGACTACAATAGGGACATTAGTAAACAGCCCATGTACCAAACAAAACGTACCCAGGTGCGTTCCGAGAAAGTCAGCTTGGTTTTGTGTCACGGCGAGTCCCCTAAAAGCTATACGTTCAAAACTGAAAAGTTCACAACGTTACGTAATCCGCTGATTCCAATGTATAACCCTGGAGTTATTGTAGTCGATAATTTTATGTACGTGTGTGGGGGTACCTGTAACAATGATCACAATTTTAATGCTTCCCCCCGTTGTTTCCGGTTCGATCCTCGTTTTGATACCTGGACAGAATTTACTCGACTTATGGAAGCGCGAAAGGACTTTGTTATGGTCGCTGTGAACAAGGTCCTCTTTGCAATCGGAGGCAAAGATAAAAACAACATCTCCTGCACGATGGAAAGCTACACAGTCGAGACAAATCAGTGGACTTGGAGAACTCCTATGAACATTGCTGTCTATGGACATGCAGGAGATGTATGTAAAGGCAAGATTTATGTCTGTGGGGGACAGACCGTCACTGGTTGTGTTAATAATTTCCTCTGCTACGACCCTGCAACTAATTTATGGGAAGACAGGTCACGGATGCTGCGGCCACGCTGTAACCACATCTTGGCATGTGTCAAGGATAAATTCTATGCCATTGGTGGCAACGTGGAAGATAGTCATGGCCTGGCCAGTCCCATCGACCTCATTGAATCCTACGACCCCAACACCGACCAGTGGACCACAATGGAGGTCACCATTAGTATTCGTAAAGCAGGGTCATTTGTACGGGACAACAAAATCTACATCACAGGTGGACTCAAAGAACAACGGCTTTTAGAAATCATTCAGGAGTATGATCCTGACAAAAACACATTGAAGACGTCACACACCTTTCCGTTTGTCATTTTAGGAAGAGCTTGCTGTTTACTCACTTTGAACAGATGTGAGCCGTTTCGGTAATAATGGCTGCATATTTAGTCAACCCTGAGCCAACATTTTTTTTTTTTTTTTCCCGACCTCTCTCTCCTTTCATCTTTTTTCTCTGTTTTAATGGAGAATGGATGAAAGATAAAGTTAGTTGATTGGTTGGGATGTCCTGACTGAGTCTCTAAATATCAGTATAAACCTATGTTGTTTGTGCAACAGTGGCTATGATGATGTCCTTCACTGCTATTAATACAGGGCATCTATTCACATGTTAGGAAGAATATTCCATAATTTATCTCTCATGTACCTATTGGGCCATCAAATATTTGATTCTTACATTTTGACAGTCAAATGTCTTTGAAGGAAGATGTGATTCATTTCAATCTCAAATCAAATGCCTGTTTTAAGGCAGTTTCAATTTTTAGCTAAATTATAAAAAAATAAATTGAGTAGCGCTTAATCCTGAAACTTCACTCTGTAAATAGATTAGGGACTGTCTTGGTTTTATGTGTATTAGCTATTATCATCCCTCGTAGGTTTTGTATATCAATCATGATGATACATTTAATAGCCTAGCATTCCTACAGTTGAGCTCGATCAGGTTAAGGGGTCCAGTGTACTGCAAATGAAATTGTTCTGGTGTGAAATCAAATCACTGTCATTATGATGTTGAAATACGGTTCTGCAAGCAAGTCCATTGATGTGACTTTTATTAATAATACTTGATGCCATGCAAGACAACTTGAAGGGTTGGGTGGGCTGAATGGAACTTATCACTGAAAACTATTTGATGAGATTATTCAGAAGGAATTCAAATAGATTTTTCTTTATAATTATGGAAATGTTTGATTCAAGCTTGTATATCTATTCAGATCAAATGAGGTATAAGAATTTCAGAATTCAATTTTTTCTTAAAAGATATTACATTTTTAAGATATTTTATACATCAAAATAGAAAGTTTCTTTTAGTTGTGAAAGTTTCCAATTCAAGCTTTTATCTCTGTTCTGATTAAATAAGGTTTAAGAATCCCAAAATTCAACTTGAAAAAGATGTTGAAAAGTTTCCAAATATTTCATACATCAAAGGAGAAATCAAATAGAAATTTAGTTTAATTCAAAATTTCATCTCTATTCTGATTAAATGAGGTTTTAAAAAAATTTAGACTTAAACTTATTGAAATGGATATTATAACTCTTGAAGTATTTCATTTTTGCATAGAGGGTTATGTGTGTGTAGCAAATATGTACACTTCTTGTTAATAGCAGCTATGATTATGACTAAAGTTAATTAGATAGTTTTAATGAAGAATAAAGTTTATGAAAAGAGCATCAGATTTTTATGATGAAACTAGGTTACCTGTGCAGTCTAAAAATATGAAATATATGGATGCACATTGCCATTTGTGTGTGTATATATATATATATAATATATATATATATATATAGATAATTGTGATTTTTTTTTTTTTTACAGTGGCCCTTGAGAATACCATTCTGGTGAACACAAATAGATCTTTAGTATTTTCTGTTCTTTTTACTTTTCCTATTAATTCATTCTTCAAATTTGGCATTTTTCTTATTAGAACAGATGAAGTTCTATTTTACTACATTAGTTGCATCCTTTTGCATGATAGAAGATATCTGCACATTTCTAATTATTGCGTGTGTGGATAACTCAAGTGTTCTAAATGTTCAGAAATAGAAGCTGATAAAGTGCATTAATTTTTTTATTTATTTTTTTTTTTTTTTCCTTTATTATTTTATAACGAAGGAAAATCTTCACACAATTACAATAATTGGTTAATATTTAGTATGATGATAATTCTGTATTAAGTGATTGTTGAATTCACTTCTAAGTGATGACCATAACTGCTATTAACAAACCAAGTGAGTGTACATTGGGGGGGGGGGTATTTTTTTTTGTATTTACGTACATTTTTTTTTTTTAAATGAATAAGATATTACAAAACAGTTTCAATGATGTGAATGTAATATTTTTTCTTCTTTTTATACATACATACATATATAGAAATGCATTCCTCGTGAAGTTGCAATTTGAATATAAGAATATGATACAGATTTTATTAGGGTGTATCAAAAGTGTTTTTGTTTTTTTACAGACATGTTTTTTGAAGCTTATGTGATGCTCCAAGTGTGGTCTTTTAGATTATTGAAGTTAATGAGTGTTGGTGGTCAGATCTTATTCTACCTTGTATTTTAAACCATCATAATCTACAACTGATTGCCGTTCACTTCTGGGCTTTATTTCAAGGGGCAGTACAATCAGATATTCTTTCATTTCTTTTCATTTTCCAAATTCTGTGAGCTGCTTCAGCAGCTTTTAGATTCGGTTTGGAATAATACCTAAAAATTACCAGAATCTCATTTCCTACACCCACCATTTTTACATATTAAACAGTTGATTATTGATAATTATGTGATATATATATATATATATATATATATATATATATGATATACCTGTCAAAAATGACAGTGCTTATTTAGATATGGGTTGGCACTCAATAGTATGAAGCTGATTTATGAGATTTTATTTTTAATGATTCAAGTATTCTAGTTTTTATATTTCAAGTCTCAACTCAAGTTGTTTAAATGTGATCAGACATGAAATCTCTAGTGTTTTTATGGTGTAATCTTCATTGTGATGTCATAACAGCCCGTGTCATTTTATTACAACTTTATAATTGTTTTTATTAGCTCTGGTAATCTGACTAATCCATTACAACTTGGATGTTATAAGAGGACTCAGATAACAAGGACAAACAATTAAAGACTAATTTGTATGTATAGCTTTTATATAGATAAATATAGTGCTGGGATTCCCAAAGGGTGTGCTGCAGCACCCTGGAGAGTTGCAGTTAGCTCCCAGGGGCGATGCAGAATATTTAAAAATTTCAATAATACTTAACAAAAATTAAAAAGTTCATTTGAATTGAGTATTTTTTAAAATGATAGTCTTTTTATACTTATAAAAAAAGTTTTCAATAAACGTTGATAAGCATTGTGAAAAAAAAACAAATCAAAGACACACTAATGTCTGTACAATTTTTCAGTATTTTCTATGCTTTGATCCCTATACATAAAGGGTGCTGTGATTCAGGGTAAGTTTTGGAACCATTCATATAGTGGAATCATAAATAGTTATGTGTACATGAAATATGCTTTAGAGTAAAAGTGTTTGTTTTGTTTGTTTTTTTTAAAGAAGATACTTTTGATACACCTTAATACTGTTATAAAGTAATATTTCTGGGTTGTGGAACATTTACCAATGTTTATTGAGATGTACAATTTATTGAGATCTTCAGAATTGAATAGAATTTACCTGAACAAAAATATATCAAAAGATATAGCAATCCTTCAGGAAGGGGACTCTCGACATTTTCAGCTATTTAGATATTTCCTAAAATTTTCTCGGAAAAGAGATGGATGACGGGAAAAAAAAAGTTAAAAACTTGTATAAGAAAAATTTTTATTGTAAGATTATTTTTTTAAAATTTTGATTCTAAAAATTAATTTTTGTGTAAATAAGTGTTTGTGAAATTTATTTTAAAAAACCTTTATCATCATCTATATAAACACAAAGTATTAACACACAAATACAGATAGTATGATACAAATGAAAAAAGCATACGAGTTGTATATAAAAGCATACCTCATAAACTTCAAATGAATAATTTACCTACTTCTTTATTTCTGAGTTGAAGGAAAGCAACCAGGAAAATTTTGTAGATAAATAGTTGTCAAAAATTAAATAACGATTTACAATACTTCAAATCATCAAAAGGTAAATATAAATATCTAAAACTGAATAAAAAAAATATTTAGATATAGAAATGACACTGAACTAAGTGAAAAGTCAGCTGACGAGAACTTGTTTAAACTACAAGATACCCCCTTAAATTCTATGTATCTAAATTATTTTAGCATATTTATGCTAAAATCATTTAGCATACAAACAAAAACAAGTGGTTAAAATTTAGATTTGTTCTATTTCCTTTTGAATTTCTTGGTATATTTGTGTATCTCAATAAATTGTACATCTCATTAAATTATCTGTAAATCTATCAAACAACTCTAGTTCCTGCTGACCAAACATTTTACAACTTTTAATAGTTTTTTTCTTTTTCTTTTTCTCAAGTTTATTGGAAACGCATATCTGAATATCTAATAATGCATTTAGTGAATGCCTGGAATTTTTTTCTTTTGTAACAGATAAAACAATTTTTTGATATGTTGAATGCCAAACACTCCCTAACTATGAAATACAGGTATCCTCCTCATTCAAAAGTTCATTCTACACCACTTTTTGCTTTTATTAGAAAAGGCGAAAAATAGCATTCAGCATTTTTTTTTTTTTTTTTTTTTTTTTTGGAGTCAGCCGTTATAGAGGCAATGTGTACTCTTTTACACCCCAGTCTCCTGTACTTCCCTCCACTCCAACGGCTGTCAAACTCAGCCTAACATACCATCATCAACATATTTTTTTTTTTTGGTCTGGGAATGTTCACGTAGTTTTCCCATGTAAATTAATGTAATTGCTTCTTTGCTTAACACTATTTTGGCTTACAAAGAATGCTCCACTTTTGGATAGTGGGGGAAACCTGTGTTGGGGTTTTAAGAATTTTATTCATTCAATTTTATTTCTTTTATTTATTCATTTTTTTTTTCCAATTAAAAAAAATTGTAAAAGTAGTGTTTTAGTATATTCAGATATCAAATATAAGAGCCTACCTCATGAAAGAGATAGTTGCATATTTTCCCACCAGTACCAGAGGTCAGTGTTTGGGCCCAAGTTGAAGCAAGGATTTTGAATGCTGATTTTCAAGGCAGACAAGGATTGTGTTGTACCAATCTTTCAACCTATCTGTTTAACCCCCTTACCTTTTGGTTTTGTGCCTTGCTAAGCTTAGTAAATATGATTGGGTGCCTGGCATAGAGTGATGGTTAGGAAACTACTACTAGTGTAAAAACAATAATATGGTGCCAAGAGATCAGGGAAATAAAGGTTACATTTGATCTCCTGGAAACCATTCAATTCTCAGATAAAGGTTTGTTACTGAAGATGCTCAAGATATCAAAGGGAGGTAACCAATAGCGCTGACTAGTTATGATAGAGTTCTAGGTTTGGTATTGCAAGTAACAATAATAAACGGTTGAACATTGTTTTATTTATTTTTTTTTTTTTTCATAATTAGAGAATTAAAAAGAACTAGAAACTTCTAGATTCTGGAAAATTTAGATGTTATTTATAAAACTGTCAAAATAAGGCCCCAAAGTAAGAAACATTTTTCGGTTGTCTAGTGGGATACTAATGTCAAAATAGTGAAGTCAGGAACAATGTAACATACTAACTCTCGGACACACACACATAGAAAAAAAAGGGATAGAATCCTTCACCATCTTTGATGGCTATGGTTGTTCATTATTCATTCGCAGCTAATATTAAAAATTTATCAAAGAACCCCGAAATTAAATTATGTCCCTTATTAGTAAATCTGATAAAATATAGTTTTGAATGATCAGGTTTTCTTCTTTCATTTGTTCCTAAATATAGTAGCAGCAGCATAAGTCAGTGTTATTTGTTTACCTCCTCAACAGTAACAAACCTTTACCGATTCTCATAGTTCCTGAGGCAAATGGAATGTGAGATTGAGTCTCACTGAGAGCTTATCCTTTATTTTTGATCTGCAGTCTTTACTAATGGCAATAGACTGATGGTCTGGCAATAAGAAGCAACTAACATGAGATGAAAGAAGGACCAGTCAAAAAGAATTAATAGGTTAGGCTAGGTAAGTAGCTATTTAGATGCCGACTTTCGCATAATGGCTACCAAACTCTATTGCAGACCAACTTAGAATATTGAGTGCTATCTTCACTGGATGCTCTTGCATCTATGGCCTTGTGCCAGGTTGAACTAGGCTTAATAAATAAGCATACTATTAAAAGATAATTTGGATGTTCAACTGCCAGACCTATTCACTAGTGTAGTCAGTTTTAGCCTCACTGAGTACTCCAATATTGTGGCCTTGTGTCAGACTAAGCTAAGCTTGGGTGCTACTGTAGCATGTCGGTTATCAAGCTTGTCTTGCAGACCTAATCTCCTGGGTATTGATCTTCACTGGGTACCCCATTATCATGGCTCTGACAAGCTAAGCTTAGTAAGTACCTATAATAATTTTGGGCACCTCCTGTAGTGTGGTGGTTAGTAACGTATCGTCAATGTATTCACGAACATACATTCATGCCCCCAATCAAATTAAAAAAAAAAATGTCAACTGTGAACATGAAATGCATTTCCTGGTTTGATATGTTCTTTCAAATTAGCTTAAATTCAAGTTACCAGTGAACTTGACTTCAAAAATGTCTTGCTTGAATTCTGCCAAACAAATTATGAAGAAGTTATTAAAGATAACATTGGTTTCAAAATCACTTCAATTTATAAAAACAACTAAAAGGTTTGGAGACAGGTGAAAATTAAGGAGACGGTAGAAAGTATAACTCTGGTATCTGCAAATTGATGTCTGTGACCAGAGAGTGAATTAAAAAGAAAAGAAAAAAACTTGATCATCCACCAAATATATTTGCTTGTAAAGTCAGGGTACAGTTTGAAGTATGTCATAATACTGTCTTAAAGACAATGATTACAGATTAGAATGTAGAGGGGGGAGGGATTCGAAAGTATAATGATGATAAAATGGCTGAAGTTAGGACAATGCTTGGGTGATCTATCAACTCCCTTTTTTATTTTTTCTCCCCCAAGAACCAACAGCTCATCGTTGGATTGTAATGGATGATGAGACTTGCTTTACAGCTATTAATCTAACAGCATTTTCCAATGCAGATTTCTATTTCTGATTCTTCGAATAAAATTCCAGACTCTGTTGAGTTTTCAGTGGTGTAAAAAAAAAAAAATCTCCTGCCAAAGTTGGCATTTAGTATGCCATTACTGACATTTTGTGGCAACAAAGTCTTGCGATCAGTCAAAGTGTATGAATTGGAGTGTCTTCAATGTAGAATGGTCTCATGGAAACCAATGTTTATAAAGACACTGCAATATTCTGGCCCCACAAGGCACCATTTCATTATGCCAAGTTGCAATATCTTGATTCCAAAAAAATTCTTGTAGTACCAAAGAGAGAGACAACCCCACGAATTGACCAATCAAGCTCCTGCCATGATTAACAGAGCGATCTTGAAGGATGAACTTAAACCCCAAAATAGGGATGAGTTGTCTGCACGGGTTCAAACAGTGATGAAAATGCACCATTCCATTTAAAAAAGTATTACCAAGAATTTTTTTGTTTCTGTTCGCTGCAAATGCAACGTCACATATGAAAATGGACTATTTTCAGTATTTTGATGTAGAAGAGACTTTGCTCTCTCTCTTGTAAAATTCAATTAAACCATTCACCTTTTCTGCAAAAAAAAAAGTCAAGTTTTTGTAATGTTCGCGAATACATTGACTATGAGCTAGTCTTACAGATTTGTTTGTTAGTGTAGTGAGATTGATTCTCACTGGGTCCCCTACTACTGTAACCTTGTGTTACACTAAGCTTAGCTTAATAAATGAACACATCTGAAATATGTATTTTCATTTTTAATTTTGTGACTACTTTTTACCTTCTTAATTTATTAGTTGCTGTTTATTGCAACTTTTTCTCGGTCCGACTACCCTTCAGCGGTGAGCAAACGGCATTGATCGGAAAATAAAGAATAAGCCTTAATAATAGTAATAAACAAAGGTAAAAAGTAATCCCAAAATTGAAAACAGGAATGATTCATAATATTTCATGTAATAAAAAATAAATTGAAAAAAATGTCTCTGAAAATTACATGGATTGGGTTTGGAAAATATCAAGTCATTTGTTTTGCTTGCCTGTACAAAATCCACAAGTTCAAATCATTGCAGTTCTTATTTAATTGAACCCCCACCCCCACCCCAGCTGTTTTGCCCCCAGAAGCTCACCATACTCGATTTCACTCCAAGTATTCTGGAGGTTTTAAATGTTGAAAATCTTGCTACATTTCTTAATGGGAGCAGAGTTAATTTTGACAGAAAGAATCAGTGCTGCTGCTTTGGTTGTTTACAATCTCCCCCACCCCCACCCCACCCCACTTGTGTCTCTCTCAAAATTTGTCTTTGTGATCTTTGTCAGATTTTTTTTTTTTTTTTCAATATTTTTTTTTTTACATAGATATTTCTATTATTTTGATTTATTAAATATTAGTAACTTTGAAAAATGATTAAAATTTATCCTTGTTTGTTTTGTTTTTTTTTCTATCATGATCGTCTTTCTCCTCCCTTTGCATAAACCAGTGTATCCCGTAATTTTATTTATTTATTATTTTTTTTTTAAACCCGCTTAAAGGCCGCTCTTGATGGCCATTAAGCTCGATCTCATCTCACTTCCGATTTGTAAAATTCATTCATATATTTATATTTCAACTATTTGTAAATGAATAAAGGAAACTACTCTACAATTATCATTTGATATATCTGGAGTTGTCTCCCTGAGAAATCATTTCAATATAAGAAAGATTATTGGGATGAGCACAAACATTGGCACCACTCTATTATTAAGTTACAAATTTGACTAGAAAATACTTTATTCTAACACTGTAATCTACGAAGACAAATCTTGTCATTTTTGCTCTGTTATAGATACAAACCAACGGAAATCAGATCATTATTATATATACCGTGTTCTATAAAAAATAGGAACAATAAAAAATTTTGAATAACTTTTTATTCCATAGAGATTTTTGAACGGAAAACTGAACTGTAGAAACTTCAGATGCACCAAAATTTGAGTTCTGACTCTTCAGGATTGTGACCACAAGAACAATTTGAACAAGCTTGGTTTGAAACCAAAATTCATGTGGTTCTTTCCTCCTGCTTGTCAACACTGTTGAAAGAGGGTAACTGTTCTGCCTTTTGAACTCTACATTGCAAACGGTCCGAGGATGTGTCGTTGGATTTTTCCATGTGGTAATTATATGTAATGTTTGTAAGTCGTATCAGCAAGCGCAGGTTGAAAGTTGCTCAGTTCCGTCCCAGCTGGAACCAAGCTTTTCCAAATCATTTGTATAATCACACAACTGAAACATAAGAACTTAATAAGTTTTGAAAAACGGATATTTAGCTTTACAAACTCTACTTTATACATGCTTACACAATTTAACAGCTTATATGATGCAATTTTGTGGTGGGTGGAGATTGTTCAGTTCTGCTGGTATTATGGATTGTAATGTGAGGAAATGAGGGCCCATGCTGTTTGAGTTTCTTATGAGCAAATATCCAAAAATAAATTTGTAAGAAGTGAGTTCATCTTGTACATGTGTGCATCTAATAGGCCAGTAAAAAAATATATGAGAGATATAAAGAAGCCAAGACACAAACACTGATTTATCTACTGGGCTCTGAAATGCACCACCACACCTACTGTGCTGGTATTATGGATAGGAGATCGATCATTCAAATTTTGAGCTGTACAACTAAGGGTTACGGTTGCGATGAGTCGTGGCTCTCCTCTCTCCTTCCAAATTATGGTTTTGTAAGAGATGGCAAATACAATATATATTTATATATTGTGTATATTCTGGTGCATAAGTAGCTTAACCATTAAGAAATTGAATACAATTTTTTTCCTTAATTTACTTCTAAATGGTAAAGGACAGAAAAAGGAAATTAAACAAAGAAAATGGATGTCTCATTAAATGACCCCCCCCCCTTTGTGAAAAGGCTCCCTGACATGGAAATGGTATATATACGCTTGCTGTAATAATACGGCACTGATTTGTCAAATTAAGTTCTATCATTCTCACTCAGTCAAAATTTCTTCCAGAATAGATTTCCAAGGAATTAATTTTCAAAACCAGGAACAAAAATTTTAATATGTATGATAGAAAATTATTCAATTTTTTACTGGAAAATGAATTATGGGCTACCCTGTAAATGGTGGCATTGATTTTCCTCGCTTTTGATTGGTCGACTTTTCATTTCACTGATTCATCAGTTTCCCAACCCTCGATTCCCTGGTTAAATTGTTTTGCCTTGCTTATTTCTTTTTATTTCATTCTCAGAATTCTAATCAGGACCACCTTTGTGAAGTTGTGCAACAAGTTTTTTAATAAAACATACATTTTGTCTTTTATAAAAAATAAACATTGCCTGTGAAAAATTTCTAAAAGATTTAGTAAACTCTAAACTACAAAATTTTGGTTAGGTTGCAATATGCACAAAAGAAAATCAAGCTCAACATAACATGGAAAAATCCCGAGACAGCATAGTACATTGGAGGAGGAACGGGAGTCCAAGATATAGAATCCATAAAACTTGAATGGCACTGGGCTGGCCATGTTGGAAGAACATCGCTACTCACCACATGGATCCCCATGGATCACATGCAAAACTGGGTCGATAAAATATAAGATGGCGTGACAAACTACAGAAGTTCAGAAAGTACTGACCCCATGACACCTACTATAGATCTGGCGAATCTTGTGGAAGGGCCATGTCTAATGATGGACATTAAAAGACTGATGATGGAACAACTAATATGAATTAACTTATAATTATGCATTGCATCAGGTTTATATATTATGATTCTATTTCTTTGTAAATTCATCATTTTCACCAAAGTGAGGCAGAAACGTCTTGGTTTTTTTTTTTTCTTGAATTGTAAATATACCCCCACCACACTATATCTAGAAAAAAAGTCTTCAGTGTTTTTGTTAATGAAGTCTGGAAGGAAAGCTTCGAATTGTCTCCCTTTGATTTCTGGGAAATCAAGAGTTGACCAACCGATGAGTCAGCAAAATGATAAGTCAAGCAATAAAGAGTTGGGATGTAACACAGAAAACCATATATATATATATATATATGTGTGTGTGTATTTATATATATTTATATACATACACATACGCATATATGCATACGTACATATACATAATAACACAATCATAGTTGATTGACTTCATCTTGCTAAAAGCATTTTCTCACATTACATTCTGGTAACTCTCATATCTCAAACTTGTTCATTATTACATACACTGTAGAACTTTCTAATGAGGTGCCACGATTTAGAATTAAAAAATTTACTCCTTTCCTGTAGGACTAGCTTCCCGTCCCACCCCTGGCTCTGCCAGTGTACGTTACGTATTTACCATAAATGATTCTAATAGATTACAAACTTCACACGTTTTTTCACTCATCGTCAGTAAACGACACCCAGCATTCTTCATGCATCCGAGAGGAAAACTTTGTGAGGTTTGTAAAAATGAGAAATCCATTACAATGCGGAATCACTTACAACATGGTAGAAAGATTATATGTTATAACTGGTTTATAGTGTATAATGAAATTAGGCCAATTAATACTATGTCTTCTAAGTGTTCAAGTGAGAGGAAGAGGTACACGTCTCTCACTTCATATCAAATACTAGAAATGATATAGCTTAGTGAGGAAATCGTGCCGAAATAGGTTGAAGGATGGGCCTCTTGCACCAAACACTTAGCCAAATTATGAACGCAGGAAGAGCTCTTGGAGGGAAATTAAAAATGTTACCTACGAATGATCAGAAAGCAAGAACACCTTTATTGTTGATATGGAGAAAATTTTAGTGTCTGGATAAGGATTAAACCAGCCACAACATCCCTTAAAGTTCAGACGACAATTAGCATTTTTTAGCAATAGAGTATTTTTAGATGCATATATATTGCAACAATAGCTTTCACTGATTATCTGACAAACTGACATAGCAAATGCCTCATACCATCATCACAAAGCATTCTCTCCTTTCTATGAAAGAAATAATCATATTAAGTATCACATTAAAGAAAAATATTATAACTGTCCAGTTTTATCGATTGGTTTATTTTGTGGGCTGCCTACACGATTTTTGCGGTTTTCGACATCATTCCCTGTCTATAACCAAAACTTTTTCCCAGAGAGGAAAGTGTTTGCTTTTTCTCTAGATATGATCAGCCATCTATGTTCTGATTACAGCTTTTTTTCTGCTCATAGAGTCAAACTTTGGGAGGCCTACCAGTTTCTCCTGTATAGATCATTCCACATTTACCAGGACTTTGGGTTATAGACACGGAACACTGCTGGAAACTGAGAAAAATCAAGGAGGCACTTTATAAGTCAGACAAATTGAACCCGATGTGGCTCCTGTTACTTAAGAGATAAGGTATAGAAATCCAGGCAAAACGAGGAAAGAAAAATATATCACCAAAATCTAACAATGTAGCATTGCTACCATTGGGAAATTTCATTTTACCATTATCATATTCAGATAGTGCACCTGAAGAGGGCCGAAGAATGGATCAACTGAAATGTATTGATAACACAAGTAACAAGGAGTTCAATCGTACAGAAAACTTTTTTGGGTGTTAATGACCCATCTCAAAACTATAGACAATAATGAAGATGTTGGTCATTGTATTTCAATTTACTTGAACTGTTTTGTTATGGAAACAAAAGGGTCGGATAATCTTTCTCTTGAGTTATTGTTTTTGAGACAAGGGTGAAGTTTGTATATTACTGGGTACTGGAATAAAATTCTAGCTATTTTTTTTGGTTGCTGATAAATTTTGTAGTCTAAAATTAATCTATAGAATTGTTTTATTATCAGATCAGATTATTTATTATTTAATATTCTTCATCCCAGTTTGGACAATAGGCCAAAATTATGCCACGCCATTGACCTGTGCTTCTCTCCATGTAAAATGCATCTCTTCTACTTCCGTCATCACTGTCCTCAACCTTTGGCCTTCTTATGTTTCTCTTCCCATCAAGGGACATATACCTATCTATCTGTCTTCATTTATGCTTCCGCATTAGAGATCTTGTTAGGCCAGTAAAATAGAGATCTTTGATAGGCACCTATTGTGGTAGACATCAACCTCTTTCTTATCTCATCTATAACTAAGGGAAGAGTCATCAGCAAATCAACTTTTGTTCAGACAATCTGATCACTTCTCTCCATCTTTGACATAGACACAGTGTTTTGTACGATTCATTCTACGGCCATCTTCAGGTGTAAAATGTGATATCTCTAAGGAAATAAAGTCTCTCTTATCAGCCTTTTTCTCCGGTGATACAAAGTATAAAAACAGTATCAAATGGAAAATTTGAACGTTGATAGTTTTTGATAGGTCTTAGTGATAGTTGAAGAGCATCATGAAACCATAATATGTACACACATCAATCTAGGCTAGCCAGGTAGGCAGGTTGGGTTTGTACTAAAATGAAAGTTTATATTTGAACTTAGAGTCTCCTATATCCTTCAATAAATTATTTTTGAATGCATTGATTGATATGAGGAAAATGGACTCTTCACTGGAAGCATTCCATGATTCGGTCACTCGAGTGGAGAGGAAGTTCTTTCTCAGCCCAGTGGATGTCTGTACCTTGGGTTTTCCTTGGGTTTTTGGAGATAGAGATGCAGCAAGCATGTGCTTGTCTGGACATAGAAAGCAGTGACAGTTTCGGTCCAAGTTGTGAAAGCTATTTTGGATTCGGTAGATCTCTAACAGACCACCACACAAATATGTGTCCTGTACAGTTCTTTTTCATGCCATTCTTTGTTCCTTTTTAGCAGAGCCGTACAGAAGGACCGCCTTAACTTTGCTGTTGTGAAACTTAATCTTAGTTTTGAGGCTGTACTACTTAGACTTTCAGATATTAAACTAAGGACCTCTTTTAAATCATTTCCAGTCAGTAATTTTCAAATTCCTACCATAGAAAAAAAAGTCAAGGTGTCAAATACTAATCTAAAAAAAGAATAAATTTTACCAAATCTTACCTAACTATAATTTTAAAAATCTCTGTGGATGTGTGTATGTGTGTGTATCCGCAGAGATAACTAAATAACTGGCTATTGCATGAAGTTGATTTTCTACAAATATATTAGTCGGCACTCCAGGCATTACAGTGTCGTGTTTGAAGTTGTTTCGATCCCCAGTTCTTTAGAAATCTAATTAAAATAAATTGAAACAACTATAGATTTGGGATCTTTTGTTAAAAAATATTCATCTAAAATTAGATGTTTTTTATCTAAATTGGCAATAGATCCAAATTTAGATATAAAATATCTAGAAAAAGTAATCAAAATAATTTCGAAGCCGTAGTTTTGTATATCAGATCGGACAGAAAATTATTTTACATGATAATTATGGTAGGCTGCTCCACAAACAATAAAGCCTGGGTCCTTCCAAACAGGTATCTTTGGAACAGGCTCTGCCTTAGTTTTGATAATAGCAATTCAAGTCTGGAACTAACTGGACCCATGGAAATTTCATAGGTGTTGACAACTAATAAGTCATCATTACTTTTGCACGTATCTTTATGCAATTAAAGCACAGGTATACCTTGATTAGTGCTGTTATATCGTTCCCCAAATTTTCTGCATTGTTCAAGGCTTTATTATAATTTGATATGATTCTTTTCCAGCTTATACTTAACTACTTTATTTCATACAGCAATACCTCAACAATACTACATCAAAACCTGCACTTTTCAAGGTACTTCTGTGTATAATTTTGTTAAACTAATTGATTACCTTTGAAAATATAACAACATGCAAAGGCAAATGTTATTACTATCTATATTCCTTTGGTCTACTACTATTATAACTTAATTTTTAGGCTTCAGACTTGTGAGGAAGGAGTAATGAATGAATGAATCACAGTTATCTTGAAAGTTAGGTTCCTTGTGCTCCCATTCAAGCATAAACGTATTCTTCCTTTTTTTTCTCCTTGTTCATTAGATTGCAAAGTTCAATAGGGAGGGAAAAGAGAAAAAATTGAAGATATGAGGAGAATTTAGATTTTATTGCTATAAGATACAAAGCTTCAGTTCCTGTGAACAGTGATTGACTCCTCGCCTTCTTTACCCACTTTATGAGTCATGAAATTCCAAAAGAGGAAAGGAGTCATAAAACTCTAAGAACATGTTAAAACAAATAAGTCAACAATTTCTATTGATGTGAGAAGACACCAGAGGAGAAATAAATAATAATCAGAGAGCATGATGGTCACACATACAAACAAGCAGAATAATATTAAAAGATCCTCTGAAATAACTTGAAACCGAATTTTTTGAACCTACAGAGTAAAAATTCTATATAATGTCACTTTGCCCACAAGGAAATTGAAAAAGATTAACCCATTTATGTCTAATATAAGATTCTGGTATAATTAGAAATATCCGGTAAATGAAAGTATATTAGCATGGTAATGCAAATTTATTTGTAGAAGAAAAAAAACTTAAAGCATGTTTCTTATCATCTTGAGAGTATTCATAAGTAATTTGATTCTCCATCTTTCATAAGTTCATTTTTTTTTAATGGTAATTTGTTTTTAGGGAGGACTAAATATAGGCCTATACACAAGTATGGGTTAATTGGTAGAGCCTTGGACATTTTAATATCTTTTTGACTTTTCATCAAGAAGCTATTTCTATCTAGGATCCTAAAAAGATTGAACAAAAATAAAAATAATTTTTAAGTAAAATAAACCCCAGACAATAAGATGAATGGTTTACAAAAGTATTCAGAGGACTATTACCCACTGCAAGTCATCCAAACCCCGTACTTGTGACTAGTGAACCTTGGTAGATGACCCGCTAGTCATATTACTATTAGAATAAATGCAGTATAATATTGTATTGTTTCTTTTTTTTCAAGTTTGTTTTTTTAAATCAAATGCACCGGAATATATGATACTTTTTGTTTTTTTTTCAGGATTTGGAAAAAAAACTTTCTTCTTAGTGTGCATTCCAACTTAGTATTTTCAATCAAATAATTTTATCATTTGAGATCAATTTCTAATTCTACGAGTGATAGCTACTAACGAATAAGAAGAAGAGAGACCGGGACTGGGAGATCACTAAGATGGTCTCTTCTCTAAGCCCCTATAAAACACCAACTTCTTAACCTTATTTTTTTTCTTTTTCTTTTTTTCAGTATGTAAAAATAAAGGAAACATGCTTGGCTGCTGCAGGGTCAAACTCCACTCCTACATCTATTCTGACTAAAAATGGTTACTGCTACTTTTTTATTGTATATATGATAAACAAATTAGTATATATGTAAGACTATCAGTTTGGTTCAGTTGGCAAGAGAACTACCTAGCAATAATTTGGTTATGATTTCAAATCAACGTAGGAAAATATTAATTCTAAAGATTAGTTTGGTTAATCGTAACTGGAGACAAACAGTGAAAAGTTTGCTTCTCTAAATTAGGTGAAGATTGTTCTCATTCTTGTTAGGGAGCAAAAATAAAGTCAACTCCAACTTGGACAGGAGTGTGAAAAAAACTTTCCTTCTTTTAAAATGCATTTTTGTTTTAACTTCTGGAGATGAAATTTTAAAGATTTGAGCAGAAAATTGAAAGGGCAAATATTGAAGATTCAATTTTATTCATTAAACCTAAAAAATTTCAAAAGCTGTTTGCGGTTTATATATCATCAGTCAATTAGCATCTGTTGTTGGATGTAGACCATCCCCAAGATTCGCCAGACCTCTCTATCATGGACATCGCAGAGCCAGTACTTTTTGAACTTATTTAGTTCATCACGCCATCTTATATTTTGTCGGCCCCAGTTTAATATATGATCTCTGGTCATGATATCTAGTGGCTGTTTGACATTTTCATAATATGACCAGCCCATTGCCATTTAAGTTTTCTTATGGATTCTATGATATCTCAGACTCTTGTCTTTCCTCTAATATACTGTGCTGTCTTGTGATCCTTCTATGTTATATTGAACATGATTCCCTCTTGTGCACGTTGCATGGTTCTCAGTTCGAGGGTCAATCTTTTGGTTAGGTTCCATGTTTTTGCTCCATAAGTTACTATTGGGAGGATGCATTGGTTGTATACCCTTCTTTTTAGCACTAGTGGAATTTTCTTGTTATATATATATATATATCAATCATCATATCTTGGTGTATCCATAGGAGAACTGTATCTTTTGCTTCCTTCAGGTCTTCATCAGAGTATGTGAGCCCCAGGGGGGCAACCATGGAAGATGTGGTCCATGGTCTGGTGTGCTTCACCACAGGGACACTGAGCAGTGGTTGACGTATCCCTACTTTGAGCTTGTCTCTTGTCCTTCCCACTCTGGACCTTACTCTATTTGAAATCACTTTACCAGGAAATGAAGGAACTCATTTTTTAAGCACCACATTGTGTGTGTATATATATATATATATATATATATATATATATATATATATATATATATATATATAAAAATGTATATATATATATATATACATATATATATATATATTTGTATATATATTTATATATATACACACATATATGTGTGTGTGTGTGTGTATGTATGTGTGTCTAGAAAGCTTTACAGCTTTAAACAGTAAACATTAAAGAACTTTCTCCATAGATTTTTTCGTGTCACTTCAGTCACCTATTTTCTGATATCTGTCGATGCAATTTATGTAATTTTCTTCAGTGTTTTTCCCCATTTCCCCTATACTTTGTTATTATGGTATAATGTATAAATTGTCTCTTGTTGGGATCATCAGTTGTTTATCATGTAACTGTTTTGGGGTTTTCAATATATATGTATATCTATGATCTAAAAGTTCTGATAGAACAACCCTGCTTCCACTTGTCAGAGATGATTTGGGTGAGAATTAATACTTCTAAATACACTTCCTCCTTGTCCTTTTAGTGGAACCATGGAATGAATGCACTGAAGTATTAGAAATAATACGCAGAATATGTCACAAGATGCACACGTGCAACACGTGGCAGTGAATGTGTTGAGTATTTTGCCATAACCATTGAATTTTCCTGATTAATTTTAGGAAACCTTGATTCATATTTGCTGCACCCCATAACAGAAATTTCTTACTTGTATATTTATTATCACTAAGAGGCAAATGGAACAAAGTCCCAGTTGTATATCTCAAAAGTTATCCACTTATGTGTTCTGGCACCTGGCAAAATAGTGAACTTATAATTTGGGCCAGATTTGTCAACAGAATCAATTCAGCTCTCTTTGGTTATATGCCCTGAAGCTTCAAGTATCATTGTCGAATATATATCAGGTTGATTAATACCACAATATTTAGAAAGAGCAAACTTATTAAGGTTGCCGTAAAACCTTTTCAGACCAATTTTCGATGCAGATTTCAAATTTCGAGTCTGTTTCTCTCTAGCACGTCTCATTTTCTTTTGCTATGGACGTGTTCTCTTTCAGTTTTACTGTGTATAAGGCAATATAGGCAAATGTCAAATGAAAACCAAATTTTTATCAGTCAGTTTTCAAGACAGAAAATCAGAATTACAATGTATAAGATATACAAAGATATTATAAAGAAGGACAAGCTAAAAATGTTGAGCTTTGAACCCACTATGGTGCTCTATAGCAGTGGTTTTAAAACTGGGATTTGTGGACCACTAGGGGGCAGTCAGATGATGGTTGGGGGCCCACAGATGAAAATATAAATTAATTTCATGAATTTGAAATCAGGATAAGTGAGCCCTACAATAAGCCCAACATCAAAAAAGTATAATTATTGTACACAAACTTGTACCATGTATTAGGATTCAAATAAATGTGGTCCATTTCAGATGAAAAAATGATTTTTTAAGGTCAGAAGTTTCTTTTTATAATCATTTATTGATTAGTCTAAAACCTAAATGTTGAAAATAGGAGTCTGCCAGGATATTTCCTTTATAGATGGGGTCCTTGAGTTTCAAAGTTTTGAAACCACTATTCTATAGGTGTTATATGCTAAAATACAGCTTCCATCCCCCGATGAAAACTGAATATCATACGAAAAAACAGATTACATTTTTGGAATCAGTATCTAAAATTTCATAAAGTATACCACAACACGTCTGATGAAATTTTACTGTTGACTTGTGTAGACATCTTAGATCTTGTTTTTGTTATGATAGGAAATGGGAGTCGGTATAACAGTTACCAGCACAGAAAACAGACTCAGCCAACTGAGTTCAAACCTTGGCTGAGCTGCTAATTTTCACTTTGCACTAATGCCACTTCTTCTGTCCGTTTAGATATCTCAACAATTCTTGACAAACCACTGCTACAGCCCTGGCAGTGGTAATAAAAAGCTGTTACTTATATTTTCAACCTTCACAGGGATCAATGAGTTTTCTATTAGCAGAAACACATTCAAGCAGAAAAAAAGTCTAATTTTGTTAGTCCCTACCAAAAGCGAATGTCCATAATGTCAAAGTACTGAAGGGGATAAAAAAGATTAAGTAGTATATTTTTTTTCTTACCAAAAAAAAACTTAGAAAAATACCGAGATTTTTTTGTTAGTTCCAAGCACCAAAATGAAAACCCTGAACCTAACCCTGGGATGAGGAAACTAATGAAATAAACTGGAGATAACAATTCCCCTGGTTATAAAAATTTTGGTCTAGTAGGAATTAACAAAAAAGCCCCTGAATTCTATTCCTAAAACTGCTAATTTTTTCCTCATTCCAAACTTTTGACAGCACTAGTCTCTTCTTCAGGCAAAGCAGCAAAAATCAGACCACTTTTCTGATTGGAGGGCAACTAAAAAGACAAAAGACCGACTGTTCGAAAGAAAGGTTGAAATATTCTGATTCTTCAAGATTAAATTGATGCTAAAATTTTGCCCCAAACTTAAACCATGAATTGAGTTTCTAGACAGTGAGAAAAAAGAAATGCGACTTAATTTTTTTTCTTCTTCTGTAGTTTAATATTATGGACGTTAGTTTTTGGTTGGGACTGACAGAAAAGCCCCGAAAAGCTTTTCACAATGATAAAATGAAGGTAGCAATAATGAATAAATAAAGAATAAGAGACAGATAAATAAAACAACAGAAGACAGGAAGTCGAGTCAAGAGATTATTCTCTCAGTATTTAATTCATTAATAGTCAATGGATTCTAATATTCTGAAAATTTTCTTGCCATTGCAAGTTCATGGAACTGCAGCAGAGTTATCTGCCCCTGGCAATAGGGCATCTTTCTAATGACCAACAAGGTTATCACAAACACAAAAAAATCGAGAATGGCAAATGCTGATTCATTCAGGGAATCATGATTGCCTCAACACATCTTTACAACAGAGTTTGAGATGGGATGGGGAAGAGAGGGCGGGGCTGAAACATATACAATTTGTGACCCAGGAAACGAACTAAGAAATTCTAAGTGCTGGTGGTGGTGGTAGTGATGGTTTGGTTGGTGGTGATAATTACATTCCGGGTCTGAATAATTTGAGAGGGAAGGGGGCAAGAAGGAAAAAAAAAAAAAAATGGTTTTCTTCGTAGTATTATAAATCCACCATTCTAGATATGAGATCAAACTAAGTAATTTTTCCTTTCTTTTTTTTTTTTAAACTTTCATTTTACACTTTACAAAAAATAAATAAAATAAAAAATAAATAAAAATGTTCAATTATGAAATGCATTTTTTTTTTTTTGCAATAAAGAAAATATTTATTTGCAGTGTTGCTCTTTTACGTGAAATATCGAAGCAATATAGAAATGACCGTGGCAGGGCTTGGGTAGGGATGTCCCGCAAAGGGACAAGAATTTGAAGTAATGATTTGGGGAGGAGGTGAAGGAGGCGGAATAATGGAGATGATGATATCACCTAGAAGTCACTGAAAGAACAGTGTTCGCCTCCTTTGACAGCAGAAAGAAAAAAACAAGTCCAGATCCGAAAAATAAAACATTTGTGGAGCTTTTAACTCTTTGAAGCATTGTAGGTTAAATTTCATCCAATTTTTTTGAATGTTGGTATTTGTATGGTGAGCCATAATTAATACCATCTTTTTATCTTCATATATCTAGGAGCACAAAGGTTTATATTCTGTCCCGCCATTTTGTTTAGTATCTAGACTGATCAACAGTTGGCAGAGTAGTTCAAAGTGGAAGAAAAAGAAATGTGCCTCAAAGAGTAAGTAGCAAAACAAATAATGAAAAAAAAAAATATATATACATATCATGGGTTTATAAATAAAATAAACATTTTGGAATAAGTAAAACAAATATTTTGAAATAAGCTTACTACAAATACTAAAAATTCCCTCAAGCCTAGTTGTATTTGTAAGTAATCCCTTGGAAAATATTCTCTCCTCTTAGGCTTCAAAGCAGTGGTTTAGTGCCCCAAAAAAAGAAGTGAGGGAATGCAGGACTGCCTGCTCTAGCAAGTATACTAAACCTGTCAGCAAAGCAAATCTCTACAGCTGCTAATTCATTATAAAAGTACTTTAATGCTATAATATATATATATATATATATATATATATATATATATATATATATATATATATATATATACAATACTACAGCTAGATGGATCATGGGGTGAATGCATTTTAAGGGTACTTTGATTAGATTCAATATATATATCTACATATATAGTGCTACAATGCACCGTTTCCGCTAATTTGAGGGTACAAACAGAATGACGGAATTAGAATTTTAATAATACTATTGAGAATCACAAACTTGGATTTCAGAAACTCAGTTACATGAAAAACCCGGCTATTTCTAAGAATTAAATAATTATCAAATTTTGTAAAAAGTTTTATTTATTGATAAGTAAAATATTGTTTTTCCTGAATAATGATGTTTCAGAAGAATGTATGTACTTTGGACTTTATTAATTGTAAAATGATTTTTCTTTTTTAGAAGCCATCTAAAAAAATTTGTAGTAAATATTTTTCTGTAAAACCAAAAAACGTATGTAATACTTTAGAAGTGTACGAAGATATTTTGTTGAGATTTCATGAAATTAAAAGAGTATTTTACTAATTTTGGGGTACTCTTGAAATTTTGAGCTATTCATGTAACTTTGTGGTGACCTGACCCTGTAGTCCCTGAAAGTAGGCTTAACCCATGCTACACCAAAAAACAGAGAATTTTAGAAACCTGGGACACCCTTGGTCTCAAGGCTGCCAAGTTTGTGATGCTCAACTGTATATAGACGTTGAGGGAAGCCATTTCCCCTCCAAAACAATGTTGGGGAAGATCATTTAAATGTACTCCCACAACACTATACCACTGCTTCAAAGTTAATCTCCATCTTCTTTCTATGAAAAATTAAGTCTTTTTTTTCTTAGATACTCACGGTGATAATTAGTTGACGAAACAATCTTAGTTATTTTGCTCACTGCTACCTTGGATGACACAATCTTTGCTCATTGTCACAAGGCAGAAACTGAATCTACTGTTATGCCGTAGTTATTTAACCTTAACCTTAAATAAAACCGTGGCACAAACGCACATTTACATCAGAGGCAATACACAACATGCCACAATACACACGGGTGCATTGTATGGCAGTGAAGGTGTAAAGAGAATCTGTTATTATAAGGTTTATTTGCTGCCTTACAATGGCAGAATGTGATCCATGGTCATTCTTTTGAAGTGGGATAACATATACCCACTCAATATGGCACCCGACTCAAAGTCGAATTTCATGGTATTGTTTATCAGCCAACTCATGAAGGCCGAATGTAACAAAACAAAAATTAACAGACTAGCTTTATGTTCTTTTGTGGTTACCAGCTTTCGGCTGATCGATTCTACTGCCTTCTTCAGGTGAGCGATTGGTAAGGGGTCTCTTATTCCAGAAATTAGTGAAAAAAAAAGAAAAAAAAGAGACCCAGCCTTTCCTTAAGGATTGTACACCTGAAGAATACCATAGAATGGATTGGCTGAAATATAGCAATAACAACAAAAGTGACATAAAGATTGAGTTCAGTAGTTTGAATAATAATAATAATAAATGATTATAATAATGATAATAATAACTCTTCTCAAAATCATAGGAAGTAAGAATTACTAGACGCTAAAGCAGTGGTTTCCAGACTTTTAAGTGTATCTACTCCTTTCCAGGATTGTAGAAAAATTCATTAGCCACAATCAAAATTGAACAAATTAATAAAACATTTAGGTAAGTAAACACTATATTTTCATCAAAAAAGAACATTTAAGTACAAAAAAGGTATAAGTGAAGTGAGAACAAATGCAAGTAATATAAAAAAACCTCAAATAACCCCTTCGTGGGTAATTACCCCACTTTGGGAATCGTTGCTCTAGACAAACAAAAAATTCTTGTAAATGGTTTAATTTTTTATGTACAACAAATATAAATAAAATGAAATTCAGCTAAAGGTATTTTTTTTTTTTAAAGTTTTGGCTAAAATAAAGTGCTGTCAAGAGTGTGTCAAAAGTAGACCTGAGAAAATGAGGATATATTTTTTTTTTTTTAAAATTGATAAATGAAGAAATCCAAGAGAACAATTTCTTATTTGAAAAAAATCATTCTGGATCTGGCTTTCTTTTTCCTATTAGTACTGTATTTGATGGCATATAAGATCCCCTTTTTAGTAGGGAATATTAAAAAAAAAAAATGTATTTCATTGAAGTTTTCTCTTCTTTCACCCAGTTTTTTTTAAAACTCCTCCTTTAATTTTAGCCAATGTAGAATTGGACAATAAAGATTACAATTAACTTCTGAGCCATTATTTTTTTGGGGGGTGGTGATGCCATTAAATACTGTAATTTCTGCATTTTGTAAACCCACTAACATTGATTGGAATTTTCCAAATCAAAATTAACCAAGAGATTTGGCTTCACTAAGGTTTTGTGTTGGTTTGTGCGTAGATATAACAAAATGGAGGGAGAAGAAGATTTGCAACCAGTGTCAAATGCTATGAGTATCAATTGAACTGAAATCAGTAATCAAAATGAATCTTGTTGTAGGCTACAGCACAATAACTTACAGGGAAACAGGACTAAACATTTATCCTTTATATAAATGCTCCGCAATATGCACCTCAAGAGACTTGTTTTGCTTTTTTACAATTTACAGTTTTTAGTCCAAATAAATTACAAAATTTCCAAAGCCTTTCTTACAGTTTCAAACAATATAAAATCTTAGAGATGTGTGTGTGTGTGTGCAGGGCCTCTGAAAGGGATCCTCTCAGGGGGTACAAAGTTTCTTCCAGGTCCCTTTTCCTTCTCTAATAGTTACCTGTTATTTTATCCACTATAGGCTCCCAGGCCACCAGTAGACCCTCAGTTTTCAGTTACAATGACCCTCTTGCATCTCCCTCCCAGAAGCCCTATTTTTGTGCCTGTTTTTCTGTGTGTGTATAAAAGCAGGTTATATATGGCTTTTTCTTTTTATTGCAAAAATCATACCAAAAGATGAACGATGAAGTTGTCTAGTTATTTTGGTTTTGTAAAATTCATTAAATGAGAAAAATAAAAAATTTATTCTTTCCTATGATAACGAGAAAATCAATTGGAAATAGAAATGTTGAGCTGGGGGGGGGGATTAAATTTTTCTTTGATGATTTTTTTCTCTTATGTAAATATTCATAAGCATGAAATGAAATTTTTAAAAAGTATTATCGATGTGAAAATTTTAAAACAATTTGATATGAATCGGTTTGGTTTTGTCATTTGCAATATTCAAATGACAACAATCAATATTTACGTTTGGTGTTTTGTTTGGAGCAAGAATTAAACATCTCAAAAGAACTGGAGATGTTTAATGCATAGGCCCCCCTTTTTTCTTTTTTTTTGTGTTTTACTTAAATGCAAATTTGGTTAAAAAGATGGACAGAATTGAAATGGCAAAGAGAAGCTGGCCTCCCAATTGGAGAGACACAGGCAGCACCAGGGTTGATGACTTGTCTATCCAGAGATGGAATTAGTTCAATTAGAAACCTGGAGAGGAGAGAGAGAGAGAAGCATCCTATATATATATATATATATATATATATATATATATATATATATATATATATATATATATAGGTGTGTATATGTACATATATATATATATATATACATGCATGCATATAAATACATATATTTAGGTGTATATATATGTACATATATAGATATGCATATATGTGCTAAAATGGGAGATCATTTCAAATAGAGTTTCAAAATAATATAACACATTTATAATATATATATATATATATATATATATATATATATATATATATATATATATATATATATATATATACACACACAAACGCATATACATATACAAACATACATATATTCAAGTGTGTGCATATATGCATATATATATCTTTATATATGCATATATGTATACATCTATATATATATGTGTATGTATATACATACATATACACATCTAGATCTGTATATGTATATATATATACTTATATATACATACATCTGTATATACATCTATATATACATACACACATATATATATATATATATACATATACATATAAATATATATATGCATAGAGAGAAAGAGAGAGTAATGAAATAATTACCCTACTAAGTAAACCGCAATGCTCAACATCAGTAACATTTCATTGTCAATATCATTACAAACAGCTGAATTGAATCAACAAATAGTTTAGGATTACTTGGAATTGGCAGGTATTAAATCATACATACATATATATATATATATATATATATATATATATATATATATATATATATAAGGGCGTTCGGAAAGTAATTGCATATTTCTATGTTTGGAAAATTACATTAATTCAAAATGGAATCAAAGACAAAAATCAGTGAAGTTTAATCAAATACTATTTATCAATAATGTAATCACCGTTAGGATCAATGACAGCAGCCCCACAGGGGGGGGGGGCAAGTTTTCAATTCCTCATCAAAAAGATTCTGCATTTTTTTCTGCTTTTTAAAGTCTCAATCCTCCCTGGGGTTAAACTTTAACAACAAACTTAACAATAAATGACACACTGTTGGGTACAAGAGAGTACAAACTAAACTTAGACATCATTTCATACCATTTAACCTTGTTCTTACCTTAGTTAGTTGGCTTGTAATTCATAGCAGTGAAAAACGTAGTTTCTTTCCGAACGCCCTAATATATGTATAGTATTGATATAGAAAATGATAGTATTTAAATCAAGTTAAATATACAAACATTTTTCACCAAGCAGCTGTGTCAAAATAGTAATTTTAAGGAAGGGGTATGAACAGAGATTATATAGGATATACCCCCCTACTTTTTTTTTTTGAACATAAGGATCTATTTTGATGTTTCTTCATAATTCAAAACACTCAGCATTTGTGTTCTTGTGCTGTAATATTATGTGACTTTGTTTACTTGAAAGAACTAACTTTTCAATATTGCTTCATTTAAAATCACTACTTTAACAAAACCCCGTAGACGGAACATGTTAGTATCATTAACTTAATTCAAATCCTACTATTTTTCATATTGTGAAATCATATTATGTTATCATATATATATATGTATATGTAGATGAAGATGACTATTGGAAGTCAAAAAGAAAAACTCAAGAGATAGGAGTTACATCTCAAAGTTTTTTTATTCTTGAGTTTTTCTCTTCATCATCCAATTATCATTTTCATCTACATTCTGTCAGATCACTTCACATCCACAGTACAAACATATATATGTATATATATATATATATATATTATATATATATATATACTAAAAATCTTAATCTATGCAAAAGATTAAGCACAGATTTTTAGTATTTTGCACAACAATATAGAATCAGTATATTGAGCACTGTTTATCTTAATTTATGTAAATAATTAAATTTAAAGATTCAATTGATCTACTTGCATTTTATATATATATATATATATATATATATATATATATATATATATATATATATATAGAGAGAGAGAGAGAGAGAGAGATAGAGATATATTGATAGATAGATAGATAGATAGGTAGTTAGGTATAGATATAATGTAATGGCCAGAATCTATTTTCTATTTAAATGCACAGGAACAATTTTTCGTGGTGTTAAATTCAAGTTGGTTTGAATTGAAATGAAAAAAATTTTTAAAAACTTATTGAAGTGAATTTCCAGTTTATTTGAAAGGCTTTCCTTCTCCTGAAGTGGTTACCAAATGCTGATAGCATATAAACCCAAATTAGCTAAAATCATGTCACTTAAGCAAATGAATTAAATTTGCGGCAGTTGTTTGCAGTTTGACTATCGAGATAAATGTCTTGAAATTTTCCCAGAGGAAAGAAGGGCGGGGCTTGGAGTTAGTGGAGTTAGGGAGATGGTATTGATATTGGATAAACGATTTTACAAATAATGTAATAAGTAGTGTCCATTATTGTCCAGTGAATATATTGGGTTGAGAAGGAGGGGGGGAGGGGCAAAGAGAACCTTCTTTCACAATCCGCCACCCCCACTGTACTCTGTGAACTTTCAGGAAAACTCTCGGAAATTATTGAATACTTTTAGATTATTTGCATAATTAGGTGGAAGGGACACATTCTGCATTTGTAACATTGTAAAAAAAATTTTTAAAAATGAAAAAAAAATGATCCGTGGTAGGTTTTGAGAGGACGCTAAAAATCAAAATGAGAGGTGGGGAAAAGAGAGAAAGGGCGGAATGAGAGGGAGAGAGAGAGAGAGAGTCTACTTTTTAATTCCCAGTCTCTGATGGTCCGTAGCAGGTGACACCCACAATGAATTTGGCAGTGTAGTTGTTATTGGTGGTAAAATTGTCGCAAGAACAACATTAAAAAAAAAAAAGATTCATTTGTGTCAACTTTTACATGAGAGATACGAGGAGAAACGTCCGTACAAAAAATGAATTTTCACAAAAGTTGATTTGAATAGGTAAATATTCTAAACTCTCAAAGAAAAAAAAATACACCCTGATGGATTTTGATTAATATTATATGAAAAATACAAATGATAAAACCATAAGAGGAATTATTGGTTATATAAGAATTTGATTCTACTAAATAACTGTTACCATATTTATGCGTGTATAAGTCGCATGTGAATATAAGTTGAGTCCTGATTTTTATTTTGCTCTCATCTTTTTTTAATATTCAAATTCTACTGATGATAATTCTAACATCAACTTATGGGAGTGTAAAACATCCGCTTTGGTCAGTCACTAATACCTTAGACACATTGATAGAAAATGTGCATGGCGATACGTCAAATTAAAAACAATAAACCTCCTTCATTTTCAAGGCATTTCAATAATAAAATCATTAGCAATGCATTAAAATGATATATATAATAGCTCTATTCAGTTAGTAATACTTGCATTAATCCCTGACCACTGACAATCCCTCTTTTCTCGTGTTCAATGCATTTATATCATGTATATAATAGCCCTATTCTGTCAATAATACTTGCATTACTTCCAGACCACTGAAAATTCCTCACCAAATCTTTGTCAAACAAATTTTAGGTAAAAAATTGCAAAATTCGGTGGTTGAATAATAATGATAAATCACATTCACTTTATGTGTTCATATACTAAATGTACAATGGAAACAGTGGTATCTTCTTACTAACTGTAAAACACTTTTAGTAATTTCTTTGTCACTATATATACAATCATTAGAATAAATGGGAGGTGTGGTATATTTGTTTATTAAATAATTGTTATCCATTTCCATATTTGAATCATTTCCAATAAATTTCTATAGATATTTGCTCTTACTGTACATGCAATCATTAGAGTGAATACAAATTCTGATGTAACCCTTTGATAAATGATTTGCAATGCATTTCTGTAGTAAAATCATTTCAATGGAATTTTGATAAATGCTTTTGTATTTATTATGTAACTACACATATCACCATTTGAATGAATGAAAGTTTTGACACAATTTTTTGATGACTGATTACTATTGATTTGTGTGGTAAATAATTTGCTATGCATTTCTATAGTGAAATGATTTCCAATTAATTTCTATAAAATGGTACTTCATTATAGATAATGTATAGTGAGAACATAGCTTAGTCTTGCACCTGAATATGTATTTACTTAGTAATTACATGTGTAGGTACAAGTAAATTCTTATGGACACTATGCTGTGTAGTGGTAGTTGGTCAATGTAGTCCTAGGAATCAATACTACTGTAGTGAGTTCAATCCTCACTGGCTGCTCCACAATTGTTGCTTTGCAATGATAGATATCTGTACCTTGCATAAATGAATCACCGTAGCATGTGTACCGGGACTGATTATGAAAAAAATTATCCATGGCAAATAGATCTTTTATCTAAAATTCTCTTTAAAAAAGATAGGTCTCATCAAGTTATCTAAAAAAAAATTTTTTTTTAAATCTGAACTTTGGGCATTGTTGGTTGGTCCAACATGACTGTAGAGTTCCAAAAAAGCAATTTAAGAAAAAAAAAAACAAACAAAACCCCAATCCCCCCCAAAAAACAGCATAAAAAACATTTTTAGGGGGTGCCTAGTGGTGTACTCATGCAAATTTCCGAGGCTGTAGCCCCAAAAATGTGTCCAGGAGAGCCCTGAGAGACACAGAGACACAGAGACCAACAGAGAATCATAGAGAAAAGAATTTGTATTCCACTTGGTTGGTTGACTGGTAGGGTCTTTTGCAGGGGCTACGGTGATTCACTATAAGAATTTCACTATGGAACAATGGTTAGTAAACTAGTTTTGCAGATATTACTACTGTGGAGAGTTATCGTCACTGGGTGCTCCACGACTATAGCTTTGCACCAGACTAAGCTAAGGAAATAACTGTTCAAGTGTTGTACTTAGCTTGGTTAAACACCAATAGACACAGCCAAGACATTTCTCAAAACACTCTAGATTCTGGTAAGTTCCAAATAATTGTTACTACATTGACCAAACCCAATAGGAACAAACTTTATTCTCAAGGAGAAAATATTGAATAATGATAATATTAATTACGATAATACGCCACATGTATTTGTATATTTATTTTTTGTCTGTAACACTCCAAAGGAAAGGAAAAAGGGGTTGATAAGTACATGCTGATATAAAAGTTTCATTCATTGACTACCGAAATAATTTTGTCTAATTCATATCATTTTTACAGTTGGTATAGTGAGGACTTAACAAAATGATATATGCCGTATTTTTTTTTTTTTTACTGCTCAGGTACACTAGTAATAACAATAATAACAAAACAACAACAACAGTAGTAGTGTCCAAATCTCGTGTTATAATGAATTTATGTGTAAAGGGAGGTAATTCTAGATAATAAATGCCCGTTCTCATTGGAAAATAATGGACGTGTAAAGGGAGGTAATTCTGAATCAATCTAATTACGTTAGCTCGTTTCCAGGAAAAAAAACGTTTAAAAGTCAACAAAACTCTGAGTCGTTGTCAAAAATGTTGGATACAATTAACGGTTCATCGTGACAAGAAAGTAGTCATTAAATGTACTTAACAAAATGAAATTGGCTGGTTCCGTCGGTGAGTAGAAGAAATAAATATTGTTATAAGCAAAGTATCTTTTTATCATTATTGTTCAAGGGTTCACCCCACAGATTCCTGACCTTGGTTACCTGTATCCCAGAGATACATTTGCATTTCCCAAGGAGTGCATAAGGGGTCTGAGAGTATGATCAAGGTGTACACTGATGTAAAGTGTGATAACCTCATCACAAAACTGCTGATAAACATAATCAAATTGGCAATTTTCCTCAGTCTTTCTTTTATATTACTAACTTGCATATGAATCTTATTCCGGGTTGCCCTAACATAAATTGATGGCTGTGTCATAACCAGTGTTGCCGATTTAGAGCTTTTCACATTAAATTCAATGCATTTTTCATTTTATTTTGGCATGCAAAAAAGTGCTAAATTAGTGCAGATGAGCTAAAAAAATTTGGCCATTTTCTGGGCGTTTTTGGCCACTTTTAGCATTTTAAAAATGTTCTGGCTATTTTAAGATTAGCACTTTTTAGCACTTTTTGGCTGTCAAACTAGCGAGAAAATATTTTTTAGTTAGCAACACTTGTTATAATGCACTTGCCATAACGAAAAAAACAGGCTCAACCCTTTCACAATCTAAGGTTGACGCATTCAAAGAATTAATCAATTAACACCTAATGAAGCTGGAACTTGAAAGATATTTCATAAACCTTCCACTATCAATTAAATGGAGCTCTTATCAAAATCAATATAATCATAACAATTTTTTATCCTTAATTTTTAGGGGTACCTTTTAGAGTATAGGTACAATAAATTGTGTCATGAGGATGACATGTCTGGATATGAACAAGTGACTAATCAGGAAGCAATGAAACATGTAAATTGATTATGACATTATGGGAACCTGTCAGAATGCCAAACAGGTAAAGGGGATCAAAAAGGTTGGGAATGCCTGGATCCTAATTGACAATGAATGAGGAGGAATATACCCAATAGAGAATTCTGTAAACAGATACAAAGAGACGCTTGACGATATAATCTCAAAATGAAACACTACAGTTCATCAGAATCGAATTCATAACTATTTTCTCTTTTCAAGTAGACATTTCAAAAGTTTTGTTTATTTTCTGGTTGGAAAAAAACCTGAGTTAGCGGCAGAATAACACTTTGGGCCTTTCAAAACTTCTAGCAACCAACAAATGACAAAAGAGAAGTCGAAATCAAAAAGAAAGGAGTGAATATCGAATGAGATTAGGAAAAAAAAAAAAAAAAAAGTAAATACATTGAAAGAGATTTTTTTAAAAAAAAGAAGAAAGGTACTTCGTCATTATCTGTTGATCATTCAGTGTACCTTGTCCCTCGATTTCACAAATCCCCGCCCTTGTTCTGCTCTTGGTATGTTAATTCCTTAACAGTTTCATGTCCAAACATCTTAGCATTAAAAGTATCTCCTTACTATCAAGCTACAGAAATGCTTCTTAATGCTATTAAGGAGTACGATGCTGGGGGATCCACCATCTATTCAGAGTGTTGGCGTGGTTACTCCACTAAGGAATTCAATGCAGCAGGTTTTCATCACTTCACGGTAAACCATTGATATAATTTTGTCGACTCTAAAACAGGAGCTTGTGTCACGTCAAATCAGTGAAATTTCCCAATTGGTGAACTTCACTTATTTTTTGCAAGAAAAATTTAATTTCATTTTGATTATATAAACTTTTGATCGTAAGTTATTTTAGATCCTTGTTCGATCAAATAATCTTTTGATCAAATTAAAAGTATGAAAAAAGTTAAAACTTTGTATTTATCTATTTTTGTAAAAAATTTTGATTTCACATATTGTAAAAAAGTAGTTGTCTTTTATCCTTGTTTTGATTAAATTGGGTTTTGATCAAATTAAAACTGTATATATTTTATGTAAAAAAAAAAAGGTGAAAATTATGCCAATTAGGTAATTTCACTGTTTTGGCATAATATATACAAAAAGCAGAACGTGGATGAGGGTCAGCAAAATTGAAGAACCTGGCACGCTGACTGACATGACATACTGATATTGATGACGTACCAACGGAAATATCAAATGAAATCTAAAATTTAAAAAATCCTTAAATAAAATACTGGGAAGATAAAGAGACAACAAAAATTGGTGCATATTTATAATTAATGCAATAACAAAGCCAACCGAAAGTGAATAACGAGTAAAGCACTCCAAACCAACCAATTCAAAGAGAGATATTGGGGGGTCGGGGAGGATTAGGCATGTCCAGTTTGTTTTGGTGAAGGAGAAGTTGTTGAAATAAAGACTTACTTTCATTCTATCGATAAATGACAGCATGTGAAAAATAAAAATACTCACTAACTGCACAGAGTTGTCGTAAAACATTTGTTCTACTAAAAGCCCACTAGAATAAGTCGAAAAATTTGCCAATAGTAAAATCCTATCAGTTATCATATATTACACTAAAAGTTATGGGTGTGGGTGGCGGAAACTATGTGCTAATAATGTCATAGTAATACCTAAAAGATTGTGAGGCAGAATCTATTTTAATCTATAGGTAAGTACTACCTCTGTCCCATAATAGTTGTTACACTTGCACATCTATTTTGTACACTAAATGTAACAACTATCATGGGACAGAGGGAGGAAAAAAAATGAAAAAGTAAAAAAAAAATGAAAAAATCAATAAATAAAGGTGACAAAATTTCAAGGGGGGTAACTCTTCTTCGAATGACATCAAACTTTATCATATACAGCAGATTCCGGATAATTGGCTCACCGGTTAATCAAGGCATCCGTTTATTTTAGCCAAATATTGAAAAACAAAAATAAATAAAGTATATTTTTTAATAGTTTCCTTAGCTTAATAGGGCCATCAAGCCATTTAATTGGGGCAGCATGAACCAACCAAAGTAACTTTTAAGTTGGTCATTACTGACTCACTCTCCACTTAGCCTCAGTCAGGCAGTGTATGCTGGGTTTCTGTTGTGAACATCCTCTTAGAGTATAGGTACAATAATATGTGTCATGAGGATGACATGTCTGGATATGAACAAGTGACTAATCAGGAAGCAATGAAACATGTTGATTGATTATGACATTATTTAATGAAAGAAGGTAATGAAGGCAGTCTGTTATCTTCACTAGATAAAATGCACTGATTTTGATCTTTCGATAGACTACGTCAGTTACGCTCAAAAAATTCTGCAAAAGTCAATGAGTATTAAGGTTTTTGAAAATTCAGTATGTTTTTAAATCTATAATATGGAAAAAAATTTGTTTTGAACATTTTTTTTCTAAAGTTTTACTGAATTTGTATAAGTTTTCATTCAACTCTCAAATTCATAAACCGGCAGGTACTTCAATGAGTAGTTATTCCTCTTGAATTTGAATTTTCTGATACAAATTTAAGAGTTGATATTAAAAGTTTTTTTTTTTTTTTTTTGCTGACTAAGCTGGAAAAATCATTTATGTTCTTTAGTATATTTACTTGATACTAAAACCAAAAATGCACATTTTGTTTATATGTTTGTTGCTTTATAAAACCGGGGCAGCCGCTTAATTGGGCTGAGTCATTCGATTCTCATCATGTCCCAATTAACCAGAATCTACTGTCCATATATATCATATATATTCAAATCGATAAATAAAATGTATTTTACAAAAGAGAGAAAGGGTGTATATTGCGAGGGAAGAAATATCAGAACAAAATATTTCTTCAAAGATTAAAAGAGGAAAAAAAAACAATCAAAAAGAATCCAAAAGTGATAAAAATTAATAAATTACAAATGAAAGATCATTTTGCGAGGGCAGAGGTAAATAAATCGCTTAAAAATGGTCGATGTAAAAAGAAAACGTTTCCATTCGAGTGGTTATGAGAGAACAACAGATAAAACAAGATACATATACACACTTATACATACGTGTATATATATTATATATATATATATAATACGTGTATGCATTTTTTTCTGAAATGAATAGTTCTTTTTCTTTCTTTAATGATACTGATCTATGTGAATTTATAAAGTTATTAAATCGATGGATTTTTGTCAAATCCATTTCTGGTAAGGGCCAGTGACCGTTGGTTGTGGATCTATCCACTGCGTTATAATTGTGTCCGTGGTTTGTGTGAAGGTGTGTTTGATAGAAGCTTGCCACATCGACTTGTATTCGGCGGCACAGTTCACCACTGGCTGCTCGTCTTTCTTCCGTTTTTTCCTACTTCCTGGCTTGAGCTCAGAATTTGCAATCGGTTGCCCCTTTTCGGACTCTTCTTGCAATTTTTGTAACCGTTTCTGTCTCTGCAATTCCAGTTTGCGTTCATTCTCGTACCAACCATGATAACGCAGATTCATGCTTTTATGCTGATAAAACACAAGACTAATCCTGGTAGGTTCATACCTGTTTGGATTAAGAAGAGCCGTGGTGGCATGTAACTCTCTTTTGGCTACTTCAAACAACACAGATCCGTGGGTCAGAGCAATGGCCACTCCCCCGATCTCAGGGTCATTAAAGTTCTGCTCATTGTACTCAAGCTCGGCGCTGATGACCTCTGGCTCAGAGTCACGCATGCATCCATCAGGACAATCTGCTCGTGATTCCGTTACATGCTGTTCTGCTGTAAATGGTACCTGCAATGAAGATTGCTTAGATGTCTGTAGAGGGCGAGAGGCAATACTAGTTTGGCATAATTTGTCTTTATCAAAAATATTTTTCCTATCAAAATTAGAATTAAGGGATGAAAATCTGGAATGTTGGTCTTTGGATAATTCTATGGGTATCTTAGTATTAGGGAAAGCTTGGTTTACAAGATGAGGGGGCAGATTTCCCCCAGCTCCCAGACCTACCCCACCTTTGCCGGCAACTCCCATCGAGGATGAGAGTTCCGAGTTGGGTACGGGCTTCCTCGGAGTGGACACATTAGCTCCTGCTTGCTGGTGCGGGGCTGCTGGGCGGGGCTTTTCAACACTTGTCTGGCTCCTGATCATGACAGCTTCGGATAAAAGATGCAGTGGAGACTCGAAATCGTCTGAAGTCAGACTCGACACAGAATAAGGGCATTTGATGTCTTTCATATTGGAGTTGCTAAGTGGGATACTACACGCTGACCCGGGCCTTGTCAGAACACCACCTGACATATCTTTCCTCGGGTCACTTCCAGGATGTTGAAGCAGAGTACCAACTGATTTATCCGGGGATGCAAATACAGGTTTGCCATCGGAAAGGTGGCTTGCAAAAAATTTCATAGAATCAGCAGAATTACCATCCTTAAGGAAATTGGCTGGAGGGAATGTACCGTACGAGTAAAAGTATTTCCAAAATTCATTATACATGTTAGCATTGGCTGGCAGTGGAGGCTGTTTCTGGGCTTCTGAAGATTTGTTTGTCAGAGTGTTGCCACTACTGGCTGTAGTTACCTCCCCCTTGGACGAGGCCGTATTCTTCACACCTGTACTTTTAAATAAGTTAGCTTTATTCACAATATTATTATTGAACCCTGAGATATTTGTGGCTTTTGGAAACTTCTCAGAAAAAACAGGAGTAGAATTTTTAGCCACATGTGATTGCATATAAGAAGAATCTTTTGCATTTAATAATTTTGATGCTAATGTATTTTCCTTTTTATTAGAGGGGCTGTCTTTTTTGGAATTTTTCCCCTTTTTTTTTTTCGGGGTGACTGGAGTCGCCCGTATTCGAGCCACCTTTGGATAGTTGGCTAAGATCTCGATGCATCCATTTTTCAACTTTTCTTGAAAGGTGTCGTTATTGACATCTAATATATACAAAGGTAGCACATGTAGCTGTTCCTCGTCAGGTCTTTCCAACGGGCCATGTTTTGTTAAGGTCACAACCTAAAACACAAAAGAAAGAAAAGGAATAAACTGACTGGTAAAAAGAAAGCATTTGAAATAACTAAAAACCATTATCCTTATCTAACCAGCAGATATCATTCAAATTTATCCATATAGCTACATTCTTTCTTATCTGATTTTACTTCCATACCATATTGTTTGTTTACACCTAATAGCATTAGACATAATAGTTTCAAGTTGTTTGAAATGGTGTAGAGGTGATATTGGATGGATAATAAAACTTCAGCAGAGTAAAACTATGTACTCTTCTATTCTGACTAAAGATGATTCCTGCAAATTTTGTATTGTATATATATCATAAAAACAAAATTACAAAAATAATTTTTTTTTGTAAAATTGAATTTATCTATTAGAAAGAAATCAGGCTGTGCATATCTGTATGATAAAGTTTTGTTGATTCTAAGACCAGTTTTAGAGTTTGAAAATAATTGTAACCATGAAGTGTGTATTGACCCAGAATGTTGTGATAAAAAGCAACACTAATAAGATGGAGTAAAACTAGTATCAAAATAATAGTAATAATGAAGACTGTACCAATCCAGAGTGTTGGAATAAAAAAAAAAACCAATAATAAAATGGAATAAAGCTAGTAATCTACTTATATGATATGCCACATGTATGCCTATATTTTTGTCTGTAACATTTGTCTAGGGAGATAACTATTGAAGGCTTATTATGTAGTAGTATCCCTTACTTTTTAACATTATTTCTTAAAAGAAAATGCAGAGCATAGTTTTAGATATTTTTCCCCGAATACAATGTAATAGCAAAATTATTTAAGCACGTTCATTATTTTTTGATCCGTGAGTGAATTGGAACAATAATAACAAAATCTCCGAAAAAAAAAAATATTTTCTCATCAACTCTAATGATGAACAGTGTGATTTTCTTGGTTTGGTGTATGTAACACTTGACTCATCTATTCAGGGGTAATAATTTTGTTGATAAAAATACCTCCTACCCGCCATTTCAAACTATGGACTCTTCCAGGAAAATAAATTCAATATTTTTTCTCTAAAAAAAAAAAAATGAAGCCTAGCAAAACATCTATATTATTAAGAAATGGATATACAATCCAACAGAAATAATTATAAATTGCATCATATCAAAGACCCAAATAACTGCTTTAATTTGTGCCTTTGCATTACCGGTGGCTGTTTAGCTCAATGATAAGAGCAATGCTACGTTGAAGTGGCTACCCTATCGGTTACAGGTTTGATTCCTGCAGCAGCTTCATTTTTTTTTTATTTACATTGCCAAGGCCAAATGATACATTCACCATATAATGACGGGAAATCATTTCAAACAGAATTTCAAAATGATATATTGCAATTTATAATATATACACACACACACACATATATATATATATATATATATATATATATATATATATATATATATATGAATTGTTTTCATTGGGATTAATGAGTGGATCATCTGGAAGAAAAAATGGATCAGGATGCAAACTACCAAACTGCAAAGTTAATGAATAATATTAAAAACAGATTAAGATGCATCCCATATAGCAATGATCAACAAGCTAATTTTGCTTGCTGCTGTTACTGGGTTCAATCCTCATTAGATCTCCGAATATTGATAGTCCAATATGTTAATGAATAATATGAAAAAATAAAAAAATAAAAACAGATCAGGGTGCACGGTGTACAGCAATGATCAGCAAGCTAATCTCACTCACCATTTTAAGAGGGTTTGATCCGTATCAGATGTCCCAATATAGATGGTCTGATACCAACTGATGCTAAGTTAATGTGTTTATATAATGAAATGTGACTATTTTGTTTTTCTGTCTGTAACACTAGAATCTTCCATTCAAGAGTTGAAATTTCTCTGATAATTTCCTACCCATTATTTGAAACTATGGACTTTTTGTTCAAAACTGATTCACTATTATTTTTTCCTAAAAAAATTGTCGTAGAATTTTTTCACTGGTATTAACTAGTGACCCATGATCAAGAATTGCGGCGAATCCTGGGGAAGGTCTATGTCCAACGACGGACGTTAAAAGACTGATGATGATGGACTAGTGAAAAAATAATTTGAAAAAAAAAAAAAGAAGAAATCTTACCACAGTACAGCCATTATTCATATTGTGCAGATCTTTATGAGCATGGGCACAAAAATCTACACATGCTGTTACCCCAGAAAAAGGACGACATGGTTTCTCATCATTCTCAGTCGGGTGCCCAAGACGGCATTCATAACCTTTGTCTTCGAAGAATACCTACAAGAATAACAAATTGACGAAATATAATTTGAAAATTAACCGCACGAATAGCAATAAAAACATAACAATGTCAATGAGGTCAGCCGGGAAAAAATTAAGCCATTTAATTTCAATGAAAAAAAAAGAAGTGTACGCCTAAGTCCCTTCAAAGTACTCTCTCGGGACCTCACAAACTTAACCCAGAATCTCTTCCACTTTTCAGAACAGTCTGCAAAGTCTTTTGGAATTGCCATCATATACCTCATCACACTCTCCCTAATCTCCTACATGGTCTAAAATCTCCATCCTCCCAACGGCAAAAAGCTATAAATTGCAGAGAGCCAGATCTAGACGGTAGGGGGACTCGATCATTGTGAATGCAACAGTCACACAGTGCACACACTAACTCAATAGTGTCTTACTGCCCACTGAGTAGCCCCCACAGGAGAATATCTGTTCAGAAAACACTGTAAGATCCCCTCTTATTTGTGGCCTTGTAATATGGCAATGGACTGGCTATGTTGCAAGAATGGCAGACAACCAATAGACATCATGACTCTTGACATGGATCCACAGAAATCACAAGTGCAACCAAGGCCGGCAGAGTATTAGATGGAGAGATAAGCTAGACGAATTCAGAAAGTACTGGCTCTGTGACTCCCATGATAAAGAAGTGTGGTGAATCCTGAGGAAGGTATATGTCCAACGACGGACGTTACAAGACTGATGATGATGATAATGGATATCAAGGCCAACAATCAGTTCTCAAGATATTCAAAATAGCCGAATACTTTCCAGATAGACTTTGTACTTAATACTAAATGTAAAAATACCTGAAATGATCAGCCACAAAGGTAATGATATCATAAAGATTACCAACTGAAGATGAATCGAACAGATGTAATAAGGGTTGGCATTTAAGGTGTGACTATTATAGAAATTTTTATACTTGCTTCTCTTGATAGGTTATTTTTGAACATTTTAATAGAAATAGTGTTTACTGTTTTATCTAAAAGGGAGTTTCAGTATGAAAGGGATCATAATGTCATAAATCTGTCTCTAATATCAGGATGGTGATGTATTTGGTATATGTGATGGTGATCTGTTTCTTGTTCTCGGAGTTCTTTGTAGTACAAGGTTTACTGTTTGCATATCTCACATTGTATACTTGTTTCTTTTGATAGGATGTTTTTAAACATGTTAATAGAAAAAGAGTTTACTGTTTTATCTGAGAGGGAGTTTCAGTATGAAAGGGATCTTGATGTCATAAATGTCTTTAATACCAGGACGGTGATGTATTTGGTATTTTTGACTGTGATCTGTGTTTCTTGTCTTTAGTGTTCTTTGTAGCATAAGGTTCACTCTGTTTGCATATCTCACATTGAGTATCTGAGTCCATTCCTAGCACACTGTGTGTTATCAAGTCTCTTCTCAGTCTTGTGTATTGTAGAGTAAAGCTGTAGTATCCAGAGTCTGTCTTCAGATGGCAAGTCTTTTAGTATTAGCGCCAGTTTGGTAGCTTACCTCTGTAGCCTCTCTTACATTTCTTGGTATCTTTTGGTGTATGGAAGCCAGATATTGCTTGAATATTCTACATGTGGTCTGACCAGGATTTCCTGGTTTTGTAAAGCATTTTGAATGTAGTGGCATCCGTATGTTTGAATGTGCTTTGATATGTGATAGAAATAGGATTGGTTTCTGTCAACATAGACTATGTGGGTTACAGCTTTTTTTGTTGTTTTCTTTGTTCCTATTGACTGGGTTGGTAAGGCAGAGTGATTTACGCCTGTGCTCACTCACTCACTCTTTTCTCTGCATGCCAATGAAGAGATGTTTTGTCAAGATATCTGGTTATGGGATAGAGTACACAGAGGAGAAGATTCATGTCTTTTCTAAGGATATTAGTGTGAAGGGAATGTAAACAGCCTCAAGTTAGATTTGAAATGTTGGCTAATTTTCTTTTGCAAATTACATTACTCAACACCCCTGAATGAACAAATGAATGGCTAGGCTTTGAGAACAAAGATTTGAGGAAGATTTTCCATGACTACAAGACTCGTGTCCTGCAATAGCTCCCCAGTCTGCGCAATGAAGTCTTAAGGTGAAGTGTGATGTGTAACTCTTTAAAGCAAGGGTTTGCTTCCTATGATCCACCGAGGTGATATAAATAGGAGCAAGTCCTCTAGATTTGACAGGAGTTTCCCTCCTTCCCCAGGTAGATACCTGAGCTGGTTAAGACGGTCTCTGAAATCTATGAAAATCCTCCTGATGATGAACATTAGTTGAACAACATACTCATTATATTAGAGTTGCATAGAAATGAAATAACCGTAACAAAATCATATTGTCTCTTGATAAAGCACCAACTTCTTGAAGGAGACATTTTGTTTAATTCTGGGCAGGGTTTCATAAATGTCAATAACCAAAAATAATTTGTTATTTGTTCGATTGAGGAGTTAGATGTGCAATTCTCTCTAGCATCAGTGGTTAGGATTCAAATCCAGGTAAAAAGCTATATTAGATTTTTCAGGCCCCTCTACCACTTGGGAGATTGGTACAACACAATCTCATTATCTTTCATTCGACTTGTGCCATACTGAGCTAAGCTTAGTAAATATCAAAGCTAAGAGGCAAACTCTTCACTTGGAAGATTAGCACAAGAGAATTTCCCATTTGGTTTTGTACTTTACTTAATGAAGTTTAGTAAATATTAGTACAACACAATTTTCCTAACCTTCATTTTTCTTTGATTTTGCCTTGTGCTGCACTAAGCTAAGCTTCATACAAAGCAGGTAGGAGGGAGGCATGCCCTCCCCACTTAGAAAATTTTCACAACACAATCCTCCAAGGTCTATTTCTCCTCATTAGGCCCAGTGATGTATCAAGTTAAGCTTTCTTGACACCATTAAATGTTGCATATTGTAAAAATGCATATATTTTGCATGAGTATTTTAATGATACAATCACCGGACTGTAAGCAAATAATTTTGATAAATGTTGAATTGCATTTAAGATATTTCAAGTTTTATGCTGCCAAAACGATATTCTAATAAATCCATCAGAAGAGAAGAGACATTTGTAAGCTTCAAAGATGCTTTGAACAGCACTTGTGATCCGGTTTGGTAGATTTGACCAGAAGGGTAGATAATTCAAGCTCTATCTCAGAAAGTCACCTAACACACCTGTCTCCAAACTCATTAGATTTCTAAATTTCGACTCTATTCCAATGCCTGTGTTGGGTAAGTCTCTGAGATAAAACAAGAATTATCTCCCCTTCTGACCAAATCTGGCAACCCTGCTCGTGAATAAGAAAGTAACTTACTTGATTCTGGTAAGACTCAGGTGCGATGGATTTGTATAAGGGAGCCAATCGAGTTGCAAGATTCTGAAACTTGCTCTCAGTAACTTCATCCTGTAAAAAAGAAAAAAAAAATAATCCATTTAGTTTACAAAAACCATTGCCAACACATTTCATCTGAATCATTCAAGGGAAAAGTCTCTAACAAATAGACTACAGGTATCCCCTGGTTATTGACTTATTGACCGACTGCATTTCCAATTGCAACCAATTATAACAGAAATATACAATCAAGGCATTTCCTCCTCCAGAAAAGATAAGAGGGCTGTAGTAGAGATTTGAAAAAGCCAAACATTGAGTCTTGTCTTATTACCAAAACAAAACTGAATTGAAAAAGATTAAGAAAAAACAGGGGTAAACGTTGGATTTTTAATCCCTGAAACAAGTTTTTTTTTTCAGGTAAAGTTTTGTTCAGATTTTTGTCCACTATATTGGGGGGGGGCCGTGTTTCAATGGTCAAAAATAGACCCATTCATCAGCTGAAGACAGCCATTCTAATCTACATTGCATTCAAGATATGACATATGACAAGGACAAAAATCCATAAAAAAAATTTACATAATGATATTCTCTTGTCTAAAAAATTCAGACAGAAAAGGCTTATCTCTTCTTTTTTTTGTATCGACCATTACATTTAGTGGCCTGGATGTCTGAATAGACCTCAGTCAGTAACTGGAGAACACCTGTATGATAATGAAATAAAATCTAAAAATAAAAACAGATCTGAGTAGTTACTCAATAGAAACCATCATGTAACCAGATTAAAAAATTAGAAAAGGGGTGATCAATGAAGAAGTTACTTCTCTCACCTACTGTTAGACAGCAGCTGCTTAAAAAATGTGAATTTTCATAGAACAAATGTGAATGCAAGCTAAGGGATCAATTAAGCATAAACTTACATTGTAAATTGAAACCTCTGCTAAAAACTTATTGGCAGGGGGGGATTTAAAAAACAAAAAATAAAACGTTTTTCTAGACAGAATAAGGAGTAAATGTTTAAATTTTCAGCCCACTAACTCTAATAGCATAGTTAGCCAGCTTCGCTTAGAAACTGAAGAAACCTGAGACAATGGTTTAATGTCCAAAAGATTGTACTTGGTTTTGTCTGAATTTATGAGGTGAGGTATTGTCACTTTTATACATCGATCCCTTAGGACAGTGGTTTCGAAACTGGGGCCCATGGACCCCTGGGGGTCAAATGAATAAGGCTCAGGGTCTGCAGCAGTGTTCCCTCTAAACCTGACTTTACAAATCTTGAGGCAGAGAAACATCATCAACCACACAGCTATTGAGAAACAAAATTATTGTACACAGACTTGTACCAAGTACTAGAATTCAGATGAATCTAATCCATATAGAATAATTATGATTTATGCAATTATGATATACATGGTTTATTGATTACAGTCTAAAAACTAAATGTTAAAAATAGGGGTCTATCAGAAAAGGTTTTTTATAGTTTGAGTTTAGAAAGTTTAGAAACCACTGTCATAGGCCAAGCATCAATATAAACATTGTATTCAACAAACAAAGGTTCTCCAATGTGACAAGGAACATCAGACAATGTTTGTTTACCATTTAAATAATATGGGATTTGCTCATTGATTTATTCATTATTTCTTTAGTAATTTGGGGGTTTTATGGGGATAGGGTGTTGGCTCATCGCCAAAACTTCTGTTTCTTAGCTGGGCTTGAGACCAACTATGGCAACTGCCAAGCTGTAATTTTTTTCTGTCAGACTAACCTTCTCCTAGATGGACTGCATGATAGAGTTAAAGAGTTCCAAATGTAGCTGAGGGGAGAAGAACTTTCATGCCTTTCCCAAGGACTTTAGTGTGAAGTGAACATGAGCAACTTGAACTCGGTTCACTGATTCTGTTTTCTGTGTAGGTAACCGCTATACCACTCAGCACCTCTAAACATTGTAAAGGGGGCCACTAATTCAAATAGATTAGATTTAAGACTCCCAAAATTTAAAGGATTTGGCTTAGTGGATAAAAGTATCAGTAAACCTAATCTGATTCCATGGAAATTTTGGGTTCAATCCCATGATTAGGCAGTTCTGTGGAGAGGAAGATCAGTATAAGAAAGATCTGACAAGTTCTGAAGAATTCCTCAGGAAAGACAATGGATTTGATACTTAGTGGAATGAGAACAGCATACTCTTGCAGATTGAATAAAAGATGTTGTTTAGCATTCCCAAAGGCTGAAGAAGGCTGAAAATTAAAGTAGAGTGAAATATGATAAAAACAATAAAGACAAGGAGTCTGGTCAAGTGGAGCGGACTGAGTGGTCTGGCAAGTGGGCATTGTCCAAGGGCTCTAAGCACCAAGAGACCCAAATAGCAAAAGGTTTAAGGAATAAACAACCATTTTTGCCCAGGGGCCTAAATCACTGTCTCTCCAATCCAGGTGTATAAGAGTAACAACCCCGCCATCTCTAAAATTCAGACTGAAAGAAGGCCAGAGGGTACAACAGCCAAAATGTTGTGATATATTATTATATGCTGATTATCATATTTGGTTAGCAGTTACTCATATTGTTTTCTCAATAAGTATATTAAAAAAAATAAAAACAATCACTCAGTTCAAATCTACCACCATAATATACCATATTATATTTTTTTCATCCGTAAAATTGGTTAAGGTAACTAACCATTAAATGCTAATTATAGAGTAGTCTCCCTTAATTCTATTTTCTCCTTCTTATACACATAAAAAATCTGGGGTCATTCAGGTTGAACATAAATGAGAAAATTCAAAGTAACAATATTTTTGATATCCTCATTGGGTACAAAGCAATTTCAAAATCATTTAAATATATCTTATTTGACGGCATGGTCAAACTATTAATCAAATCAAGTGACTCACCAATGTCGCATCCTTAAGTCGGAACTTCTTAGCCTCTCTACTTCGTGCAAATTTACATCCGTTAAAGTACATACTCCAGGAACAGCCAAAAGAGAAAGAAGCCCCTCGTTTTTTCATATCAATGCCTTGGCACGCACAAGTTTTTCTGACGGAAAAAAAGAAAGGTCCAATTAACTTCAATTAGCCTGAATGATATACAGGGTGGGTGAAAAAAAACTCCCTATTGAAAATTGATATAACTTTATACATAATTCATTTGTCAATTGTAGTCAAATTAGTTTTACTTTGGATTGTATGATGACAGAATTTGTCTGCTGTGATAAATTTCAATGTATGCACCAATCTCTGTAAGCATTTTGGTATGACCTTGATAGACTTTACAGGAAGTCTGACAGTATGTTGGCCATGACATGTTGAATGGGCTCATCCAGGTTATCCAGAGTTTGTGGTTTGGTGTGGTGCAACTATTCCTTTGCCCATCTCCTCATGAAGAAGTCATGGAAATAGTGCTATACTCACAAAAGTTACATTAATTTCTTAAAGGGAATTAATTCTCACCCATCCTGTTGATTGATTTGTTATAAATCATTTGTATATTCATTGATTAATCCCTGAGAAAAAATTCAAGGATATATTTGAATTTGAATACAAGAAATGCATTAGAATTATTTATTAAATAACTACGTCAAAACTTTCATTCATTCTGATGAATATATATGTATAGTAATATATACTGAATGCATTTATAAAAATTCATTAGAAATTATTTTACCATAGAAAAGCATTACAATTACTGTAAATAACCATGGATAAGACGATACTCAAAACAGAAAAAATGGGGTTGTCCTATAGGACAGATACAAGAACATTGACTAAACATTGAACTAAAACCATGAAATTCAGACTGAAATTGGGATCTCGTCTCATCTGCAAATTGCCTTAACCACCAAAATATGATATTTATTGAATAAATGGATAAAAAAATCCTTTCACTCGATCGATTACATATATAGTGACAAAAAATATCTTTAAAAGATTTATAAAAATCCATTGGGAATTATTTTACTATAGAAATGCATTGTGTAAATTCAAGATGAGAAAATTTTTTCACTCGTTTCAAATGAAATAAATGTTTGTCAACTTACTGCTCATTGTATCCACAACGCCGGTCTGTTTCCAAACCAAATTCTGTGAGGGTTGGTACCAAATAAGAATACATATCATCAGCCACAGATTTGGGAACCCCTTCCCAGGCAACAATGCAAATCACAATACAAGCTGTTTGACAATAGTGTCCACGTCGCTGTCGGACAAGGCACAGTATTTTCTCTTCTACTCCAGCCCGACGGACAATCTACAAGAGAAAAACGGAAATTTGAGAACGGAAATCAGGAAGTTATTTTTTTTTAAATTTTAGATATAGTCTTTTATAAGTGACTCACAAAGACATTGCAAATAATCCTCACTTTATAAGATTTATATGAATTATGAGAATATAAGTATTTGTTGAGGGTGACCCATCACCTGGATCATGTGAAGTGAAGCAGATCATTATTATTGTGTAGTGAGTTTGATCCTCACTGGATATCGTACACTTGTGACCTTCTACCAGATTAAGCTAAGTGAATACCTCTTTGGATGCCTCCCCACGGAGTAATGGTTATTAGGATAGTCTCACAGATCATTACAATTATGTAGTATGTTCATTCTTCATTGGGTATCCACAATAGAAATACATTGCAAGTTCTCTCTACAATAGAAATACATTGCAAGTTCTCTCTACAATAGAAATACATTGCAAGTTCTCTCTACAATAGAAATACTTTGCAAGTTCTCATTACAATAGAAATACATTGCAAGTTCTCTTTACAATAGAAATACATTGCAAGTTCTCTCTACAATAGAAATACATTGCAAGTTCTCTCTACAATAGAAATACATTGCAAGTTCTCTCTACAATAGAAATACATTGCAAGTTCTCTCTACAATAGAAATACATTGCAAGTTCTCTTTACAATAGAAATACTTTGCAAGTTCTCATTACAATAGAAATACATTGCAAGTTCTCTTTACAATAGAAATACATTGCAAGTTCTCTCTACAATAGAAATACATTGCAAGTTCTCTCTACAATAGAAATACATTGCAAGTTCTCTCTACAATAGAAATACATTGCAAGTTCTCTTTACAATAGAAATACTTTGCAAGTTCTCATTACAATAGAAATACATTGCAAGTTCTCTTTACAATAGAAATACATTGCAAGTTCTCTCTACAATAGAAATACATTGCAAGTTCTCTCTACAATAGAAATACATTGCAAGTTCTCTCTACAATAGAAATACATTGCAAGTTCTCTCTACAATAGAAATACTTTGCAAGTTCTCATTACAATAGAAATACATTGCAAGTTCTCTTTACAATAGAAATACATTGCAAGTTCTCTTTACAATAGAAATACATTGCAAGTTCTCTCTACAATAGAAATACATTGCAAGTTCTCTCTACAATAGAAATACATTGCAAGTTCTCTCTACAATAGAAATACATTGCAAGTTCTCTTTACAATAGAAATACTTTGCAAGTTCTCATTACAATAGAAATACATTGCAAGTTCTCTTTACAATAGAAATACATTGCAAGTTCTCTCTACAATAGAAATACATTGCAAGTTCTCTCTACAATAGAAATACATTGCAAGTTCTCTCTACAATAGAAATACATTGCAAGTTCTCTTTACGATAAAGATACATTGCAAGTTCTCTTTACAATGGAAATACATTGCATAAGATTTTTGTTTCCTCATTTATTAACAACTAGTTTACCTATGCTGTTAAAAAATGAAAGCAGTATTTAGATAAATTAGCAATTGCATTGTACTTGAAAAATATTTCTTTTAAATTATGTTTCTTTGAATTACCTCACTGTTGAAATTCAACTGGAATGAACCTGCACTTTTTTCATGCATTTGCAAAAAAAATAAATGAGTAAAGGAGACTAACTTTATAATCAGTATTTAACAGTTATTTCCCTCAACAAATATTACAGACAAATAATATAGACGTACACAAGGCATATCATGTATGTACATAGATAGGATGCAGAATGTGTACTGTGTCAATATTATGTGCTTACCCATTTTGCGATTGGACATCCTTGCGTACTTTTGCCTTCTTTTCCTGAATAAATTATTTTTTCCACACGGACTGATTTCCCAGTTAATCCAGTTCTGAATAAAAGACAGGTCTGGTTAGTCAACCAATAGAAACTGTCATGCATTGGGGTGAACAATTGAAAAATCAGAGAAAAAAAGTGATCAATGAATAACTTTTCTTTTTTTCCTCCTTTCTTGGGCTGTGATCACTAAAAAAAACACAAATTTTCAAGAAAACAAACAAAAACAAAAATAAACACGGCTACACACAAACAAAGGGAGCAATTTAGCACAAAACTTGTAAATTAAACAATCCCCCCACACACACGCTAAAAACTTATTTTGGGGGGTGAATTAAAAAATCCAATAAAAATGTTTATTCTAGACATAATTAGGTGTAAATTTTCAGTCCTTTATCTCTATTGGTATGGCCTGTACATGCAATACATACATAGCCAGCCAGACCAACTTAAAAACTGAAGAAACCTAACTTGATGTTGACAGGTTTGTCAGCAACAACAACTATTAGAAAGACAATGTGATTTAAGCAGTTTTGTGGGAAGAAAGAAAAATCAAACACAATATTCTGATTATATTATTACTAGCATATACCCATAAAAATGCCACGGGTTATTTATGTATGGATTGGCACTGTGGAGCCTCAAGCTATTTCATAAGGTATTCTATTCCTAATAATTCAAGTATCCTGATTTATTTCAAGTCTTGACTCAACTCAGACTGTTTTATTGAGTGATCAAACAAAGTCTTATGAGTTTCTATGATATAATCGTTATAGTTATGTCATTATAATCACGTAAATTAACCAATGAGGTACTTAATTGCAAACAAGCAGAGAGGAAATTTGCATATATGTTTATTATATGGATAGATGATTCAAGTAATCTAATTTCAAGTTTTTTTGTTAGTCTCAACTCAACATTCAACATTTCCTTCAGTCACTTATACACTTTTTTCTTTTATTTCATTTTCCAAACAACCTGCTTTTCTGTGACATATCATACATTATTGTGTCATGACAGATTATCTCATTTTATTATAACACTATAATTTTTCGGCTCTGTTAATCTATTTCACATGGACCAATCCATTATGATCTTTAGGTTATAACAAGAATCGGACAAAACATAAAACCATACAATTATGTATACATTTAAACATTCTAATTTGCATACATGGCTTTTATATGGGTAGATTAACTGTTTATATAACTTATGATATCATGGGCAGGATTTATTAAACAAATATGTCAAAACATCCATTCACCTAATGATTCCATATATACTGACACAGCAAAAACTAACAGAATTTATAGAAATTCATTAAAAATCATTCTACTATAAAAATGCATTGCAATTTATTATTACTATAGAAATGCATAATCATTTATTGATTATTAATATTATCATTATTAGCTTTTTATCTTTTTTATAAATGCATGTGATTGTTACATTGCTCCTGACCATACCATTTTGTCTTCAGACTTGAAAATTGGCATTAGTACTCCACTAGACCCCTTCTAAAGATGTTTTTTTTTAATTTTTGGAAAAAAAGCTTTTTTCGACTTTTTTTCGGGCCTTATTCTGATGGGTTTAATAATGGTATCTAGATTCTCTAGAATGGAGATGTTTCTAGATGCTTTTTCATTCTATTTTAGATGTTTCTTCTGGAAAATGCCAATGGTGTCATAATTGGAATTTTTTTCTGACTATATTTATTCTTTGATGGAATTTTTACTTGACTTAGAATTTTGACGCTACGGTTGTTCAATTATTAATTGTGATGGCAAGTTCACTCTAATAATTACATATATAAGTCACACAGCAAATACTAAAAGCATTTATAGAAGTACATTGAATTTTATTTGACTATAGAAATGCATTAAAATTATTTATTATACAAACTTTATTTATTATAAAAACTTTCATTCATTCCAATGGTTACATATATTGAGATAGCAAGTCCAGTTGATCGGAGGAAGAAATTAAACAATAATCACAGTTGTATTTCAATGCCAACCATATTTGAAATTAGTATATGTAGAGAAGATTTTGGCTTTTCTTATTACTTCCCACTGACTGTGCAGCTACTCTATTCATTTCTGCTCACCTTTGGCCATTTTTTGTTATAACAAACAAAATATTTTTGGTAGTAGGGAAAAAATTTTGATTAAATGCAAATTAGTTTGAGCAAGTTTCGGCACTCAATCTGTATGTTGTGCTGGGAAAATCAGGAAAAAAAAAGGATTGTCGATCGTCAGGAATTAAGGCAAGCCTTCATGAAAAAAATAGGGTTATTATACGTATAACTAGTTTACCCTTGCCATAAAAAATGATGGCATTAATTAAGTGCGGACAATTCAACCTCTTCTTTTCATCTTTGATGTAATTGCAATGTTTCAGCTGATTCATCTCTACGGCCCTCTTCAGGTATAACTTGTAATATCCTTATGGAAAGAGAGTCTTTCCTATCAGTCTCTTCTGGGAGTTCAAAGCAAAAAAAAAAAAATTACAGATATTACAATTTACACATGAAGAGAGTTGTAGAAATGAACCGTCCAAAACGTTGTGACTTAATTGAAGATGAAAAGAAGAGGTTGAATTATCTGAAACAGAGTTGGTTTGTTAATGATTCTTCTCAAAGTTATTGACAATAATTAAGTAATTTTTCAATTGTATTGTACTTAAAAAATATCAAAAAAATTATGTTTCCCAGCATTTTCTAGTCTATGTTCAACATTTCCTGAATATTGAAATAATCTAAAAGAAAAATTAAGTAAATATACAATTTATCATATTTGACGTAAAATAAAATTCTATTTCTACTAATCTATATCAGACGTCAATGATGACATAAGTGTGATATCTGTTACTCTTCTGTTGGCCAGTATTTGGCGGGAAAGCCTCTGTTCACTTTTTGCACTGATGAGTCTTGGCCACCCAACGGCTTATTGGCAGTTGGGGATTTTTCCTTCCTTGGACCACAGAACACATATACTCACTCTCTACAACTGAATGTGAGCACTCCACGAGCAATTCTATTTTGGATGTATTCTGTCCTGGTCTTCTTGTCACAGCAATTTGGCCTTTATCAAAGTCACTCAAATCTTTCTTCTGGTCCATAACTATGTTACTTGAGGCTGACTTATTTTGACGTTGGTTTTATACTATGATGATGTCAGTGTATTTTTTTGTGACGTATACATCAGTTCTAAAAGAGATCATATATATCCCAGCAGTCAATGAAAGCTCAAGAAATATATCTCCTAGGAGTCTTGAAAGGATTAATGAATCAATACATTAAATTTAGAAATAGCCTCAAAAAGTCATCCATGTTGGAATTCTAGACTTTCAATTTATATCATACCTCTTCAAAAAAAAAAAACTGCATGAAAAAAAGAAAAACAAGAAAAAGTTGGATTTTTTTCAATTACCTTTCTTCCATCATTTTTTTAATCTCCTCCAAACAAGAGCCAGTTCCTAAGTGCGTATAATATGGACCCTCAGAAGTTTCACTCGCAACATCTGGAAAAAAAAAAAATATAGTAAAGAGATTAAAAATGGCTTTCCTGGGAAAAGCATAAAAAGAGAAAAAAATTAATAAATAATTACTAAAAAGAGAGCTTCACTGCATATACAGTTTATATTTTCATAATTTTTCTCCGTAATTTTTGGGTTTACACAAATTTTTTTCTGTGTAAATATGAGTGTCTGTGTAAGCTTTGGAGTAAATAGCTCCATGAATCATTAACCACTTAAGTGCAATATTTTTCATTATTACACATATTTCATTATTAGTTTTGATCGATTTCTTTATCTTCTGTCTTTCATCATAACAGTTGTAGCCAATCTATTTGAAAAACAACCAAAATTGTCAAAATGGGTTTTCAGATTTTAAGTGGGTTTGCCTGGCTGGCAATGTATCCTGCATACAGAAATGGGGCTACAGGGCTGAAATTTCAACCATTTACTCCTTATGTCTAGAAAAAAGTTTTGGTTTTGTTTTTTGAAAATTCCCTCTCTAAATAATTTTTTTAGTGGGGGGGGGGTCAATTTACAATGTATGCTAAATTGATCCCTTATTTTGTGTCCAGCAGCAGAGAAAAATGTGTGCTGTTTACTTGTTTGAAGTTGGAGAAAGAAATGGGGATGTTTCTGTGTTGTGGGTTGTTTAGTAGGAAGAGGGTTGGTGTTTGTATCAGTGTAGAAATACACACAGAAATATACCCATTTCTCTCCTCAACCTGAAACATGTAAACAGCACGTAATTTTCTCTGCACTGCTGCAAGTTTTTTCTCAAAAAGATGGCTGGCATTAGTCAAAATGCATCGAAATGCACCCACATGATATTAAAAATTTTCAAAATGTAACACCTATTTTTCTCAAGTTTTTTCTCTCCACTTTCCAATTGTCAGTTTCATCAACATATATATATATATAATTATATGTAAATTAGGAATTTACAAGGATGTATACCCCGTGGATGTTAACGTTTCATGCCTTACGCATTCTTTAGCAACTAGCAATACGTTTTGTTCTTGTAATTATGAAATCAAAAAACCCATTTTCATTTGAATAGCATTTTTCTGTTATCCAATTAGGTTTAGTTGTTTTTGGAAACTAACGAATCTTACTAATAATTACTGAGTATGTATGAGCATAATCCTTTTTGAGCACTGTGATCAAATATAAACCACAGATAAATCTGCTTTCTATTTTTTTTCTTTTTTTATTCTTGCAAATTTAAAAATACCATATAAACTAATACATATATATATATATATATATATATATATATATATATATATATATATATATATAAAACAAAAAAAAAATTAGGAAAAAACCTCAACACAGTATTTTAATGTACGTCTAACATCTCATCAGGAAAATGGATCAATATGTCCGTTGACCCAGTCTCCTGATGAAATCTTTTAGACACACATCGAAATACCATACTTTTACTTTATTTGCTCTAACAAAGTCTATCTTAAAATTCAGTTTTCACTACCAAAACACAATATAGTTGTTCACCCATGGAAACAATCAGTTCCCGGATCTAATGGTTAGTTATTTTATTCATTATATATCTGTTATTAAGAAATGGATTAATGATCCGACAGAATGATTATAAATATCATTGTATTATATTGAAACTATATTTGAAATGATCTCCCGTTATTACACTGCTATTGTATTATTTGGCCTCGACAACGTAAATAGAACAAACAAAGAAAATGAAGTTGCTGCAGGAATTGAACCTATAGATAGAGTATTCGCTGCAACATAGCGTTGCTCTTACCATTGAGCTAAACAATCACCATTAAAAAAAAGGCACAAATAACTATTTCAACTCTAAATTTTCAATTTTGGGGCCTTTGCATAGTTTAACTGTAACAACATAAATTTTAGACTAAATAGTTTTAAAAAAGAACATTTTCAATTTTTGAATGTTCTATGAACAAGATATGTGAAAAGAAAAAGGCATTTGATAATCAAATAGTTTAATATTAAAATTTCAAAAGTAACCAATAAAATCCAGTACCAGTCTGAATAAGTGCTTAATACAAAACAGATTTAAATTTGTTATTGGATATATCTATGTCAATGTATTTGTAATATTTAGTTTAATATTGTCTCTGTTTCTGCATTGAAACTTCTCCAAATAAAAATCAACTTCAAATATATGCATATGTATTTATATAGTACTTTATATATATATATATATATATATATATATATATATATATATATATATATATATATGAGAATTAGACTCAATTGTGTCTAGGTAAGATTAGGGTCAGTAGGTCATGATTCTTGGAGTGTCAGAATATATCAATGTTTGTAAACGAAACGCACGTGTCAGCGGCCGATTGTGTTCATGGACTTCCTGAAGGCGACTCCTAAGGAGGCCACCTGTGTTCAAAGAGTTAGATGAATCCACATTTACTCATGAATGTGCTATGCACATATATGGTGGGATTGGGCCTGTCTTATGATTGGAATTGTCACATATTTCCCAATGGCAACAGTGATTGGTATTCAAGCTCAAATTAAAGGCTGTTCAATGTTGTTTGATTATTTACAAAATTAGGATGGTCCTCTTTTTCTTTTAAAAATTGGCACAAAAAAATCTTCTCACCTCAATTTTTTGTCATTTGGCCTGGTGCTGTACTAAGCTAAGCTTTTTTAACATGAAAGCAAGCAGGTCTTTCCCAGTTGGAAGATTGATGCAATGCAATCTTCCAACCCATTTGTCCTTATGTTTCACCAAGCTAAGCTAAGTAAATATCAAGGCATCAGGCCCTTCCCAATTGGAAGATTGGCAGAACGCAATTTTCCTACTTACCTATTCCCCTACTCTCTGATTTGGTTTTGTGCAGTACTAAGCTAAGCTGAGTACAAGGTCTGTCCGGAAAGTATCCAGCTACTTGTTATTAATGATAACATCAGCTATATCATAACATTCTCCTTAAACTTGTCCATGGTCTGAAATCTCTTTGAGAAAAACCAGAAGTTTCAGAGAGTCAAATCTAAACTGTAAGGACACTGGCAGACCAGTGTAATTCAATGTCTGGCAATAAAAAAAACGGTACGAAACGTGAAGAATGACTTGCTCAATTATTGTGAAGACAATGGCCACACACAACACAAGCTAACTCAATAGTAATTCCCTGCCGACTGAGAAACCCCAAGAGAGTATCTGTTTACGCATGTGCAGTAAGGTGTCCTCAGATTGGTTGGCAAGTTTCATCGAGGCCATAAAACCGGTTCTTGAGATATACCAAATGGATGGATACTTTCCTGACTGACCTCATACATTTTTGCCAAGTGCTGCCATTGTTTCATTAATAGATATGTTTTGATGAATGTTACGTAATCAAAACAAAACACCTTAATTAATTAAGTTAGTCATTTTTTCATTACTAAGTATTTCATTTCAAGGTAGAACAACAGAAATTTACGTATGTCTCAGTCATAACATCCAGCTATTACATTAATAATACTTTCATAAAATTTTAGGAAAAATATGTAACATCCATTTATTCAATAATTATAACAGGTTTGGTTAGTCAGTTAGAAACCAACACAAGACCATCTTTTTTTGGCAGCACGCAATGTTAAGAGTGATCAATCAAGAAATTGAGAAAAGGGGGAATCAATGGATAAGTTACTTCTCTCGCCTTTTGTTGAGCTGTGAAATAATTTTTTTCCAAAACAGGCAGACACAAATTAAGTGATCAATCAGCATAAACCTGCATTGCAAATTCAACCCTCCATGAAAAAACTAGGAGGGAGGAATCTTTAAAAAATACAAAAAGAAAAAATAAGTTGATGTTGAAATTTTGACCAACCAACCACTTAATGCAGTAGCAAGTGCCTAATTACTGGAGGACTATTGGGGGCACTGCTAGGTAAATGAAGCTTTTCCTAGAGATGTCATGAAAAACAAGTCCAACCTTGCATACCAAAGACATCCTTGATCAATCAGACGAACCAACTAACCATCAACAATGCAATACTACGCATCGCATTATTTGGGAGGAGATGGGCACTGCCAAGTAACTGACGCATGTCCTAGAGATACCATGAAAAACAAATCCAGCATGACGCACCAATGACATCCTTGATCAATCAGACGGACCAACCAACCACAATGCAGTACTACGTGTCTCATTATTTGGGGAGGAGATGGGCACTGCCAAGTAACTGATGCTAGTCGTAGAAATACCACGAAAAATAAATCCAGCATGACACACCAATGACATCCTTGTTCAATCTGACCAAGCAACCAACCAAGAAACTAACCACAATGCAGTAATACGTATCTTATCATTTGGGAAGGAGATGGGTACTGCCAAGTAACCCATCCTTCTCTACAAATGCAACAAAAGCATGATACACCAATAACATCCTTGATCAACGGACCTATCAACCAACGACTTAATGCAGTACTACGTATCTCATTACCAAGAAGAGAAGGGCATTGCCAAGAAACCCATGAGGCCCCAAAGATGCCGACATTAATATTATCAAACCAAAACAGTTCAAGCTAATACAGTGGTATTCTCCAAGCGGAGAATGAAAAATTTCATTTTGCCAAGAAATTTTTTCAGTTTGTGAGAGAAAGAAACCCTATGGAATTTTATTTGGTGAGAGGTTCCCAATTTCCAATACTAAATCGAGGAAAGCAAAGAAATGACAAAATATTTTGAGACCATGTAAGCCTGAAAACATAAACAAAGAATAAGATGCAAATGTTCTCCTATGTCATTTAACGTATTCCATCAGTCGTGTCTCGTATATTATTTTGTTATTGTGCATTTGTTTTTTGCTATAATCATTAAACCATTTGTCGCAAAAGATCTTTTACAGTAGAAGGTGCACCAAAGAAGTCTAGAAGGACAATTACAATCCAAATTAAACGGGAGATGGTGCATAAACGTGAACCTGGCATCTCTACTGTGAAGATTACAGCATGGCTATGAGCACCATTTCCAAAGAAAATCTCAAGAAGAAAGACATTCTAAAAATCAGAGAAACATGTTTATTAGTATTTATACATTATTTAGAAAGTAATAAGTACGTTATACATTACAGTTACACCTTGATTAGTAGAGTTAATTTGCTCCAAAGTTTTCGGAACTGTTCAAAACTGCCCTGTCCAAGATCAAAATTCAATATGGGTTTTTTTTTCCAGCTTATGTTTAGTGACATTAATTTGTGAAGCAATACCTGAATTGTACTGCATCAAAAAGAGCAGTAATCAAAATTACACCACTCAAGGTATTGCTGTGTTTACAAGGTTATTATTAAGGCTTTAGGGGTTTGATATTTTTAATTGGAACAATTCACTGAAATCCGATAGATTTAATTTTTTGCTAAACAAATTTTTATCAAATGAGAGATTTTTGTGGTATGGATTGTCCTTGTTTAGAGGGGTATCACTGTAATACTTAATGGCCAACTTGTTTCTCAAACTAATCAAAGTTAAAGATAAAGCATTACATCTTTCAGGTGTCAGCTTAATGATTCTTACAAGTTTTGAAGCTGGTCGAGATCAGAATTTTATTCCTTCCAGTTTTTATCATCCAATTAGCAGGATGCTAGTTCACTGAAGGAATACTTCCACCCTAATTCCACAGCTTAGGGTGTACTCAGTCAGCTGCTGAGTGTGCAGGGAAATTTTATCCTAATGAAATTTCGCTTATACTGGAAATCAAACTCAGGACCTTCTTCATGAGAGGCAGGTGAGCTAACCATTACACTATATGAGTGGACCATTCAACTGGAGCCAACTCATGTAGATTTTTTTCTTCTATCAAAAATGCCATCCTCTTAACTTAATTCTACACAACAGAAAAAAATCGGAAGCTGTCAACTAAAACTGTCAACATAGGTATCTTCAGTTTTCAAGTTGGTCTGGCTAGCTTGCTACATACGTATATATCTATATATGTATCATGCATACAGGCTGAACCAATAGGGCTTGACCAAAAATTTAAATTTAAACATTTACTCCTTATTATGGCTAAATACTAAATTGGTCACTTAGTTAGTGCCCGGCAACATTCATGCTCATTTTTTGAACATTCAGATGTTTTAGTGATCATCGCCCAACAAAATCCAAAACAAGTAACTCATTGATTACCCTTTTTTCCAATTTTTAATTGATCACTCCCAACACAGCATGCTGCCAAGACAATGGTCACACGACAGTTTCTATTGAGTGACTAGCCAGAACTTTTTGCATTGCTGCAGGGCTTGATCTTTTATTTGACTATCTTTTTTAAATATCATTCCTTTATTTGTCTTTATATTTTTATCTCCCACAGTTTGATAGTTCACTTTAAGCTGCTTTTATGAAACCTCTTCCTCTCTCTCCTATGCCCCAACCTCAAATGACTCAGCCTAACATATCATCATCACAATTCCATCCAACCAACCAGATAAGTAGGCTACAGTTTCTTCTCTCTTTATGCATCTCTGTGAGTATATATGTCTCAAGGTGCTCCTACTCACAACCTAGAAAATGTGCATGGGTACACCCCAAGGCACCATCTAAAGACAGATTTTTTTAATTTTTTTGTTTCTTAAAAAATGTGCTTTTGGGGATTTCTATGGTCGTTTTAGACCAATAATGCTAAAATTGTTTTTAGATAATATTAGGAAGATAGCTTTTAAAGACAATTTTTTAGGTAAATAGTTTAGGTACATACACAGGCTATGATGATTAATTTATACCAGGTACAGATATACTTCTTAATGATAATTTCTACTTCGCTTTATGTCAGCTTCTGAAAGGTCTCTATAGCAACATTCTACTTTAAGATAATCTGTTTATTGAAGATAAACTCATTGTAATGAAATGGACTGTAAGCTAGTCCATCCTTCTTGAGTTGTGAGTTCAATCCTCAGCTGGGCACCTAATGCTTGTGGCCTTACACCTCCACTGAGATAAGCTTATTAAATAACTATTGTAGATAAATCTCATAAGTAACAAAATCAACAAATAAAAAAGAATCAAAGGTCAACTTACATCCAGGTCCTAAGCATCCACATTCAGGGATTTCCATTTTCCTATTTGCCTTTAAGCGTTTGAACAAATCGTCAGAATCGGATTCCATCTCTGTTTTAGAGCTGTCTGGATACGGATCAAGTCCTGGCTCGGTCTTTATAGTTGGCTTCTTATCAGGGGCCTGTCTTCCATTAGGTGGAGGTTGGTAACTCTCATTACCGACAGGATGCTTGTTGTTAAAGATGCGCTTTGTCGTTTCATTGAGAGCGTTTGAAATCTGATTCATTTTATCCAACGGAATGTTTGTATTCTTAGGACACGAATTCAGAAAAGCACTATGAAAATGAGTTTCATTGAATTCTGAATTTTTAATCTTAAACGTGCACTTGATCTCGTTTTTTGTGTCGGTGGGATTCATTTCTAGTTTTGGTGTCCAAGACTTGAATGGCTTGTTATCACTATTTGACAATGGTGTATGTGACGGGGGCGTATCTCTGTGCAACATTTTTTGTTGTCTGTAATTGGAGGGGATGCTCGTTCCATTTTCCCCCAATTTGGGTTTTATATCTGCTTTAATTTTTTTCATTGGTTGATGACATGAGTCAGGCGAATGCATTGGGTACTTGTTTAACGTTTGAGCTTGCTGTAAGGAGTGACCAGAAGAAGCCAAAGATTGCCTGAGTATTTGATCCTTCTCTGAGATGACCAGCTGCCGTTCCTGAAAAGCCGATTGACCAAAGGGGGCAGAAGATGAAGATGGCAATTGTGACGGTGTTTGCACCTCCCCCGGGTAAGTGCCAGTAATGACTTCGGTTTTTATATGAATCATTGGTTTCTTGTCAGAGAATGGCTGCCACAATAGCTTTTTGCAGCCACCAATGTGCTGTGATGCAAGGAGATCATGATTTTTAAGGTTATTATTCTTTTGTTGAATAACCTCTGAATAAGAGGGGGGAGCAGGGAGGGTTGCGGGGTTGGGATATCCATCATTAGGATCATCCATATTCAACTGTGACTGGTTGGACTGGATACTCGAACTGAACGTGGAGGTATTGGAGCTACAAGTGTAGATGCTCGAAGTATAGTGAGGAGCCACGAGATTCGGGGTAGAGCAAATATGAGTCAGTTTCCGTTCACCTGACGAGGAGATCGCAGGGTGTCCTTGATGCTGCAATTTTAGGGGATCCTCCAACGGGGTACGAGACACAGTTCTACCAGCCTTAGTATTGACAGGCATTCCAAATGATGGCGTGGGTTTATTAACTGTCACATTATTATTGCTGTACGATGAAGGAATATGGTTTGTGTATGTCGAAGTATTATGGGATGACGTCTTGGGAGCATTACTAAAATAAGATGCTTGGTACAATGGAGGAATTTTATGAACATAAGGAGAATCCTTAACATGCATGAAATTTGTATTTTGTTGGGGGAAGCAAGGGGAAGAAGCACCTGAGCGAGTCTTGGCAACATTTGTAGAAATGGGAATAGGTGGAGAGGGTTCATGTTTTATGGCTGATGGTAACGGATTACATGGAGGTGAAACTAGTGGGGAGGATGCACTAGGACTTGGTGTAGATCTGTTCTGGCTGAACAAAGCTCTGTGCAACAGATAGTAGTCATTAGAAGGGGGTTTTTGAGCAGAGGTGAAAGCACTTTGAATTGGTTTTGGTTGACCTGCCAATAAAGGGGGCGCAATTTGATCAAAGTTTGATCGAGAACTATCAAGATTCACTGGCGGCTTATTAAAGTGAGGCCTGGATTTCTTATTGCAACATTTTTCTGAAGCACCACCAGATTTTGTGCATTCATTACAGCAAAATGGTGACTTGGGTCCAGATTGAGAGGAGATAGGGGCAGATGGTGGCCTCATGCTCTGGGCCTGGTTTGAGCATGTGTCCAAGGGTGGAGCTGAATGAGCATCATTCGGGTATGAAGTGATGTTTTGTTTCATGACACCCCGAGCTGATGATGAATCTTCCCCTAAAGATGAGCATACGATTGGTACTGGACTGGACAAAGATATATTGGGGGACAAAAATGGAACTGAAGTTGAAGCAGGTGTGGCTCTTAGTCCACTAGGGGACCACGGTGTTGGAAGAGGAGATGAAAAGCCTTTGTTTGAGATTAATGATTGCTCAGCCTTAGTTTTATAAACAAGGGCTGCTGGATTAGGCAAATCCATGTGGGGTTTTCCAGCTGTTTTATTTAGAGGCTCCCCCTGTGAGAAATTAGTTACAGATTTCCTGGCCTGTTTCATACTTGGGGGTCCCAGATTTGCATTGTTAGGCAGCAATCTACCATCAACAAATGTAGCTTCATTCAAAGCTGAATTGTGACCAGTGGAGATCAGATTTGAATCTGGATAGCTCGGCTCAAAACCCTTGGGATGGTTTATTTCAGAACCAGAGAAAAACCCTCTCTTCTCAGAACTACTCTCACCAGAAATGGCACCAGGAGTCACAGAAGAACTGTTTTTACCGAACTCTTTTTGCATACTGCTATCTGTAAAAATAGGTTGGGTCCTGCTGTCCATTTGGTTTCCGTGACCATGAGAGAGTTCTGTGAGCGAGTGTCCCTGAGAATGTATGGTTCTGTAATGTTTCATCCAGAGTAACGCCGAATTAGGAAGACCCTCCCTGCTATCGGTATGTGCTGTTTCAACGTGGCTTGACAACTGACCTGGATGCTGCAACTTGATGGGGAAAGCTCTCTGAGCTGGAGATACAAAAACATCATTATTTAAAAACTGGCTGCCAGGCATTCTGATGTTGCTCATACTGTCTCTCGCCTTACTCGCTTCAGGGGCCATTGGTAGCATATTGACCTGTAAAACAAAAAATGAAGAAGGTAAGAACATAGCTACAATTCTCCAGTTGAGAATTAATGAATTAGCCAAAGATAATATAAGAATAACAGCTTGGTATCAAGCGAAGAATCACCCTAGGATGGCAAGCCTTCGGCAGAGCAAGCTCAACTTTCAAAAACAAATTGATCCCAATAATCCTAAAAAGAAGAGTATACAACCAATGCATCCTCCCAATAGTCATTTATGGGGCTGAAACATGGAACTTAACCAAGAGATAGACTCACAAACTAAGAAGCATGCAACGCGCACATGAAAGAATCATGCTCAACCTCACATGGAGAGATTACAAGACAGCACAGTATATAAGGAAGAAAATAGAAGTCAGAGACATCATAGAATCTATTAAAAAACTTAAATGGCAATGGGCTGGCTGTGTTGCAAGAATGACAGACAACTGATGGACATCACAACTCGCAACATGGATCCCCATAGTTCACATGCAAAACTGAGGTTGACAGAATACGAAATGGAGAGATGAACGAGAAAAATTTAGAAAATACTGGCTCTGTGATGCCCACAATAGAAAAGTGTGGCAAATCCTGGGGAAGGTCTTTGTCCAATGACAGATGTTAAAAGACTGATGATGATGATGATGATACTATTTACAAAGCATAGTGCCACAAGTATAGAGCACTCAGTGAGGATCAGACTCAGTACTCAGTTGCAATGATCTGCAAGACCAGCCTGCTAATCATTGCTCCATGGCGAGGTAATTATCT
>OY735227.1:37119249-37431749 GCA_963457665.1 Thysanoteuthis rhombus | reverse complement strand
ATGTGTATATGTATTAAAATATATATATATATATATATATATATATATATATATGTGTATATGTATTAAAATATATATATATATATATATGTGTATATGTATTAAAATATATATATATATATATATGTGTATATGTATTTAAATATATATATATATATATATATATGTGTATATGTATTAAAATATATATATATATATATATATATATGTGTATATGTATTAAAATATATATATATATATATGTGTATATGTATTAAAATATATATATATATATATATATGTGTATATGTATTAAAATATATATATATATATATATATGTGTATATGTATTAAAATATATATATATATATATATATGTGTATATGTATTAAAATATATATATATATATATATATGTGTATATGTATTAAAATATATATATATATATATATATATATATATGAATACATATTTACATATGCATATAAACAAACACACACATATAAAATACATACTTATATATTCATATAAACACACATATATATATATATAAAAACACATGAATATAAATACACACATATATATGTGAACACAAATATATACACGCACATACGCATATATATGAAAATACACAAATATATAAACACATATGATTATGAATGCACACAGATATATATATAAACACAAATATATACACACACACACACTTATACATATGAACATATATATATATATATAAATAAACATATGTGTAAACAAATATATACACATATATGCATAAAAACATATATAAAGTAATATATATAGATTAGCACATGTATATAAAAAAAGTATGTAAACAAATATATCTATATATAAACACATATATATATCTATATACATATATATCTATATATCTGTATACATATATATGTAAACAAATATATATATGCATAAATAAATATAATAATAATCAATAATTATGTTATCCACAGACAGCTGTTTCGTTGTATTACAACTCTTCAGTGTGGCTATAGACTATTCAATATCCCATCCAGTACCACGAGGTAGGATTGAAACTTTTGCTTCTTTCCCAGAGGCAGGCAATATACCCCCTACCCAACGTAGAACTGACAGTCAGTGGAAGTGAATTAAGCGGTATATATATATATATATATATATAAAAACAAATAAATGTATATATATATAAGAAAAAGAAAAAATATAGATATATATGCAAACACAGATATGTATAGATATACACAATTATATATATATATGTATATATAAATACTTGTATACATAAAAACATATTTATATGCATAAAGACACACATACATATGCATAGAAACACACATATGCATAAAAACACACATATATATATGCATAAAAACACATATATATATATGCATAAAAACACACATATATATGCATAAAAACACATATACATATATGCATAAAAACACACATATATATATGCATAAAAACACACATATATATACATATATATATATATATATATATACATAAAAACACACTTATATATATATGCATAAAAACACACATATATATATGCATAAAAATAAGCATATATATATATATGCATAAAAACAAGCATATATATATATGCATAAAAACACGCATATATATATATGCATAAAAACACGCATATATATATACATAAAAACATGCATATATACATCATAAAAACACACATATGTATATGCATAAAAACACACATATATGCATAAAAACACACACATATGCATAAAAACACACACATATGCATAAAAACACACACATATATGCATAAAAACACACACATATATGCATAAAAACACACACATATATGCATAAAAACACACACATATATGCATATATATATATATATATATATATATATATATATATACGAATATAAACGCACACACACATATATATATACATAAAAACAAACATATATATATGTACACATTAAAACATACATATATACAAATGAAAACACTATATAAAATATATAAAACACATACATTCATAAAAACAGATACATACACATAAAAACACATACGCACACACACACACACACATATATATATATATATATATAAGATTGATAGTAAAGAAAGAGCAGAAAGGGCAATAGTAGAGAAGGTGCAGGAAGACTGAAATTATAGAAGGAGAAGGAAGAGAGTAAAAGAGAAGTGAAAGAGGAAAGAAAAATAGAAAAAGGGAAATAAAGAAGATCAAAAAAGAGGAAAGAAAAAGAGAAGAAAAAAGAAAAGAATATATTTAAATTCTAAAGGATTGTTTTTTCTCGTGTTGCATGTAAGTTTAGTTTCCTAGCATTTCTTTTCATAACTACAGCCCCCACCCCCCAACTCGTGTCACCCACCTTCACCAATTTTCTTTTCCGCAAAAGTTTATATCTCCTCAGAGATCGTATCCATTGAGAAAACTACACAACAAACATGAAAAACATATAAACATTTTCTCCTTTTCTTTCCTGCTTTTCAATCAAAGACCATAAGGAGCAAAGAGGCTTGTTTTTCATCAAAGCAGAGTCTCCAAAATGGGGGGGGATGCACACGGGGCATTTACCCTTCCCTTGAATCAGGCCTTCTCACTGAGGGCAAGGGGAATTGAAAGATAGAAACTTATAGAGAGTGTGCACCAACGGGTCACACTGAACAATGGCAGCTTAGGATGAGTTACAGCTTAGACACTCTCTAGTCCTTTGCCTAACAATCAACATCCGGATATACCCCAACCCCTCTCAGGGATATATCCTTTTGTCCCCCTTTGGAAAAGTGGCAGCGGACAACCATGTATGTCAAGGACATTTTAAAAAACTTCAATCTAATAGAACAGAAATATTAGATTTTTCACCAAAACTTTCTTGTTTGAAATGTCTTCTCAGGCATTTTTCGGATAGTTTTTTGTATAGTTTGAGTACCCCATCTTTGAAATGCCAGGGACCAGCAATTTTTTGGATTTCTTTCATATTTAGGAATATATGCAAGTACATAATAAGATATCTTAGGATATCTTTCACTGCTTGTGATGCATATATAGTTGTATGTTTCTGAAGAGTTTAAGAAAGATACCCAAGCTTCTGCAGTAGTTTAAAAGAGTTAAATGCCTTAGAGATCAGTCCCATCTCTCGTCTCTGAATCATACTACAGGGAGGTCAGATGTGAAAACTTCCACTTGTGACATCATATTGGCTTTAAAAAAGTTTCAGATATTGGAGCACTCCAATTTTTGGAGATTCAGAGAAGGGGTATTCAACCTGTATTTAAAAAAATACTCAAAATATGTAACCCAAGACTGAGCAGACAGCAAAAATTTGAAATTTGAAATTTATGCATATGACTTCATCTCTGAATCCCGCACCAGCTCATATTATTGGATAAGCTTTCTTGTATGGAAGTAATTAAAAAAGAAAAAAGCTAGAAGGGGTGATGTTTTTGATACCCCATACATCTCTTCCAAGAAATAGATGGGTGACCTGTCAAAATGTTGATTGCTCTTCAACTCTTACTCCGATATATGGCATGATACCACTCATCAAGTTCAAAATGGTGTCAATATTCCTAATAGCTGCCAAGCTGTGACAGATTGTTGCCAAAGTCCTATAATAAAGAGCACATATGGGTAAGCTAGAGGCCTGTGGGCCAGATTTGATCCAGAGCGACATTTTTTGTGGCCTGTGACAAATCTAGGCATCTATTTAAAATCTTATGTAATTTTTCTCAGAAAGTCAATTTTACAATTTATATAGGAAAATTACTATTGTTTTGGCCTCACAAATCAATGATATAATAATTGTAATTCAGTTTGCTTTCTATGATACGATCGATATTCTTGAAGGGAATACATATCCCGAATAAAGAAGAAAAATATCTTATAAGGCTCACTAGATCAAAGAGGTTGCTTATGCCGTATATAGAGTATTTACACATAACTAAGTAACCAAGAAACAAACCACCATCATATTACTTGCTCATTAGCAATTCCTTCTCTGAATTTCAAATTTATATTTTTTCTCCAATTTAGCTTCATAGTGTCTCAACTTAAATTCATATAAAAAACAGTCATGCTTTCTCCACAGATAACATTAATCCAAGGGTGAAAAAGAATTATGATGAACAGATTTACCAAAGAGTAACATAAAGAAGTAGTATAGCCAGATTTACGACAGCAGATGATAGAAACCAAATCGTCTTTACACAGTTAATATATCACTTTGCCTAGACAACATAAACAGAATAAACAAAGAAAATGGGGCTGCTGAATGAATACCGATAGGGTAGCTGCTTCAATGTAGTGTTGCTCATAACATTATGCTAAACAAATACCAGTAATTCTTTTTCTACCAGTAATGCATAGGCCCAAATAATTGTTCCCACTCTAAATCCCATTTTTGCTTCTTCACAGTCTATATCTGCTGGATTGGTTTCTTTCAAAGTAACAGTTATATATCAAGAAATGGATAGCAATAGCAAATTATACAATACTAGATTACCCCTATTGTGGACGATTATTTTATTTAATATAGAATATGATGTATCTGTTCAAAATAGTGAGTCAACCATTGATAAATTTATATCCTAAAGACTTCGTACTTTGTATTTATTAGTCAAATATCACCTATAATTCTATTTTTATATTATCCTTGAATTCAGCATATTTATTACATCATTAGAACATGAATGAAATTCTGTTTTTTTAATCAGATGTATCTTTTAGCATTATAGAAGACATCTGCACATTGCTAATTGTTATATGTGCAGATGATATATACCAACACCTTAAATTTGTCTTGATAGTATCGAATCATGAAATGTTTTCAATCTGACACATGTGCTTCAACCTAATACAACAGTAGACCAGCCAGATTTACAATATCAGATGATATAATTTGAATGAATTGGTTTCATGCCTTAGAGGATGAGGCCTGTATACAAAATATACCTCTGGATGGCACAATGAAGTGAAGTGTGAGATGTGCAGGGGCTGACCACACCCTTTAAACCAGGGGTATGCATCCTATGGTTAACTGAAGTGACATGGATAGGAGCGAGACCTCTTGGTTGTAAGTTTAACTAGAGTTTCCTTCTCCTAGGAGATGCCCAAAATAGCAATGAAGGTATAACACATACCTAATTAAATTCATCTTGACTCACAATATCAGGTGATGCTTTATTGTAGATGATAATCTTCATAGAAACAGTTCATGAAGGCATGAATCTAACACTTCATATGCTACAATCTAATAATGGCAAGTACAGAATAGAGATTATTGAATTCTCAAATATGAAACAATTACGATATATTTTTGAGAGATAATGCAGACAAGGTTAGACCTTAATTCCAGTCTGAATGTCAGCCTGAATTTTATAGTTTTAGCACACTGGTTCATCACTGTTTTTAGTGGCCTATAAGACTATCCCATTTTGGGGTTGTTTTTTTGGAAGCTTCAAATGTTGTCTCATTCAGCAAAATATATAGTATTTAACTAATTTGAGTTTTTTATGTTGTTTACATAATGTTTTGGTCAATCCATTCTTCAGCCCTCATCAGGTGCATAATCAATGAGAAAAGAGAAAACAAGCCTGGCTGCTGTGGGGTCAAACTCCATTTCAACTTCTATTCTGACTGAAGATGATTACTGCAACTTTTGTCTGATTACAGTGACTTTTCTACATATATGATAAATTAGAAATCATAAAGACTTTGAACTTGAGTTGACAAAAGAGAAGAGGGAATGATTAAAAAGATTAAGTTGCCAAGTTTCTTTCAATGTTGACCGACTGTTATAACCTTCTGTAAAGAGAAATCCAACTGTAATAACCACGACATTTTTTTTAACTAAGTGAATATCAATAGCAACAATGTAACTTGTTCAGACATGAAAATCATAATAAAAAGAGAATATACCCTGGTTAATTTATCAAAGTAAAGTAATTGAGCTTGGATATAAATTTTACCTTATCATCCCTCACCCACCCACATATGCTTAACCGAGCTGGTCTAAGGATAAATTTTCAGTATGCCTGTTACACTTTTATACAAGTTTAAACTGCTGAATCAATTTAAATAAAACTTTGCAGGCATATGTAACATGACTTTGTACATGTCATAGACTACAACAAAACCATGATTTCACCCATTTTGTAGTAATTGAATTAGCATTAAGTTCTCAAACCTAGGCCTAAAAACTGTCAAAGAAGATAGCTATTAAATTATAATTATAGAATAGTCTCTCTTATTCATTTATTAATGTTACTTGGGAATCGTTCTAAGCCTGCACGTCTTATGTTTATTTATTGATAGATGTATGAAAATATATTGTTTTACTTAAAATACATCTTAACGTTAAATAAAAAGTTATCCATATTAAGTTAAAAAAAATAGGATCGTTTATTAAATTTTTAAACATCAAAAATTCTTTAAATATTCTACTGAGTGGTTATCAAGGGTAGAAACAAGCGCCCCAATAGATTTCTCGTTGTATGAATTTCAAAGAATACAATGTTAATAAATCCTCCTTTGTAATCTTTTTTCTTTGTAAAGTTTGTTCACCTGGCCTATATATTATGGAACAGGAAAGATTAAACTATGAGATCACAGTCATCATGGTTCATTACACATTATATCATTCTTTTCTTTTAAGCATAACTAATCTTCATCGCATAAGTATTATGGTTGTGACAAATTATTTTAATTAACTTTGCCTCCAACTTAACTGGCGGTCAGGTACACTTTTTTTGAAGTCTCACTGGCTGAGTACAAATAATGTTTTTTTTATCCCTTTTAGAACTATGCACATTTTTAGAATTATGCATCTTTTAGATCCTAATGCCTGAATTTGTAAATATTCAAACTGTTTAGGATTGTATTGGAAACGTACAAGTGTAATTTATATCATACTCATCACCATAATTAAATAACTGTAGCATCAAAATTTAAGTTATATAAAAAAAATTCCATGAAAGAATAAATATGGTCAGGAAAAATTTTATTTATCACAACACTGGCTTTTCCTTCTGGTAAACATCTAAAATAGAGTGAAAAGAACAGTAGGGCCAGGCACACTAGAAAAACACAAACACACAAATATAAAAAGGGAGAGAACTCTTTAACACCTATGATGGCTACGGTTGTTAAATCAAGGACATATTACACATTATTTTACAAAATAAAATCAAGAGTTTTTAAAAATATCAGAGTAATGATGTTTGAAATGTAAACATACTTGTATAATTATTAATATAATTAACATATCTCATCAATTTTTTATATTGGTTACTCGATCATTATTTAAAGATTAAAAAGGCTAAGAAATTTAACAAGATCATTTTAGACAAGAATGGCTGCTGCAGGGTCAAACTCCACTGAAACTTCTATTTCAACTGAAGATGATTATTGCAACTTTTGTATTGTACATATAACAAATGAGAAATTATAAAAATATACATTTTTTTTTAATGTATTTATCAATTAAAATGAAATAAGCCTGTGCATATTTGTATGATAAATTTTCATCAATACCTAAGCTCAATCAGTTGGTTGTAAGTTCAAATCACTGTAGGGTAATGTGAATTTTACATATTGGCTCACACCCCTAATTTTGGTGAGGATTATTGTGGTTGTTTTTCTTATGGTAGAAGAATAAAGTCAACTCCAGTTTGGGAGATTCGTTTTGTAATCTACCAGTTGCTACAAGGTAAGGTGTGTGTGAGTGTGTGGGAGGTTGTCTTCATGTCTATACCAAACGTTGATTTGCCCTAAAAGTTTTAACACAGAAATCATATCAGAGATTCAAGGATAGAAAGCAGTTAAATAGATTCAAGACACTAAACATTCTAAATTTAGGAGAAAAATGTGTTGTGAAGTGACACGATGAGTACATTACTAAAACAAAAATCCAAATGATTATATCCTGGATCTAGAACATACAAACTTCCCGCTTAAAACAAAAACTCTCATAACTAAGCAAATCAGCAAAATAAACATCGAAAATTCAAAAATGAAAATGAAAAGTATTAGCATAGTCCCAGCCAGTCTGCCAGGCCAGGCAAGATTGATTGGTGGACCGCATATGGTTTCTTGACACTATTCAGCTGTCATTAAAAACCTATTTAAAGGTATGTTATAAATGACGTAACTCAGTTATTCTGACCAATGAGAGTCAAAATCAAAATTTGAGAAGAGACACTCACAGGAGTCTGCCAAAAAAATATAAATTCCTGACACCAAAACAATCTCTAGTCATTTCACTACACACACTGCATGGAGATGGACGTCTGAGAGAAAAACATCCCGTATTTTACACTTGCACAAAAATGCAAACACATCGAACAATTGTAGTCACCAATGGGTTTCATAATTTTCTATGAGAGTGTGTTTGAGTGTTCCAGCACTCTTGGCTATACAGTTCTGTCAACAGACTTGATAATTGGCATCAGTACTCCACTAAACCCCTTCTAAAACACTTTTCTTTAATTTTTGAAAAGAAAGCTTTTTTGATCTTCGGGGGCCTTATTTTGACGGATTTTTCAATATCTAGATTCTTCAGTTCCTAGATGTTTTTTCTACTCTAATCTAGATGTTTTCTACTTGAGAGATGCCAGTGATGTGATAAATAGTGTTTATTCTGACCATATTTATTCTTTAAAGGAAATTTTTTTATATGATTTCAAATTTTAAGGCTACGATTGTTCAATTATTGACAGTGATGGTGAGTCTAATATGCAGATATCAAGTAAGTTGCAATTTTCTTGACTTTACCAAGAAGCCTTTTTCTCAGCAATGAATTCTTGTGAACAATTTCTTCTTTCAACTTAATGACTTTGAAACTAAGAAACATTTTCTCATCTACGACTTTCATGAAATTTCTAAAGTTGGTTTTGGTTCATAATCATAATTCACTGTTATCCTATTGACAGGCAGAATTTCCACTTGGCTGACTTTCCATTTTAACCAATGCCATTCAATTTCCTGAATCTCAGATTACTGACTGTTCATTTGTTTGATGCTAATTGGTTCACATTGAATTCCCGGAAAAACAAAGGGAGATAATTTGAAGGCTTTTCTTTCATGGTTCTTTATTTCCCAAAAACACAGGTTGACATTTTTTCTCTAAAATCAGAAAATCAATCGATAGAAAAAAAAGGCATCTATTGTAAAATTTGTAAATTTACTATTTATTCATGATAAGATCCAATATTTACTTATCTATTCAGCGGGTGAAATTATCCGCATAATTGTTTGTATCTTGCCTTTTTATTTGCGAGTTATTTTTTTCTCTTTTCAAAAGTTTTTAGTTTGCTGCTGTTTTTTTATACATCATATACAAGATTCACAAAGAAAAAAAATATTTTTATGTATGATATTCAATTAACATATGAGCGTATGTATTTACAAATTTCACAGAAAATGCTTTTTTATAAATCATAAAATACCCCCATTGCACTAATCTTAGAAAAAAAAGTTAGCCAGTACTTTTGTAAATGATAAAATATCAAAGAAAGGTCTGTTGGTTACTCAAATTGTCTTTCTTTGTTTTCGAGCAAACGAACATTAACGAAAATTAAAAGTCAGCCTTGTGAAAAATGAACGTTTGGGAAGGTGAAATTTTGATTGCTACCATCAGCAGTTATATCAGCAGTTGCATTCAACAAAGTATAATCTAAACAACAATCTCAATATGTATTTACCAGTCTGTATAATTAAATTGTTATACAGTCATACATTAACTTATGCCTGACCGACTTATGACCAATTGCAAAAATGTCCCCCTAAGAGCATAAAACCCATTAACTGTAGATGACAGGAATTTTAGTTTATACCTCAACTGCAAATGATGAAACTTTTGTCAAGCTCCTAGAGTTGACTTTTTTACCATGAATTGTTCAGACATTTGAACTTGAGACTTCTGAATCTAAGACATGAATAAGAAAGAGAGGGGAAAGAAAGAAAAAAGAGTGATGCCATGATGTCATGTCATGTCAACTTGTGTTTGCAAGTTCTTGGTATTTTTTTTTCGCAAACATTGAATTTCTGTTATGCTGAATGATATTGTCAGACTCCAACTATTGTATTTCAACTTTATTTTTATTTGTCACAACAATGACTTCACCGAAAACCAATGAATAAGAGTTATATAGGCAAAAACTGATGATAAATTCAGTCTTTCAAAGCAGGTTGACTTATTTTATTACAGGAACTACTAATGAAGTACTTGAAATGGTACACATAGTTTTGGAATGATATTGTATGGAAGAATAAATTCTGTTTTATTCACCTTATAGATTTTAATGAAACTATGGAGTTTGACCCTAGCACAGCCAAGCTTGTCTGTTACGTTACTGTTAGTTTGCTAAAGAGAATGCAGGGTATATGTCATGTTTATTTCAAGTTTCAAGATAGGGAAGGCGAGAAGAAGATAAATGAGCGGACACCTTGCCGGTTCAAGCCAATAACTTAGTGAAAGAAATGTAAAAGATGACATATTTTATTTTCTTTCTGGAAAGGCAAGGAAGATGTATGTACAATATAGAGGTTTAGGTAAATATACATCTTGTGCAGTGTATATATTTCACTTCACCCGATAATAATCGATTTACACCTAGGGTGAGTTGCCTCCACACTGCCAGAACATGACCCCAGCACAAGTCGATGTATGGATGTATCAAGTTTATTCAATGTTTTTGTAATATGAGTCTTGGTCATAATTCTTCTCAACTGTTTGAAATGAAAATAATCCGTTTTCATGGTCTTTCTTTTGCCAACGTTTGTTATCTCATTTTTCTGATGCTTCTTCTTACACGCTAAAGTCTGACATGATTGATACTACTTTTACGCTCTGTGATAAATAAAGCAAAGATATACTATGCCAGTGGAGGAGAAGATCAAATAGAATGTATGGAGTTGAGATAAACCTCATATCAGATCAACAATTCTACAAAGGCAAAGCAGGAACCTTTTATGTTATTTCATGTTCATGACTGATGACATTGCTTTTCTTGTTTTGTTTTTTTTAAATGAAAGATGAATTACAACCAGAAAAACAAAAGTTGTAAAAAAAACAAAAAAACCCAAGAACCATAAGTTCAATGATGCGTCCACCATTGATACGTACATATGATTGATTTCTGATTTCAAAGGGATTCTAAATGATGTAGTTTACTAGTTGTGGTAGAAGTAGCAGGAGGAGGAGGAAGGGGAAAGTGAGGATGGTTCATCCAAAAATCTGGTTATTAAAAAACAATGATCAGTTAGTTTGAATTTAAGTAACTGTATAATTTTTATCAATAATTTGTTCTGGAGTCATAGTCTATGGTTATTTTTTATGTGAGCATTAAATAAGTATATATGTATAACATTTTTAGCTATAAAGTTAGTTGGTAATTCAGAAGTTTAGCTGATTTTATCTATTTTTGAAGACAGTTCCAGTGATCAATAACAAACAATACTCTGCAAAAATGTAAAAAAACTAACATTTGATACATCATCTATCGATCAGAATAGATGGTTATTTAATGACATCACACACTCATCGTTCCACCTTCTATTGTTTACATAAACAGGACCAACCAAAAAGTGTTCAATACAGATGTGTGAACACATCTAAAGATAATTGCCGAAAAAACTCACATAAGAAGGTCACGATGTTGGCTGGGAAAAAATTTCATAGATAAAAAAAACGTCACATCAAATTCATAGCAGTAAAATAAGTAACATTTCAAGACATTTTCTAACTGACAATACATGTCTGGTACTCACTGACAACATGATTTATAAATGTCATTGGATGTTCGTGAAAAGAAATCACGTTTTATTCAATATCTTTTGACAAAACAAGGTGATAACTCAAACCCAAACCTGTAACCCCTAACCATACAAATAGACTAGCTACTCTCACGCACTTTTTCAATGCTTGTTTAAAACGTATCGCAATGATTAATACCTTCTTTGAAGGTTTAATTTTGGTTGCAAGAAAATAGCATAAAATTAGTCATAAAAGGAAGAATACTCCCATATACTCTCAAAAGCTTTCAGACCAGTTAAAGGTGACGTTTATGTTTCTGGCTACAAAAATACTGTTTCTGCAATGATTGATGGATGTGTATTAAAAAAAAAAAAAAAAAAAAAATGAAGCTGATTTTAAAAAATCTTTCAAAAATAGAAGTGACCTCAGAGAAATTTGATTTGACGAAATTTAGTTAATTTAATGATTAATTGACTGATTTGGGGAAAATGTTGATGACATTTTATTGAAAACTTTGTGAAAAATACTTCTTTTTACCAGTCGTGTCGTTTACGGTTGAATGCAGCTCAAAGGTTAAGTAACCCACTTCCTAACCTCCCAACACCATTACTGAGAGCATGTGTTTGTTTTAAATGCGTCTTTTATCTGTGGATGACAGGAAATGTCAACATGTAATTAAATTTTCGGTAGCAACTTTTTCAGTAACTATTGATAAAATCCAGGGGGAGGTAATTCAAATCATGCCTTGATGCACTCTCGTAGGAATAGTTTTTTTTATCGTCTGCACGTTAAAAAAAAAAATCAAAGTTCTTTAAAAAAGAAAACAGCATTTTCATCAAATTTGGTGAAACTTGACATTCATCAATAAGTGAAACACTGTTATCACTTGATAACACTGTTTCAGGAATGTGCAAATAGCATGAGTATTAATAATTTAGTGTTTGGTTGTTTTTTTTTTTTTTGAATACCGTGGAAAAGAAAATTCCAGCAGATATTTCTTTTTGTAAAGCATAAAAGTGGACATTATATTTCAATATAAAAAAGTTACAAAAAACTTTTCAAACAAAAATATTTTAGTTTCACTGCTGTTCTTATTTTCCGATTCAAGGCCAATTTTAAAAAAATCATGTTGCTGGTTCAAACAAAATTTCAACTGATTTAATTTCTCCAATGATTTATCTTGAAAGAAATGTAAAAACATTTTGAGTGCAAAAGATATTCTTATTAGATTTCATAGAATTAAAACAGGGGGTTGAGGTGGGGAGATTGACTTATAAAGAATATCTCCATGAGTTTTTCTTACAAAACACAGTTTTCATAAAAAAATTAATTCATAAATGAATAAATACTGGAAATTTTATTGAAATCAGGTCATAATTAGTTGATTTTTGGAAATTTTTTTAGATTTTTGTGTATTTGGGTCTAAATTTACTAATGTGAAGTTTCAAACACAAATATCCCCGGGTTTATATTGTTTACGCAAATACTTTTTATATGAGAATCTGCTATCTTTTTTCTTATCTATAACACAAAGATTGTGGCAATAACATTGACGGGTTACAAGTTTCGAGCTTTTTTTTTTATCGACACATGTCACTTTGTTGTCAAAAATCCATGAGGGTAACTGTAATAGACACCCCCGCACGCACACACACAGATACCTGGACACTAACAGGGGGCACTTATGTCTCAAGATATTACTTATCTTATTATTAATATCAAACATGACTTTCATCAACTTTTACTTCATCAACAAAATTTCATGACTATAAATTAAAAGTGGCTTTTTCGAGTCACGAGATTTTCATGTCTGTGTTATGTCGAATTGTCGAAATTTACTTTTTTTTATATAAAATAGTTCGATTTTATTTTGATTACATAAACTATTGATTGTAAAAAAATAGTGGTTTCTATATCTTTGTTTTGATTAAATAAAACTCCCGATTAAATTAGAACTACGTATTTATTTTTTGTAGAAAAAAAAAAGTTTAAAATCCGCCAATTAGGCAATTTCGCCTATTCGACGTAACGACCCTACCAGACCCTTAAAGAAGGGTGTGGGTTTTTCCATGTCCATACCAAACCTAAACTTACCCCAAAGGCTGTTAAAAACATAAGTTTGAAATCAATAAAAGATTCAAGCGGAAAAGTAGTTGAATGGATTTGGGACACTAGACATTCTAAATTTAGGAAGAAGAATGTTAAGAAGAACCTTTTATGTTATCTCTGATGGCTTACGTGACAGCACGGCTTTTTCTTTCTTTTCTTTTTTGTTTTTTTTTTCTTCAAAATAAAAGATAAACTACGACAACCTGAATAACAAAACAAAGGTAAAGCAAAATAGCTTAGAGGTAAAGCTTTAGATTAAACTATAAACCAAAGTCGGGCAAATGAAAAAAAAAGAAGACATATTTGTTTGGAAGAAAATTGGCTTTTAAAAACAGTAAGAAAAATCTATAATCCCTCATAATAGCCTATAACATTTGTCTGTAACATTTCTCAAGGGAAATAACTATTAAATACTACTTATACAGCAGTCTGCCTTTCTTTTTTTCGCAAGTGCGCGAAAAAAAATCCGGTTTCTATAAATCAAATTGTTAAACAGTTTTTTGTTTTTTTTATTTTTTTATTTCTAGCTTCCCAAATTTTCGGCAGATCGCATGTCTACGTAACGTCAGCTGAATTGCAATCGAGGTGCTTAACCTGGAACTATGAACAAAACACTGATCAGAAATGAGAAAAATTATTTATTCAGTAACTTCGTAGCAAAAATAATCTTTACTTTGAAGATAGAAGGAAAGGCAGTTCTTTCTGGAAGAATGAATACATTTATGTCAAGTTGAAGGAAGCGATCACGTAGTTTAAAATCCCAATTTCCAAATGATCACGGTTGTTATGGTGAGTTCGCGAGGGCACTTGGCCAGTTACAACAAAATAAACGAGCAGATATCAAATCTATAAAAAAAATTCAAGGTCAATTTTTTTTCCGACTGTATAAGCATTTGAATTTTTTTTTTTTTTTCCACTGCTATTAGACTTTTATTCATACGAATTTCGAGGGAAAATATACCAACTATAAAAATAAAATAAAAAATAGTGTGCTCCAGATGGTATGGTAAAAATAAATACACATCTATTGTTAGCTCGTTGAAATAGCTGATGGAGTGATTATTTTCATTTTACTTTTGGATGTTATTACCAATTTGTATTTTTATTTTTTTCTTTTCCAAATAGATTTTATATCTGAAGTTAGTATTAGTGATTATTTTGTTGTAACAGACGGAGTGCCCTCACAACAACAACCGTGGTAATTTGGGACGCTACCAAGTTAAGTAACAACAACACGTGCGTTGAGAGAACCGAATCCTCCCGCTTCAACGGCATTCGTATGTAAAAAGCAAAAAGTTTTTTTGTAAAAACTTATGTCAGTTGTCACTTGTCAGGGATTGTTAATTAGCAGGTCATGTTTATTTTGTACCAGTTAATCACTGTGGAAATATTTACTGATCAGAGATATATTTCAGACCCGTATCCACGAAAGGGGGCTAGGGCGACCGGACCCACCCCTCCACGGGCCAAGCCCGATTACCATTTTTTTTAAATGAAATAAATATCTAGTTGAAGAAATTCTATATATAAAAAAACCAAATAATCCATAGTAATCATGAAATGACTTCAAAAAACAACATATTACATCTGTTGGGCAGATGGAGTAATAAAAAGCCCCCCCCTCAAAATCCTGGATCCGCCCTTGCATAAACTACTGAACGCGTTTCAGTAGGAAAACTCATTGTTTCAAATGGCGGGTCGGATAGAAGATATTTTCATCAGCAAATTTGTTACCTTTAAGTGGGAGAGTTTGTTGTTGAGGACAAAGAAACGGGGAAAATCACACTGTTAACTAGATTTTTTGAAAACATCAAGATGAACTTGCGATTTCGCTTCATGTGATTATGGAAAAAAAATAGGTACGTTTCATTTTCCAAATTTAATTTTGAATTTAAGAGTAACTAATTCCGTGTGCGATCTGAAACAAGGAGATGAAGAGGGTTCCTTTATGGGGGAAAAGTTATTTAAAATGAAATGGTAAAGTAATAATTTTATGTGAAAAATAAAATTAATCCCCGGTAGAAATCATAAATTCAATTTAAACCATTGATCAAGATAACAGTTAATTAAAAATTGTCGCCCTAACAACAGTCGTATATAAGTCTTATTTTTTTAAAGTGTTTCATGAACCTCGTTACACAAGGAAATAAAAATTAACCCAATAAAGTTTTACTGGTAATAAATAAAACCAACGATTATATCACGAGAATTCAATGCATACATAAAGAGATTACATTTTCTGTTTTCTAACCCAAGACATTTTTTTTTTGCAAGGTTATTTCGTTGTATACATAAGCTTGTGTAACTAATTCCGTTGTATACGTTAGTTACACAATTTTTTTTTTACATAACAGATTAAAAATCTGATCAAGTTTATTGTGTTCTTAGTTCGCTAAACATTTTACCATCCTTTAACAAAGCACAACCAATATCATGTTTGTTTTTCACATGGTTAAAGAAAGCAGGCAGGGGCAGGGGGAAGAAGGCAAAGTCTGTAGCCATGTGTAATAGTTTGTATACATATGAACATTAAGTGGCCACTGTTGAACTAACACCTACCTGTGTATAAGCGTCTGCTTCTTCAAGGTTTGAGCATCTGTCGCGCAACTACGACTATATTGCCCATGTAAGACACAGAGAAAGAGTGAAGAAAGAGAAAGAAATTTAACTAGGTCAAAAGGAGGTAGATATATATGTATGTATGTATGTAGGTGTGGGCAATATGTGTTGAGTGGTACAGTGTCACATTAGCTGGAAGCTACTCTAAGCAAATACCAGTCTAGACACTTGTTCTCTTTTATTTCTTGCAGCTGGTACGTGCTGACAGTGTGATATTTCACCCTACACACCACAGTGCATCAGGACATCAAATGTGGGTCCCTCCTTCTTCACTAGTAACGACGTTTTCTTTCAAGGCGGCCCGGCACGGTCGATCTCCACCAAATGTTTCTTAAATAATAAATGTTAATAAAGATGTTCTCACTCCAATTCACTTAGCTGCACAATAATATTTAAGATTAGTTTACCCTTGCTGTCAAAAAATGACGGCCCTATTTCAATAATTTCGCAATTTCATTGTACTTGTAAAATATCAAAAATCTGATGTTGCTTTGCGTTTTCTTGTTTATGTTCAACCAAAACGAACCTGGATTTTTCTAAGCATTTGCAAAATAATACATAAGGGAGTCTACTCTATAATTATCATTCAATGGCTATCTCCCTTGACAAATATTACAGGCGAAAACGTAGATATATGCTTAGCATATCATATAAGTAGATTCGCTGATTTCCCGGGTAGAAGCTTCACTATTTTTCCTCTTCAGAATTGGGGGTGGGGGGTGAGATCTTACAGATTAAGAATACTGCAATCATCTGTCAAAAAAAGTTGCTGCTCACAGATTTGAAGAATTAAGAGATTAAGCAGTTGAATAACGTGAGTATAATATAGTCAAATGATTATCTATTTGGAAACAAGAATCAGTGAGCTGAGTTCGAATTCTGCCCAAAGCTATTTATGTTTACATCATGCTAGTACCCTTGGGAAAGACAAGAATCCCCTCTCTCACATCCCACGTCAATCTCTTGCTACTGACATGCCACAATGTTTGGTGGGAAAAAGAGTGAGTGGACAAAAAAAAACATGATTACCAAAAATAAAGAATACTGCTATAATTGTTAAAGCAAAGCTTAGTGATGGCACATGGTCATGGGAATAGGGCACTCATAAGGATCAAACTCACTAGTACTGATTCGCAAGACAAGTTTGCTAATTATTAGACCACGATGAAATTCCCCAATGTTTATTGCCAGAGTCAACATTGAAAGAGTTCATTGTAAATATATAAAATTCATTCAAGTGTGTGTGTGTGTGTGTCGATCGTGTTTTAATACCTCCAGAACAGCATTTCTTGAACTATTCAGTGTCATCCATCCTCGAGTTTCCATAAAAAAATTTCGTTCACCCATGACTAAATTTCTTTACATTTTTTTATCAGTGTCATCTTATTCCCCCATTGCGTATCATTTGATACAGAATTCATTTTCTATCATCAGCAAAGAACGTAAATCAAATCATTTCTTAATTGTTTTTCACAGGGGCAGACTGACAGAGATCAAGGCCCGGGGGTAAAAAGGGCCATGGCCATTTAATCCTAGGGTGTCTTCTTGAATTGGGTCCTCGGACACTGCCCAATTGCCTGACCACTCAATCTGTCCTTGGTTTTTAAACATCCTAAAAACAGGTCTAGTTAGTCACTCAATAGAAAATTTCACATGACCAATGTTTTTTCGGAAGTCATGATGGGATGATCAATTAAAAAATTGGAAAACAGGGTGATCAAAGAATAAGCCAATTCTCTCACCTTGTGTTGAGCAGTGATCACTAAAAAAGTTTGAATTCTAAAAAAATGAATATGAATGCTGCCCGACACAAACTAAGGGACCAATTTTGTAAGAACTTACATTGCAAATCGAGCCCCACTATAAACCTATTATGGGGGGGGGGTAAAAAAATGATTTTTATAAACGTAATAATGAGTAAATGTTTGGTGCGGTCTTTACACATAATACATAGTCAGCCAGTCAGACCAATTCAAAAACTTAGGAAACCTATGTTGACGGTTTCTACCATGTATGAAGTGTTGTTACTATTATACATGGATTCTTTCAGACTAGTTTGCATGTCTCTATCATTGTTTTTTCAGTCATTGTCTAAAGTTTTGAGAAGGGTCATCAACATTCAAAGAGTTTTTTGGACTATTGGGAATGCCACTGAAAATCAAGGAAAATCAAGGAAGCAGCCCATATCAACATGTCGACTAAATGTATGTAAGACTAATGCGGAGTTCAGCCCGATGTGGCTTCCACAACTCAACAGGGACAAGATATGGGAATCTGAGCCTCACAAAAAAAAAAGAATAGAGGACGAGATTGATACCACCCAAATCCTGCATTGTAATGTAGCTACCATTGGAATATTCCATTTGGTACCATCCTTGGAAAAATCTGTTTACCAACATCATATTCTGATATCACTCCTGAAGATGGCCGTAGAATGAATTTTCCGAAACATTGCGTTGATAACACAAGCAACAAGGAGTTCAATTATCAGAAAACCTGTTTGAATGTTGCTGTCCCTTCCAACAACCTTCAGTGGAAAAGCAACCAAAGCATTTTGGTAAAAAACAACAAAGATGAAGAAACTAGTCCAAAAAGAATGATTAATCGATGGAAGGTAAAGATATTATTAATCAATAGAAAGGTGAGGTAAAATTAATCAGCAGAAAGGTGAGGTACCAATAATCAACAAAAGGTAAAGATACTATTAATCAACAGGAAGGTGAAGTACGATGTATCAACAGGAAAGTACAATACTGCGATACTCATTGAGTCAACAAAATGTTAAGATATCATCAATAACCAGGAAGGTAAGATACCATTATTAAACAAAGTGGTGAAATACCATTTATCAACATCTATTAAGGACAATGTCATTTTTTCCCCAATTTCACCTCAACTGGTAAATATTTGATTATCTTTAATTACATCATTTTTTTCTAGGATTTTGAAATGTGTTTTCTAGGATCAAACACAATACAGTAGTAATACACTGTGACTTATCTTGCTAACCACTATATACTCAAGTAGTTACTGTGGCACAAGGCCATGGGCAGCTTGTAAGATCTAACTTGACCACTCGACTCGGGCATGTGAGTTTTTGTGTGAGTTTCTCAGCCTTCTTGACCATCGATTGAGTTGAAAAATAAAAGATCTTCTATCAAATTTTTCAATATTTTTTGAAATTTTTAAGAATATCTAAGTGAATTGATATCAAGGATGGATTGAGCGGAGATAAATACCCCATTAGATTTCTTGTTGTACGAATTTCAAAGACAACAATGTTAATGTATGATGTAACCTTTTTTCTTTGCAAAGTTTGTTCACCTAGGAACAGGAAAGGTAAAACAATGAGATCAAAGTCATCATAGTTCATAACACTTTATATGATTCTTTTCTTTTAGGCAAGAGTCAATCTTCTTTGCGTGAGTATTTCGGTTGAGACAAAAAAATTATTTTGAGGCAATTTCCCCTCTAACTCAACTGGTGATTGAGTTACTTTTCTTGAAATCTTACAGGCTGACCACAAGTATGGAGCACTCACTGAGGATCGAACTCACTCCAATCGTGATGGTTTGGTAGACTAGCTTGCCAACCACTGCTCCACAGCAAAGACTTTTGATGTTTACTTTGTTGAGCTTAGTCAGGCACAAGGCCAGAAATATAGGGTAGTCAATAAGGATGAAACTCAAAACAGCAGGAAGGGTCTGCAAGACTAACTTTCAAACTATTGCTTTATGGTAAGTCACCCAAAAAGAAAAGGCATTTATGAAGCTCAGCATAGCACAAGTCCTCAAGTGTGGGGTAACCAGTGAAGACTGAATTCATACAAAACAATAAGGGGAGTTTGTGTGCAAAATTGAAAGTTTCAATTATGAATGGTCAAGGCTGGGCAAAGTTCAGATATATTGATACATAGACACATGAATAAACTAAACCTATTATATAAACCAGTGTTGTGGATAGCGGTGATTAGAATAAACATTAAATGTAAAAAGTCGTATTCAGTTCTTCATTGGTTGATTGATTTGTAATTTCAGTTAAAACCAATGTACAAAATTTATGTCATAGTCAGAATTTTAGCACAATCATTTGGGAGGCCCATTTGGTCAGCATTCTGCATTACTTGGCACAAAATCACTTTATCACATCCGGTTTGTAGCCCTTTATCAGATCAAGCTTAACAAAGTACATACCTGAATATGTAGTGGTTGTCTATAACTTGAAGAGTTGAACAACCATGGCCACCAATGGTGGCAAAGGGTTCTATCCTTTTTATATGTGTGTGTGTTCTTGGCCATTCTATTTTGAAAATCGGCATCAGTACTTCACTACACCCATTCTAAAAATCCATTTTTGATTTTCAGAACAAAACTTTTTTGTCTTTTTTGGGCCTCATTTTGACAGGTATAGTTTATCATTAATATCTAGATTCTCTGGATCTCTGATTTCAATGTACACAGATACTTTCCAAAAGATAGAGCACCAAATTATACATCATTATTAATTTTCTAGATGTTTTTATTTATTAAAATGAAATGAACCCTTGCTCATTTGTTACAAATTTTTGTATATGTGTAAGACTTGTCAATCTGTGAGAGACCAGCCTACCAATCAGTTGGTAGTGATTTCAAAACATGGTAGGGGATTATTTCATCTCCCCTAAATTTGGTGAGGATTGTTTTTGTTACGGTAGAAAAACAAAATCAGTGCCGAACTTTGACTGGAATTTGACAAAACTTTATTTCTCTGGAAAAAAGGTGGCCATTATTATACTAATTGGATCAGTTCATTTCAGCTGTGCTGGGTAGGCAATTCTAAACTTGACACAATGTAAAAGTTAACAAACTAATCTTCTAGACCATTACTACTGGAGTGAGTTTAATCCCTACTGGGTGCTCGTCACTTGTGGCCTTCTACCAGACTAAGCTTAAGATGAGTGCCCCATACATAAATTCACAAACATGTTGTGGTTAATCTTGCAGACTATTACAGAGTTCAACTTGTACAAAGAGCTCCATACTTGTGGTCTTGTACCACACTAAGCTTAATATAGTAAATACCTAGTAGTTAGCAAGCTAATCTCACACTTTCTCAAGTAGGAAGTCAGCAAGCTAGTTTTGCAGACCCTTACTACGGTGGAAAATCCAATCCTCACTGAGTGCTCAACACTTGTTGCCTTGTTCCAGACTAAGTAAACCTTGGCAAATAACTAGAAATGACATTTTTTAGATTTCAAGATAGTTTGATACAGCCATTTATAAGTAAAATATAGGGTTATTCAAAATTATACAATAGCTGTCTGGAAAGTATCTAGTCATTTTGAATATTCCAAGAACCATTTGTGCAGTCTTCGTGTATCTTGGCAACCAATCAGAAGGGACCTCACTGCGCATGCATGAACAAACACTCTCCCTGGGAGTTCCTCAGTGGTTTCTTCGAGTGAGCATTTGCTTTGTGAGACTCTCACAATTGTGAGTCATTTTTCACTCGTTATGTTGTTTTGGAAGGCAAAATATTGCATGTATTAGGTGTGTCAGCCTCCCTCTACAGTCCAGATTCAGCTCTCTATGTCTTCTTGCTGTTTCCAAAGAGATTCCGCACAAGGCTGCTGATGGCAATCCTTGTGGGCTATTTTGAAATATGGAGGGGGTGATAAGTGTGAGGTCCCATGGGGAATGCTTTGAAGGGGACTAAAGTAACATTGCCCTAGGTAGGCTATTTTTTTTTCGTTAATATCTAATGGCTTGATACTTTCCGAATAAATCTCGTCAATACTTTTCTTCGAATCATAAGCACTTTTATTCAAAAGTACCTTTTAAAACCATGTGCAAAAATCAATGTATAGATTAGAGATGGTATTTTCTTATTTTATGACAGCGTAATCGCAAACTCTATCGTTAAGTTGGCATTGAAAGAAATACATTGGGAATGGCGTAGTTATAAGAGTGCACTGGTGGTTGGTACTTCGGTTGTTAGTGTGGATGGTCGAAATGGGGGTAGCTGACTTTTTTTTTTTCCTCCTCTGTGTGTCACACTGTTAATTGGTGTCAGAGTGGAAAGAGATCCTGGTAACGGCATTGGAATTCTACTGGCACAGAGACCTACATTAACATCAGTCAGCTGTCATGGTTTGCAATAAGTGGAATGTTCACACAGGTCACCAAGAACAAAGCGATTTACAAGTGAGCACACTTTTACGTGTTTATTTGATTTAACACAGCAGAAAGATGTGCGACAGGTGAGATAGATAGATGCAAAAAAAATCTTGCAGTAATTGACCCAATAGTCTTGAATTGTCTCAAATTCTTGGATGAAGTATCGTTATATCATCAATTTTCAAGAAGTGTTTTTCTCCATCTCATGTTTGTCATTTGTTTACACCTAGTTGTTGTAGACGTAATATTTTGAGTTGTCGGATTTTTTTAAATGAAGCATTGTCATAATCCTTATCTTTTGACTAGTATTTCCTTTATCTTATTTTGGTAGCTTGTTCACACCTAGTAGTAATAGATGTAATTGTCTCAAATTATCAGAGTTCCTAAGATGAAATATTGCAATAATTATTAATTTTTGACTAGTTTTTCTTTTATCTTATTTTTGTTGCTTGTTCACACCTAATTGTAGTACACACAAGTCATCTAAATTTCTTAGAAGAAGCACTGTCATTATTATTAACTATCTTACCCATTCAGTAAAAAAATGACGGCTTTTATGAAATATATGGATACACATTGCATTTTATGTATGTAAATAGAGATTTGCATTGTAATGAGTTTGGAGAAAAGTGTTCTATTGACCACTAACAAATTTTTGTTTTCATTACTTTTTTATGTATTTTTTCATTATCCTATAAATCAAGCATTTAAACTAGGTCATCAGAGCATGAAATTCTATTTTTACTAAATCAGAATGTGGTAACCTACTTAATGACAATATATGAGTTGTGTCTCTTAGTGTGACAGAGGACAAATAAACAAATACACGTGGCATATTATTATAGTTAGTTTCTTGACTAGTGTTTGTTCTTTCTTTTTCTTTTTGTTACCTGTTTACAACTAGTAGTAATAATAGACGTTTTAGTCTCAGATTGTCTTGAATTCCTTAGATGAAATATCTTCGTTTTAAACATAGGTTTCTTTAGATTTCAAGTTGGTCAGTCTGGCTATGTGTGTATGATGCGTACAAGCCACTTTTTCATTGATCATCCTTTTTTCCAATTTTTAATTGATCACCCCCAACACTGCATGCTGCCAAAGGTTGGCCATGTGATGGTTTCGATTGAGTGACTAATCAGACCTGTCATTATTTTTTATTTTGCACTAGTTTTTCTAATTTTTGTAGCTCATTATCACACTGCTTCAGTCATTTTTATTGTCTACCACCATTAAGTAAGCCACAGGTATTTGATTTGAACTCATATCCAATATCCTTGGCAACCTCTGTCTCTCATAATGAACAATAAATGTTTTTGAATAGTTTGTTTTCTAATCATTTTGAATAATTAGAATAAGGTATCTTTTAAATATGAACATTCAAATCTTTTCCTTCAAAACATTATTGCAATGTTTATCCTTTATTATAGAAGTGTGTAATTATCTTAATAGCCATAACCATTGTGAGAATCAAACTCACACTCTCTAGCCAGAGGGGGTCCAGTATACGCCTGGCTGCTTTTAATCATTCAGCCACTGGGAGCACCCAGGCGTATAATAGACCCTCTCTGGCCAGAGGGTGAGAGTTTGATTCTCACTGTGGACTTGCTCTTTATTTGCTGATTATGCTGTTTATACTGTTGTCATAGGAAAAATTAGGATGTAAGTAAAAAGTAGTCAAAATTATTAATAAAGTGCATATCATTTGGAACAAATGAAGTGTGTATCAATTTTGTGAGGACACTTCGTACTGTGACATAGAAATTTTATCAAGAATGGATTTTAATATTTAGCCATCAATAGAATGTTGACGGATCAGCTGCATTTGGGCAAGAATTCTATTATGATACTTGTTTATCCTTTCCATGAAAAATGGTAGCAATATTTAAATAATCTTATAAAAGCATTGAACTCAAAAAACATATCCAAGACACTATGATGCTCAGCATTTTCTGCATTTTCTTGTTTATATTCAACAAGAAAGAACCAGGATTTTTATGCATTTTCCAAAAAAAAACTCAAAATAAACAAAAAAAACAACTAATAAGTGGAAGGAGACTACTCTATAATTAGCATTTAATAATTACCTCCATTGACAAATGTTATGAACAAGGATATAGACATACATGTGGCGTATCTTATAAATAGATATATATTCTTTTCAAAAAATTATTTGAAAAATACTTTCTCATTTCTGTTTTACGTCTCAAAGATTAATCATCAGTTGTCAAACAGCAAAACTGGACTTGACTTTATTTTTCTACCATAACAAGAACAGAAACAAGAAGAAGAATCCTCACCAAAATCATGGGTGTAAACCGGTACGTAAAATTCATATTACACTATTTTGATTTGAACTCACAACCAACTGATTGCCAAGAGGCTGTTTTGCTAATTGAGCTAAATTGACAATTGTCAGATATTACCAAAAATTCATCATACAGACATGCACAAGCTTATATTATTCTAATAAATAAATACATTTATACAAGGAAATATATATTTCTATTATCTTTTATTTTGTTATATGTGCATAATCCAAAAGTTGCAGTTATTTTCAGATGGAATAGAAGTCAGAATGGTGTTTGACCCTGCAGCAATCTGTCCTGTTTACTTATAATTTGGGTCTACAAAATAATTTTGTAATGTAAAATTGGCACTATTTTATCATTGTAAGTAGCTAGTGGTCAGAAATGTAAGCATTACTGCAAGAATAAGGTTATTATATACCTACTATTAAGAAAAGAATAGGCCTATTATTATATGTATAATCTACCAGGTGTGTCCTTAAGTTCCCAACTCACATTTTCGAAAACTAGGGAGAAAATACACGGTGGTAAGCTTTTTTTTTTTGCTGGAAACTTTTGTACATACATAATAATTGAATTGTTAATCATTTTATCATAGAAATGCATTGAAAATTAGGAAAGAAAAGATTGTCAGTTGTCAGGAATTAATGCAAGCATTACTTACAGAATATATGTATCAGATAGCTCTTTTTTTTACTGTTACTTCAAGATTTGGAGATGTTGATTTGTAACAATGAACTAATTATTTTTTGTTTTAAACTTTAGGTACACACAACAAATTGTTAGTAAGACCGTCTTCTGGGTTGCCAGGCCGGTCAAATCTTCATTCTGCTCACAGCAACTGGTATTCCCCATTGGTCATCCATCTAGGTACTGACCGGGGTCAGTGTTGCTTAACTTAAGTGATCTTGAGAACTGGTTTATCTAACATGATTTAACTATAACCCCTTAGCCTCAGGGAGAGATTTCACAATCCTAGTCCTTGTGCTGAGAGCTTCGCAGAGGCATTGAGAACTATTCTTAAAATTCATGGGTATGATTCCACGGCCTACTGAACTGGAGGCAAGCACTCTACCAGTGGGCCACGGGGTGATCAGCTCGATGGTATAAAATATGGAATTACTGGCATTACATAAGTTGCTGTAATGCTGGGTATTATTAGTTGGTCTGATTAGTATATTTGCTACCATCTCTTTTTTTGTCTCTTGACCACCATTTTCTTGTTTGCTCTAAGTGAAAAATAACCCCTTCCCTCTTCCCATATGAATTGTACACCTGAGGAAGGCTGGAGAACGAATTAGCTGAAACACTGTGGTAACAAGAAAAGCACCAAAATGAATGAGTCCAGTAATCCAAATGACTCTTGGAATTACTATGAATGAACTTAGAAACCTGTAGACAAATAAAACTTCATACTATGAGCAGTTGCTCAACATGAAAACTAAATAGGCAGTCAACCCAATCATTGTGATCTACAATCTACTAACCCACTTTCCTATTTGATCTCTCCTGGTGTTTATGAAATATATCTCTTCAGCAACCACCCAAAATAACCTACTTTCTTAATGTATTTTATTAAAATCACCTTAGTCTGGCAGAAGGTCATTAGTGTGGAGCATCGTGTGAGAACTGACCTTACCATGACAGTAATGGTCTGTGAGACTAGCTTGCTATTTACTTCTCCATAGTGACGTACATAAGACTGTGATCTATTTATGCAAAGCATATAGGTATTTACTGAGTACAACTAAGACTGTCTCAGGGCTTGAAGTGTGGGGCACCCAGTGATTGTTAAATTCACTACAATCAATAGTTCTTTTGACTAGCTTGCAAACTATTGGTCCACAAGCTTTACTAAGCTTTGCTTGGTACAGCATGAGGTTGTAAGCTTAGTCTTGCAGAAGGCCATAATAGTGGTGCACTCGGTATGGATTTAACTCACTGTACTAATAAATTGACTTAGCTTTGTCTGGCATAATGCCACAAGTGTAGGGGTACCCAATGAGAATTGATCTCACCATTAATGAACTTAGAAACCAGTAGACAAATAAAACTATATACTATGAGCAGGTGTTCAAAAGGAAAACTGAATAGGCAGTCAACCCAATCATTGTGATCTTCTGTCCCACTTTTTTCTCTTTATATTGTATTTCTCTGCTTCAGTTGGCTATAAAATGACGGCTTTTGAACATCTTCCTTTCATCCTTCTTCTGTTATTACCCTCGGCACACCGATGGACAAAGATTTTTTTTTTTTCTTATTACTAAGAATTTTTTTTTTTTATTAGAATATCAATGCCAATGGCTTGTGAGAACTTTTCACTGCAGCTGCTTTAGGGTATACAATTTCTTTCACACTCTTTCCTTTCTATGCAAAAGCAAGCTAAGTTGCTTCCCATGTCGCATGACACACGTGGCAATGATTTTTTTTTCTCCATTTCTCGAATGATCCATGGTGCTAGCCTGATGTCCAAAATGGACTGCCTAACAAGGCTAAAGGGTTTTAACTGCCCTGATATTAACCTATAGGTTAGGGAAAAATCATTTTATAAAGAGTGCTTTGTTCCACAAGCCCCTATCCTTAGCCTCAAACTAAGTGATTTTCTGGAAGTCTGACTCAAATTGCTCAAAGGCCTTTTCAAAGTTGTTAATAATATATTTTAGAAAATCAAAAACTAATTAAAAAAATTAGTATTCCAAGGGAAATCATGAATCACCACCATCCATATATGCTGCTTTCTAACTCTTGAATTGAGCTATGGTGCTGGTAAAATTGAGTTACCTTGATGAAAATACCACCAATATGGTTTTAATCTAATAGATAATTTATGATTTAAAAAAAACAGACAGTTCTGGTTAGTCATTCAATAGGGTGATCAATTAAAATTTGGAAAAAAAAGTTGATCAATGAATAACTTACTTTTTGTACCTTTTTGGGGGCAGTGATCATTAAAAAGTACAAATTTTCAAAAAACAAACACGAATGCTGCTGGACACAAACTAAGGAACTTATTTGGCATAAACTTTCATTGTAGATTGAATCCCCTAATAAAAATCCATTTTGAGTGTGAATTTTCAAAAAAAAAAAAAAGAAGATATTCTTTTTACTCATTGTGTGCAAAAATTTCAAGTTTATAATATGAACAGTTAGGGCTGGACAAAATCCAGATAGATAGATATAAATGTCAGAACACATAAATAACCGAAACCCAACAATAATGATTAAACCAGTCGGTAGCACTGATTAAAAATATTGTATTAATGAAGAACATGAAGAGGCTTTTATGTAATTATTATTTGTTATTACTAATGTACAATTGTATGATGCAAAAATTTTGTATCAGAAGTCAAAATATTAGCTGTATATTATACATGAGTGTAATATTCTGTCAATTTTATTTACTTGTATCAATGAGGTAATCATTATGTATAGCGGTTCCACTCTTTGCCTGTTTATTTGTCATAATCAGTTGTGGACTTCTCAACTCTTAGTTATTTTGATCAGTACTAGAGAAAGCATCACATTGTCATTAATTGATCCATCGAAAAACATTAATTGGTGTCCAGAATGTTTTTCAGGTCTCTCCCAACACGGCATGTTACCAAAAGATGTTGGTCACATGAGGGTTTCTATTGATTGAATAATCACTTTTGGACTTCAGTTGATAAATATGAATAAAATATATAGTCACTAAAAATATTTGTGTACAACGTGGGAAATTTTATTGCAGAATCTTATTTCAAAATGGAGGATTCCCATTACATGAATGTTATACAAGCTGTTACCCAAAAAGTTCATGGAATTTGTACAGCTAACCAAAGATAGACTTTTGCTGCGACCCTTGGTGAGCAGTGAAGTACTGTGTTTACTAGTGTATAATGCGAGAAATTCAATAAAAAAATCAGGGTCAAAATTGGGGCATAGCATTATACTCGAGTACAAAAATATATTAACATATATACATATATTAATGATTTTTAGCTACAAAAAGTGTGGGTCACATTATATTCAAGATCACATTGTACGGTACATGCCTGAAGTAGTTTACTTCAAAAGAGGCAGTAGGAACTTGATGTTATGGTAAGTAATACATTTTTCATTGTCAAATTCTCCAAACTTTTTGGTAGCACTAAGTGTTTTGGCAATTTTGTGTACTTGTATTGATGCATGAGTTCCCTGCATTTTGCCATAATATTTTTTGTTTCGCACTCTTAGCCATGATTTACATTAAAACCTGTTTTTCCCGCATTTTTGTTTGAGAAGAATTACAGTCAAAATTTTTGGCTATTTTCCTTCATATCAGCTCATTTGGAAAAATTGTGCAAGAGAAAGGGGCCCCATATAAGCATTTTAAGTATACAATGGTCAGGTAGAGTTGGCCCAATTTTGAAAAAATTACATTCAAAGTTAAGCAACTCTGTGACAGAACTGAAGGAGTGAATTGGTCAAGTAGATAAAAGTGTGTAAAGGTTAGGTACTTAATCAAACTTGTCATTTACATTTTTCATGAACAAAAGTATCAGATAACTGAGTTCTTCTCTCTTGATTTATATGTTGTGTTAAAAAGAATTATCATATCAAGAGAGAGTGGGGTGGTTCTGATATTTTCATTTTCACTTCGATTTATGCTGTCCTTAGATTAAAGAAATAATCGTAATTATTCGTGTTGCATGTTTTGAATCAAAATTTGGAGCTGAAAAGGCTATTGCCAAGTATTAACAAGGGCCAAAATATCAAAAATCAAAACCCCTAATGGCCAAGGATACCCAAGTCAAAGATTTATACTGATTTCTAAAGTTTTTATAATGATAAGATGATATGCTATACAAGCTGAAAAATGATTGGTTCACACCTTCCATGCATAGTCAAGCGGGGACAGCATAATCTACCAGTATGATTCATCATATGTATGACTATGATTCTTGTCTGCAGAATTCATCAAGGGAGATAATTATTAAAAGCCAATTATGGAGTAGTTGTTTTTTTTTTGCAAAAGTGTTGAAAATCTTGGTTCATTTTAGTTGTACATAAACCAGAGAATACAGAGTAACATAGCATCTTGGATATTTTCTTAACATTATGCAATTGCAAAATCATTTGAATACCGCTATCATTTCTTGACAACATAGGTATATGAAGAGAAAATATACATCCAAACCTCACATAAATGAATCATTGTGGGCCGTGTTTATACCAGAACTAATTATCTAAAATTATCTGAAAAATTTGATCTTTTATCTGAAATTATCTAACACAAAATTATCAGTACAAGATTAGGGCATTGTTGTTCCGAAATGAATATAGAGACTCTAAAAAGTACTTTTAGGAAAAAACAACTAAAACATTGGGGGGGGGGCTTTTGGGGAGCTCATGCAAATTTTCAAGGTTGCAGCCTGAAAAGATGTGACCAGGTACACACACAGACGAGTGCAGAGAGAAGAATCTGCGGCCTACTTGGCTGTCTGGTCAAGTAGGCCATGATACATGCTTTTTACGTATAAAATAAGAGGTTGCAATATATATAAGATTGCAATGTATGCTTAATGAATAAGGTAAATAAAGAAATTAAATTTGTTTTCATGGTTGTTGTCTTAGGAGACAAGTAAAAAAAATACTAAGCTTCGATCAAGATAATTCCCCTAAAGAAGAGCTTCCCAAACTATGTGTCGCAACTCCTCAGTGTGTTGCCAATTTAATTTTGTATCGCAATTTAACTTTGCATACGTTTCGAAAGATACTTCTCCTGAGTCATTTGAACTGCTGGGATGACGTTATATATCTGGCTTGGCTAACAAAACTTCATCATTTTTAAAAAGTGTGTTGCCAATGCAAACAGTTCGAAAGCTCAACCCCGAAGGAAAACGGAAATACGACCGGATGAAAAACCAGCTGGCAACGAACGATCCAGGAAGACCTTTCAGGGGTAATCAAGTGCTGGAGTGACATCAGGTTTCTGACTGCTGACTGATCGAAATGGAGAGCGTTCACTGCTTCAAGCGTCAGATGACGCGAGAGTGTCGATTGATTAATTGATTGAAGGCAATTCACGTATGCAAATGGTTTTAACCCACTTATGACTACAGGCCTATATTTAGTCCACTCTAAAAAAATTTGCATTGAAAATATATTTATGAAAGAAAGTTGATTGAATTACATATGAATGAACACTCAAGATGATAAAAAAACAGGCTCTCATTCTTGTTTACAAATAAATTTGCATTGCAATCCTGATATACTTTCATATTTCTAATTATACTAAAATCTTACTTCAGGCATAAACGGGTTAAAACAGAATGAGCTTTTCTGTAGTGCATGTTAATGCCGAGTTGATAATCCTTATCTAAAATTTTTTTGACTGGAAAATAGTTTTTTTAAAATGTTATCTGCAATGAAAGGCAGCAATATTGCTGAGAGTTTGCCCTCATTCCCTGAATCTTTTTAGAAACTGTCAACCCAAACTGTCAACATAGGTTTCTCCAGTTTTCAAGTCAGTCTGACCTGCTGGCTAGGTATGTATGTACGTATGTATGCAAGCCACACCAATGGAGCTGAACGGTTGAAAATTTAAACATTTAATCCTTATTACGTCAGGAAAAAACTTTGCTTTTGTTTTTTTTTTTTCAAATTCTTCCCCTAAAAGGTTTTAAGTTGGAGGTTCAATTTGCAATGTAAGTTTATGCTAGATTGAGCTAGTTTGTGTCTAGCAACATTCACACTTGTTTTTTTTCAAATTCAAATGATCCAACAAAATGCAAATGAAGTAAAATTACTCATTGGTCACCCCCTTTCCAATTTTTTAATTGATCACCTCGAACACGGTAGGCTGACATATGTTTGCCAGTTTTTATTTATTGACTAACTAGACCTGTCTTTGTAATGTACCTTTACCATATTTTCTGTTGGTATGTTTTAGCAGGTATGTCTTACAGGATGGAGTTGCTATCCCTGAACCCAAAGTTTTTTTCTGTCAAAGTAACTTTCTGGCCTTTTGGCATGGATTAAAGTGAAGTATCTGTTCCACTGCATAGCCTGAGACACTGGTACTGACACTTGCCTGTCAAATGGGCTGGAGATGGTGTGGTGGTGAGCATCAAAGACTGAGTGCGCAGGTGCAATACGTCAGCCAATGAGGGGACACTGAAGCTGTGCATTGCTGAGTGCATTGGGAACCTTGGGTTCTCTTTCTATTACGCAGCCCAGCTGCGGGGAAACAGTTTGCCTCCGGTGGTGCAGTCCCATTGTACCAAGAGGGACAGGTTGAGCTTGTCCTAACGCTTTCGCAACCTTGGTTGCTTTAGCAATCATAGTCATTTGGCTGGAGCTATTTTTGCAATGGGATGCACTTTTTTCCCACGTTAAGCTTGACCTTGTGTTGCATTTTGCTTCGGTGGGAGTGCGGATTAATAAATCGCTTAGATTAATTGCCTCGCAGGGCTAACAGGATCCAGCTGTCCTGCTTATATACCTATAGCTAGGGAAGAAGTGGACTTGTGCCTTTCCCCAAACAACCTTGGCTGAAACTTGAACTTGGTTCATGGTTTCATTTTCTTTGCCAATAACCATTATATCACTCCATAGAACACCAGTCATACACACCCATAATTTTGATGAGATATTTAGAAAAAACAACCAAAAACCTAGCCTGGCTGCAACAGGGTCAAATTCAATCCCTTCTTCTATTCCAACCAAAGATGATTACTGCAACTTTTGTATTGTATATATAACGAACAGAAATTAAAAAAAAATAGATATTTTCTTAGTATAAATGTATTTATTCATTAGAATGAAAAAAGAATGAAATAAGCCCTTGCGTATCTGAAAGATAAATTTTGAAGAAATTTGAGACTTGTATGTTTAGCTCAATCGGTAAGATACTAGCTTACCAATCAGTTGATCATAATTTCAAATCATGGTAGAGGAATGTCAATTCTATAAATGTATCTATTAGAACAAAATAAGCCCTCTTATATTTCTAACATAAATTTTGGTAGATATTTGAGACTTGTCAATTTAGCTAAGTCGGTAAGAGGAACAACAACCAATCACTTGGTCATGATTTCAAATCACAGTATGGGAGAGTTAATTTTTACTTCCCCAAATTTGGGAAGGATTGTTCTCATTGTTATGGTAGGAAAACAAAGTCAACTCTTGGTTTGAACGGGAGTTTGACAAAAACAATAAATTTTCTTTTAATTCCTAACCCCAGACCCCCACAACCGCAGTAAAATCTTGCTAACAGCTTATTGATTAAAGATATCCTGGTATTTGGGATAAAACTATTTGGTTAAGAAATATTCAGAAATGAGTTTTGAAGATTATAAATTAACCATAATTGATTAATTAAAATTGATTAATCAAAAACCATAACTTTTTTTGGTATAAAGGGTAGGGTGATATTCAAGCAAAATTTCAAAACAAAAGTGTGTATTATATGGTGGGAATTATGGTAAATTGATCAAGCTGTACAATCAAAAGATTAGTTGAGATATTTCTTTACAAAATGTATGGGAGGTCATTAAAAAAATATCATTGAAAAATATCAAACGAAATGTTTAATTTTTTTTTTACATTATAGTGAAAAATGCTGGAAGTGAGAGACTTATGATAGTAATCGCATTTTTTGCAGATTCAAAGTAAAAAGAGATATCATTTATTATCAAACGTTTTTGAGCCCTGATCAGCAATAATGTCTACCCAAGAAGTTGAACTAATTTTCTAGTATAATTCCAAATTAGGACATTTACTTAACATTTCTACTACAGGTTATCATCTTTTCAATCATTTTGAACTTTATATCTGTAGTAAAAGGTTCAATAGTAGGGAAGCCATAATTTGAGCTCTGACTGAATTTATGACCACTGAACCTAATTTTGAAGAGATAACATATTATCATCTGAGGATCTTTGGAAAAAAAGATATTGCTTTGAATGGGTCATATTTTGATTAAATATTTCCTTCAAAGAGTTTCTTGGACAATTGAACTCTTTTTTGTTGTTTGTGTTATTAACATAACGTTTCAGCCAATCCATTCTACGGCCTTCCGAAGGTGAAAGTGGCAAACAGAATTTTTTGCCAGTGGTAGCAACATCGTTGGATTCCGATGGTATCTTTTTCTTTTTTTATAATGGATATGAAGTTCAAAATGATTGAAAAGATGGTAACCCGTAAAAGAAATGTCAGATTAATGTCCTAATTTAGAGTTGTACTTGAAAATTAGTCTAACTTCTTGGGTAAGCATTTATTTCTCGACACAAATAACAAGTAGGGGTTCAATTATCTGAAAAACTCTTTGAATGGTAATGACTCCTCTTGAAACTATAGAAAGAAAATATTTCCTGTTTTGTTGTTGCCTGCATTGAACAACTTCAACTATCAAAGCTGGCCATACCGTTCTCTGTACAGACTTGAAAATTGGCATTCACTAAATCCTTTCTAAAAATGTTTCTATTTTTATTTTTGGCAAAAAAACGTTTTGGGCCTCGGACTTTGGACAATTCTCTGTGTGTGTGTGTGTGTGTGTGTGTGTGTGTATGTATCTCTCTCTCTAAAAATATACATATATATGGAAATGTATATATATATATATATATATATATATATATGTGTGTGTGTGTGTGTGCGTAACTAAATATATTGCTTAAATTCGGTCCTACTGACTGTCCAGTTCTGTGTAGAGCAGAATTCTAGCCTCTGGGTCTGAAGCGAAGGTTTCGATCCTACCTTGTGGTACTGGATGGAATATTGGATAGTCTATAGCCACACTGAAGAGTTGTAATACAATAAAACTAGATGACTTAATTATATATATATATATATATATATATATATATATATACATAGTGTAGCTACCTTCTGAAAACTTCTGTTTACAACTATCACATTAGGATAGCACACCAGTAGAATGGATGGATGGATAGGCTAAAAGCAATAAGGAATTCTATCGTCCGAAAAATTCTTTGAATACTTGGAAAAATATCAAGAACATTACGTTTTCTTTTTCAACCAGAATGAACCTGGAATTTTTATGCACTGGCCAAGAAAAAAAAAGGAAGCGAGAGTACTCTATATTAGATTTACAGTATGAATATAAGTTGAGTTTTTTTACTAAAAAAGTAATCTAAAAGAGGCCTTTTTTACCTAAAAAGTAGCTTTATAGTCAAATCAGTCATGAAGAAAGGACAAAACTATCTGAGTGAAGTCAAATTCTGCGCCAAACAGACTCCCAGAGCAGTAACAATAATTATCTCCAAAAACAAAAACCACCAATTTAAAAAGATGAAATTTGGTTACTTTACTGAATTATTGACCATTCAGAGAGGAGATGAAGAAAAAAAACAGGATTAGCTTGCTTTGAAGCCTACCATGAGGAATATAAGGAAGGACCCGACAGCAATCATTTCGTCAAGTACATTCTATGCCGAATGTCTGTCTGGAATGATTCGCTCCACGTAACGACAACGATGGCTACGGATCATTCATTCAACATTGACCATCAACCACTTTTGCTTTTCTCTTGGATCTTTCTACCCTTCACTTTGGATTCGACTTATGTTCAAAGATATACAGCAATAGTTATTTCCCTTGAAAAATGTAACAGACAAAAAATATAGAAATACATGTAGTAAACTATATGAGCAGATAGATTCACTGATTCTCTGATAATACAATTTTTTCTATTATCCTCACATATTTGAAATCGTAAACCAAAATTGTCATATAAACTGCCAACATGGGTTTCTTCAGTTTTCGAGTTGATCCAGCTGGCTGGCTACGTATGTATCACAGATACAGGCTGCTATGTCAACAAATTATTTTTTGTAATCCCCCACCCCCAATAAGCAGGGGTTTCAGTCTGCAATGTAGATTTATGCTAAATTAGTCTATGTCCTCATTTATTTGTGCTTGTTTTTAAATGATCGCAATCCAAAAAGAAGCGAGAGAAGCAACTTTTTCATTGATCACCCCTTTTTCCAATTTTTTTAATTGATCATCCCCAACACAGCAAGCTGCAAGAGATGTTGGTCAGGAGATGTTTTCTATTGAGTGACTGACTAACCAGACCTATTCTTTATGTTGTTCACAGCTTTTCATTGGAGCTTTGCTTTTGTGAATTGTTGGTTCCTGAAGAGGTATATTTAGAATAAAACAACCTGACTTCCCACTGTAAGGCACTTGAGTGTACATGGAGGTAATTGGTGGTGGTGGAGAGGATGTGTGGCCCCTGAAAATCACAACAATGATTGATGTTTGATATCATACACAGTAGTCTGTGCTCCCACTTCAGAAAAGTCCAAATTATGACATTTAAGATTCAACTCCTGACCCCACATTGACTTGCTATGAAAGGGATTTCTGAAGGTACTTGTCATCGTAACTCACAAGTAGTCATCAACATTCTCTTTTTGCTACAATTCTTTTCACAACAAAAGACTTCAGCTTATTACTTCTCAACTTCAGTCCCTATTTTAATAATTAGCTGTGGACACCATGCAGTAGTAAGCAAGCTAGTCTCAAAGCCCATTACTACAGTAATGAATTGGATCTTCAACTGGGTGTCCCACACATATGGCTTTGTGTAAATATCACTACAGAAATAATTCTTGGTGTGAAACAATGGTTTGCATTTAGCAAGCTAGTCTCCGAGCCCACTACTACTGTAGTGAGTCTGATCTTTAACTAAATGTCTCACACTTGTAGCTTTGTTCTATCGGTGGTTTCCAACCTTTCCAAGGTCACTCTCCACTTTTGTCAATAAGATTACTAGTTTCCCCTCTTCCAGTTAAGTTGCAGCAAAGAATAATTTCAAATAATCATTTTATTTTGCATATGATTAGACAGCTTTATGATAAGAATTAGTTTAATTTTATAATTGTGCAGAATCTGCTGTGTATTTGGTACTTGAAGCAAGCAAAAATAGTTAGGAACAAAACATTCATCATGATTTTTATTTCCCCCTTGGATCTAAATTTGGGAAATGCCCCCTGGTTGGGAACCATGGTGCTTCTCTAAGCTAAACTCTGTAAATATCAATAAAGATAATGACAGACTTCCAATTCCAGCTGGGATAGAATTCATACTAAATCATAAGAATCTTGCTTTTTTTCTTTTTTTTGTAATTTTTTTTGGTTATTTCAACCACTATTTCACACATTTCATCAGTATTAGTCATCCAGTTCATACTTGATAAAAAATTCCGATAACTATTAGTGATTTTTATATCCTTTTTTTTTCCCGCGTTTTCCTGTTAGAAAGCAGATGATGAAAGCATAACAAAGGAAAACAAGCAAGCAGCCATTTTCTTTGATGTTTTACTCCCGATTGCAATCACAGATCTGATTGTCACTGTTGCACATATTACAGATTCTTTGATTACGAGAGACGATCCCGATGTTGGAAAGCATTAATAAGGTATTTATTATACAATCTTATAATTTTGGAGAAATATTTTTAGACCAAAATAGGGCCTTTCCATGGTCATAACAACAACAAAACAACCAAGTTGGTTGTATATCATATGCTAATTAGAGTCTGTGTTTAGAGTATGTTATATTAAAAAGAGGTCCTAATTTAAAAAAAAGTATAAACATTAAAATGCAAATTTTCACTTGCATAGTCAATATATTAATTTTTTTTAAATTTACCCCACAGCCCGGTAATGTGACAAATATTTCTGACATGCAACAGACTTATCCAGCTACTACTACTTTCTTTGACAACAAAAATCAGAACATTAAAAATTAGTAATTTCATTGTAATAAGCTTTGTATAGGAATAATTATAGAAAGTTTTTGTGTGGAGAGTATTTCTATAAACAATGTAAACTCGGATAAATCTGTTTTGAAACATAACACTTTAAAGAAAAGTGCAACAAGTGAGTTCACATTCATTGAAAAATATATAAATGAAAAAAGAATGAGCAAGATTCTCTTAGTACTAATTCAGTACAAATTCCTTCCCAGCTGGAATCGGGAATTCGGTCATGACGTCAGGATTTTGCCACTCTATTAGTCTTATAGTTTATTACTACAGAAGTGAGTCCATTTCTTAGTTGATGTCCCACACTTGTGACCTTATGCCAGACTAAGCTAATCTTTGTAAATAATTTGTGACCTACCTCTTGGTTGAGGTAGTCAGATATTTCTCGCTGTAAGTATTCGAGCCCAGGTGAAAAAAAAAATGCTGATTTTCAATGCAGAAATAGTGTAAATGATTTTACTACACAAGTACATTGAAAAATTATTTCACTCGAGAATATTGAAATATTAGGAGAGAGGGATAGTTTGTGATCAGGAATTATGAGCAGCTATGGAATGATGGTCTCAGTGGTTGCAATGAAAAGCAACTAAAATTAAGATGAAATGAATGCTAGTCAAAAATTAGTAATGGATGAAAATGTTTCATCTGACAAGAATTCAAGAAAATATTACAAAAGTAAGTGTTAGCATAAATAAAAAATGGTAACCCATGCATATCATGAGTCACAAATGCCCAGTTTGTTTATAGAATAATCGATTGGATGGGTGAGAATGAACCCCTTCAGAAGAAACTGTATATATCTTTTGTGTAGCCACGGATTGTTTTACTGGGATCAACCAAGGAAGAAAAAAATTCCAATAGGGAGTTTCTCTTCATCATAGTTGTATGCACTCAAACATTTTACAAAAAAAATTTGATAATTAAAGAGAATTTCTCACCTGATTATCACTAGTCAATGATAATGTTCCATGTTGGAGTCCTTGAGAATTACCAGCATTTTTTATTTCCATAGAGTTATTCTTATATTGATCTTCACCGCCTATGTATGATTGATTGCTAATATGGTCCCCAGCAGAGCGGCTACTTCCTCGTGTGAAGTGGCTGTGTTTTTGAAAAGAACTCTGGACACCTCCAGCAGGTTCTTCTTCAAACTGGAAACTTCCATCGGGCGGGATCAATCCTTGCTGTGAGAGAGAGCTGCTTCTTGCTGAGGGGTCAAGAAATTCATCCGTGCCAAGAGTTTGGTTTAGACTTGCAGACTGAAAAGTTTGCAGGTCTTTGGATTCTTCTTGATGACCCCGTTTAGGGAGCTGCTCTCTCTCTTCCAATCCGTCTTCCGTTTCTTTTCTTCTTTTCCCACAGGGCTTATCCAGACTTTGCACTTGTGACCACTCATTGGACCACGGTTGTTGGTCTGACAGCTGCCCTTCCAGTACGACCTGTTGTTGCTTCTGTTGGAAATCCGACTGCTGTAACCCAGCGTTCGATGATACCTCCCCTAATGTTGGATTACCACCAGTGTCCCAATTAGGTTGGGGTGGTGGACGATCACATTCCTTCGGCTGTGGAGATCCTTCACTTCCTCCTACCTGGGCACTAGTCTTGTTACTTGCAATACTAGCAACAGCTCCTTCATCAGCAGGTGGATTCTTTCTCTCTTCTTGGCTCGAGTCCTTCCCACTTGTGGTGGCTTGCAAAAAGCGTTCTCCGTTGGGCAATTCCTCAATGTCACACCCACCAGATTCCACCACAACCTCTTCTCCGTCCATCACATCACCCTCTTGGCATGACACACTGAAAAATATCACCAACAATATTAATCAAACCAGTGAATGAAATAATTAAATATTTATTCATGAAGAAATTAGGAAAGTTAATAAGCCTCTAAATTCGCACCTTGTTAATGGGTGTCTTACCATTGACCAGTCTTTAGCAATTTAATCTTAAAGACCATGTCAGGTATCCTTGCTTTTTTGAAAGTTCACTCTATGCCACTTTTTGCTTTTATAAGCAAAAAGCAAAAATGGCACTCAGCATTTATTTTGCAACAAGACATTATAGAGGTAGCACACCACACCCTCATCTCTCTCCTACACCTCAGCAAACAACCGATGATAAGTCAGTCGTTGGAGGTTAGAGTGATGGGATGCAGAGGAGTGTTTCTTGTGCTTGCCACCACTCCAATCGCCAATGACTCAACCTAACGTAACATAATCACCACTTTTGAGTCTGGGAATGCTCAAAAAATTTTCCCATGTAAATTAATGTTTTTATGCCATTTTGGCTCAGAAAAGGTTTTTATACAAACACTTCTTTCTACTACGAGAAACCTGTGCAACCATAGCAAGTTTGAGTCTTATGGTTGTCCCACAATCGCAGCTAAACGTAGTCAATACTTACGATCCTTGCTTTGAAGCAGTGATCAGCAAGCTATGTACTTAACAGTTACTGCTTTGTACTAGACTAAGCGAAGCTAAGTGAATGTGTATATGGATATATCTCACATTAGCAAGTTAAACTCTCATACCATTACTAAAGTAAGTTCGGTCCTCAGCGAGAACCCAATATTAATGGCCTTATGTCGGGGTAAGCAAGCTTTTTTCTTTCCTTCTTGATGTTTCTGCCAGAAGTTATGTTTTTAAAATGGATACGGTACCAGACTATTTATCCAGCAAGACCCGAGGTGACCAGATTTCTTGATTTTCTGGATTTCTGGACTAAGGTTTAATATATACAGTAAACCCTTGCTATAATGAACTTTGATGTAATGAATTTCAGCCTCAACAAACTCATGAATCCATCCAAACTGATTCTGGATTTAACAAATGAAATTCGATAAAAGCGGTGCACATTTGAACCATAACGAACTTTGTTCTTATTTACCAAAAGAAGTTTGATAAATGCAGTGAACACACACATCATAAAGAGCTTTCATCTTCTTTTTTTTTTACATATACATATATATATATATATATATATATATATATATATATATATATATATGTATATATATATGTGTGTGTGTGTGTGTACAAACACAGAGAAAATACTTGAATTCCACAAAAAGGATCCAATAAATTTCAGAAAAAAAACAGAACGGATAAGCCACACATGGAAGTTTTTAGATATTCAAAAATATCCGATATTTTATAAATAAGATATTGGGTTCATAATCTCTATCCTTTGTATGTTTTGGGTGAAATGGAAAAAATAAATAGCTTAAAAAATGGAGGAGAAATTCAGACAGACATATATTACAAACCGACTGACAGTAAAACTTACCTATCATTTACTCCATGTCACCCAAAACACACCAAGGTTGGATTTTACAAACCCATTATTTCATTTAACGGAATATTGGATAATATTGAATATCTAAAAACTACCAACTTCACTTTTTATCTGATATATATGTGAGTAGTTTGGTTTCAAAATGTGATAAGTACCATTTGAAGAAAAAAATATGTTTGATTAAATCAAAAATCAAGTTTGGGATTTGAATTTTCAAAATTTTATTACATACAACCTTCATATATATATATATAATGCTCTTCCACAGGAATAGAGCACTCTGATGGATGAGGGATTTCTGTGTAAATAGATATATCGCTTAAATTCAGCCTTACTGACTGTCCAGTTCCGTAGTCCAGAGGTAGGATATCGGCCTAATGGTCTGAAGTGAAGGTTCCTATTCCGCCTTGCGGTACTGGATGGGATAATGGAAAGTCTATAGCCACACTGAAGAGATGTAATACATCAAAACAGCTGTCTGTGGATGACACAATAATATATATATATATATATATATATATATATATATGCAGTCTATAAGATTGTGATAAGATAAAAAATATAGGTGTAGTGTGTGTAAATCCAAACACACCCACCCATGTTAGTGTGATTATGTGAATGCTACTTTTTAAATGAACAGCTTTCCATTAAATGAAGTCTAATTGTAATGAGATCTGGGTCGTATGAGAAACAAAGAACTAGTTGTGTGAGGAACATGTTATTTTGTACAGAGCATCGGTTTGGGTAGGAAACATGGCACCGGTTGTCTGCTTAGCTTTGTAGGCAGCATTGATTCCCTGACAGTAGCACCTGATGATAAACAGTTCCTTCAACAAGACACCAACACTACAGAAAGATTGACAGAGGTCAAGATGCAGCAGGGTGCTGATTGGCTGCTTGGTCTATTAATCAATCTGCAGCATCTTGCATCAGAAAGGTTATCACAACATTCAAGAGAAAAAGCCCATAAAATACTACAGCGGTCTTAATATGTCATTTTGAATAGTGATTTCCAAACATTTTCATCTAACAGCACAGTGAGCCAGCCACTAAAATAGTGCAGGTACATAATCAGTATCTAAAGATAGATTTGATCATTTGAAAGAAGATTAGAAAATGTTAATGATAATGTGTTCATAAGGTAAACAAACTAATAATTTATCATTTTTATTGCTAAAAGTATATTGTTGGTCACGGTTTTCAAAAGAGATTTCTGTTCATTTATTTTTACTACACATTGAAGTACCAGTAATGTCTACATGCATTTAAATGTTATTTTTGTATCCATACTGTGAACACTGTCATATAGGCTTTGTTTGGGGGAGAATCCCGCGGCACACCCACAGATGCTTTGTGGCACACTGCTTGAAAATCGCTGATTTAGAATGTCAGCATGTCACATACTTATATCCCTTTTTGTAGATAAAATCTAAATAAGTATTGTAATTTATAAGTTTCAAAATACCAAATATCTATCTATATATCTTTTAATCACTGTTTGTTGAATAGCTTTTTATTAGATCTTTCAATTTCAACAGATTTGATAAAAATATTGAAAATATGAATTTATACCATTCCATAATATCATTAATAAGATAATACCTAATGATATAAGCCACAGAAATTAGAAGAGATGAAATAAACAGACAGTCATCAGAAACTAATTTGATCATCTCTAGAATGTGATAGCAAGCTGAGACTCTTCAAAGAAATCAAAATATTCTCATCAGTATAATTTTTTGGATGTGCAAATCATAGATGTAACTGAAATTTTTTTCTCTTCATTATATTATGATTATCAAAGTAATACTTTTATTAATACCTTGGATAATTGCACATAGATTTCAATGAATCACTAATTTCTGATTAAATACTATTTATTATTAAATTCACTGATCACTGATTACTAATGGCAGAGTGCTCACCTTTGATTTGGTAGACCATGATTCAATCCACTACTAAGTCATCTCAAAGACTATAAAAATAGTACTCAAGGTCTCTCTACTAAGTACCAAGATTGAGGAACCTCTCTCTGAAAGTAAGGAGTTATAACTAGATCACACTGGATATAGTGTTGAGCCGGGTCAGTACCAAGATGGATGACCATTGGGGAACACCAGATGACGTAAGAACAACAAAGCTTCAACGGGGCTGTAAAGCCAGAAGTGGGCCTTACTAACAATTGCCCTTGTATATCTAACCCTGTGACACCCTTGATGAGAAGAGATATACATTGAAATCATTAGTAATAATAATTTTGTCATTTAACTTATTAATTATAATAATGATTATCATATGCCATTATATGAAAAGTAACTGATTAATTTCATCTAATTACATGCAGTGAACCATGAACTTTTCTTCCAGTTAATAAAATAATTCTCACAATTGAACAACCGTAGCCATCAAAGAGGGTGAAAAGTTCTATCTTTTTTCTATATGTATATGTGCTTGTTTGTTTATATGTTTATGTGTTCCAGCATTCCTGGCCATGCTGTTTTATCTACAGACTTGAAGGTTGGCATAAGTACTCCACAAGATTCCCTCAAAGGTTCTTTTTTTATTTTTAATTTTTGGATAAAAGGCTTTTGTGAGTTGGGGGGGGGGCCTTATTTTGGTAGGCTTATTAATAACATCTAGATTCTCCAGAACCTAATTCTTTTTTTTTTCCCTCTATTTTAGATGTTTTTCAGTTGAAAATGCCAGTGATGTCATAAATGAAATTTATTCTGACCATATTTATTCTTCAATGGAATTTTTTTTACATGACTTCAAATTTTGATGCTACGATTGTTCAATTATTGACTGTGATGGTGAGTTTATAACCTATTTTAAGCTTATTTCAAGAATGAAAATATTGAAGAATGGGAATTTCAGTCCCTACCTCTATTGAAAACATTTAAAAGTTCATTCGATTTATGCTTCTTCAATTTACAATCTCATTCTCAGTTTCTCACATTATTGCAAGTCAGGGACAGTTTGTATTCTATGTACTGTATTACACCATGTATAACCCAACCCCAAATGAGCTTCATTTCTGGATGAAAAATACATTATCCCGTATATATAATCAAGAGTACAAACATGTATAACAATCATGTTTTCCGTAGATAAAACGCACCCGAATCTTTTTAGCTCAAAATTTTCATAACAGAATGAGGTTTAAAATGGTGAAATACAGTACAGTTCTTTTATATACATATACATATGTATAATCCAGATATACTCCATACACTATTCATAATATTTTGCTTTCTCTAAAATTAAACTTGGGAATAATATTCACTTCATGGAAGAGAGGTTTTTTTTTTGTATATAATAAATATACCTACTTAGAGGATAAATAGTATTAACAGTGAGAGCAAAACAAGAATGAATGAGTGAATAAGTGGGGAGAGTTTACTATGAATTAAAAGCCTGAACTTTGCCAGCTTAGCCCATCCACCGATGCCCTGATTATACAAGTGAGCAAAGTAACAATTAGAAATCACTTATGTACAATAGAACAATGATCCTCAACCCAGGAATCATGATCTAATCTTCTTTATTCAATCTTCCAATTGTACTTGAGGTGTTGCGGGGGAGGGGGGATGGAGACGGCAGTCACGTTATTTTGTCTGCCGCTGTTAATCTCTTTTATTTCATTAGAGCAATTTTATTGTAATCCACTTCCGACTTGCCTGGCCCATCGAAGTTTCACCAGACCCCCATTAACCCCACACTTTGGGAATATATACCTTATTCTGTCTAATGCAAGCCTCTTATGATGTTGGACAAAGAGTTGGACTGCTTGGACCATTGAAGCTTCACCAGAGCCCTGTTAACTATACACTTTGGGAATACATTCCTTATTCTGTCCATTGCAAGCTTCTTATGATGTTGGACAAGGTGTTAAACTGCTTGGCCCATCGAAGCTTCACTAAAGCTCCATTAACCATATGCTTTGGGAATACATGCCTTATTCTGTTTATTGCCAGCCTCTCACAATGCTGGACAAGGAGTTAGTCTTTCCCTGATATCAATTCAAAGTGGTTCATCTCCTAGATGGGCTGCCAACCAAGTTTGAAATCCTAGCCTGTCTAGCTATTTACTAATCGCTGGGAGTAGAAAAGGTAAATTTATATGTGAGGTCAATGCAGAATGTGTCAGTGGGGGTTCGATATTGGTTTGTGAATTCCATTTTGCTGCTATCATCAGCATCTATAATTTTGAAGTAGCGGGAAAAAAAAACAACCAACCAGGGTTGGGGGTGGGAGTAGCAAGAAAAAAATTTGAGTCAAAATAAAATTTACTGGATTTTATCAAACGTTCGCTCAGATATGTGAGTTATGTTGAAATAGCAATAGAGTGGCCAATGGTGTTTCCATCTGCTGATGTATTTTCAAAGAGAAAAACAGAATTTTGATTACAGTAAACCCTCGCTATAGCAAACCATGATATAATGAATTTCAGTTCTAACGAACCTCTAGATCCATCTGAACTGACTTTGGATTTACTGAGCGAAGTTTGCTAAATGCAGCAGCACATAGACCATAATGAACTTTCTACATGTCAACCAAACAAAGTTTGATAACTGCAAGGACCAATCACAGATTGTGGGCATATCAAGACTGATGGGATACATTCGTGAGAAGAAATTTTGGAATACGGTTGCATGGTATTCGTTTATATTAACATGTTTTTTATTCTGTGCTTACCGTCAATGCAAGAGAAGGGGCAATCAAACTGCTTTTGTATTTACCGAATGATGTTCATTAAATGTAGCAAACTACCAAGCTTACTTTTTATGATATCCAGAAATCGGTAAGGGCCTAGTAAAATTGCCGCTACCTTTCACAACCACCAATCTTTGATAATTACATATCCAAAAAACATAGAGAAATCGGTAAGAATACAATCAAATTTCTGCTACCTTTCACAACCTCCTGTATCTGTGAGCCTGGATTCTTATTATATTTCAAAAAGAATATCCTGAAATCAGTAAGACTGCAATCAAATCTCTGCTACTTTCTACACCAATCTCTGTGAGTCTGGATTCTCCATTATTAGGTATTCAAAAACAAAATATAGAAATTGCCTTCCAACTGCTAATTTCTCTTCAACAATGAGACAAAGCTTTTCTTCTCCATTGAGGAAAACTATAGAAGATAAACCTAGAACAACAACTCGAAACCTTTTCAGCAAATTTTGGAGTTTCTCCAATAATTGTTTTTCATGATTTTGTTGGAAAGGTGTCAAAAAAAATGGAGAAAAAAAGTAGATGAATAGATTTCATACCAATTGATAAAATAGTATCAGGGTATCTTTGTTATTGTTTTCTCCAAAACAAAGACTCATTTTCAAATCTTCCGAGACTCATGCATTCTGCGTGTGACATGCATTTTGATACATTCTCACGCTCACACGCTTAAAGAGAAAATTCTCACACATTCTACGAAAAGTTTTAGATTTATTTAGATTCATTAAATTGGTTTAGATTCCTGATAAAAATCTTATCTCAGATGAAACATGTTTTAAAAAGACTTCTAAAGAACAGTTAATTTCAGCAGCTGATATGCCCTGAAACCTAATTTTAACCAATTTTGTATACATAATTTTAAAAATTTTCTGTAGGAACATGTGCCCAGACTCCCCTAGAAGCCTCTCCCTGCACTAAAAAAAACACATTTGAAGAGAAGGGGATAACACAATTCTTACTCCTTCTTAAAATTGAAACTCGACAGGTATGAAAATATCATAACTTGCAATTAGAAATGGAGTATGAAACATGGAACCTAATTAGAAGACTGACCCCTGAACTGAGAACCATGCAGCACTCACAGCAGGGAATCATCCTCAAAATAACATGGAGAGATCACAAGACAGCACAATATATTAAGGAAAAAACCGGAGTCTAACATAGAATCAATGAGAAAACTCAAAAGGTTGGTCATGTTGCATGAATGGTGGACAACCACTAGACATTACAACTCACAACATGGTTCCCCAGTGATCACATGCGAAACCCGGTCCAACTAAATATAAGATGGCATGATATACTAGATAAGTTCAGAAAGTACTGGCACCGTGACGCCCACGATAGAGAGGTCTGGCGAATCATGGGAAAGGTCTGTGTCCGACAACAGCCTCTAAAAGGCTGATGATGATGCTGTTAATAATTGTGTAGAATTTTACAATGAAAACTTTTCTGGGTTTGGTATTCGGACAAATTAATTCTTATCACTCTTGAAAAGCTTTACAAAATAATTGTATTAAAGGCTAAAGTGCTGACAAATGTTTTTTTTATTGGTCCTCATTTTCCTTCTTCATCAAGTGGACAGGAGTGTAAGTGTTGAAAGGAAGAAGTGATAGCCCTTCAATACTGCTGAGATATATATATATATATATATATATATATATATATATATATATATATATATATATATGTATGTAAGGAAACAAAAACCAAATGCCTAGTTCTTATCTGTCACTAACAAACCGGGTTGGGATGGATGGCTAGAATTGGGTACTTAACAACTCTAGCCTCTGCCTGCCCTTTAGCCATTGAGAATTAATGAGGTCACCGGTATACTCCATAGAAAGATAAGAAGGTCAACACAGTGGCTAAATGAAGATTGCTATCATAATCTTGGTCACAGAGGGTACAAGATTACTGGGCTTGTCTTTTTCAGAAGACTTCCTACAGGGGTCCCCAACCTTTTTTTTGCATAGGCACAGAGCATGGGGAGGGGCTATCTGTGTTAATCACAAATGGAATATTAGTGATGTCAATTATAAGTGGCTAATACACCCTATTACATTTATAAAAGGGTTTATCTAACAAATTCAATATCAAGATTCAAGGAAATATCTTCTTTATTTTTTTTTATAAAGTGTGACAGGGAGTGAGGAGAAGTGTAGCTGACACATCTTTTCTCATCACCAAATCATATCGTTTCGATGCTGCCCTGTAGTAAACGCTATGTGGCCCGGTACCAGTTGATGGCTTGGTATTTTGGGGATCACTGACTTACTGTATATGTCTGACTCTCAGAGTACTTGCGGGTCTATTGCTCATTGTAACTCATTCAACCATATTTTTTTTTACAATTAAATGCCTGTCTTATATGGCAGCATGTACAGGTATCCAGACATTTTTTGCAGGAGATGAGGAAAAATCGGATCAGTTTAATATCTGACCCCTAGGGTAGCCATTTGAACATCATCCTCCCTAAGTTTTGGCAATTAAAGATTACCCCGCCCTCAAGCAGTCGGAGGGGAGAGGTGGCCTTATTTTATTGATAAGATTAAAGAAGACTTGCCGTCAATCACAGTCAATAATTGAACAAACATGGCGCAAAACTTTAAGACATAAATAATTTCCATTGAAGAATAATTATGGTCAGAATAAATCCTATTTATGCCATTGCTTGAATGAAATAAAATTCATCTAGAAACATCTAGATTCTGGAGAATGTTATTAGGAAATGGATATATGATCCAACAGAATGATACAAATTGCGTTATATCGCATTGAAACACTTATTTGAAATCATCACCAGTTATTATACAGTGAATGTATCACTTGGCCTAAACAACATAAATAGAATAAACAATTAAAGAAAATGGGCTTTTGCATCACCGATTTTATTCTTGCAGCAGCCCTGTTTTCTTTAATTGTTTACTCCATTTATGTTGTCTAGGCTAGTTGATGCATTCACTGTGAAATAACGGGAGATCATTTCAAATAGGACTTTCAACATAATATAACGCAATTTATAATCATTTTGGAAAATGTAGATGGTATTAATAAACCTGTCAACATAAGGCCCCCAAAAGCTTACAAAAGCTTTTTTTCCAAAGATCCCAAAAAGCATTTTAAGAAAGGACCTAGTGGAGTACTGATGCCAATTTCTGTAGAGAAAACGGTACAGCCAGGAGTGCTGGAACACATAAACACATGCACACATAAAATGTGATACATAAATTTGAATATCAGGTTCACTTCAGGGTTTCATCACTCTTGTCACACTTAGTTTTATACTTTGAAGGGTCATTCTGTTGTAACTAACAAAAGGATGGCAATGAGTCCTCTGCAAGCAGAGGAAGAACAACAGCTTGGAATAAATTATCAGTCTTAAGTTTTGGCAATAGAACATTCTCTCACTTTGATATTTGAAATAAACATAGAAATTTGTTGGATGGGGTGCATTAATCATTATCTATGATATAGTTGGACTATTTGCCTTGTCTATGATTTCATTTGTTTGCAATGTTTTGGCAGTGTTTTCTCTTGCCTTTGTTGGGTGTTGTTGTTCTAAAATGTGGAAACACTTCTCAGTCAAACCAATTAGCTAACAGAGCACCGATATCAATAGCATCAGAGAATCTCTAATCATATGAGTCTTCTTGGAAAAAGCTAACAGATCATCCAATGGAAGGGAAGCAACTTGGACTTTGACACCAAAAACACAACCTGGATATACAAAAAAAAAAGATGTGATATGTCCAGGTCTGAGAAGCGTTTCAACATTCTAGAACTAACAAGGCATGACAAAGGCCGGAGGGTACATGGCCAAAACATTGTGACAGTTGAACACATAGACGAGGGAATAGTCTGACTATATCATACATAATGATAAAACATAAAAAATATTTTTCCTTTTTTGTGGTTGGCTCCTTATCACTTGCTGCTTGTCTGTGTGATTATTTAGCAAGAGTCTTCAATTCTGTTAGTAATTTGAGAATTTTTAAGCAAAGATTGTTAAAATTGGTTTATCGTAACATTATATAGAATAGTCCTATGGTACTGCCATCATTGTGCTAGACCAGCGGTTTTGAAACTGGAGTCCACGTACCCCTGGTGTTCCGCCAAATAATGCTATAGATTCTACAGTAGTGTTCCCTCTGAACTTGACATTGCAAATCTTTTGGCAGATAAACAACATCATTGATTTCACAGCTATCGAAAAAAAAAAACATGGTTATTGTAACACAGACCTGGGCTATTGACTAAGATTTGAATAAATGTACTCCTTTTGAAATAGATATGGTTTTTAAACATCAAAAACTGCAGTCTGAAAACTAAATACAAAAATAAGGTTCTGCCCGAATATTATTTTTTATAGAAGGGGTTCTTGAGTTTTCAATGTGCTAGGCTGGCATGTTGGTGCACAGTAAAAAAGCATGACCCTGTTGACAGGAGTCAGTCATGTGAAATACTAAGATTAGTTGTTGGAAGAGAAACAGGTAAAACCACAATAGAAGTAGGTGGTTATTCTGTCAGAGGATTTTCTTTACTTGTTTGTCAACATTTAAATTATCTAAAATATTATCCGAAAGAAATAGATCTTTTATCTAAAATTATCGAAAAAATACCTGCACAAAAAAAATTGTTTACAAATGGTGCCCACTGGTGCACTCATGCAAATTTTCAAGGTTGAAGCTCCAAAAATGTGACCAGGAGAGGGAGACACACACACACATACACATACAGAGATGAGTAAAGAGAGAAAAATCTGTAACCCACTTGGCTGGTTAGTCAGGCCATTTGTGATTAGATTAACACAAAGAGTTCTGAAAGTTATTTACTAAGCTTCAATTAGTCTGGTACAAGGCCTCAGGAGAACTCTCTACTTGAAAATAAAAATGAGATGAGCTCGCTAATCATTCTGCTATGTTTATACTTTGATTAATTTGGTACCATATTCAAAGAGTTTTTCAAATGATTGAACTCTTTTTTTGTGTGTAGTTAACATGACATTTCGGCTGATCCATTCAACTGACTTCTTCAGGTGTACTATCTGAATGTGATTGTGGTAAACAGAATTTCCAATGATAGCAACACTATTACATTGATTTGGGTGATATCTTTCAGTACAAATACTTTACACAATAGTCTAGCTCTTTAACCATTACCTCAAGATGAAGCACCCATATAGACATGGGTGTCTACTACCACTTTTAAAGGAAGGGACAAAAGAATATATTCTCTGGGGAGGAGGGGCGGTGCAGAAGATAAATTCGAGGGAGGGGGTAAAAAAAGATATACTGGGATGTTAGTTGTCCGGTAAGGGACTAGAGAGTGCCTAAACTGTGAATCATTCTAAGCTGCGACCATTCATAGTGACCCCTTGATACTCAGCTTCTATGAGGTTCCAACTCAGAACAAGGTTAGAAGTTTGAGGTACCCGTGGGGATCAAACTCATTACACAGTAGTACTGTACTTATCTGTGTATAAAATGAATTTGAATATGATGCAGTATACTGTATTTTATTTGAGTATAATATGCACTGCTAATTATGGGGGATGAAATCCTAGAAAAAACATCCCGCATGTATAATATATGCTGACTTTTCCTTAGTATGATTTCAGGCAGTCAGATGTGGAGATTGCTATGGCTCACAATGTCACACTGTATAGAAAAAGGGGTTTTTTGATCAGATTTATCGTAATTGCAAAATAAAATACAGAATGAAATCTTGTTGGCTCCATTACCAACTAAAACTATTTCTGTTCTGGATAGAAATAAAAAATTGTTCCATTTTTACCAAAGTCAATTTTATTTTCTTCATATCAACGATACTTGGCCAAAACTTGACTGTATTTAGTTGGATATTGATTGATACAATCTCCAATGTGGACAGCCTTGCGTGATGACCTTTGTTTGTAAACATCGTGCCACAGGTATCCATATTTGCACCAGCCTTTTAAAATTTACTCATTTGATGCATACTTGTAAAATATGATCAACATTTAATATATTGTCAATAATGTAGAAAAATGTAATGTTGTTGTTGTGATTTAAACTCTTTGTTACACATCAGTTGGCTTGAATCATCGATACAACATGTTGATATTATACACAAATAAATATGGTAATTGCCCGCTAGACTGCTAGAGAGCTTCTCTAACCATTACCCTAGGGTGAGACACCCATATAGGTACTATAAACCCTCTTATTAACGGACTAATGGGGGGGGGGAACCGGTGTCCGTTAATGTCAATTTTCTGGTAGTACTGAATTATATATTAAAAAAACACAAAATAGCCCAGAAAACCCCCCATGAAAATAGAATAGCACAAATGCTTACATGACACAGAACAGAGATATAATTATCATTGTAGAAGGATATAAGATAATTATAAATAAGGGCAATAAGACTATTTTTATTTACTGTTAACACCACACTTTCTTTGTGTTATCAGTACCACCTCTTTGTTCAGAAGCCATTGTAAATGATAAATCCAGGGGTCATAAAGGGAGTGAATTAGTAAAACACTGCCTCCACTGAGAATCTAGATAGAGAAGGTGGAGGGAGAGTCCACCATTCACTTCACGCACTAACAGACAAGTCCGGCAATTTTGAAAATTCCCTTGGCAAACGAAATATTCGCAATGAACAGACTTTGTCTGGTATTTCGAAAATCCAGTGAAAAGAGTTCAATTAATAAAAGGATTTACAGCATTTATTAAACTCAGATACCTGTTTTTTGGAAAAAGGGATCCTTCTCTTTCTTTACAGATTGTACAACTGAAGAAGGCTGTAGAATAGATTGTCCGAAACATTGTGGTAACAACAAAAGCAAGACAAAGAATGGGTTTAATACTCCAAACAACTCATGGATTAGTATATCTCGGAATTTTTGAGATGAGGTATTATTATAATTTCCATTAATATTCGGACCATCCTCATATATATATGATACCTGACGAAGGCCGTAGAGTGCAACGGCCGAAACGTTGTATGAAAAACAACAAAGATGAGGATGGTCCGAATATTAATGGAAATAACTCTTGGATTGATAATGACTCTTCTCAAAATCATAGAAGACATTTTTACTGAAAATTATAGTCTTCTCACTTCCTTTGACAGCTTCAGCACCAAAGGATATTATTTAATGGTTTTGCTTCCTTAGTTCACCGACTTCTCCGCACAAGTATACCCAGCACTAATAGCTGAATGCAGACTTTGCTGCACACAACTATTAGACGTAAAGATAACTGGGCACAAGGACCAACAAGAATAATGGAATTAAAACAATTTATTGAGATGCAAAAAAAAAAAGAATTTTTTTGAGTTAAATTATTTATGTGAATTTACTTTAATTTGATAGTTTATTGCTTGCAGGGAAAAACTATGGAGATGAAGCGATTTATAACAAAAATTGAAGTTATTTCAAGTTCGCAGTATGGTTGAATGAGTTTATAAACCAACCATAAAACAATTTATTGAAATATCAAAATTATCTTTTACTTTGCAGTACTATATTCTATAGCGGAATGAGTTTGTAAACAACCTCAGAGTTTAGAGTTTAAACAATTTATCACAAAAATTAAGACCATTTTTTATGTTCGAAGGTACAATCTATATTTGGCACTCTGTACTAAGTGTATTTAGTAATTCTGAGGTGGTGCTGCTTTCTTTTAAAGTTGTTATGCTCTACTTAGAAAGAAAACAACAAAAGGTTGGAATAAATAAATAAATAATATATAAATGAAAACAAAAGAACTAAATAAAGCAAAAAAGAACAAAACAATAATTAAATGAATTGTTTTTAACTTTGAAAAGAGCCATTATTATTCCAATTTTTGTTGTTTGCTTTCTAAGTTGAGGATAGCAAATTGAAAAGAAAACAACATAGTCTCAGAAGTCCCTTATAAGATTGATACTTATATATATATATATATATATATATATATAGAGAGAGAGAGAGAGAGAGAGAGAGACTAGATCTTCAAACACTAAAATCTTTAATTTTTGTAATAAATTGTTTTAACTCTAAACTGTATAATTTGTTTACAAATTCATTCTGCTATAAAATGTAGAAATGTGAAGTTAAAGATAATATCAATAAATTGTTTCATAGTTTGTTTAAAAAATCATTCAACCATAAAAATGTAATACTGTGAAGTAAAAGATAATTTTAATATTTTAATAAATAGTTATATAGTTTGTTTACAAACTCATTCAGCCATAAAATATAGTACTGTGAAGTATGAGATAATTTAGACGTTTTAATAAATTGTTTCAGAATTTGTTCACAAATTTAGTCAGGCATACTGTAAACTTGAAATAATTTCAATTTTTGTAATAAACTGTTTGAACTCCATATTTTGTATCAAGAAATTACAAATTATCAAAACTGAATCTCATAAGTAAATCAATTCTCTATAATAATTCAACTAAGAAAATAATTTTGATTTTTGTACCTCAATAGATTGTTTTCTATCTCATGGTTTGTTTTTGTTGATCTTTGCGCCATGTGCCGAGTTACTCTTGTGCCTAGAAGTTGTGTACCGAAAAGTCAGCGTTCAGTTATCGGCGTTGGGTAGACTTACCCAAAGAACTCGAAACATGCACCACTTCAACTGTCAAGTGCAAAAAATGTGGGTGCTGAAGGTGGTAATTACAAGTAAAACATAAGTGAATATTGCCACAATATTAGAGGAATCAGGGTGTTTTCATAGAATCTTAACATCCAATAGGCATACAAGCAAATCTGTTTGTTTATCTGCTCACGTTCCTTATATACCCTAAAGTACATAGTAGGCTCGCCATAATCTAATACATTCATGTCAAAGACATAATATTGAATTGTGGAAAAAAAAAAACATGTTAGTCTGTTGTCATAATGAGGATTATCATGTGATAATTTTTATGTGTCAAAGGAATGCAATGTGAGTAGCTTAGAGATAAAAAAGATCGCTTAGCTTTCTGCTGAGAAGAATTCAAAACACAAACACTAATTTAATTTTTGTAATAAATCAAAAAGACTTATGAATATTCATTATATTCAAAGGAAATTTAAGGCTTATCTAATTCAAATAGAAATAATTTGAATTGCAGTAAAAGTCTAATAAATGACTAAAACTTCAATGTAAACAAAACAAATGTAGGACTATTAGGCTGTGGACATTCAACTTTTCCTTTCATTAACAACTACTTTTTTTTAATAATACATTTCATTTTTTTAAAAAGAACACCTTACAATCTTGTTTTCCCTGTCTTATTTCTTGACAGATTTTGTTACTATGACAACAATTATTACTAGAAAAAGTTTTGTAAGAAAAATCTAAACTGATATCATGTGATACAAAAATTCATATATTCATTGTCTGAGCTAGAAATATGTTATATAATTATTTCTCCACAAAAACTCTTATTAAACTTTTAAAAAAAACTAAATCACCTACTATTTTGGCTTTTGGCTCTTTACTGCCGATTCATATATAAATGACACTGTCATTGTTGATGGGTATATTCTTGTGATTAAATAATGAACTACTGTTATTTGGCACAAGAAATATTAGTTCATTATCTAATAATTCGATGTAAATATTCTAAAACTTTAAGAAGGTTATAAGATAGATTGACTGAAATGTGGTAAAAACAAAGATTAAGTTCACTAATCTAGACAACTTTTGCAAAGAAATAATCGTAATTTTGGCCAGTTTCCTTGTTCTTCATGAAATTATAATTTAAAACAATCTTTAAGATTTGTAGAATCTATCCAAGATTTTCATTTTGATTTTTTTTTTAATTACTAGTCATTGAAAATTTTCTATGGAAACTTCAAAATTCTCACAGCAAGGGTGGAACCAGGATTTTGAGCAGGGTGGAGTCGAAATGGAAAAAATTATTTTTGCAAATAAATATGTGATGAAGAAAAGAAATTTCAAACATCAAAAACAAGAAAGTAATATGTGAATTAGCAATTTTCACTTACATTTGAGTTGTAACTTTGAAAGCAAGTAAAATTACTTTAGAAAAAAAGTTTTTCTTATGATAAATTGGCCATTTGTGTTTTCTGAATTCTAACCAAGTGTTTCAGTCAAACAAACTAACATCAATATCTCAAGAACAAAAGCACAAGTTGATTCTATTCAGGCTTGGGAGAAAAGAGTGTGATGGGAACGTACAGATATCACTAATAGCCTTTGTGAATAAATAGTAACATTTGTACTTTTATATCAATGTAGGCTGAAATGTATGGAAAGAACAAAAGCAAAACAAAGAATGAGTCCAATAATCCAAATTGTAATTCTACTCGTCCCATTGTCCTCCATGAAACACTAACCTTTGTATAAAACAATCTAAGATTAGCAGAATTTATTCAAGATTTTCATTTTGCTTTTTTTAGATTTGTCAATAGATCTTAATTAGGCTTTTTTCAGTTAATCAGTCGGTTCCAGTTATGTTAAACAACAGAAATAGGAAGAAAGGATGATGCATCATTGAACTTATGGTTCTTGTTTTTATATTATCAGTTATTAAAATTTTCTTTTGGAGACTCCAAAATCCTCGTATACTTTCAAACTTTTGTCCAATTTCTTCTGGACTTTTTTTATGTGGTCAACGCTAAGTTTTTGCCGATCAATTCTTTTTCTCTGGATCCTTCATGTGGAAAAGAGAGAGTTACCCCTTTTTCTTGGCTTATCAATCAGATGAGGACTGGAGGAAAGATCAGCAGAAACGTTGTACTGACAACATCAGAAAAAAGGTAGGGAGAGATTTGATTGTCCAAACAAGAGTTTGAATGTTAATGACTCTTCTCAAAGGTATAGACAATACACTCACTTACATTATTTTGATATATGTCTCTGTAAAACCTTTTAATTAAACTAACATAAATAACTTGAGCAAGAATTGATTTTATTTAGGCTTGGGTGAAATGGATGTGATGGGAAATTATGCATAAAACTATTAGCCTTTGTGGATAATTCTATCAGTATGGTGATCATCTTCATGTCTTGCTTGCAATCAAAGTAAGTAAAAATGCTTTTTCGTTTATTGAGAAACTAAACATCATCCAAGTCCTTTTCTCAACAACAAGCGAAAAGGATATAGAATGTATAGAAAACACTCGGAAAGAAAACCAACCACGTTCTTGTTTGTTTATCTAACATGCTTATTCTAAACTATGTCATTTGAAAATAATGAACAAATGAGTTCAAGCTACTTCCAGTTGATGTGTTCATTACATTTATGACAGGCAGAAAAGATAATTGTAATCAGAGCAAATTAGATGAAGTATTGTAATCATTATTAATTTCTGTCTAATTATCGTATCATTCTATTATTGTTACTTGTTTACAAGTATTGAACAACCTTATCCATCAAAGACGGCGAAGAGTTCTACCTTTTTTTTCATATGTGCATGCATTCATGTGTTCCGGCAGTATTGGCCTATCTTCAGACTTGAAAATTGGCATCAGTACTCCACTAGACCCCATCTAAAATTGATGTTTTTTTCTTAATTTTTGGATCTTTTTTGCAGCTTTATTCTGATGGATTTATTAATAATAACATCTTGATTCTCCACAAGTGTTCTTCACTGTTCATCTTGGGGAGAAAAAAAGTTAGGTAATAAATCATTTTAACAAAATTATATACTTTAATTGAAGGAATATACATGAGTTGTATCCATAAAGACACCAAATTTTTAAAATGACACGCCAATGAAACGTTCTATTATGTCAGGGACTCGAAAGTTATCTAGCACTGACCTTGACCTTAAAAAAAAACTTCATCAAGCTAGGTCAGTTAGTTTACGAACAGCATGTCCCAGACAGGGCCGGATTAAAATTTTGTGGGCCCCTGGGCTACAGGTACCATGACGTCCCCAGTAATACTTTCAAAAGAAAAAAAAGTTGAAGAAAATCAAGTTTATTTCTATAAAGCTAAAGACAATTAAAATTGTGTAATTCCATGGGAAACAAATTTCTTCAAAACATCAATAAATTGGAAATTCTTGAGAAGAAAATTGTTTTCAGTTGAAATGAGATTAAGTCGGTTTTAGTTGTTCTTAGTTGTCACAAACTGACATATGATACATTTGTATACGAAACAGTGTTTCTTTCTGCTGTTGTCTTTTCATTACAAATACACATATATATATATGAATGTATTATATCATCTGAAATGACCGCCTGTTGTTACACGGAGAATGAGTCACTTGGCCTGGACAGAGTAAATCGAATTAAACAATTACAGAAATAAAGGGGCTTCTGCAGGAATCAGACCTGTGTCTAAGGTAGCTGTTATAATGCAGCGTTGCTCTTAACCATTGAGTTAAAAAGCTAAAAGGAAAAGCAAAAAAACAAAAAATATATATATATATCTATATATATATATATATATATATATATATATATATATATAATAAATTGGATCCTTTCTTAAATAGATGATTTAGAAAACATATTTTGATTCAATATTCATAAACAAAATAACTTTTCACTCAATCTCTGGAGCACCCCACCCCAATAACTTATTACCTATGGTACATATCTATATTACCTAAAATAATATGCTAAGGCAAATAAAACCAAGATATATATATATATATATATATATAATGACACAATTGTTTTGTTATAATTATAATTAATGCTCTCTTATTCAGGGTTGAGCACTCTTTAAATGAGGTAACTCATTCATTATAAGCTTATGCAATGCTCGTCTAACTTAGATGGATGGGGAATTATGTGTGAGTGAATATATCACTTAAATTCAACCTTACTGACCGTGCAGTTCTGCGTAGGGCAGAGGTAAGATGCCAGCCTCTGGGTCTGAAGCGGAGGTTTCGATCCTGCCTCGTTGTACTGGATGGGATAATGGATACTCTATAGCCACACTGAAGAGTTGTAATACAACGAAACAGCTGTTAGTGGATGACACAATTATTTAATTATATATATATCTATGAATGATATATATATTTAAGTGTGTATATATATATATATAGCCACTTCAATGTAGCATTGCTCTTACCAATGAGCTAAACAGCTGCCAGTAATGTAAAGGCCCAAATAACTATCTCAACTCCGAATTCCTGTCGTGCTTATTCATGGTCTGTATCTGCTCTATTTGTTTTGTTCAAAACAACAATTATGTCATCAAGAAATGGATACGTATGATGTGACAGAATGATTATAAGTTGTGTTATATTATATAGAAAATCTCATTTGAAAAGTTATATGGGTCTTTGCAATGGTAAGAGCATTACGTTGAAGCAGCTACCCTATCAGTCACAGGTTTGATTCCTGTAGCAGCCTCATCTTCTTTAATTGTTCATTCTATTCATGATGTTTAGGCCAAATGGTACATTCACTGAGTAATGAAGGATGATCATTTCAAATAAGAGTTTCTATAAGATATAACGCAATACATAATAATTCTTTTGGATCATATATCCATTTCTTAATAGCATAACTGTCGGGTTGAAATAAACAAATAGAGCAGATATACACTGTGAATAAGCAAGATGGGAATTAGGGGTTTGAGACAGTCATATGGGCCTTTACATTACCAGTGGCTCAATGGTTAGGACATATATATATATATATATATATATATATATATATATATATATATATATATATATATATATACATATATGTAGATTACTTTTGTTATCTGCTTATATTCCTGTGGTATACAATGATTACAAGTAAAATTTTTGGGTTCGGATTTGTGAGGGATGATTAATGAATGAATGACACTTAAAGTGAAGTTTGCATCTCTTTTTTCTTGCATCCAAGCATAAGCACCATCTTCTATTTTTACCTTTGTTCATTATATTGCGGAGGCAAAGGTTGATGGGTGGGGAGGGGGAAGTGACACGATGAAAGATATGGGGCAAATTTATATTTCATTACTGTGAGATACTATGCTTCAGTTCCTGTGCTATGCTTCAATACCTGTGTATAGCAATTGACACCTCACCTTTATCCACTTCATAAGCAGTGAAATATCAAAAGAGAAAAGGAGTAATAAGATTCAAGAACATACCAAAACAAATACAGTAAACCATTGCTATTGCAAACTCATGGGGGAGGGGTTGAAGCCAAAAGTTTGTTATACCCAATGCCCGATGGTTGCTTCTCATTTTATTTTTGATCTTACCTCTTCTCACAAATGACTAACGTTATGTCCAGCTCTTTTAATTGATTGGTTCTCACATTCAACTTCTTTCGGTAAATAAGAAGACAGTTTGTTATCGTACATATCTTCGGCAAAATTATCAAACGTTGTTCAGTCAATTTGGAGTCAGTACAGATAGATAGACGAGTTTGTTAAAGCTGTTATATTGAGGTTCATTATAGCGAGGGTTTACTTTCAACCAATGAGTTTTATAAGTGTGAAGAGTCACTAAAGAAGAAATTACAAATTATCTGAAAGCTTCACACATACGGATAAGCAGGATATTATATAGGACGAGCAGAATGATATATGGGTTTCTTTTAACACTTTGAACTTACTTATTCATATAAGACATACATATCTATATTCTTACATAAACTACTTTCAAGTTAATTTAACAGTAACATTAGTGAATGCACTTACCAAATCTATAATGATCTCACAACCAACTTTCATTTCAACTTTTATTTTGAATATTGTGAACAAAATCTTTCGTTGTTATCCAACTAGAATTGAAGAAATCTCTGTGCGTGTATGCAGCGCAACTACTGGCCAGTGTATGAAGTTGACATTCACCAGCTTTATTAGTCAGCATACAAGGCAGTGACGAGTTTGAAGTTTTTTGGATCGGCAGTTCTCAAGAAATCTAATAAAGATAAATAAAAAAAATAACAGATCATAGATCTTTCTTCATAGTTTCTCAAATTATCTTTCTTGACTTCCGCTCTTTAGAATTATGTAAATTTAGATATAAAATATCTATGGTAGGCTGCCCCAAACATCATAAAATCCAGCCTCTTCCAAACATGCACCTTCGGAATGAGCACTGCCCCCAGTTTCAAATATTGCCTAGTTCATTGTTGTTACAACCATCTTGATTTATATCCATTGATATTCATTGTCTAGTCAAATTTTTCCATTTTATAGGCATGAACCCACAACAACATTTGAACACAGTAAATCAAAATTACACAATCATTAAAAGGGCCATATTCTTTAATGATTGCACAAAAAATTTAATAACACATAGCCGTAACTAAAATTATTTTTAAAAACATTAGAAGTAGAAGAATTTTCTTTTCAATGATAAAAAAAGATGATATAGTTTTGAGAATGGTCATTAACATTCACAGAGTTTTACAGATGATCAAAACAGGAATACAAGATATCAAAGAATCCATTTGAAAACTCAAATGTCAATGGGCTGCCTATGTTTCAAGAATGGCAGAGAACCACTTGATATCACAACTCATCACGTAGGTCCCCAGAGATCACATGCAAAACCATGGCTGACAAAATATAGGATGGCGTGATGAACCTTACAAGTTCTAAAAGAATTGGCTCTGCGATGCTATGATGGAGAGATCTGGTAAATCTTGGGAAAGGTCTATGTCCAATGATGGAGGCTAAAAAGGTTGATGATAATGATGATGAAGTCTTTATTGTTTGCGGTGTTAACGCAACGTTTCAGATAAACCATTCTACAACATTCGAATCTAACATTATAATTGATGCTACCATTGGAGAATGGTATTGCCATCACATTTAGATAGTACACCTGAAGACGGCTGTAGAATGGATTGGTCAAGACGTTATGCTAAAAACATTAAGAGCAAGAAAGAGTTAAATCATCCTAAAAACTCTTTGAAGAAAATAATGTTAAGCAAAGGAAGTATAAAGATTGTAAACAATGAGGTATAATTTGATAAGCCACCTGGGGTTGACAATAATTAGTAACAGTTTGTGAATGTTTTTTACTAGTAAATAGCAATAATAATGATACAAGCAGTGTGATCCCTAAAAAGAAGTGTGGTCCCTCTAACAGAGCTAGTAGTATTGCTTTATTTCCGCATCCCATACCCCAATGACTGTGGACTTGATTTACCTACCCCAAAACATGGTAAACAGGAATGTCAGCAAATATTTTTACCACATACTGTTGCACACTTTCCCAATTGTGTGTCACACCTAGAATCATATTAAAATAAATCAATAATTGCTGCTTCGAATTCATTTTCATTATAACGCTTTGAATTGTTTTGAAATAAATTAATAATTAATGATTGGGATTCATTTTCCTTGTAATGCCTTTAATCGTTTTAAGATAGATTTATAACCGGTCTGGTTAGTCACTCTATAGAAACCATCTTGTTACTAATGTCTTTTGGCAGCATGCTGCGTTGGGGGTGATCAATTTCAAAATAGAAGAAAAGGGGTGATCAATGAATAAATTACTTCTCTTGCCTTTTCTTGGGTCGCTGAAGAGTCAGGATTTAAAATAAAACAAACGTTAGCATACCGGACATAAACTAAGGGACCTATTTTGCAAAAAAAAATTGTTTGGGAAGGGGGATTTTCAAAAAAGAAATAAGAAAGTTTTTTGCAGACATGATAAGGAATGAATATTTGAATTTTCAGCCCAATAGTTTCAATGGTGCTTCCAATACATGGTGTGATACATACATAGCCGGACAGACTAGCTTAAAAACTAAAGAAACCTATAGCGAGAGTTTTAGTTGAAGGTTTGTAATTACTGTTTGTAAATCGGCAGCATAGTCACTGGACTACGAGATGCGAAAATAAAGCAATTCTACCACTAGCTCTGTAGGAGGGACCGCATTACTTGTACCTTAATCATTATCGTGTCTTAATATCACTGGTAGCTGTGGTGTTGATTCAGGTCGAAGTCAGAAATATATAGATAAGAAACTAGAAAGTGTCAGTGAGCACACTAATTTTAAAAACTTAAAAGAAGGTCTGATAACGATTCTATTTCTGAAAATGACTTTTAAAGGGGAGAAATAATCATTATTTATTTATTTATTTGTCGAGTGATCTTCCGAGGAGATCGATAATGATTGTTCCTTGTGCACAAACAGACACACGTACACACGCACTTGTGATGGTCGGCCAAGAGAGAAAGAAGGTAACATACAAAGAGGTCGGCTTTTGTCTGGAATCAGAGCTTCAAAAAAAAAAAAGAAAAAAGAAAAAAAAAGAGAGCTACAAGACGGGAGTGAACGAAGCAAGCAGAGATGAACACTAAACACTACAGTAGCAAAAGGTTTGAGTAGTTGGTAATAATAATAAAAATAGTAGTCAGTCAGTTTTCTTGCCTACTAGCGGCCACATTAGTGATGCTTGCTTGTGAAGAGCATTGATCAGGGTGGGTAGCAAAAAGCAGGGAGAGAGAGTCAACTTGCTCAAGGGAGGGAGCTAGTTGGAAAAGACAGACCCGTAAAAACAACAAAAACAATGCACTGATAAGTAAGGATCTGGGGAGAAATTCTGGAGCTTATTTTTTTACCATGCCTCATAACACATCCATTTTCAAATTCTGTTGGTCTCCACCCGCTTCAATTTTTTTTCTGAGATCTCTGAAAACACACACACAAACCATTTGCAACGATCTGGTAATTTATCAGTCACGGTTGGTGTTGTGAAGGCACTCGTTTACAACAAAGTACTAAGCTACAGATATCAAACCTAAAGTATTTATTTTTAATTTTTATCTTATAGTCGGGAGCGCACACCAAGTTTTTTTTAGTTCTGAAAGCTGGTAGATTTTTTCCGAAATTGTACGAGTAACGAATAATAACAGGAGTGAAAAAATGGTTAATATTTGTAATACTGTTGAAAAAATAATCCTGAAAAGTTTGTTTATTTTTTTTTTCATTAGATTAGTTTTAGTTCAGTATTTTAGTAAATACTTATTTTGTTGTAACTTGCCGAGTGCCCCCTCAACAACTGTGTTAATTTCGTACATTTAAACTACGAAATAGCCGAGAAATGATCTCCAGCGGGGACAAAAAACGATTTTTTTTTATTGTTATTGCTTTCCTATGTGACGAATTACGGCAAAGTAGCCGTGCGACAAAACATATCACAACCTCCTGACGAATAATAACAATATTACATTTATAGTTACTTAATAGTTTTGATGTTTACAGATTTTCCCCGTTTTTTGTTCATATATTCAGTTGTGTGGTAATCTAAAATCTTTTTACAGCTTGGAAAAATTAAGGTTTCAAAGTTTGAAAATTAGTCATATTTAAAAATAGCGATGACAACTAGAGGCGTAGCTGTGGGAGGGGGCTATTTGAAAACGCCCCCCACCTGGGCCACCAATCGGGGAAGGGGCCCTAAAAGCATTATAAATAGAAGTTCACCTACTACCTACAGACATTTTACAAAAAAAAAAAAAACAAGAATATATTTGAAGATACATGGATTGCATGAATAATAATCCAGCCTTTGAGTTGCTTTTTTACAGATGGTGCATGGCTATTTATTGCAAATTTTCACTAAATGTGGGAGGGGCCCCTTCAGGGGCCAAGCCCCCCCAGGTCCCCAAATATCTAGCAACGCCTTCTGGCGACAACAAGCAACGTTTGGCATTATGTTGCAATGACCACTAAATCTAAGATGATTTTTTTTTAGACTGAAAAAGAAACCCGGTTCTCTAGCTTATTAATAAACAAAATATAAAAAAATTATACAGCGGAAAAACAAAAAAGAAAAAAAATAGCATTCAATCTTTTCAAACGAATCATTTAAGAAAATTTTTCTTTAATTTTGAAGGTCGCAATTAAGGTTACCAGATTTGGGGGAAAAAAAAGAAAAAGAAAAGCGCTTTCTAAAACGGGCACTAAGCTAGCAAATAATAGACTTACTTGAAATTAAAAAAAAAAAACACACTAACAATCAATCAATATTGTTGTTGATTAAGGATAGATTTTATTCAATTTCAACCAGGAAGCCTTAATTTTAAAAAGATCAACCTACATAAATTAAATTAGAATTCATTTCTATCCAGTCTGTCGTGTTAAGTTGCTATTAAATGCTGCAAATAATTTTATTTCAAGTTTGTGCTAATCTAATGACGAATGTGAGCATTTTTAAAAAGATGGAATTCCCAGCAGCAGAAAGTAGTAAGTAGTCTCTCATTTCATATCGCTACGAATTGCCTTTTTGCTACAGACAAGGAGACTGCCAGTGTTTTTCCCACACTCAGAAATAGAATAAACCCATCGCCTTGAATAAACCTAAATAATGACAACGACAGGAAATTACACACCAACCAAAACATTGGCAAATGAAAATACATAACAAACTAGCATGTGGGCAGTATACAATAAAATTGTATTATTTTAAAATCAACACGAATTGCTTGGAGAAATAAATTAAATTAAATACACATGATGGTGCAGTTAGTTATTACCCGGCCTTTTATTTTCCATATTTCATATTTCGTACTTCGAACATAACCCTTTTTTATCCCGAAAACTTTCAATTCTATTTCTATCATCGATATTATTTTTTTTTAGAATCGTATAACTTCTCTTACCAATTCATGGGCCCCACTAATGGATTTTATTTATTTTATTTTTTTTATATTTAAAGGTAAAAAAATATGTACACACACACACACAAACAAAAGATAAGGTTAGTTTCTCGGGTCATTTTTCCCATGTAACGTTTGGTTTCATATATTCAAAATGAAATTTACGGATAAAACAAGAAAATGTTTTTTAATAAATAATTTCATTTGCAATGAGTAATATTAGAAAAACGTCTTAATAATTTAATGATTATAATTTGTAATTCCCCATATCGTCTGCTAGGCGGAAGTGCAACCATAAAAATATATTAGGGAAGCATAAATCATAACACTAATAATAGAGGTGAGTACCATAACAACACTCCCGAGTAAAAAAAATATATATTTGATGCAGTATTTATTATTGTAAACTTTAATGTAAAAGTGTGTTGTCTCTGGCTAAAAACTATTTTTGTGTTAGTTTTTAAGACACTGCTTTTAGTGTTTTTGCTTGTGTGTATGAAGGCGTGTATGAAAAAAAAAAAAAAGATTTGAGTGTGTGTGTGTGTGTGTGTGAAGATGTATATGAGTGTCAAAAGATGTATATGAGAGTGAATGCGCGCACGCGTGTGTGTGTGTGTGTGAGAGAGGGAGAGAGAGAGAGAGGGAGAGAGAGAGCAGAAATGCTATGACCTACATTAAGAGAATGGTTTTATAATTAATACCGTATTGACACCAAATCGAAGATTAATCTTATCGAAAACGAAAAAAAAATTATGTCTAGGAAACGGTCAAGTTGTATTTGTTGTTGTTCACTAATAAAATTCTGCAATAGAGCACAGAAAAAACAAAAACAAACAAATACTCTTGAGTCTACACTTTGTGTCTTATGTTGTATCTCTGTGCTAAAAAGAGCTTAGTAACAACAGAGACTATAATAATATTTTTGTAACTCACGGGCGACATGTATACCACCTGTGTTGCATATGTGCTCCTGTTCAGTACTCAACGAATTTATATTCTAAAAACAGGCTATTTAGTATTTACTATAGTTGCTTCTATTGTATCTTTGCACCATACAAGGGGAAGGACGTATCAGTGGCTAGAATGGATATCGGATAGAACAATAATGTGCACGCAATCTAATTACAACATTTCTGGGGGTGAAATTTAGCAGTAAAATGAAATATGCTTGTAGATAACGCAGATCAACACCTATACAGTCAGAGCTTATAAAAGTTATATGCCGCAAATATGTTAATTTATACAGCTCAATAATTTTTTTTCAAATAACACATACACACACAGTACACACATACACACACACACGGAGTCGGGAATATACACAGTGTACTTACTATCGTGTACACGGGATATAATGAAACACTTGAATAAAAAATGAAAATCGAATTGAAAAAATTGAAATCGATCTAATATGAGAGACCATGAAATAAATTACTCTGAAATTGTCAATTGAATACAAGAAAACAACCTAAATCAAATGGATTGTGGGAGTGCGAGTAGAGAGAGAGAGACGATGAGAGAGGGGAGGAGAAAGAAATATTTAAAGAAAGAGGTGGAGATGTGAGGTTATAAAAGTGAGGGGGTAAGAAGAAAGAGAGAGAGAGAGACGCGCACATGTATACAGAAATACACATACACGCACTATAGCACTAACGCAATCGACACATTTACACCAAAAATAAATAAATAAAAACAAAAAGAAAAGGAAAAATAGCTTTTGTTTTTTTTTTCTCTCACCCACACCGTTCAAAGCTTTTTCGGTTTTTTTCGTACCCGATCAGGGTGCCATATAGTTGTTTTTGATAATGTCCATCGTAAAGTTTACCTTTTTTGAGAAAAAAAAGTCTGTAAGTCAGGAAGGTGATATCGTTTTTAGCCTGAAAAAAAGACTCCTTCACCCTGAGAGCTCGACCATTTTCCAACTACATGCGAATGAGAAGGAGGGGGAGGGAAAATGATTATTGAATGGGGGGAAAGAAGAAGAAGGGGAGGAGAGACGGGCGAAGAGGAATAGCAAGGTGCGCGAACGCGTACGTGCGCGCACGCGGCGGCGGCGGGTTCGGGAGTGTGGGAGGGAGAGGAGAGAGAGAGAATTAAAAGTGGGAGATGGACTGGTAAGGAAAGAAGCTGGGGGAGTGGTGAAAGCAAAAGGCAGAGGAGCATCAGCAAAGAGAGAAATAAGCATACGGAGGTACGGAGTAGGAGTAGGAGGAGAGTTCCCCCAGACTGATCACGTGACACGAAATGATTGCCTGCCAGATAATGTGTCAGAAGGAGGCGAGGTGGGGATTTTTCAGTTGAAGGGCTTTCCCTATCTCTCTCTCTCTCTCCCTCCGTTCCTTTCCTTCTGTCTCTCTTGCTCTCTCTCTCTCTTACATTTTCTTATACTATTATGTATGTGTCGGCCTTGTAATAGTATAAAGGAAACCAGCTAGAACTTTGGAGTGTGCTTGCTGTGAACGATTGGCAAGCAGAGTTTAAGGAAGTACAGAAGTGATGAAATTAGAGAGCGTATTTTGCACAGGATTGTAATAATCACATCCTCACTTAACGAAGGTTTATGCAAAGCAAAGCACTAATTATTTTAAAAAAAAAAAGATATGTTTGGGGGACTCGAAAGTATCGTACCGTGACTGATTACATTTCACAAGAGTATGATTCAACTACAGTAACACACTAACCGTGAAAAAAAAAAGTACAGAAAAGAAAGAAAAAAAAAACCTCCCGATTTAAACGCACGCACGTGGACTACAACATATTTAGCACAACTGGCAGCAATAAATAATGATCTAACAATAAACATTTTGGAATGAATGTCTGTGATCGTGAAGGTAAACCATTAAAGCTAAAAAAGCTTCTTCCTACTTACTTATTAGTTCTTCCCCGACAGATACATTGTTTTGATTATTATTATTCATGTAGACTCCTTGTGGGACAAGGGCCGCAACCACTCTGCTGTACTTTCAGTAGCAAGTAGGTTTTCGCGGGGTGGGGTTGCTAGCCCCACATCTAACCCGCCCTCTTACCCGGACTACCTAGCTGCGATTTATTTTTCTGTCAGAGCAACCTTCTCTTAGATGGACTGCCACACAGGGCTAAAAGGGGTCCAACTACCCTGCTGTTTATCCATAGATGGATGGAAACGAGTATTCATCCCTTTCCGAAGGGCATTAGTGCAAAGTGAGCGAAAACTGGAGCACAAAGCTTTGGAAACTCAAACTCGGCCCGCCCATTCGGTTTTCTGTTCCAGTAACTGTCATGCCACTCTGCACCTTTCTGACATATTTAAAAATAGAATAAAAAAAACAAGGTTGGTGGTGTAGTAGTCACAGCCTAATCGGTAAATCAGCTATCACGTTAGGGCAGGTTCGTGAGGATAAGTTCGAGTCTCGCTGGAGGCTTATTTCTCCGATAGAAAGCGTCAGAAATAAGATGAAAGAATACTAGTTGAAAATTAATGATTATTCCGAATGTTTCATTTAAAAAATCTGAAAACTATTACATCTAATACTACTATTGTAATAAAAAAAATTCAACAGAAACAAGATAAGAGAAATACAAGTAAAAATTAATAATAATTGACAAGGCTTCATCTGAGAAATTCAAAACTGTTACATCTAATACTTCTATAGTAAAAAGCAACAGAAATGAGATGGAAGAAAGATTAGTCGAAAATTGATAAACTGCATATAAAATGATTAGCAATGTGCAGATGTCTTCTGTCATGCTAAAGGACGGAACTGGCTCAGTAAAATAAAATTCAAATCATGCAATTGACTTATTAATATAAAATTTGTATTGAATAAAAATGATGAAATATATAGATAATGCAATTATAAAAAGTAATAAAAAATTGGTTTGTGATCAAGAGAACGCTATTCTCCTAGTTCTCTGCAATGCAGATCTCTATTATATATATATATATATATATAATGCAACGTATATCCATATATTTCATATATTCATATAAACCGTCATATCTGACGGCGCGGGTTAACTAATCCAATAACAATTCAACAAAAGTCAGCCTGTTTGTCCTTATGTGACGGCCTACCACAAGAACCATACTAGATAACTCATAGAATTCTCCGTGTGTCAGTGTGACCCTGGGAAAGGTTTTTAACAAATTAGTTTGGAAATTCACCCAAAATATGCTTAAAGGGGGTTTCGATTCACGATGAAAATTCAGGCTAAAACGGACACACTTTTTCGTGCTCGCTTTCCCACTGGCTACAACAGAAGAATGCTTATATTCACAGCGGGTGGGAACTTCGTATCGTTCATAGAGAGGAGGGGAGAGTAAGAGGGAGAACAGCAGACACTTTGATATATTTCAAAGAGAGTGTAAGACGAAGACTGACATTTTTTTATTTTCCGTAAAGCCTACATGCACGTTCGTTTCCGAGATCGTAAGAAAACTAAAGAAGTCACAAAGATCACCTTTTAAAACTAATCTTCTGATTTCCATCCATTTATCAATCTATCTATTTAATAAATTCTTCTTTTTTGACAGTAGATTGTCTGGTCTAGTAATGGACCGCGCTTCATCTAAGAAACTAAAATACTATTACATCTAACACTACTTGTGTAATAAAGGGCAACAGAAATAAAATAAAAGAGAGACTAGTCGAAAATTAATATTTATTCACATTGCTTCATCAGAGATATTTAAAAAAGAACAATACATCTAAATAAGATGAAAGAAAAACTAGTAAAAAAATTCATAATAATGACAATGCTTTATTTGAATAACAAGGGACTTTTGCATTTTTTAGTAATATAAGTTGTAAACAAGCCACGGAAATTAAGATGAATAAAAGACAATTCATAATAATCCTTTATCTAAGAACATTGAACAACTTAGAACTACAATATTTAACATGGCTAGTACGAAGAAATAAAATAACAGTGAAGTGTTTGTAGAAGCAAAGAAAATAACTATATGGTTAAGCTTAAATGAAGCTTGCTTGTTGAGCTTTTGTAGCTTAATTGTTAAAGTATAGTCACGGTAAGACAAGCTCCCAAGGATGAGAGACGCAAGTTCAAATCTTGCCTGAGGCTTATTCTTCATTTCTCATCCATGCTGCTTAATGGTTGTAGAATAAATGTTTTAAAAACTGACAATATAAAGCAACAGAGATAATATGAAATAAATACTAGTCCAAAATTGATAATAATCCACAAGGCTTCATCAAAGATATCTTTAAAAAGACTAATGCATTTAAATATGATGTAAGAAATACTCGTCGAAAATCTTATATAAAAGCCAATGTCCCTTTTTGTTTGTTTGTTGGTTCCTATCACGCTGAAGCAAACAATAAGATGTCTATGTCACTGCTACTTTTATTGTCTTCGTGCTAGGACAGAAAAATAATATAAGTATCTCTAATTTTTCATGAATTTTTTTTTTTTCATACTAAAAAAAAATTCGTTTTTACCTAATTCTGTTGCCTCGTTGTTTCGAAAAATTTTTAAAAAAATAACCTATGAAGGATTTTCGAAAATGAAATTTCGTTCCAAAAATGCCCTTTTTTTGTTTGCAATAAATACATTTCTACTAAAATATATATTTGTATAACTTATTCATACGTAAATAATCCCGCCATTTTACGGGTTATATGGTAGTTAATAACAATGGCAATGTGTCATGTAAGAAATTCATGTACCTACTTGACAACACTATGGCCCATTGCGTCACCTTTTGAGAGAAATTTGTGCAATCAGACGTGACCAAATGAACCTGAATTTTCTTACACATTTGCAGATAAATAAATGAATTAACTAGGAGGCACTCAGAGAGTGCATACCTCTGCTAACAACATTGTTAGAGGGAGTAATTGAGGATGGATCCACTCCAAAATTTAATCAGTTCTTCCCTAGACTTCTGTCCACCCTTCCACAAAATTTGATTGGAATTCATGGAGAACCTTTGGAGATATCGTGTGTATAAAAGTAGAATTCGGCGATATTATGTGGTTTTGACAAATAACTACGATATAGGGAAGGTAATTGTGCATGGATCCGCTCTAAATTTTAACCAGTTCTCATGCAACACATTGTCTATCACTCCACGAAATTTTATAGAAATTCCTTGGGAATTTTTTAGATATCGTGTCGACAGTCAGATTGAGAGGGAAAAAACCCGGAAAAATATCGCTCAGTTAGAAAGAAGATTCCTGGATCCAACCCATTCTTACACCATTGCACAACCCCTACAGATTTTCTTTGAAATTCATTCGGTAATCTCGGAGATATCCTATGGACAGACGAACAGACGAACGAACAGATGAATGAATCGACACAAAAACATAGACCTCTTTCCAACTTGGTTAACAGAGGCAAATAAATGAATAAATAAGGGAGACTGCTCGATAATTAACTTAATAATAGTTATCTCCCAAGACTAATCTTTCATTATGATATAGATCGGAGTAAGCGCGAATAAGGACACAGTACATTTCATTAATAAGTAGCAAATCCCCTAGAATTTCAATCTTTAGGTTTGCACATTTTAGGGGTACCTTGATTCAAAACCTCAAAGAGGCCACAAATGCATAATCAAAACCTGACTTTTAGTTTATATAGAATATATTTAATAGTACTACTCTTGTAATAAAAAAGGTCAGAATTAGAGGGGAATAAATACTCGTCAGAAATTAATAATAATTGATTATGCTTCGTCTAAGAAATTCAAAGACTGTTGCATGTAATACTACTATGGTAATAAAAAGTGACAGTAATAAGATGAAAGAAATGCTAGTAAAAAAAATCCATTATAATTGGCACCGCTTCAACCACGAAATCAAAAATATATAACATCCAATACTTTTCGTTCAATGAACAGTGATATAAATAAGATGAAAGAAAAGATAGCCAGATATTGATAATAATTCACAATGCTTCATCTCTAGGACATTCAAATTATATCCCCCTTCCTAGTTGATTTGAATTCATTTGATCTGTATTTAACTCTGTCATTGAATTTGGGCTTGAAAAGTCCAATTTCTATTCCGACTGAAAATGATTACTACAAGTTTTGTCTTGTATATATGATAAATAATAACAAAAATTATGAAAATATATATGATTGGGTATATAAGTAATTATTTATTAGAATGCCCTTCAGTATCTGTAGGATACATTTTCTTGATAAGTAAAACTATTCAGCTTGGTTAAGTCGGTAAGTGAGTCAGCTACCAATCATTTGATCATCATTTCGAATCACGGTAGGGAAATATCAATATTATAGATATATTTATTCAATAGAATAAAATTCATTTTAAAATTTAGCTCAGTCGGTAAGAGACAAACCTACCAATCAGATTTTAAATCATGTTTGGAGAATGTTGATTTTTACTCCCCTAAATTTGGTGAGGGTTATTTTTGTTCTTGTTACAGGAGAAGAACAAAGTCAACTTTAGACTTTGACTGAAGTTTGACAATAAACAGAAGAGACCTGTTTATTTATTCGAATATTTTCCCGGTTTAGAACAGAATCGTTTCATTCTATTTCCTTTTATCCTTGGCAGTATCTATTTTTCTTGGGGGGGGGGGGGTAATAAAAAAAATAAAAAAAGAATAAGAAGACGAGTGTTGTCTGTGGTCAGGTCCGGTCCATGTCTTCATGGAGCCTTCAGCAGGATATGATTTTGGGTCCCCCTACTGCAGCTTGAGGACTCATAGTTCACTTATGCTTAGGTCCGGCTCTGTTTGTGTTCAAATGCTAATAATAGTTTGGTGTAGTAGAAACCTTCAACCTCAATTTCAATTGTTTCATCTATTAAAAGAATAGCCTATTTCTCATGACTTTTCCTGTTGTATTTACTTTTAAAATTAGTAATAATGACCTTATTATTCCTGAGCTTTACAAACCGGACACTCAGAGAAGATAGAGCTCGGAGAATCTACTTATACAAGGTGCCACGTGTATATCTATTTTTTGTGTCTGTGACATTCGCCAAGGGAAGTAACTATTAAACTCTAATTATAAAGTAGTATCCTTTGTTTATTTATTTATACATCTACTAGCATACACCTGTTTGAAAAACGGGGTTATTTATGCATGGATCGGCGCTAAGGAGCCTAAAGCTATTTTTTAGGTAAACTGTTTTCAATAATTCAAGTATTCTAATTTTTTTTATGCCTCAATTCTTCTCAAGCTTTTTAACGTGTGATGGTCAGACACGAAATCTTAAGAGTTTCTGTGACGTCATTTTATTGAGTCACAATAGGAAGGTAAGTCAACCAATGAGATCGTCCCATTTGAGCACAAGCAAATAAATAGATAAACAGAAAAAATTGCATAGATGCTCATTATAAGTTTTAAAAATATTTTTTGCAATTGCAAAAAAAAACCTGCGTTCATTTTGGTTGAGCATTTACAAGAAAAATTATAGTAACATAATGTTTTTGATATTTTTTGAGTACAGTGCAATTGCAAAATTAGCCAAATACTGCCATCATATTTGACAGCATTGTAAAACTGGTCGATTACAAGCGCATGTCAATACTGATGGGTTTAGAATAATTTCATGTACCTAACACTGATGTCTGATATCTCGGATATCTCTGTTTTCGTAGCCTGAAGTTGCTTTAAGGGAGCAGGGCGCTAGTTTGCAGGGTAACCTTCTTGCAATCAATAAAGTGATTACCAGGGCTGGGCAAATGCTAGAGGGCTCTTGTCACGTGTCCGAGACAGTAAGACTTACCAAGTACAAACGAGAAAATTAATCAATTCAATAGATTAAAAACGGTCAAAATAGGAAAATCCCTTGATATGAAATCAGATTAGGAATAAGATAATACTATACTTTAAAGGGTGTCGGGGTTCAGCTTACCCGAGGCGCCAGGGTCCCTAGGGCCGGCCCTGGTATTTGCAGAAGGGTAATAATCATCAGTTGTGACCTACAGACTGAAAAAGATATGGCCCACTCTTGGTCCGGATACTTATTTGGAAAATACATCCGACTGTGTGACGTCAACACGTTCGTACACCCAGTGGTATATAATCAACACCACAGCCTCACGTCGTCCAGCTCGTTGGTCGAGACGAGTTGTGGCTATGAAATGCTGAATCGGCAAAGCATCAACAGCCTTTTTCACAAGGCTGACCAAAATCTGGAAAATCAAGAAGATATACCCTAAAAACGAAGATCTGGTTTTACAATACCAACGTCCTTTCTACCTTGTTCGATCACAGCGAAACATGGCACCTGAAATCCAGCCAGGATAAGAAACTGGATGCGTTCGACATCAAATACCTGAGAAAATACTAGGCATCAGGTGTGACGACTTTGTAATCAACAACAAACAATTCTATCTATGTCCTATTTCGAATGAAATGGCTTGGCCATGCTGCATGGCTCCCACCTACTAAATTTGCATTCCGGGTGCTGCGGTGGATTCCTGATGGAAAACAGAAGCGAGGCCTACTGGAAACCAATTGGCAACGATCCATCCGAGAAGACCTCCGACGGGTGAACAAAAGTTGGAGTGACGCCAGGTTGTTGACTGTGGACCGATTGGAGAGAAGAGCATTGCCTAACTAAAGTGTCACATGACGCAGGAGTGTTAATTGATTGATTGATTGGTTGATTGATAACATTGACCGAAAAAAAGGCTTTTTTTGTTGGTGATAATTGGGGCGGCACAACGAGCCATATGTTTCCATTTTTAGATTTTTATTGTTCAGAATGTTTTTTGTCACAAAACCTAATCTATGAAATAATAATTATTTCCAACTGTAATCCCATAGAAATGTGGGATCCATGATTTCATTGCTCCAGTCAGTAACTCTATACAAAAAATCTTTTGGAAAATCACTCTCTCTCTTTATCTTTCTACCTCAATGTATCCAAGTTGAAGTTGCCAGTTACTTAAAATGCAAGTTGTAGTATTGATGTTTGGCTGTCGACTTGTCTTTCATGTTAAGTAAAAGGAAAATAATGTCATGTCACCAATGAGCTTGAACATGTCACCTGCCGTGAGAAATTAGAAAGGGTATTCCTGGTTAGCATTATAAGGATTGCGAAATCCCAACTGGGTTAACTTTTCAAGAGCGAGTTACGATTACATTAATGTGTTTTTTGCTCTCAATAGGGAAAAATGTCCTCTGAAAAACTTACTACAGAGCAGAGATTTTCAACCTTTTTCATCTCGTGGCACAGTAAGCCAGGAACTAGAATGGTTGAAGCTAACCATCAATATTCAATGGTAGGTTTGGTCGTTTAAAAGATTGAATGACAATAATATATTAATAACAAACTAATAATTTATCAATTTAATTTGCCAAAAGTATATTGTTGATTATGGCTTTCAAAAGATTCAGAATAATAATAATAATAATAATAATAATAATAATAATAATAATTATTATTATTATCATTATCATTATTATTATTATTGTAGATGTTTTTCTTCTGATGTTTTGTTGTATTCATTGCATACCCAGTTTCAGCTAGAAACCTAGGGTAGGCAACGATGTTATGATTTATTGGGCACTGATAGTTTTAAAAAAAACAAAAACAAAACGGGGTCAATATAAGGGGTTACATAAGAAACGGTACATAGTTGTATAAAAGACAAGATATTCACATTGACCATGCTTTACGAAGGACATGGACAATTTTCTGTATTTCATAGATGTTTGGGTTTCCTAGTATTCTACCAAGATATTTGTCGATACCCTTTTTATGACACCAAAGGCTCCTAAAACTACGTGTATTGTCTCAGTCTCAAGTTGACACATTTTTGTGATCTCAATTTCCAGGTCTTTGTACTTTGACAATTTTTCAAACTCTTTTACGGATATGTCTGATGGAATGGCTACATCAATTAATTGGCATACCTTTTCCTTCCTGATTTTAACTGGGCGGTTGGCTTTGATGGTTCGATCTGTGTTCACTGAGAAATCCTATAATATTGCCACATCTTGTATTTCAGTTACAGGTTCTGAATGATGTTCATACCAATGGAGCGTGTGTGTGTGGTGCGCCATACTGCTTACAGACTATCCAATAAATGCACTGATCCACTCGATCGTGTCTAAGTCTGTATCCATTGTGGGCCACAACAGAACATCTAGATATAATGTGGTCGATAGTCCCAGCTGTGCTATTATATAACTTGTTGCTGGGGTTTGCACCGTTTTTGATAACACGAGCTTAGTAGTTCCTGGTAAGAAGGCTCTGGTCTTAGACAACGAGGATGAAACCCTCCGTTTCGGCTTTTAACTCAGCACGTCGTAGCCACTGATCGGTATTGGTATTATCTACATCAGCATCTTGGGTGCGAAGTGGGTAATAACATTGATATTCCCTGTCGCTTCACTATGGTTCTTACATTTTGGCAACTTTTGTTGCAGTTTGTGTAGGGACTTGTTGGTTTATGTCGGTCATGTTTAGCTCATCACGAAATGCCTTGGATTCTCACACAACTGAGTGAAGCCTTTTTGCTGTCTCTCTTTTCACCTGAGTCAATATCCAGTCGTCGTTTGATTGCAGGTAAGCGTGAAGGCCAATGGTTGCAGTTTTGTATGACAGTTATTACTGGATCATACCTCTACCTCCTTCTTCTCGGGGGAGGGGGGGGGTAAAGTCAATTTACGTCTGTTTTTGGGTGGTACATCCTGCTGTTGGCGAGAAGTGTTCATTCTGTGAACGTTAGCTACGTTCCAGTTTATGATGTTAAAATTGTACTGTACTACATGTATTGCCCAGGTGTCGACGGCTTAGATGCAATTCTTTAAACTCAGTTCTAAGGATAGCGCGCACCCTTCTGCAGTACTCCTTTTCTATTCTTTCTTCCGTGAATGTATATCGGATTCCATTGCCTTTATTAATTCTGTGGTATTTATTTGTAGGCACTCTCCTGTTCTAGAAGGGCTATGTCCAGGTCTAAATGGATATCTTTTGTTGTTGTTGTCAGTTATCCTTGTCTGAAGATTGCCTTTGTTCTCTTACTGAGGCCAAATTTCATTCCTACGCCATTGCTGAACCTCTTAACCTTTCGTAACAGACCCACAACTCAGAGTCAACCTTTGCATACGTTTAAGACCATCCATGAAAAACAGGTGGTTTATTCTCTTGTAATCAATTTTATATCCATGAGGTGTTATTGAGTTCACCTGGAAGAAGAGCGAGGGCTAAACAGAAAAGTGAGTGTATGTGTGTGTGTGAAAGAGAATCTCCTTGGAAGTTTCCTCAGTTGACGGCCTGGTTTCAGGGGTACCGCTATTGTGCTTGAGAAGGAGTTAGGTGTTTCATAGTCTCATACTGTGTTTGAAAAAATCAATTATAGTGAGCGCGATTTCTCAACCTTCAAAAACAAGACGATCCCAATAATCCCCAAAAAGAAGAGTATACAACCGATGCATCCTCTCGATAGTCACTTATGGAGCTGAAACATGGAACCAAACCAAGAGACAAACCCGCAAACTGAGAAGCATGCAACGCACACATGAGAAAATCATGCTCAACCTCAAATGGAGTGATCACAAGACGGCACAGTATATCAGGAAGAAAACGGGAGTCTAAGACATCATAGAATTCATTAAAAAAAAACTTAAATGGCAATGGACAGGTCATGTTGCAAGAATGGCAGACAACCGATGGACATCACGACTCACAACATGGATCCCCAGAGATCACATGCGAAACTGAGGCCGACAGAATACAAGATGGAGAGATGAACTAAACAAATTTAGAAAATAATGGCTCCATGACGCCCATGATAGAGAAATGTGGCGGATCCTGGGGAAGCTTCATATCCAACGATGGAGGTTAAAAGTCTGATGATGATTATTATTATTATTATTATTATTATTATTATTATTATTATTATTATTATTATGATGAAGAAGGCCTTCAGTATCCAAGTATGTAAAACGCCTTTTGGTAATATATCCAGGCTATACTGAGATTTCGGCTCGACAGTTTCCGAGTATCATTTTATCAATTAGTTGGTCCCATAAGAACTTCTTTCGCTGCTTTTTTGTTCTCAGGGAAGTAGATTGTTGTTTTCAAGGCAGGAGGTTAGTGGCGCCATTGCTTAACTATGCAGGTACTTCATGTTGGGCGCTCATGATGTCAGACAAAGATTTTGTTAAATTCAAGTGAGCAGATGAGAGTATGTTTAGCCAGAAAAGGGGGATTTTATCCATCCCAGGCAATTTCCATTTGTGTGCTTTCTGCGGAGTATCATTGACTGCTTCCACTAAAAAAAGAACTAGGAATCATATGATAATTCTCATATTTTCATACTTCTGATGGATGACAGTGGAGATCGGTGGTTTTACGCAACGAAATTGAGGAGAGAACTTATAAGTTCCGTTTGAGCCTTTAATGAACAATACATTCATTTATCGCATCGTTGAAAAAAGGTAGTTCAATACGCTCCTTGAAAGTGCCAGTAATTTCAACACGTGCTCAAAGGTTATTTTTATATCTATACTGGGAACACTGCTCCATGGTCCTTGTTTGAGGCTAGATCGACCAACCTCAAAACTTCTGCAATACACCAACGGGTGCTTCACGGCACAATAATGTGCCATTGTACCGTAATTAAAAACCACTGCAACAGGAATCTTATCAAAAATCAAATGCTAAAGTACGATTCCAAGAGTTGATCGAAAAATTGAACCCCTTTATCTTACTTTTATTGCAACTGCAATGTTTCAGCCAATCCACTCCACAGCCTTCTGCAGGTGTACAATCCATAATGAAAGAGAGGAACCTCCTTTTCCAGAAAATAGTGGCGAAAAGAGATCATTTTCTCTCCTTGTGGATTTTAATCCCGAAGAATGGATTAGTCGAAGTGTTGTGGTATGCAAATGACGGCTAATAAAACTGACTGTGTCCGACAAAGGCGCTTTTTGTACCGCCCCATAAAAGCCCCCCCCCCCCCCGGCATCAACTCCAGACAATCACGGATTTTTGACAATTACAGCTAACAACCGTGGAAATTTTTTAAAAAATCAACCATACCCGATATTAGACAATGGAATGCGAACGTCTCCATGCGACCGACGAGACGAGTGTTTTCCCGTCCCGAAGATAAAAAAAAAATACACTCGTTCATCACCTGGAGACGGCCGTACGGTACAAAGACCGAAAAGTTGAGTTGAAAAAACTGAACCAAGTTAAGGACAAAAGTCCGTAAAAATAATTTACGAAACAAAATAATGAGTCCAGGGATCCGAACGACCCTGGGGATGATAAGGACGCATGTCAAAATCATAGGTGCATTAATTCAGGTTTTGAATTTAGTACTCAGTGATCCCAGTTGCCAAATCAAACGAGTCGGTTAGTCTCTTCATCGCCAAAATGTATCGATTCATGCGTTGATACTTTAATATCAATAAATGTCATGTGCCTTCTCTTACGTTGCATGATAACTCTTTCAACCAAGGTGTGATAAAGTGATTTTTGTGCCTCGTAACGTAGAATTGAGACCAAATATAACCCCCAAAGTTGACCCTCCTCGCTACACAGTCTTCTATACTTTGCACCTGCAGGCAATGGAGCAATAAATTTGTTCGTTTGAATAAGTCTTTGTGTCACGTCCTCTCGATCCTTTGATTTAGACCTGTACACCCCCTTATCACTTGGTCTTTTGATCATTTGTGCCTTCCCCAGGAGCAGGTGTGCCTCGTGGCGGCATTGCTGCGTTACCATACTGATCTCACCCTGATAACAACCAAAATATTTGATTGTTACACATGAAATATCGTTTTCTTCTCTCTTTTACATCATGGTAAATAAGGCTACAAATGAAAGATTCACCAATGCAATTGCATTAATTTTGCAGATTCAATATAAATAGAGATATAATTCGTTATTATTGGAGGTTTTTGAGGTCTTCACAGCAATCCTGGTCCATGTGTACAATATGCACCCCAAGTTTGATTAAACTCAGGAGCTCTAATCCTGAGATAACACCGTATGACATCACGTGCTGCATGGCATGTCAGAATTCTAACGAATTTATTCCACGTGTTATTTTGTGTCATTCCATCTTTGTTAAAAATTTTTACTCAATCTTTTTTTTAAACAAAAATTAGATAAAAATGTAATTATAGTTTTATCAAAATTTTATTCAATTTAATTGAAACAAGGATAACTACATCAGAACTTCTTTTTTTAAAAATAAAAACATGGTTAAGGAAGTCGAATATTTAATTAAAAATGAAAAATAAAAATTTCAGCACGTAATCTCTTGTGCTTTCAATCCAGTTTAAAATAAGTTAAAGTCTTAAGAGATTAAAGTTAAGATTAATTCAAACGTTATTGTTTATTATAATTCGAATATTTCAAAATAAAAGAGGAAAGAAGAAAATTTGTTTTGAGTCATGGGTTTGTTTTAATTTCTGTTCAGTCATTATTCATGAAAGTAGATTAGAGATCGATTAATTGTCAAATAAAGATTAATTAATAAATACCACCAATTTCCTCTCAGACTGCAAGGCAACGACTGCAAGAGGTTGTGCAGTGGTAAAGAAGCCATTTATTAGTTCTGTCATTTGCAAAAAAAACTCTTGTCTTTGCCAAAGAAATTACGGATTTGACTACGGACGATTGGAGCCATGTTCAGTGGCTTGAAGAGTCAATGTTCAGCATGATTACTGTCTTGTGAATATACCTGACACCATCTGACGCAACCATGTTGAATTTTGATTTGTAGGCTAGCCTTGAGCACTTCATTTTGAGGTTCTGGATGCCACAGCTATGTGAATAAGGGAAGAGTTTTAGGAACTACATTTTGTTCAAAGTAAATTCGACCTCTATCTCCCGTCAGAGTCCCGATATATATATATATATATATATATATATATATATATATATATATATATATATAGTTTATGCTAAATTGTTTCCACAATTATTACACAGTATATGTGATTATGTGTGTGAATGTTCGTGTGTGTACATATTCATATGTATGTATAGTGCACACTGTGTACTACATTTCTCTACGAAACTACCAAAATTAACCATTACTCTATGGCGAGGCTCACCATCAATAGTGTGGAGCACACAGTGAGGACTGAACTTATAGCAGTATCAATGGTCTGTTTGACTAACCACTGCTGTATTGCAAAGTGTCCAAACGTATTTATCAGTCAGAAATTAGCGTAGTCTGGCACAAGGTCTCAAGTGTGGGGCATCCTGTATGGATTGAACTAACTATAAAGTAATAATGGCCAGCAAGAAGATCTTGCTAACTACACTCCACGGTAAGGTGCTTAAGGCGTCTAATGGGGCTTACTAGCTTTCCTAAACACGAAAAAAACCAAGACAATAACAGAAACAATACCAACATCTGATTTTTGCGAAGTATGATATTCAAAATATATAAACTATGTAATAAGACAACCTGATTGAATGTTTCCATTCAGAGACAATTGCTACTTATCAAAGAAATAAAACAATTCTCTAGAAATTCATGGCTGAAGATCGAGACGCTGTTAGGTTTATCTACAATGCAGATACAAAAGAAAATAAGGAATAAAAAGGAGTTGATATTTTTGATATACCAACGTTATCAGCAAATGCAAAACACTCTAAAGGTACTCAGTGTCTCAATGAGAAAATTCGATAATGTTAAGTATGGATGATTTTTTTTTATTTCATAAAACAGTTCCTGACACACAACGCCACTTATGATGATTATTTTTTCATTTTGAATATCATTGGTGTCAATCCTTGGCGTAGCTCAGGAGAAAGGTATGGCATTAGCAATTCTACGAATTTTGGCTGGTTTCTAGGTTGGTTCCTCCGCTTTCGTACGCTATAATGCAGGTGTGCAAGGTTGTAGCTGATATATGATTTAATAATCTCAGATTTCCCTAAAAGTAAAGCACCTATGCCGTAAAAATACAATAATTTGTAAATATTTTTTATTGCAATGTTGTGGCACTTTAACGCTTTCGTGGACCCGAAATTTGACTGTGATGAAAAATGTTCGAGTCAACACTGCTTCTGGTGTAGAACGTCACGTGTGATTGTTTTGATTATTCTCAGCGAGTATTACGAATTCAATATATTCTAATGGAAACAATAAAAGATTTTTAGTAGCTTAAGGTCCCAAATTTTTGTGAGGGCATTACACACTCAAATTACAGTAGTTGATATTATTAAAACACGAACAGTACAGATTCAAATGTTATGATAAATGAGAGCACGAATCCAGATAAAACAGGATAAACAAATTTTTAAAAAAATGAATAATACGATGTTTAGTTTTAATTTTGAATTTTGAAATTAATTTTAATTTTTAGACTTTAAAAACTGAAAGTTGCAAACGCCCTACTCGTTACTTTTGATTAAAATTTTCAATTGAATCTCTCTGAAAGAGGGATACAAAAAATCAAAGAAACTAGCGTGGAACCTGTTTTTCCATTGCATTGGGGGGAATCGTATGAGAACGAATGCAAAAACAAAAACAAAAAAAAATTATTTCTGTGTTTTTATGCATGATTACTTGAAAATATTCATAATTCTTATATTGGCAAAGAAAAACATTAAAAATAAAATTTGACATTAAAATCTATTTAAAAAATTGAAACTGAACATTATATTATTTAAAATTTTATTTATTCTGTTTTATCCATACTCCCACATTCACAACATTCAAACCTACGTTCGTCTTTCAATAATATCAATTGTAATTCTTTCAGTTGTGTTTGTAATGCGCTCACAAAAGATTGGGACATCACACTACAAAAAATCAAGTAAGATTACTTTTATTGTTCAGATTAAAGTACACTGAATTCATAGTACAATCCACTGACGTACGACGCACGCGAATGATAATTTTTTTAAAATCACACGTGACACTCAATGGCAGAAGTGGTGTTGATTTGTAACCAGGGTCAGCTTTAAGCCAATTGGACCAATTGCCTTCAATTGGCTCCCACTCCTAACGGGGCCCCGTGCGGGGATAATCTACTCTAGTATTGTAAAATGCACACACAGCATATAAAGACTATTATAAGCTTTATTTATATCTCTAACATTTCAAAGACCTCTGTCAGTAAATCGTGGACCCCTCGCATAAATGTTTTCATTTGGGCCCCGCTTCCCCTAAGGTCGGCCCCGTTTTTAAAAGTTTTCATCAATTTTTTAATTTCCAGAAATTTTAGCATTAGGCGAAAACACTTTCTTGAAAATTTACAAGCGTTATTGTGCCTTTGTTGAATGTTAACTCGTACTAAAAGAGATTATAGATAAATTTAAGAACATTAAAAAGCACGGTGGAACAGAAAACAGCGACTTTGAAGAATCAGAACGATCCACGAAATGGCAGATTGCGACGCCGAATATATTTCAACCGTGAGAGTACATTCATCTCAGAAACAGAGAAAGAAGAATGATACTGCGCCAGTCAACATATCTAAATCTACTGATGATAACCCCGTTCAACCACGTTTACGTAAATATCCTCTGCACAGTGAAAGAAAGAACCATGTTTGGTAATATGTGAGTGTTTGGTGCGGCAAGTACGAATAGGCTGAATATTCTCAAGAACGTGATGTGATGTTCTGTTTTGCGTTCAGGCATTTCACACCACAAGCGCATGGTAATGTAGATGACGCATTCACAGAGATGACGCATTCATGGAAGAGATAGTATCATTGAAAAGCGCCTGAAGTCACAATGCCACAAACTCTTCTGCGGTGCGTGGACTAACTAGCTATGCAATAAAGCTTAAAAGTCGCTCAGAGTATAAATGTAGCTTTCCAGAAGTTCGTGAAAATTGCAATTGCATAAAGACAGTCGGTGAAATAATCCTGTTGACAATGATTCATGATGTTGCCAAGAGAGGACATGGATGATGAACTGGATTCAGGAAATACCCGTGAGTTCTCAGAATTCACTGCCAAATATGATCCTATTATAGCCGACCGTTTCAAAGATGGTTCCAAGAATGAGAAGTATAATAGTTCTGCGATACAGAATCAGATAACTGAAACACGCGCACTTCTGGCGAGAGAAGACATTGCAAAAAGTGTGAAATCATGTCATTATTTTTTTTCAATTCAATCTGTTGAAGCCGGTGGTGTTGGTGAAAGAGAACAGCTAGCACTAGTTAAAAGATTCTTTGATGAAACTTCCCGTTGTATTCAGGCGTGCTTTATTTCCTGTGCTCTCATGATTATAGTGGAAGCTGTGTTCACCAATGGTACCATTTTTGAGCAGTCTAGAGAAACTGGGCTTAGATTATTAATCATCACTTGTTAGCAAAGGATTTGATGAGGCACCAGTCACGAGTGGAAGATTGAGTGGTGTTCAAACACGCATCCGTGACAAAGCTCTTTTCCCTTATTACGCACACTATTATGGACACAGAATTGATTTGTTTTTTAACTGATGTTGCAAAATATATTCCCGAAGCTGCTGATCTCTTCAGCATGCTAGGAGAACCGTATGTCTTCGTTGGTAACAAGAAATTTCTCTTCATACAGCGGGAAGTGTTTCCTAAAGGAAATGTACGAGAATTGCAATATTTTGGCGGCTCACGACGATGGTGTCCGGACACCTTGTGCAAAAACAATTTGCCGTGCCTGGAATGCATAATAAGACTCTTGAAGGAGACTTCCGCAGATGAAACAGGATCTTGTGCTGTATCCGCTTGGGATCTACTTGCACGAATATCTGCAGAATTTACAGTTTTTCTATCATGTTCTTGGGTAAAAAAAAAAAGTTATAAAATATTGCAGTAACTTCATGAAGTATAAAAATCAAAATTTCACACATCCATCCCTAGTTTTGCTCACTACATTAATCCTAGCCCCCTGCATGCCCCTCATTTCTTGAATGCTAGAAACGCCACTGGGCAGGGGTGCTATTTGAGAACGCCTCCAAGCCTCCAATCGAAGGGGGCCCCGAAGAAGCTAAAAATAGTAGTTCACCTACTGCATTTATACAGACATCATACAATAACAATGATATATTTGTACAAATACGAATTGCATAAATAATAATTCAGTCTTCTGAGTTGTTTTCACCAATTAAATGATAATGCATCTCTAATAATTGCCATTTATCTTTTTTTCATCAAATTTCATTCAATGTTGGAAGGGGCCCAATAAGTCAGTCCCCTGACCCTGCAGATCTGGTGCTACGTCACTGGGATTAATAATGTTCCGTTTCACTGAAAGAGGTTTATTTTCAAAGGGGGAAAAAATAAGGGAGATCACCGTGTTTTGTACGTTTTTTTCACGAGTGTCGCAAAAGATATGGGGTTTAAAAATGAATGCCAAATAATCTGTTTACGTGCATGAATTTCATACGTTATTAAAATTTATCTTTGTTTTTAGATTTTGCATAGATTAATGAATCAATAAAAGCAACTGGAAAACTTAAATTTTATTGGGTCATATATATATATATATATATATATATATATATATATATATATATATATATATAAGTATGATGAAGTAAGGATTCGTTTCGCAAAAAAGTTTATGTCTCTGCCCTGTTTGGGCTTCTTCAGGCGAATCTCGATTGTATTGTTGAATTATCGAGCACTTTATGAAATAAACCCATCGGATATTGTATTACATTATATTGGTTTTCTGATTTGTATTGTAATATATATATGTATGTGTGTGCGTGTGTGCGTGTGTGTTGGGGAGATTTCCATATCTCTGAGAAGAAAACATATATACGAACATCGGAGAGCATTGAAATCAGATGACAACCTCAATGCTCTTTGAAACAATTAGGGCCATAATTTCAACCTGAGAAAAGTACAGTTAATCAAGAGAGAACCAAATAAAACAAAAAGAAAATGTATAGAATCTGCATGAATCTTGGAATGAAGAACAATTGAAAAAAAGAAGATATTCCCTCACTTATCAAGATTGATACTAAAACAGCACAGAATATCGATAATAACAAAATCAATCTGAAGCAGGCTAGACACCTTTTGATTCCCTCGTTCAAAGGTCAATCTCACAAAGCCTATGGGGTAAGTTGACCTCTTGTCAGTTTATATGCAGAATATTATGCCGAGAGGCCTTGTAGTTTTAGCGGAGAAGAGTCTCCAATAAACAAACAAAAGGCATAAATATCAGTATATACCACTACTCTTTAGTAATTGTCAGCTACATAAGCTCGCTAACCCTTACCCCACGGTGAAGCGATTTTGAAATACAAAATGTATACAGATACATGGACAACTGTACTTCATGGAAGTCAGTAGCAGGTTCTCAGTAGTAAATTATATGATGACGATGATGATGATGGTGGTGGTGGTAATGATAGGATTGCCGTTAAAGTTAATGCTGATGATAGAATTAGAATTTATAAAGATAGCGATCATGATGATGATAGTACTAATAATGATGATAGTCCTGATGAAGGAAATCACGATGATAGATTTAGTGGTATTGTTAATGTGGTGATGACGGCCATAATAATGATAAGATTAGTAATAATGTTGATGGTGACGATGGCGATAACGGAGATGATGATAATAAAATTAGTAGTACTGCTCGTGATGGTGACAGTGATGATAATGATAATAGCCGTAGTAACGTTAATGTTGATGTTAATCATGATGATAGAATCAGTATTAATGTTGATGAGGATGATGACAGTAATAATGATGCTATGGTTAATGCTATTGATGATGATGATGATATTTTAATGAATATTTCTGTTAAACTAATCATCATAAAAGTTGCCCCCAAGTCCAGTAAAATATCGTTTTTGTTAGTAAACTGTACGTGTTAAGGGAAAATTAATCGTAAAATTATGACTCATCATTATAGGAGCTTTTTTCATTTTGAACAAATTTGTCGGATATTGTTTGCCCCACCCCCGAACAGATAGACATACAGACAGACACACACGCGCGCGTGCGCATAAATATTTTTTAGTTAAAGGTCTGAAAGGAAATTTTAAATCCTGTAAACAGCGTTTGTAGGGCATGCAAGTACCGGATATATCGTACAAGGATATACCAGGACACACACACACACACACACACACACACACATATATATATATATATATATATATATATATATATATATTACAATATTTCGCTACACTTTGACAAAATGGTTCATTGTCTTACAGCTTGTCAAGCGAGTAATTAAATGTTTTTTAGGTCTATTTTTGAAAACTATTCTCTTTCTTGTGGCTCCAGCATACACACATACATACCCACATACATACACACAAACACACACACACTACTATATACATATATATATATATATATATATAGACACGCACACGCTACTATATATATATATATATATATATATATATATATATATTCCTTCATAGACACAAAAGAGTCAGGACTCATCACCGTGACCTCCCACGAATCATCTTTCTTGATTTCCATTTTTGCTTTCAAAGCAAAACATCTGATGCTAAATTTGTTTTCTATGCAAACCTTTTAACCACTAAAAGGTACACACACATACACACACACACACACTACTGAAGATGGGACCCCGCCCCCGAAACATATATAGCATACTAATTAATTCATTTATGAATGAATTAATTAATAAAGTCTCCATATACTTTTACTCCTGAATCTCTCTCATTCGCTATTGTTCACTTTTTTTTTATAGTTCATTTTGCCATAGAAATGAACGGTAATCTTTTCTTTACGGGATTTCGGCCTAAGAAAGGGTTTCATGGGAAAGCTCTACATATACAAATGTATATCAAATGTATAAGGACATATAAAAATGAAATAAAACAATTTTCACACTTAATTCTGTTTGTGTGTCTTTCATGTGTTCACCCTTTTGTATATATATATCGGGTCACTTCACATTCAGGTGAGCTTTTTTCGTAAGATCGTGAAACAAGCCTGTTGTGAGTATCCATCATTATATATATATATATATATATATATATATATATATATATATATATATATATATATACATATATATATATATATATATATATATATATATAAATTAGACGATTAAAGAAAATAAAACTGCTATAGGAAATTTTCCTGACTTGTTTATTCTATTTACATTGTCTAGGCTAAATGATACACACACGCACATACTCACGCACGCACACACATATATGTATGTGTGTGTGTGTATAAGGAGTATGTGCGAGGTCGGTATGAGTGAAGAGTGTGGAAAACTCTTCCTCAGGACGATTTTCCCTGTGTACCCAGCAGCTAATTGAGCACACCCTCAGCTGTGTGATCAGGGTGGAGGTATCCCTTTGAGGAACTTGCATCTTGCCAAGGGGTGATAATTAAAACTTGTTAAAATAAAGTCGTGGTCTCGACCAGACTTGAGACTTGCAATGATCACTGAGCTGATGCATGCAACAGAAACCGGGGCTTCGTCACCGGCTGTCATACTTCATTGGGGCTTGTCTCTTACCTTATGCTCACAAAGAATAACGACAAAGAAATCCATTAAAAAAATACCGTACCACGTGCACTGTTGAAATTCCTCAAATGTCTTTGGAAAACCCTGTATATATAAATGCATCCTAACTGATACATCTGGTGCTTCTCTATAGAACAAATGTTGTTTGGAAATCTTGTACCAGGCCCTGGTGTATAAAATCGAAACTAATAAGGATATATAAAAATGAAATAAAATATTTTTACACCTACTTCTGTTTCTGTGTCTTCCATGTGTTCACCCTTATACACACACACACACACACACACACATATATATATATATATATATATATATATATATATATATATATATATATATATATGTATATATATAACAAAAACTGTATATATACTCATATATAACATATAAAGACTCCTTCCACCTTGTAACACCTACAGAATTTCCCTTAATTCCCAAACAAGAACCTAAAATATTACTAATAATCTGCCTTTACGTGTTTGTGTAGCGAATCTAAATTATACTATATTTCCAGCTCGAATATAAACCAACTCAACACTTAGAGTTTAAATTTGAATGTATCGAGCGCTCTATGGAATAAATCCATCACATATCAGACATTGCATTTTATCATATTATCTTATACCGCATACCTGACATACCTGATGTGTATTATACACACACACACACACACACACAGACACACACACACACACACACACATATATATATATATATATATATATATATTTATATATATATATATATATATATATATATATAACCTTTCCATATATATATCATTAATTAAAGTAGATTTTGAAAATGTTATCATATTTTCCATCATCTGGTTTGGTGATTTACTTATCTAAAGTTGATAAATATTAATTGTTGCTTTTGTATTCAACCGAAGGCAATTAAGGATGAATATTTCTCAAATAGAATCTTCGCATGGACGCCTTGCTTGTGTACAGGACTACAGATTTATCTCCCCTGACATACTCGAATATATTGAAATAAATAACCGTAGACTAAATCTTAGAAAAATTCTATTCATGTGTTTCAAAATTAACGCAAACTACGGAAAAGATGGTGTGGAGAATTTCAAGTGAAATGTTTGCGGTTAGACCAATTGCTGAGAGGAGAGATTCCGATGATCGGTACGGCTAACAGTTTTGGGCGGGAAAATCGACACACTCCGGAAAGAAACCAACTTGCAAAGAAGTTGATTTTATCGTCAAAATCTTTGCACCATTAGTATGAAGAAAGACTGGAGAAAAAAAAATTATATAACAGGCCTGATCATCAGACCATGGATGGGCTAGTTTTTGGACGTAAAGAAAGAAAATAAGTAAGGAGTGTTCTAATTTTACTCTGTCTCTCTCTCTCTCACACACACACACTTATAACATTTGAATATCACAACCTAAACGGTGCATAACAATTTGAAATTATACTTTGCTTTTCTTCACAAATTATATCAACTGATGGAAGTAGACGACATCTTTTTGAGCGAAGATCCAGCAAGGGACGTTACACTAATTTTGGTATGTCAGCCTGTCAGTCAGTCAGCGAGTCAGTGATAGCTTCAGTATCAGAGATGCTAGGGTATCTAAGAACTATCTATGTACGTACTAGAGAAACAGATACATTTTTGAAAATTGATAGTGTGAAGTTATTCATCCTGAAAACAGAAAAGAATAATCTTTATAACTTGCATTCAATTTTTTAAGGCGAAAATCACGAAAATCAACTAATGATTGAATTTTGATAAAATGGTACATCTCTAATAGAGAGTTTTTTTGTTGTTTTTTTTTCAAAATCAGAAGAAAATCTTCTTATGATTACAAGCACTTAATTCATTTGCTGCTTCATTCTACTTTGAATTTACCCATTTTAAGGATAAGTCCCGGCAGATATACGTTCTAATCTTCAGAACGAAGAACCGGGGACAGGGGCGTGTGGATGCCTTACCTTGGAATTAACCCCCCCCAACCCCCCCCCCCGAAAAACTAGAAAATAAAGTGAAATCTTACTCTTGGCTAATTTTTAGTTCTATTTGTTAACTTATATTTTATGTCTATTCTCGATGAAAATAAAAATGTAATACAATGTGATACAGTTTTCTTTGAGATTTTTGAAAATAATATTTCGATTAATTTGATACTTTTGAAAATTCTTATTTTCTTTTTAACTTCTTATTTGATTCTTTATCCTTAAGCGACTGGGATTTTGTAACTAAAAATGCTGAATAATTGATTATATTAGTACGATGAAAAATAGTGATTGGGGGTATTTTTTGAGTATTCTCTTAGTGTTTATTTGAAGCTATTAGTTGATATGGAGGTTTAGGTAAGTCACCTTAGTATCTCTAAGCCCTCTTTTCATCAAAACTAATTGAAAGGGTAATTCGAAACACAAAATTTGGTACAGTCCTTATAAAGTCCTTCGAAAGTTTATTTGTCTGGCTTTTTTCAAATGAAGGTTTTCAAACTTCAAATATTTATATATAAAAAAAAAATTTCATTCCATAACTTGTGACCAAAAATTAAACTAAATATTTTAGATTATGTGTTCTTTTCACTGTTACCAGAGTTCCAGGAAGTTTGTGAAATCTTTTTTTTTAATTATCAGTAAACGAGAATCTGATTTTACTCTTTTCTTTAGTATAAAAATTTAGTATGAAATGTTTGGGAAATAAACTCAGTGACCGTTAACTTAGATTAAACATGAAGTGTCATAACACAGATTGTCTCAATCCAGATTGTCTCAACCCATATTACCTCGACCCAGATGATCTAAACCAAGATTGTCCAAAGTTTTATAAGAACTGAATCAAATTTTGTCAACGATTTTGTGTAAAAAAGGATTGCTCAATCGTCAAAATCTTTGTGTTATTACAAAAAAAAAAAAAGATTTTGTGAAAAAACTGAAAGAATCTTTCTCTGGGAAAAATCTATAGAATCGGAGATTCACAGAAAATTAACAGCAAAAGCTGTTCATTTAAAAAAAAATTAAAGTAACGTATTCGAAAATTTTCTAACATTTCTGCTATGAAAAAAACATCTTTTATATAGTAACTTAGAAAATGTAAGGGATACAAAAATTTTTAAAAATAATTTCACTTGGTATTTAAAAAAAAAATGATTTGATTTTATAGATTCTGTGCTTTCCAGTGTCTTAATAAAATATTGTATGCGAATTTGAAAAAAAATGATAACATCCTGGGTAAATAGAAAAAAATAGTTCTGTTATTTCCAAAATGTTTACTCGAAATTGCTGACAAAATTAGATTTAGATCTTCTTATAATGGATTAAAGCAATGTTTTGCAAACTGGGGTCCATGGACCTCTGGGGGGTCTGACAAATAATGCTTGGGGTCTGCAGCAGTGTTTCACCTTTAAACCTGACACTGCAAATCTTTTGCATCGGACCGTTATCGAAAAACATAATTATTGTACACAGAATTGTTACATATCTTAGAATTCAAATAAATGTAATCCATTTAGAATAAAAGTGAATTTTTAAAAAATCAAAAATTATTTATCATTGTAGTTCATTGATTTTAGTTTAAAAGCTAAATGCTGAAATAGGGGTCCCCCAAAACATTTCCAATTATAGAAGGGGTCTGCCAAAACATTCCCTTTATAGAAGGGGTCTTTGGGTGTTCAGAATTTCGAAACCACTGGTTCAGACAATCAGAATTGAAGCCATCTGGATTGGGGCTATGTAGGTTTAGTCGATTCGGGTTCTGTCAATCTCGGTTGGGACAATATGAATTAAACCAAACTACGCATTGCTCGTAATCATAACCCTTTTAACCGCCATATTTCACAGTTGTCTGCAAAAGCGTTAAAAGTAATATTTTGAAATATTATTGACATCTAAATTTTATCAGAGTCTAGAGTCCTAAGTACCATAATCCGGCTGTGGCGACAGTGGTATATGTATGTATGTATGTATGTATGTATGTATGTATGTATGTATGTATGTGTGTTTTGCGTATGTGCTGTGATTTAAAAAATGTCCCCTTTATTGGAAATATAATTTTACTCTTTTCGATGGTGTAAAATTTTATAGGATTGAGGTGATTTGTAAAATAAACTCAGAGACACGTTGCTCGTAATTATAGCCCTTTTAACCACCATATTTTACAATTGTCGACAAAACCACTTAACCCTCTTGTCAACGCCTGTCAGGCGAGATTACTTAAAACAATAAATCAACAAGCACGCGACCTCACTCTGACCTTTGAACCGTGCCGGCAGGAGAAAAAAAAGGTATCTTGTCTGGGGATGCCAAATCAGCCATTTTCAGGCTAGATCTAGCCGAATTTTCCCCTTTAATTAGTCGATAAAAATCAGCGCTAGCAGATAGCTGAAAATCTGGACATAACAGAAAGTGATAATTAGCCGATTTAGTATTATTCTGGAGCAAACTTATAACATATATATAGAATATTTCTAGCCATAAAGTTAACTGAAAATGGGGAGAATTAAGGTGATTTTAGACATTTTTCGAAGTCAATCAAAACAAATCAACATGGGAAAATATTTTTTCATAATTTTCATTACTCATTTGTTTTACTTGAAATCGATAAACCCAATTTTGAACGGAACTTTTGCTTTGACAATATTTTTGGAGTCAGATACAATTTTTTTTAGCGAATTCACAACAAATCTGATAATAAAAAATAAATATACGATTTGTATTCATTATTTGTTCTGTAGTATATAATCATTTTATTTGATATGAAACATCTTTGGTCATAAAGTTGGCTGATAGCATGAAAGATTTAGCCAATTCTACCCACTTTTTGGAGTGGTTTTAGCTGGAAAAATCAAATTTCAGTTGGTAACAATGATTTTGTCAAAGTCTGGATTTGCCTTTGTTTTCCTACCATAACAACAACAACAATCTTCAACAAATTAAGGAAAATGAACTCTCCACTATTTGTCTGTGCCGTCGCGTTAAACCAAACCTATATATGAAATAAACATTCCGTTACCGTGATTTGGAATCACGACCCAGTGATTGGTAGGCGATTCTCTTACCAACTGAGCCAAACTCACAAGACTTACATATCTACGAATATATTTATCACATATACAATGCAATAAGTTGCAGCCAGGCTTGTTTCATTTTTTTTAGGCAAAAATGTATGGTATTTCCGTACATCATTATATATATATATATATATATATATATATATATATATATATATATGTGTGTGTGTGTGTGTGTGTGTGTGTGTGTGTGTGTGTGTGTGTAATTGTTGTTTTTATCAAAAATATTGTGCTTTATTTGTTCCTGTCAAATTTTCACATTCTATGTAAAAACAAAGACTGATAAAGACCTACTGTATCATTTGCACTCAAAGGATTTTTTAGACGAATATCTTTCCTGTGGCCTTTTATACCAATATTTTAAGACCGATGCATTCTTCAGGCTTTCAAATTAGATCTAAATTGCGTGACAGTCGGCACAAAGAAGTTTTCTTCGGACAGAGTTCGAATTAACATTTTCTGCCCTGTGTGTTCGCTTTCTCTTGGAGTATCGTTTTATACAATTTGAGGATTCAAAGAATTTTTATCAAAATCTTTGAGTAGCTGAAGCAGTTGTTTATTTACCACTGACGCCTGATTTCGGTGTTCAATCCCGAGTAAAGTCTCCAGATTTCGAATGCTAATTTTTCATAACAGACTGGCCCTTCCCACCTGAAGTATTAGCTCGACACAATCTTCCAACGCTCAATCTTATCCTGTAGCTTGGTATACATAAAGACACAATCCGTGTTTTTTTCTTATCCACGGTTCATAACTTTAAAAAGCAACAACTTTTTATTGCAGAAATTATGAAGATAGTTTTGTGGTTCGCAGAGCCCGTTTTAGGCTTGCCAAATCGGAACGTTCAAAATTAAAAGGACGTTCCCCGTTCGGGTCATTTAAAGAAAAGTGCGTTTCTGGTCATATTCATAATTATCCACTCAGTTATATAATACATCGACGGTGATTAGATGGTGGTCGAAAATTGTTAAAATTCCTTTTAATGCAGTGCAAATAAAAAAGAACAAACGCGACAGCGTGAAAAAAGCCATAAGTAAAATGGCTCACTCTCAACATTTCATTTATGTTTGTAATAGAAATATGTAAAAAATTAATTGCAAATGACTGTAAAACAAGAAAAACGCTACTTCGGTGATTTTCCCGCCAGACCTCATCCTCGGCAATTCCTATTTGATCTTCTCTCGTTGATGATTTGCATATTTAATCTAAGCTCAACCCTTTCGTATTTGATCTGCACCCATCGACGTTTCCTGCATCAAATATCATTTCAACCGATTCCTATTTGATCTGTCGTTGATGCTTTGTGACTCAAACCACAGTTCAACCATTTCTTATTTGATCTGCTGTCAGTGACTCATTGCACATCAAATCTCAGCTCAACCGGTTCCTATTTGATCCACTCTTGTTGATGCTTTGCACACTAAACCTTGGCTCAACTTCTTCCTATTTGATCTGCACTTGTTGACGCGTCAAACACTAAACCTCGGCTCAACTTGTTCCTATTTGATCTACTCTAGTTATCGCTTTGCAAATTAAACTTTGTCTCAATTAATTCCTGTTTGATATGTGTTTATTGATGCTTTTGCATGCCAAACTTCAGTTCAATTCATTTTGGAGAAAAATTCCAATGATATAGAGATCTATGAGAAGAATGCAGGAGACATGACAGCAGAACAGTTATCTTTCTTATTGAAGTGCAGTGCCGAAGAACTATACCTGGGGAATATCGATATGTCTATATCATTAAATATCAAATATATAAAATTCTCCAACAACGGACCGAAACTAAATCTGTATGGATCTGGCAATACAACACTTTGACGTAATATCAAATAGATCTTAGTGAAGTCGTGAGGTAATAATGGGATTTATTAATGTATTAGCATTGTGGTATTTACTATACAAAAATATTGAACAGAACCGAAATGTCTTTACATCAAAAAAATAAATGCATTTTCCTAAATAGATTTGAAATGGACTCTCCATCAAAGTCAATAATTGAACAACTGTAGCGACAAAATTTGAAGTCATGTGAAAAACAATCCCTCCGAGAATAAATATGAATTAATTCTATTTATGACACCGTGGACCTTTTTAACTAGAAAAATCTAAAATACAGTAAAAAAAACCTATCTAGGAACATCTAGATTCTCAGGGATCTTGATGTTATTAATAAATCTGTCAAAAAGGACCTCCTGAAGGTAAAAAAGGGTATTTTTACAAAAAATTGAAAATAAAACTTTTTTTGAAGGAGTTTAGTGGAGTAATGTTGCCAATTTCCATGTCTGTAGACAAAATAGTATGGCCAGGAGCACTGGAATACACAATCATACGAATACACGCTGAAATAAAAAAGGTGGCTACGGTTGTTCAATTTATTTCATAAAAATTACATTTCAGGTGTTTGGATTATTATATTATCGAAAGGATTTCAAAAATATTTTTTTTCAAATCAATTAAATCCTTTGAAAATCTAAGAAAATTTAATTTTTAAAAAAATCTTTCTTTTTTGAATGAAGTTTTGAAAATGAAAAATTCGCAACTCGCAATGTTGAATACACTCGATGTTAAAGAATGGCGGAAAGATGAAAATAAACGAGAGAGTCCATGAAAGAAAAAACAGAAATAAATGCATAGATTATATTGTTTCTGTTCCACTTTATAAATTTTCACCGAAATGATTTTTGACGTCTAATGAAAAATTGCGAATTTACGCCACTAAAATACACAATTACCTATTAACGTTAATCCAGATACTTGAGATAGAATGAAAACAAATTTCGTTTTATCGTAAATACTGAATCTATGATAGATACTTTTATTTCATAATTCGTAAACATACGATATATTTTGCCAAATATTTATTCTACCGTAAATACTTAAGCAACAACCTCATTGCTTTAATTTAAAAAACAACTGGTGTTTTTGTTATGTTACAGTATCAAAGAAAGGACCATTCAATTACTCAAGTTGTCTCCCTTGGTTTTTCGGGCAAATGAAGCTCCAAGGAAAATAAACATTCGGCCGACTAAAAATTCAGCCAATCGAAATTCGGTGAAATGGTTTAAGGCAAATGTAATTCGGGATTATGTTCGCCACCACTTAATAGCAGATGCATAAAATAAATCTAGGTAGAGCACAGATACCCTCAGGTATGGCAGTTTAAAGGTATGGCAGCTTGAAGCCTTTTGTATAACAGAAGAGGCGAAAAGCGAAATTTTGTAAAGTGGGGTATTCCTATATCTAGTTTAGCCAGATACCTGCAAATTTTTTAAATATTCACTGGTGCGTTCTTCATTTCGAGAAACAGAATGAAAGTAAGAATGATATCTACGGAGGGAATAACATTGCATTAGAGACTACTTGATGTGTAAAATGCCTGCCTGGGGACTAAAATAGTTACGATGTATGAACCCAGGTAGAAGCTAAGATGTCGAATGCTGATTGTCAAGGTAAGCGGGCCGTTTGTATTTGGAAGATTGGTAAAACACAATGTACCCCACCTTTCTGGCCCCCCTTATTCGTTTTTGTGCTAAGCTTAAATATCAACTTAATGTTTTAAAGATCTATCTTAAGCTTGAGTTGTATATTGGCTACTGGCGTCAGTGGTCAGTATTTGAGTTTTGGTGAAAGCCAGGATTCCGAATGCTGGTTTTAAAGGCAAGTAGCATAATCTTATCGTTTTTCGAAAGACATGATAGAGGAAAAATATCTACAGAAGGACACGGCGTAACAGAAAAACGTGTGAAAGAAAAACGCGGGAGATAAAAACGCGGGAAAGAAAAACGCGGGAATCGCTTATTGATTCGTGTCCAGTACAACAAATCCATGATGTTATTACGCAAGTAATGAGATGCAGATATTTACAGGCGACTAACCAGAAACAGGATCGACACAGTCAGTCATCGATTGCGACTAGGAAGATGACTATACATATAAACCGAGATCTCTTCTCTCTTTCCCTCTCTCTCTTCTAGTCTTCTGAGTCATGAGCAGTCAGATTATTATTGAACGCTTTAAAGACTAACCTATTAAAGAGTTTAATCCCTGAATTTTTAAAAGGTCATTAAAAAGCAAAAATAAATAAATAATGTGTTCATTTATATTTAATTGTTAAAGAACCTCTTCTTTTATTCAATAAAAAAATAATATTTCAAAGGACCGAAATCATTAAGAGATACATTAGTCCCAAAAGACCAACTGATCCCAACCGGAGAGGAATTTCCCCCAAGGGGAGAATTTAATTAGTCCAAGCGATAGATAAGTCTATTAGGTGAAAATAAAGGCTGAACGATGTATTCTTAATCATTTTCGATTTTTTTTTTCATCGAGTAACAAATACACGGCAGCAACTGTACAATTATAAAATTAAACTAATTCGTATTATAATGCTGTCTAATTGTACGCAAAACGAAATAATTGTTTGAAATTATTCTTTTCTGCATCTTACTTGAATGGAGGAGGGACAAAAGCTTGTGATCTTATTGACAAAAGTGGAAAATAACATTGAAAAGATTGGGAACCACAGCATTAAACAATTATCTCGGTACAGATTTGAAAAAAACAACAACAAAAAAAAAAAACAAACAAACGTGGAATTAGCAGATCACGTTACCTACGCATCTTTTCTGTAATGCGTGTGTGTTTTTTCACTATGATGACGTCATTGTCTGTAGTTGTAAAAGCCTGGAAAATCTCGTTTACTTCATTTTACGTGATACATATGCCCTGGTAGACTTCGAAAAGAGATCTACAGGACATATAATATACCCAGCAGTCATAGTAACCTATGGATATACAGCTAGCTTTCGTTGGCACTCGTTCTGACGGCATTATTTGATGACACACGCGTTTTAACAGCATGTTTGTTTTTATATCCTCGGAAGACTAGTTTCAGAGATTAATTTGCAGCCACAGCACATTAAGATTTCCAGTACATTATTTTTAAAACTAAAATATGTAAACCTTCAAGATAATGGCGCCTAAAGAAAAAGTAGGGCAGTAAACTATGAAAAGATGATAAAAAGTTATTTTCATTTGTACTTTTTGGTTTCTCGATATTAATACACTTCGTATAAAATCTATAAAATCTATCCGTATTAACGGCTAATTAGTTATAACAGCACCCTTAAATCCCCCAAGAGTGTCCTGATGACGGAAATCTACTAAACACGTGCCGGGTCTCGAAACGGTTACGGTGAGACTCAACAATCGTTTCAACTGTTTAATTGTTGGCCTACATCAGGAGCTCCCAACCTTTTTTTCGTCCCGTTTACACCTGGCAGTCATAATTCACCCCTACCCTATTTTGTTCAGTAATTTAAGTTTACACTTCAGACAAAATAAAGCAGCCGACAAAACGGAGGAAAATTTTAAAAATACTGTTTTTAACATGATTGATTGAAATTTAAAAAGCGATAATAAAACATAACGAAGTTATTTATTGAATTATAATTTCTAAAGAAAAAAAAATGTGTACGAATCCCAAATCAGTAAATTTAACCCCAAAGTAGGCAAAATTGACCCCCTTAAGGATAAATTCACCCAAGGTTGGGAACCACAGGCCCACACGAAACAGATGCCGCTTTCTTATTTCGTCTTGCCAATCTTGTATCGATTGAAGCATCTATTTTATTGACGGTGCCGTCTCCAGAAAAGACGGGTTATAAATCAGTATTTCCTAAACTTTTTTTGGACTACTGCCCCGTTTAAGAGAGCATATGAGTGGCTGCGCATGATAAGTGCCCAACCTACCATTTTTTTAAAGTTGATATTTTCGTTATTTCTAGAGCTGAATGCACTTTTTGGGGGGGGGTTGAAGCTTGAAAATTCTGCATTATGGTTCATATACTTTGTTTTTTTTTAAGCTCTAAAAGTAACGAAAATATCAACTTTTAAAAAATGGTTTGATGGGCACTTCTCATAAGTGGCCACTCATTTACTTTATCAGAGTCCCCACATAAAGTCGGTAAAAATGATACATTGGAAATTGAATTTTAATATTTTTTAGATTTTTATTTAGATTCGAAAATATCTGATAGTACATGAGGTATGATGTATCAGTTAGAATTGTTCGCCTCTTGCCTACCCCCACCTTCTCATCTTCTTATGCACCTCCTTACCTACCAGAACTTCTCTTGAGTTTTCCAGCACTACCCAAGTGGTGGTAGTGACCCCCCAAGTTGGCGGTAGCGCCCACCCTACAAGCAAGATTAGGACAACACAATGCTTCTATCACCATTTCCCATACCCTTTAATTAGCCTCATGTCATACTAAGTTAAACTGAGATATCAATGACACTAAAGCTCACTTAACACTCTTGAGACTCATGGGACATATATATCCCGGGGTTTCTATGACTGTTGGGATATATGTAAATATATATGCCCCCTTAGATCTCTTTTACAAGTCTACTGGGGCGTGTGTGTCACGGAAAAATAAACACGGGAATCAATAAATGTCTAATGGGACAAATGTATCCCGTCATGATTTGGGCTTTTTTCAAAGTATAAACAATCTTTTATTCGATAAAATGAGTTTGCTCTACCCAATAAAAATGATTAACACGTTTTTGGCTTTTTTAATTTTAATTTTTTTATCTAAAAATTTTTTTAAATTTCTACAAAAAATATTTACTCCATATCAAGTCTGGAAATTGTTTTTTTTTTTGTTTTTCAAAACCCCTCCCTTAAATACGTTTTCAGTGTGCAATGTAAGTTTATGCTAAATTGGATTCTTGTTTCAGCCCTGCTGCGCTCATGGTTGTAGGTCGAAAATTCTGACTTTTTAGTTATCCAACAAAGGGCGAGAGAAGTAACTTATTCATTGATCACTTCCTTTCCCCAATTGTTTAATTGATCACTCCCAACACGATATGACGTTGGTCACGTGACGGTTTTTGTTCTGAGTGACTGCTTTTTTTTTTTCTTTCAATTATCTGGGAAAAAAGTCCCGTACTAAATTGCTGTATGGGAATTCTATCCTAATTATCCGAGAAGTTTCTTTCAACGTCACTTGGATTCCAAAGCGAAGTGAACTCAGGTTATCTCAGTTGGAATGTTAAACTCTACTCTCCGGTTCCACTCTGCTAACCGTTCGGCTACCGGCACCTCAACGGATATTATCAAAAAATAAATTAATGTTTAAATTGGCACTCACAATTAGGGTGTTTCCAGTTTTATGGAGTGTTGCATAAAAAAACGTCCCTTTTCGCTGTTAGGTAGGAAATATCATTGACCTGTGGCGACCTCAGGTGGCGGCAAAGTTTTCCTTTGTTCTCCTTTGAGTCGTTACCTATATAAACTAATTTTCAGGTCCAGTCATACGGCTGTTCATAAAACGCATTGAAGCAATCAGTCGACAGTTTTAGAGAAATAGATATGTTTTCTTTTCTTTTCAGATTGAATCTACACTTTTATTAATAACCAATAGTAGAGTCTCTACTATAGAAGACGAGAATGACTGTGGCAGATTGGCTCCTCTCCATCGGCGATCCCAAGATGATTACTATAACTTTCGTATTGTATATATAATGAATAATTTCTTTCAAAAAGTATATATTTTTTTTGCAAAAATGTATCTATCATAATGAAAGAAGCCCGTTCGTATCTATATGATACGTTTTTGTTAATTTTTAAAACATGTCAATTTAGCTAAGTCATCAAGCCAGCCTACTTGCTGGTCGCGACTTCAAATCACAGTAGGGGATTTTTTTGTTTTTATACATAGGTTTATACAAGTTATATTGGTGAGGATTGTTCTTGTTTTCATTGTTGTTACAATAGGAAAACAAAACCAACTCCAGATTTTGTACAGGAGTTTGACAAACGGCTCATATCTAGTGTTTGTTTGTATGATCGCGCTAAAGAGGGAACAACTCTGAAGATGTGTGTTGTTCAGATTCAATAAATCTTTGTGTTTGATACTTGATTCATCTTCGCCATTTATCTCAATTGGAGATCGTTGGTATCGTTCAATGGTTTTCCTGGAGGCCCCAGATAGAAATTTCTGAAGCAATCATTAATATTGCTTGGTCGTTAGCAATTCCTTCTGCAAGTGCCAAAATGACGTTTCTCCTTGTTTCAGCAACACTGCATCCTTATTTCAAGTCATAACTAAAGGAGAGCCATGTTTTGCCCACAGATAACATCTTTTCAAGTGTTTATTAAAAGACCTTCTGAAAAGTGAGGTACAACAGCAGACTAGCCAGATTTACAACTGATACAGTATAATACACACCTTAAATCCATATCTTGATGGCACCAAATTTTTATTTTCGTTAATGTGTTTCATATACTTTCATATTTATGCATTGTATCACATAGACGTCACATTTTCATTAATTACTATATCGAAATAATAACTCCAATTAAACGTGGTCATAATTTGTTAAAATCGCTAATCTTGAGTATGCAGCCGTTCATAAAAGTTGGGGAAGCAGTATTGTGGTAGATATCTGCAACGGACTTTTTTTTCATAACAAAGCCAAAGCAACTAATAACTAGTAACCTCTCAACTTTATTGTAATAATCTTTGATATAATGATTAATAAGAGTAAAGATTTTAGAACATTTACATCTAAAAATTATTTCCATAAAAAATATAATCTCGGATATGTTTGAAAATTTATGTTTACATTTTATTTTTAATTCTGTGTTACATGAATTAGCATCCGCAAAAATAGCTTAGGAGCCCAGATTTGAAATTTTTACGATAAATTTAAAACGATTATCCAGTAATTATTTGAATGAATTTCGTTATGGAAAGGATACTCTGTTACAAAAACGTACGGAAATATTAAGAATATATATATATATATATATATATATATATATATATATATATATATATATATATATATATATATATATGACGCATAGATATGAAGGTATTTGAATCCCCCCCCCCCAAAGAAAAGACCCACCCCCCAAAAAGCGATACTATTACTGAAATATCAGACATATTCGTCGTATAGTCTGGCTTAATAGCAAATTTAAAAAGAGAATTACTATGCAAGTTAAACATTTACGTTTGAATATTTATGAGTATTCATTTTAAAATTTATGTTCCCGCTATAACAAACGCTATACAAGCCCTGCTCTAGCTTACTGCACAAGCTTAATACAACCATATTGCTGAGCACAAGAGACATAGAATTCGTCCTTTGGCCTCAAAAATAAATCGGCTAGGTCTCAGGGGAGCAGTGCACCTCTGGGCAGCACCGTCCCATAGCACTAAAAGGGTTGGGTTGAGCTGGCCCTGACACCTTCGCCACTCTGGACTGGAACAAATTTTGCAGCTTTTCGGTAACTGGAACCCCACATTGAGAACAACTTTGTGTCACATCTTGCTCTTGTGGGAAAGAGAGTTAATACGGTCAATATAGCCAACCAGTGTTGAGCCCTGACATCCAGTGAAGTTCAGCCCAAGAATATTTATTCAGAGTTATTAGGGTGTGTTATATTTACCTTATTTATTGGCTCTGCGACAGAGAGGTCTGGCGAATCCTAGGGAAGGTCAATGTCTGTCGACAGATGATAAAAGACTGATGATGATATTAACATTATTAGTATTTTCCGTCGTCAGAATCGCCTGTTATTTGCTGTAAATCGGTAATATCTGCAACAGAGATCCTCTAATCGTTGATTACAATCAGGAACAAAAAACATTAACCCTTACTGCTTTGCTTAGTACACGTCTGTTCCTAGTTTATGTGAGAAAATCGAATGCAGAGTCGATAAATTTACTGAAACTTATCAAGATTTCTCATTGGGTATTAGCTTCGAATTTGCCGTTGAAATATAACCCCCCCCCCAAAACGGAAACAAGCAAGATTTCCCCCCAAAGGAGTAGGACATTTGTATTTGGTACCAGAAGTCGGCTGATGACGTCAGCACTTTGCCAAACTATAGCAAATCATATATGATATGATACAGACCTACTTGAATCCATTTTGATTACACCAAATCATAAGAGATCATAAATGTGAAACTTCATAAGATACATGGTTATATATATATATATATATATATATATATATATATATATATATATATATCATTTCGTGGGCATGTTTCGAACAGGTGCCAGCCATCTTTTTCAGAGAAAAAAATCAGCGGTTCACAAAAAATCTTGCTGTTTACATGTTTGAGGTCGAGGAAACTCATTTTAAACCAAATTTTACTCTTAAAACTAAACAGAAATATCTCCATCTTTTTCCTCGATCTCAAATATGTAAGCATATAAATATATTATGTCATATATATAATATAATTGTTTTACAGAGCTCATTTCAAATTTGAATAATCTCAATAAAAGTGAACAATGTTAAGTAAATCAATAATATTTTTCAATATTAAGATGGTAAGATAGGTGTTACAGTTGGTTGCAGTTTCGATTCTTTTCAGTAGCCCATTTCTTTTATCGTTTATTCCTTTTACGCTGTCTGGGTCAACTGGCACATTCACCGTGTAAAAACGGAATATCGTTTCAAATAAAGTTTCATATAAAAACAACGCATCAAAAAGGCCAGAAGCATAAATTTTTGTGTGTTGAATCTATTATCACACGCCATATTTTAAGCTCTAATTTAACTAAATGCTTGTATTTAGAGCACTTCATGAAATAAGCCCATCACTTATCAGATATTGAATTACTGAAGGCTGATGTGATTCTCTCTTTCAGATTCAGAAACAGAATCACATCAGCCCTCTGAAGACATGTACGAAACCGGTTAAGGCTTAATAAAATTTAAAAAAACACTATACCTAAAAACCATAACTAAAATGTTTGACCTTCCTTTTAACACTTTTCTTAACTTTATTCAACCCTTATTGCAGAATTTACCAACCTATTTTCATATATATATATATATATATATATATATATATATATATATATATATATATATATATATATATATATATACATATATATATATATATATATATATATATATATATATATATATACATATATATATATATATATATATATATATATATATATATATATATATATATATATATATATATATATATCTCAAGATTAACATTTCAATAGAACGGGAATAGGGAAGAGGTTGACGGAGGTCGAAAATATTTTTGAAGAAAGAGTCTATGCCTTGCATGAGAGAACGAGAGAGAAAGAGAGGGGGAGCGTTAAAGAGAGAACAAGAAAGGGAAAGAGAGAGGGAAGAGAAGGTGAAAGAGAGTGTGTGCGTGTTTCTGTGAAAGTGTTACGTAATAGAGAAAGTAGGAAAGAAGAGTGATGCAGAGAGAGGACGAGAGAAAGGGGAGAGAGAGAAGAAATGGAGGGAGAGAGAGAGAGGGGGAAGAAATAGTAAAGATAGGTAGGCAGAAGGAGAGAAATGGAGAGAGAGAGAGTGTTTCTATGTCAGTGGTTCATAGTGGAGAGGGAGATAAAGGGTAGGGAAGAGAAAGAAAGAAAAAGAGGGGTACTAGTGGGGGGGATGAAAGAATTAGAGGGAAATAGAGAGTTTGCGTAGGCGTCTTTCTTTGACTTTGCTTGAGAGAGAGATTGAGAGACAGGGGGGGGGGGTAACGTGTGGAAACAGAAAGATAAAGAAGAATAAATCCAAGCGATGGGTACTGAAAATGACGGAAGGAAATGCCAAAGTGGAAGAGGGTGTTTTCTGATTGGATGATTAAGTCACGTGATATCGGATGCAGAAAAGATACGAGAGTTGCCTTCACCTCTCTTTAACCCATTTACGCCCAAAGTCAGATCCTGGTATAATTAGAAAGTAAGTAAGTAAGTAAGTGCCCTTACACTGGCCATGGCAACAGCCGTCCCTGACTGGGCTTCGCATATCACAAGTTCCTCCTCGTCTCGAGATTCTCCGAGATTTGAAACGAGAAAAAGTCTTGGAGGCGAGAAGCACCCGATTTGGCGGTATAATTGTAAATATGGGGTAAATGAACGTATATTAGCGTAACAGTTAGATTTTTTTTTTTTAAACTGAAAAAATGTTTCTTATCATCTTGAGAGTGTTCGTATGTAATTTGATCAGCTTTCTTTCATAAGTATACTTTCTATAACATTCTTTTCAGTGCGGTCTAAGCATCGGAAAGACGGACAACTGTGAAATCTGTTCAACAGAGTAGAGGAAATAATCACCTCATCAGGACCAATATCGGTGTGTACGATAAAAAAAGTAATCTGACACGGGCCAAGCTTTCAGAAGCGTGCCAAATGATTTTTTAGCCTTCAATTTATCGACTTGGTGGGCGTGCAAGGTTCTTATTTGCCGATAAAATGGGCATGTAGTCCGAATAAGGGAATAATTTTGCCGATAGAAAGAGCAAGGGGATTGCCCCCCCCCTCAATTCGCACCCCTGCAAGCTTTCAATAAAGGTTCTGCTTTGGGATTCTTGTTGGCAATAGGTTCTTAAAGGTGTACAATTGGAATGGCAAACCAAGATTTAACTACAGCCGGGCCAGTTTGCAGTTTGTGTTTACTTCGCACTAACACCCTTGGGAGAAGTATGAATCCCCGCTCAGCTATTGGTAAAATAACGCAGAGTGACACCACTTTGGGTGGTTGTCTAGATCACATATCACGGACGAGCCAAGTAAGTAGTACCGTATTTACTCCTGTATAATGCGAGGAATCTATTTATATAAAACAACTAGCAGTGTTTGTTTGCCTACTTTCCCCCTTCCTTAAACATTGGCACAGCTCAACCAAAATTGGTATGCATATTTAGTGGGCCTGAGCCCAATCAAGGACAGCTGAAGCCGTAGCCAGCGTGAGGGCACTACTTACTTAATGGCTTTCTAAAGGTTGTGTGGTATTTTTTTCTTGTGGCGTTCTTGAAAAACTACCCGTTTGAAAGGAGCGAGAACGCGAATCTCGCGAACTTTTGGCGTGTTGGGGAATAAAATCAGTACAAAATAGCTGGAATTAGACACTTGCCAATTTGGTGCTGCCAATCTTGCTGTGCAAAGAATATATGAATACATAGTGGTTGAAGAGTTAGCAAGTCGTCGGTCCAGTGCCATTGTCAAGATAAATCGATAGTGTGTTATTCTTTTGGAATATGACAAAAACCCAAACTAAAAAGTGTGATGATGTCTGCAAAACGAGATGGTAGACATGAATGTCTTGAATGTAAGGTGTGGATCTGTTTCAAGATATTTCTTCACTCTTTTCTTTTCAAGAAAGAAAACGGCACACGAATTACAAGGTTGGCAATGATCACGATGAAATTTAGGTTTACGCGAGTATTATGCTATACCAAATATAACGCGATCCCTCTTTCTGTAACTAAAAACCAGTACTATACATATACATATATATATATATATATATATATATATATATATATATATATATATATATATATGTATATATATATATATATATACAAACACACACACAAACACACACACATATATATATATATATATATATATAATTATAAATTACGTTATTTCATTCAGTTTACGTTGTCTTGGCAAAATGATACGTTAACCATGTAATGACAGGAGATCATTTCAAATAAGAGTTTCTATTTGATATAACGCAAATTTATAATCATTGTATCAGATTATATATATATTGCTTGTTTATTTTATTTAAGTTGTCTGAATTGAGTGATATATTAACCGTGTAACGACGGGAGATCATTTCAAATAAGTTTCTCTATTATGTAACGCAATTCATAATCCATTCTGTCGGACCAAATATGTCCATTCCTTAATACATAACTGTCGCGTTGAAAGAGACGTATAGACCAAGAATAAACGAGATTAGTTTGGTATGAAAGCATACACACACACACACACGCACATACACACACACACACACACACACATATATATATATATATATATATATATATATATATATATATATATATATATATAATTATTATTTTTACTCTAATATAATGCCACTCACCCCCAAATTGTAAGCCTGTTTTTTTTTTCATATTAAATTTCTCGCATTGTACATTTGTCATTTAGTAACCTGTTCGCATTACCGTACGGTAATACGAGTAGATTACCAAATGAAAATGTGTATAGGTCATGTATATGGAGGCCTTACCTGGGTATAGTAATTAGCGAGCTAACCTAGTGGACCTTTACGATTGTTATGAGTTCGAACCTCACTGAGCATCCTCTACGTGTGATTTTTTTTTCGTCAGATTAAGCTAAGCTTAATAAATACTCATTTTGGGCGTACAACCGTAGTTTAATGGTTAGCAAGCTAACCTAGCTGAACTTAACTACTGTAGTGAGTCCGATTCTCACTGTGTGCCCTAAAACATGGCCATGTACCAAATCAAGCTAGGCTTAGTAAACACCTATTTGGAGGACATTGCTGTTGTGTAATGGTTAGTGTACCAGACCTTTACAGCGGTTAAGTTTGATCCTCACTAGTAGAAGAAATCAAGCGAAGAATCACCCTAGGATGGCAAGCCTTCAGTAGAGCAAGCTCGACCTTCAAAAATAAGACGATCCTAATAATGCTAAAAAGAAGAGTACACAACCAATGCATCCTCCCGATAGTCACTTATGGGGCTGAAACATGGAACCTAACCAAGAGACAGACCTGCAAACTGATAAGCATGCAACGTGCACATGAGAGAATCATGCTCAACCTCACATGGAGTGATCACAAGACAGCACAGTACATAAGGAAGAAAATGGGAGTCCCAGACATCGTAAAATCTACTAGAAAATTTAAATGACAATGGGCAGGTCATGTTGCAAGAATGACAGACAACTGATGGACATCACGATTCACAACATGGATCCCCAGATATCACACGCGAAACCGAGGCCGACAGATTACAAGATGGAGAGATGAACTAGACAAATTTAGAAAATACTGGCTCTGCGACGCCAGTGTGGTGGATCCTGGGGAAGGTCTATGTCCAACGGCGGACGTTAAGAGACTGATGATGATGAGATGCGGTGCAGATGTCTTTTACCTGATTAGACTAAGCTCAGTAAATAGATACCTGTTCTGGGGCCTTACCGTGCTGCAATGGATAGCAAAGTAACCAAGCTGACCTTTACTACTGTAATGAGCTTGGTCCTCATTGGGCGCACTGCAAATATGATTGTGTGCTGGACAAATCTCATTTGGTTAATTTGGATACGTCGACAACTCATCGTCAAATAAATGGTTGGCGGGTTGAGGTTGATAGTAATTAAATATTACAGAATAATAATCAAACAAAAAAAGGCACTCGGCAACAACTTTCCAACAAATAAGTTGTTTGTAACAGTTGGTCACATGGTTATCAAGGCAGGGGAAAAGTTTTGGGGCTCGTTTGATTGTGAATTACGCCAGATGCGAAGGCTCCTATTTTGTACTCCTCTAGGTCACCCTTGGGCGAAAAAGACATTGTTTTGAAGCTCGTTGCTTGTAAAATATCCAAGATGTGAAGGTTCCTCCTCTGCATTATTCTAGGTCATCGTTGGACAAAGTTCATAATTCTTTAGACGAGTCCAGAATTCAGAATGTAGGATTCAAAACCAGGTCTATAATTTCTTGGACGGAGAGAAGAATCCATATGATTGGACAGTACCCTCCACTTAATATATTTCGTCTATCTATCACTCTCTTGATGGAGCCTGTCAAAGTTCGCTCTGGGAGTAATAGCCTTTTAGTCCTATTGCATGTGTATTTAAGATAGTTATAGGGGTGGTTTATCCAAGTGATCACTTACCCCCTATCATGGTGGGACCCTGTAACGGTTGGCTATGGAACCAATAGTTTTTTGATGCTATTACCTGGACTTGTATGGAAGTTATACGAAATTGGTTTGACCAGGTGCTCACTCACCAATCGTCTTTTTTTCGCTAGCCTTCAAAACGCACCAGTGACGTGACATTTTTCAAGATAACTGGTGCAGAGATAGAGCTCGATCGAAAGACTGTTTCTTGCCTTTCCCATGAACAGCCCCAGCCAGAAGATTAACAAAGTTGTCCGAGTCGGTGCACCTGTTTTTCTACCTCCAGAAAACCACATGTGTATCCGTTACCTCGCAAAGGTGTCTTGATACTTCATCATCATCATCAGTCTTTTATCGTCCGTTCCCCGGAATCCACCACAATTCTCTATTATGGGCGTCGCGGAGCCAATATTTTCTGAATTTGTCTAGTTCGTCTCTCCATCTTGTATTCTGTCAGCCTCAGTTTCACATATGATCTCTGGGGATCCATGTTATGAATTGTGATATACATTGGTTGTCTGCCATTCTTGTGACATGGCCTGCCCATTGCCATTTTATTTTTTTAGAAATAAATTCTATGATGTCTGGGAGTCCCGTTTTCTTCCTGGTGTACTGTGCTATCTTGTGATCTCTCTAGGGGAGGTTGAGCATGATTATCTCATGCATGCGTTGCATATTTCTCAGTTTGCAGTACAAGCTAAATGTCATCCAAGTCTACGCTTCCACTTCGCAATCAACTATAAAGGAAATAAACAACTCCTGATACTTACTCTCGTGCAAATACAGGATCACACTGTAATCTGAAATCTACAAGAGATGGAATAAGAGTTACAATTATGATTCTGAGACACTACATGGCTTCCGGTTTTGGTAGGGCCAATCAACGAAGTCCATTTCTCATTATTTTTTCAATTTTCTAACTGCTTTTTACCTTCATCTTAATTTATTATTGAGGAAGGAAAAAGTAGTAATGAAATCTGAAAAAAAATTGATTTGTAATACTTCATGAAATGAAAGTGAAGTAAAAAAAAAAGTTCATATCTATAATAAAATCTGTTCACGTAATGGTCATTTATGACTGAAGCAAAATGAAACCACACTGGCGATGAGCCATAACTAGGCAGAGCTTAGTAAATACCCATAAGATAATTGGACAGACTGGCGATTATTCAAAACACTTCTTGAAGTAATTCTACTGAGCGTCTCGCCATGGGTTTATAGTTTGCAAGCTTGTCTCGCAGACCATTACTATGGTATAGTGAGTGAGATCCTCACTGGGTGTCCTTATTTGTAGCTTTATCCTAGACCAGAACAGCGGAAGGGGGAACAGGTAGACCAGTTGGCATACAACTACGATATTGAGGAGACATCCCCCCCGCCCTGGTAGAAGCAAAAACTATTGTGTTTTCAGTGTCTTTACGATACTGTATTCTATTGTCTTGTATACATATGCATATTTGAATAAAATTGTCTGCTTTTACCATTTTTTATAAACTGTTCTAGTTCTTTTATTTATCTGTTACACCATGTACACTATATATATATATATATATATATATATATATATATATATATATATATATATATATATATATATATATATATACATAAATCTAATGTATTGAGTACTGTTTATGAAAATACTTGATGAGCAGTTTGAAAGAGGGGCTACAGTTCTCGTCTGACCTGGGCCTATTACCAGCTCTCACTAGCCTTCTTTATACCAAAACGAAGCCAAGCTTTGTAAGTCAACGGCAAGGTTTTGTAGACTATTAGCACTGTGTATTGAGATGGATACTCACTGGGTGCCCAATATTTGTTGTTTTGTGGCAAAACTTAGCTGACCTTATTGAATACAGCTGTATCTTGAATAGTGAGGAATTGGTAAGCACTAGTTTTAATGTAGTACGGTTATGGTATTGCTGTATGAATTAATGCTACTAAGTATAATCTGAAAAAAGCACATTAAATCATAATAAGACCTTGAACAGTTCGGTTTTCAACAGTTAATCAACCGCACTTTTCAACTCGACTTCCTTGCTGTTTATTTTGCTTCTTTTGTAACCCCAGCCCCAGAAAGGTTTTGCTGAGGATTATCTTTATTTACACAACTTACCCAGACACAACGCCATAAGTATAGGGCACCTAATGAAGATCGAACTTGCTACAATGAATGATAAGTATTATGTTAGAAACACATTTGTGTGACACTGTGACCATCATTTACGTCAATTAAATTGATTCGATTTGTGTCTGTGTTGGTGTATCTTAGCTGGTGTAAGGTTTTATATTTAGTTTTATATTCAATATTTAGAAAGCAAAGCTTAAGTACAGGAAGAAGTCAAAAAGAAAAATGTGTGAAGGAAGATTGTGTTACGCCAATCTTCCAAGTGGTAAGAGTCTACCTACCTCGATATTTATCAAGTTTGACTCATGGTATGATTATATTGAAAATATATTTTAAATGCCTATGAAGAAATTCATCGATTTTTAAAAAAATTTTTCATTAATAAACTGCCGTTTTTGTCTAAAGCACTGCTTTTACTGCTGATTAGGGATGCACCTCTCAAGTTATCCCCTTTTCTTTAGAATTACTGAAAATGTTTAAAATAAAATATGGAATCACATGTATAAAGGGTCTGGAACAAGGTGTGTATAATTCAATGATTTCCTTTAAAGTATGTTATATTTTCCGTGTGAGTTAAGATAAGATATTTATTACTGAATTGATTTTACTAACTACTAAGGCAGTGCTCATTCCAAAGGTGATTGTTATCTTTATCTGTGCTGGACAGCCTGCCTTAATAGTCATGTAAAATAATTTTCCGTCTGTTGTTCGGAACTACGGCTTGGAAGTATTTTGGTTACTTCTCTTCAGTGTTGCCAGTTTAGATAGTTTATATATAAATTCTGCTCTATTATTCTAGATAGAATGCTTATGGTCTGTAATATTTTACTTATCTTTATTAGATTTCTCGAGAACCGCTGATCCAAAAAACTTCAAACTCGACACTGCAGTGCATTGTATGCTTACTAATACATCTGGCATATCAGTTCAGTTTAGCATTACAGTTACATTATAAATAGAACCCCCTCATAGAACCTGAGAAATATTTTTTTCCCAAAACTGACGAATTTCACTTGGTAAATAAGATAACATTGACCAAAAGCACAAAAATTCCATTTTTCTATTTTTTATCGAATATCCTATTTTGAACGAAAAACATTTTAATTAAATCAAAAGAGCTTAAATAACAACTGCAGTTTTAGTACGATGGGCGGAAACTGCGGGTGTAGTTTAGCAGTGTAGTTACATCGTGAATAGGACCCCCTCCTAGACAGAATTTTTTTTCTTCTCAAAATTGACAAACTTCTGTAAGAAGCGAAGATTTTACTGACTGAAAGCCCATGAAATTACTCGAGAAACATATTTTTCTAATTTTTTCGCCAGTGAAAAAAAAAACCGAATCTATTTATTTGTCTTTTAAAAGAAATGAAAATACACAAAAATTTGCCATAAAATGTTTTTATGAAAGATTTAAAATCACTAGGCAACAAACATGAATTAAATTATAATTATTTTACATTTAATTAGATTAATGTATTATGATTCTATTTCATTTTAAATTCAACAAAGTTGGTCATTTTCGCCTTTGAAAACAAATTGAGGCCGAAACGCTCGGAGTGGAAATATTTGTGACCGAAATATTTGTGACCAAAATGTCCAGGTCAAAACGTCGGGGTCGAAACGCCCGATTACCATTTTTAGTTTCTATAGTCGACGCGCATGCGTAGTATTGAACACAAATCGGAATTCCAAATTTTGCCAACTGGCGGCCAATACTTTTGTTAAAAGCCGTCAAACAAAACCGCCGCCAAAACTGTCAAAAAAGGTTTCTTCAGTTTTCTTATTGGTCTTGCTGGCTGGCTACGTATGTATGAACACGCAGAACCAATGGAGCCAGAATTTTTCAACATTTACACTTTGTTATATCCGAAAAAAAACTTCTTTTTTTTCAAAAAATTCCCCCCTTAAATAGGTTTTTATACGGGGGCAATTTGCAATGTAAGTTTATACCAAATTGATCACTTACGTTGTGTCCAGCTCCATTCTCGTTTTTGTGTTTTTTGTTTTCAAAAATTCAGACCTTTTTCATGATCACTAACCAATAGAAGGCGAAAGAAGTAACTTATCCATTGATCACCCCTTCTTCCTAGTTTTAATTGATCACTCCCAACACGGCATGCTGTCAAAAGACGTTAGTCACGTGACGGTTTCTATTGAGTGACGAACCAGAACTATTCTCTTGTTATTTTAATGTAATCCGTGTAAGTTGAGTATTCAGCTTAAATGTCTATAATTAAGCAGAATAATATCTTCACATATTAATCTTTCAGACGTTGGAATTTCATTCTATAGTATTTATACAAGAGTTAAAAATGTGCCTGAATTCTATAATTACTCCAAGAACATGCAATGGTCATCTATGGTTGGAGGCAGGGTCGGATTAGAGCTGTTTGATTTCTCAAGCACAACCCCAAAATGGTACACCTCATCTCGACCCCCCAGTTGCTAACTTTACAAAATTTCCAAAAATGAAAAGTTCCCTAAGAAAAGAAAGTTGTATTTATTTAAAAAACATCAAAATACTTGAGAAAAAACACTTCTTCCTACAAAATACTACACTTCACTGAGCCAAATCTTTATCACAGAAATTTGTGCTTTCATAATGACCAGTTTTCTACAATAGTATTTGTGTGGACGATTTGAATGTTTGAATCAACAATATATACATATATATATATATATATATATATATATATATATATATATATATATATATATATATATATATATATATATATATATTAGGGAAAAAATCAAATTTTAGATATAAACTTTTAATTTTAAGACCTCCTAATCTGCTTATTCGTTTATCCAGGACTAATTAGAGATTATGTTGTTTTAACATTTTTGAAATTAACTATTGTCAATAACACTTGTATTTATTTGTGACTATTGGCAATCCCTTTTCTCTTGATTACCCTGCATTTCTACAGTAAATTTATTTATAATGCACTTCTATAGTAAAACACTATTACAAAATAATTATACATTATAAAATCCCTATTATGTCAGTAACACTTGATCATTGACAATTCCTTTCTTCCACATCATTTCCAATGCATTTCTATAGTAGCATAATCCAAAATGCTTTTTTGTTGTAAGATGATTAACAATTCATTCTATGGTAAAATAATTTATAATGCATTTCTATAGATGCTATAAAATAATAATTATAATTACTAGAGCCTTAATAATTGTATCAATTCCTGACCACTGAGAATCCTCCTTTTTCCCCATTTCAATGTATTTCTTTCGCAATATCATTAGCAGTGCATTTTCATCCGCACATATGACAATTATCATTGTACAGATGTCTTCTGCCACGTCAAGGGACGCAATTGACGTATTAAAATGAAATTTTATTCGTGTTCTAATGACATGATGAAAATTCCGAAAGAACAATATCCGTACCTCGCATTAATGAATCACCATATCCCTAGCGTGTACCAGAACTAGTCATCAAAATAAAATATCTAGAATTATTTTTTTTAAATAGATCATCTATTTGAAATTATGTAAAAATACCCGCGTAAGGTTCGGGTATTGTTGGTCCGAAATGACCATTGAGAACCCCGAAAGCCCTTTTTTTTTGGGGGGGGGGGGGAAGAAAACAAAAGAAAAAGTTTTTAGACGGTGCCTAGCAGTGCACATAAGCAAATGTTCAAGTCTGTAGCCTCCAAAATATGATCAGGAGCACTCGGACACACACTCAGACACATGCATATATATATATATATATATATATATATATATATATATATATATATATATATACTAGCATATAAGATACATCCACACGAAGAAAGAAGAATCTGTAGCCCATTTGGCTGGCTAGTTGGTCGGGCCATTTATGGGGCCACGGTAATTTGATAGAAAAGTAAAGAGTTATATAAACAAAAAAAAATAATAAAAATGCTTTTGCAGTTAACAGAACGCTATTTTCCAAATTCACTGCAATGCTAATCTTTATTATTCACATATATGAAAGCCAATGTGTATAATATCCATAATATATGCCAGCATTTTTGACAGCACTGGTAAACTATATATATATATATATATATATATATATATATATATATATATATATCCCTATTCTGTCAGTAATGTTTGCATTAATTCCTTGACATTGACAATCTACTTGGGTTTTCTTCCTGATTTCTGATGCATTTCTTATGAAAATAATTTGCAATTTATTTATATCGTAAGCGATGCATTTTCGTTTCATTTTGCACCAGGTGTGTTAAAGCAAAGGATATTAACACAAAGGTTGAGGTATGAATAATTCAATAATTTTAATTCCACGTAGGTTATATTTGCCGTGAGAATTAACATGGATTTGTACAATTACAGTTGAAACAGGGAATTAATTATTTGTCTGTATGCAAGCGGGCATGTGTCGAGCCCACATAGACAGACGGTCTGTCTACCTCTTCTTGGGAAAGAGAAACAAGTAGTGTGGTGTCTGGTGCTTACGTGAGAACTATCACGGTGTCGTCAAGGCGACACAGATCGGCTTGCAGCTTTTGTCCAGGGATGTCAAATCAGCTATTTTTCGGCTAGATCTAGCTGATTTACCCCGTATTTTGCTAATAAAAATCTGGCATTAAAAAAATGATAATTGGCCGATTTGGTTTTATTTTAAAGTCAACTCAAAACATTTTTTTAGCTATAAAGTTAGCTTTAAAATGGTAAAAATCCACCCGATTTTAGCCATTTTTGAAGGTCAAAACAAATTCAACCACATACGAAAAAAACGTTTTCATAATTTTCATTATTTTTCACTCAAGATCGATAAACCGAATTCTAACCCCAACTTCTGCTTTGAGAATATTTTTGAAGTCAGATACTAAAATTCATTTTAGCTAACTGAACCACCGTAGCCAGCAAAGTTGGTGTAGGGTTCTATCCCTTTTAAATGTGCTAATGTTTGTGTTCCAGCACTTCTTGCCATACCGTTTTGTCTACAGACTTGAAAATTGACATCAGACCCTTCAGTAGACCCTTTCTAAAAATATGTTTTTGAATATTTAAAGAAAAAACTTCTTTTTTAACGTTTTTGGGGCCTTGTTTTGACGGGTTTATTAATAACCTCTAGATTCTCCAGAATTTATTTTTAGATGTTTTTTTTTTCTAAATTCTTTTTTAGATGTTTTCCAGTTGAAATAACATCTAGATTTTCCAGAATCTAATTGTTTCGGATGTTTCCCATTGATAAACGGCAGTCATGTCATAAATAAAATTCATTCTGACCATATTTATTTTTTGATGGAATTTTTTTTACATGACTTAAATTTTGATGATGTAGTTCTTCATTTATTGACTGTGATAGCGAGTCAACAACAAACCTCGTCTGTTTATTGAAAGGAAATGGATAATTTTTTATCAATAATTTATTCTGGATTCTCTGTACATTCTTGTAGTGTTATTTTTATTTTATTTGATAACTGGGCTTTAAATGTACAACATTTTTAGCCAAATATTAGCCGAAAGGGGGGGAACGATTTAGCCAATTTTAGCCAATTTTTGAATCAGTCTCAGCCTGACATAATCGAATTTGAATTGGCAACTCAGCAGTTTTGTCATTACCATTATTGAGTCGAGCTGAGTTTTGCTAAAAATAAATTACAAAATTTCAAGTTGATAAAATTTGATTTAAACCGAAGCACAGACACGTGTTAAAAGCAAACTCATGGATGGATAGATAGATAGATAGATAGATAGATAAATTGAAAAAATAGATAAATAGATAGATCGAAAAAATAGATTGATAGATAGATAGATAGATAGATAGATAAATAGAGAGATAGAAAAAATAGATTGATAGATAGATAGAACAAGGAAGGAGAAGTAACATTATCTATACGCTCCGCATTTTCAAAGGCCCCGCATTAAATGCTTGCAAGCTATTAATTCCTATTCAGTGATTCTGCACTTGCTCTATTGCTATGAATATTATGCTGCCCTCAAGTTTTAAGAACGATTGGCTGTTTGAGGCTGTCCATCACTTTCAATTAGGATCATTATTTCAACACTGTAATAAATGAGAATGTGATATATATGCGATGCATACGGGACACTTAGCTAGTCTTGCTAGACGAGCCTTTCTCGACCTTTTGTGCAGGGACCCTTGAAATAATTTTCATATCTCAACGAATCTTTGCATTAGAATATTATATTTAGACATCGGCAAGGTCAGATTTATAATGGGGCAAAAGTGGATAGTTGCTCACGGGACCCCTTTAACCCAGCCCCCTCAATACAAAAATATAATAATTAAAAATTTGGTTTCTTCAAAAAGGAATAAATTGATGATTACTTTTTGGGATTCATTTGAAATTCATTTCATTATACTGCCTTAAATTGTTTAAAATAAATTAATAAAATTACTATTTGTATTCGGGGTCTATAGTAATAGGAGCATGGGTTATAAAAATGGATTTGTCCCATCAAAAATATATCTGGGGGTTCGCTGGTGTGTATTTACACGTATACGTGGATTCTATCCAGATACATAACTCATTTAACCTTTCTTGTCAGTTCCAATTACATGCAATAGACGAACTTTGATGCGTAATTTTGTGATTTGCCATGTGTTTCAAAATCTGCATATGAGGGGCCCACCGAATCTGAAATGCCCCGAACCCCCAAGTTCTAAATCCGACCCTGTGTATCAGTAAGTTAAAAAAAAATGTACATGTATTATAAAAAAAGAATACTCACCTAAACCCGGAACCATACGATATATTTCAACATTTAGGCCGAATGTTACTTGCATTCTCCATGATTTACATGTAAGGTTTGCACCACAGATGACGCTACACGATGCAAAGTAGCGTCCCTTGGTGAGAAATTCTGTTTATTGGCGGCAGAGCATGGATTACGGCACCTGCTATTTATTCCCAAATAGTCACCCATATGGATACTGACCAGGCTCGCTGTTGCTCAACTTCGACAGTCGTGCGATTCATTCAACTTGATTTGATTGTAACGATGAATATAATTAGGGTCGGCCCAAATGCATAAGAGAATTAAGGGTATGGTTAGGGCCTTGTGACTACCAAAGCCCCCAACCCCGAAAACGCTCCAAATGTCCCAGTAGAGGGCTTGAAGGCAATGGGGTGTGAATGCCTAAATCAAATCCTGCTTAGGGCCTGATAAAGGATTGGAGCAGCCTAGTTACAATCTAAATGTAATTATCAGTACTCTCCTGTGTCCTGAAGGATAGTTTCCTATGTTGAAAGTTTTTTGGACGATTTAGCTCCTTTTAGTTTGTGTCGTGTTGTGTCGATGATTCAGCAGATCCATTCTACGGCCTTCTTCAGTGTACTATCTGAATGTGATGAAGTTAAACACGATTTTCTAATGAACAGTGACAGCTTAGAACGAGTCATAGTTTAGGCACTCTCTAGTCCTTTACCTGACAACCAACATTCGAATATATCTTTCTGCACCCCAATATATCCTTTTGCTACTCCGTGGAAAAGTTCTCTCAGTTTCAACAGCGTTCTATGTCTATAATCCGAACTTCTTCCCTGGGAGGATATTGTTCGCCTTTCTCTCTCCAGATATGGTCAGCCTCCAAAACCAAAGGCGAAGTAGATAGGTCCCAAAACTCTTCAAATGTTTAGAAAGTTTTCAACATATTTATTTATTTTGGTGAACATTCTAAGATACTTCTTTTTTCAGTCCCCTCTTACCCAAAAGTCAACTAATGTAATATATATATATATATATATATATATATATATATATATATATATATATATATAAAATGAAAGTCAGTTTTCTTGAAGAAAGCTTTGCTTACCTTTCATAAAATTATCATTTTTCATCAACTCTATATACTGATATAAAAATAACATCGAGATACAATCATTATACTCTGATCCATAAATCAAAAACTAAATAATCACAAGAGAGAAAATTTCTGAACATAGAAATATGAATAAAGCAGTCTACGAAAAAGTGTTTTTTGATACGGATCTTCTTGGTTCATGCCTTTGTTACAGAATCACAAATTTGTGAAAAGAATCAGGATTTAGCAAACCAGAGTTAGTTTTATGAAAATGTATTACTTATTATGTTTTCACAATTAATTAAATACATAAAAAATATTATCTATTTCATGAATATAGATTAAATAAATTTAAGTATGACTTATTTTTTTCAAAATTTATCCTTATTTATTTAATTTAGAAAGATTGGAGAAGGAAAGGATGTAAGGTAGTTTAAGGGAAGGGTATGGTGAGAGGGGAGAAAAGGAATTTTTTAGTTCAATAAAAGGGTAAAATTTGGGAGGAAAATAAGTTTGACAGTTTACTAAGAGAGATGATAGAAAAGAAAGTTAGGTAGTTTACTGAGTGGTTAGGAAAATTTTCGCCTATGAAATTAACTCATGTTTGTATGACATTTAGATAAAATCATGAACCGACAACTAAGATTGGAAGAGATATCGAGAAAAAATAAACACAGGGTGAAAGAATAGCACAGGCATGAGATAATGGATAATCTTAGTTGTGAATACCCACGGAATTCCCCGGGGTCTACCTAGTTATCAAATAGTTGGTTTGGTACAAAGAAAATCAAAATTTTTGTAAAGATTGAGTCTTGATAAGTGAGAATGAAATTCGCAAATTTATTAGCAATAAAAAACGCAAATCAAAACGGTACAATTTCTAACATTTCTCGTACCAATTGCTGCTTAAGACTAACTGCCTGAAGGACTGACTGACTGACAAGATGATATACTAACATCCGACCATCTCTCGTTTCCTCCCACTTCAATGGATGTATGGGACTGCAAGGAAGAGAACTCGTGCATTTAAGGTCTTACTAAGAGGCTTGTTAGCACTCATCCCTGCCAACGTAGTTGGATGAGTAAATGTATTCGGTCGCATCTTTCCGTTTGTCAGTCAGTTTATCAGCCGACAGGATTTCTCTAAGATTACTCAATGGGTTTCTATGAAATTTTTTTGTTGGGAGAGCAATGTGACAAGGGAGAAGTAATTAAATTTTGACGCAGATACATGTACAATTATCTCCCCTATGTCGTAAGTCTATTATATAGGTTGATCTCTAGATATCGTGTGGAAAAATAATGATAACTCCCGTTAACCTTAATAAAGATCTAAGGATTATCTCTCTTCTTCAAAAACAGAAAAAAACGATTTCCACACCAACCTTCAACGCTTCTATCGCTCGTCCACTCCATTTTTTAAAAAACTGCTCAAAAATAAAATTAGAAAAACGTAATTTCCGCACAGACCTTCAACGTTTTGCGCACTCGCCTACTCGATGCTAGAAACGGCGAACAAATAAAACACAATTTAACAATTCAATTTATCTGAAGGATTCGAGGGGGAGATAATCCTACGTTCATTTAATGCCAACATGAGTTATTTCCATTTTACGCACGCATTCTAGGAATCTATCATTTCATCTTATCGCGGTAATAATCTTTGCTTTGACCTAATAATACTTCTAATATTACAGTAAACTTTCGTCGTAAGGCCCCCATTCTAACGGCACTATTTAATGACACACATGTTCTAACGGTACGGTTTTTTTTTTTTACATTTTTGCTAGACTATTCTCCCGTACAAATCAGAAGGTGAATAAATTTCCTGGCTATATTTGTAAATTTTCATACCATTTTAAAAAAATTTACCAGTTATAACGGCAATTTCGTTATAATGGCAAATTCGTTATAACGGCAAAGTGTCAAAACAGCACTCCTCATGGAGTGCCGTAATAACGGGTATATACTATACAACGATTTCATTCTGAAAATCATATTATTATGTCCAGCCTCATGTCATTGATTCTTTTAACGCGAGGGAGTGATTTAAGCAAGAAGTTGAGAAATCTTTTCAATCATTTTTTCTGGTAGGGGTGCAACAGCAAAGAAACAACCTTGACATGTCAATATCCACTAAAGAATGAAATCTTAGTTTAGTGGGGACGAACGAAAAAGACCCCTCCCTCAACTTTTCCGGGTAAAAATTGATTTTCTTCGATGTTTAAATGATTTTCAATCAATTCTATTCTGAGTTCACATGAACCCACGCATTAACTTTGACTCTATACTCTTTAATCAAGTCTCAAAGGCAGTTGATGCCCTTAAGTCCAAGAGGGAAATAGGAATAGACAAGTCTGAATGCTGCAGGGTCAAACTCCATTCTGATTAGAAACGTCTACTTTTGTATTATATATATATATATATATATATATATATATATATATATATATATATATATATATATATATATATGAAGAATGAAAATATGTATTTTTGTATAAATCAATTTATCTATTAGAATGAAATAAGCCCGTGAGTATCACTGTGATACGTTTTCGTCAATATCTAAGACTTGTCAACTTAGTTCAATCAGTTATCCATGAGCAAAAATCAAGGTAGGGGAATGTGGATTTTACATGTCATTTTAGTGAGGATTGTTGTGGTTGTTGCTGTTGAAGTAGGAAAACAAAGTCGACTCCAAACTTGGTATTGGAGTTTGACAAAAGATTCTGTTGCACCTATCTTCCATGAATGAGAGTTATTTTATGAGCGAAAAAAGCTACATTATATCTAAAAGCCATTGCTCGTGATATTCATCCTCACTGGGTGGTCCATTTTAGTAGCCATGGTTCAAGAAGTTCAGTTTTGAAAATACCTATTTGTTTTAGACCAGCATCATGGCCACACACCACAATTGATTTTTTTCATAATTTTTCAGTTAAAGGGAGGTAACCTCAATTTTTTTATCAGGAGTTACTTCCCATTACTCGAAATGCCCCACGCAAATACCATGTACGAATAAAAAAAACAAATATACATTTCTTAATTGGTGGCTCAGTCTCGGGAGACCATGCCAGGTGTTTTCCTAGAGTATAGTCTGAACTTTGGGTCCAGGCATTATTTAGTGTGACTACATTTTCTAATATGAGTGGCCGTCCCTGTTCCACCCAGAACAGATAAACAGTGGCACTGGGCGGATGCGAGTTTATAGATGAATCAAAATATTTCTTGAGAGAGACAAGGTGGGGGGGAGATGACATAATAGCACTTTTCAAAAATTCTGTTTTGATTTTTACTGGTATTTCTGTTTAGACATCAGCGTCCAATTACTTTTTAAACTTCCTGAAGATTTTCACGAAACCGGATGCTCCTTCTTAACAACCAAGTCCAGCATATTTTTTTACGTCTTTAGAACATGAATGAAATTCTATTTTACTGCGTCAGTTGCCTCCCTTACTGTGACAGAAAACATCTGCACATTGCTAATTATCATATGTGTAGATTTTTTATTTCGAAATATTCGAGGAAAATAATTCGGTTGGATTTTGAAATATATTTAATAAATCATTTTTATTCTCAATTGGTAACCTCTGATGACCGATTGTAAAGTGCATATAGATATCCCGTTTTTCGAAAACTCACTTTACGCAATATCTACAATTATTTTTATTTCATTAGGGAAAAATTTCTGGGAGTCCTCTGACCCAAAATTAACCTTCTTCTATGTCGACGCTTGTCGTCTGCTGTTGCTAGTATGAAAGTCTTCAAATACGACAGCATTGCTTGATGTCTTAGCTTCAAGTATTTTCTCATCATACAATTCAAAACATTTTGAAAGCCTGTCCTAAACGTACGTGTCTTTTCAGAATTTGTCATACCTACAGATTGTTGTGTGTGTGTGTGTGTGTGTGTCTGTCTGTCTCCGTGTGTGTCTCCGTGTGTCCAACAACACCCCGCAACTTTTGCTGGTATTTTTTTTAGATAATTTTTGATAGAAGATCTATTTTCTTGGATGATTTTAGATGATTTTAAATAATTGATTCTGGTACAAGATGATTCATTCATACGATTTACGAATATCTAAACTCATTTTATGAATCTAAATAAATCTAGCACTTTCTATAAAATGCGTAAGAATTTTCTCATCATGCGTGTGATCGTGAGAATCCCACAAAATGCGTGTGTGTCAAGCATAATACTTGGGACTTGGAAGGTCTAATACTTTTCTGCAATCATTGCAACTCTGTCAAACGTAGCGAAAATCTCTCCCGAGCTAATTTTTGGAGCTCAGGAGAGATCTTAAAGGAATGATTTACTTTCGGAGAGCAACGTTCCTTTACAAGCTGTTCGATAGCAAGAATCATTTTTGTTAAACACCCAAACACGAGTTAATTTTATTTTTCTTCTGTGGCAAGAACAACGACAACAAGAACCATACTCACGAAAATAGGGATGTAAACTGATAAGTAAAATTCACATTCCTTACCGTGATTTGAACTCACAGCCAACTGATTGCCAGAAGTCTATCTCACAGACTGAGCAAAATTTTTACATATTAACGAAAAATTATCATGCAGCATGAATAGTCAATATAGATGCAATTTCACCGTAAAATCGACGCCTGAAAAATAAAAAATCGGACAAAAATCATTATTTTATTGAATTTTAATTAAAATTTTCGATACTTATTAATTAAAGGATGAATTTTAAAATCTACTTTCGAAAATAATTTTCATTTCATTATCAAATCAACTTCCACAAAAAAAAAAAAGATTATTGTTCCCTCTAATTTTTTTTTTCATGACCTGCGCGGAACCAATAAGCCTATAGGCAACTATGAAAGTTGAGCGAGCAGAAAATAATTTCACACTTGAGATAATCATTGATTTTTTTTGTCTTGAGTTTATGAGACAAAGGTCAGTTATTATCATTTATTTTTTACAACTATTCACCTTCATCTTGATTGTTGTCGATTTTTATCGCATTTAAACCCAGACGGAATTCCCTTCAGCAGTGAGTTAATTAATGAATTAACTACGCAATTAAGAGCAACAACTTAGATGAAGGTGAATACGTTGATGCAAAAAAAGAAGTTAATAATTATTATTGACAAATACTTCATCTGATAAAATGAATATTTTTATTAAAGTTCAGATACTTATAACAAAAAATACTTAATAAAAGAATTGATTTATTTTGTGTATTGATTTATTTGTATCATTCATTCATCCCTTTTTATGAGTTAGCTTATGTGTTTGTATTTTCTAGCACTCCTGGCCATACCGTTTTTTCTACTGACTTGAAAATTGGCTTCAGTAATACACGATACTCCTAAAAAATTCTCTCTTTCTTTAAAAAAAAAAAAAAAATTTCAATGTTTTTCGGGGTGGGGGTGGGGGGCATTATTCTTACAAATTAATAACATCTAGGTTCTCCAGAATCTAGGTGTTTCTAGATGTGTTTTTAAATCTATTTTGGATCATCATTAATTTTGACTTTTATCTCCATCGTAACTTTCAGTTGCTTTTTATCACAACTTAAGGATGTTTTCTAGTGGAATACGCCAGTGATGTCATAAATAGAATTTATTCTAACCATATTTATTCCTCGATGGAATTTCTCACATGGCTTCTGACGCTACGGTTGCTCAACTATTGACTGCAATGGCCAGTAATTATTTAATCTTATGTCGTGCATGGCATAACAAGATAATTCAAATTATCAAAAACTAGGGCAATAAAATGAAATTGAAAAAAGAAAGGTCACTTTAACTTTAATTACATTTTATGGGAGAGTTCTGAAAGACAGGAGAGATATAACGTGTACATTTCAATGCTCATTTCACTGCTAGGCCGGCAACACATCTCCGATTCTGTTTCTCTTGTTCTCACTTATATTTTTCTGAGTCGAGAATAATGTTTAACGTGAATACATTGATGAGAAAATGGTTCAGGGCGCTTTTGCAGAAAATTTCAAGAGCACCAAAATGGCTTGATATTTCGCCTAAAAACACAGAGCGTGTGTTACTGCTGACACTCGTATAATAGATTCGCCGCCACTGACCAAAGGTTCAAGAATGGAAGTTGACAGGATTTTAACTAAAAAACGAGGCAACAGGATCTTCATGGCAATACAAACAAAAATTTTTTTTTTTTAAATTACAGCTTCTTTATTTCTATCGCCTCTTCTCCCTCAGCTGGTTTTAATTCTGGTTTTGGAGGATTATCTTATCATTACTAATAATGCTGTCCCTAAAATCTCTATTGAATGAATCAAATATTTCGAATTATCCTGCTCACTGGGTGTGGTGTCCAACACAATACAAAAACATCCAATCTGTGCGTTGCTCAAACCAGAACTACACTCCTTAGGAGACTAACTTGCCACATCTCATTCATATATATATATATATATATATATATATATATATATATATATAGAGAGAGAGAGAGAGAGAGAGAGAGAGAGAGAGAGATTTGCCTACCCCTGATCTAGGAGATTAGGGTTGCTATACGTCCGTATTTATATCTGAAAATCTTTATCCGGAAGGATTTTTTTAGATTCTTCAAAATGCTGGAATTTCAGTTTCCATCCTTTTCTCCACGAAACTGTAAGAGAGAGAGAGAGAGAGAGAGAGAGAGAGAGAGAGAGGGGGGGTCCAGATACGCCTGGGGGAGCCCCCAGCAGGGCGGAAACATAAACGTGTTTTTGAAGCGAATCCTTTACTTCATCATATTTTAAGCTCGACTCTGATTCAACTCAATGTTTATTGTTGAATGTATCGAACTTTTTATGAAATAAATCCATCACACATCAGATATTGTATTATATTATATTGTATTCCTGATTTGTATCGTATTTGAATCGAACCTGCGACCAATAGAGTTGCCTCTTCCACGTAGCGTTGCTCTTTCCATTGAGTTAAATGGCCGCCGGTAATGTAAAAGCCAAAATAAGTGGTTCGAATCCTACAGCAGCCCCATTTCCTTTAAATGTTTATTCTATTTACGTTGTCTCGGGTGAGTAATTCATAACCGTGTACTGACGGGAGATCATTTCGAATAAGTTTCTATATGATATAACTACTTGCGTGATGATTGTCGCTGGAGACTAAGTGACAGCAAGTCTCCTCAAGTCCTAAACCCTTTAGATTTTTTATTCTATTTTCTATTTAAAAAAAAATTATTCATATATATATATATATATATATATATATATATATATATATATATATATATATATATATATATATATATATATATATATATATATATATAAAAGTAAATATTCACTATACAAACACGTTTGTCTTTCTGCTGTATTCAGGCTTCTTCAGGTGAATGATTCAGTTCCTTACTCCATTATATTTCAAGCTCTACTCTAAATCAACTTAATCTTTAATGTTGAATGTATCGAACACTTTATGAAATAAACCCATCACACATTGGATATTGTATTACATTATACTGCATTCCTGATTTGTATTATATATATATATATATATATATATATATATATATATATATATATATATATACGTGTGTGTGTGCGTTTGTGTATACCAGCAGGGAATCCCGGCGTTGCCCGAGGAAAAATAACGGAACATCTGACAATACAAAAATAAAACATATTCTTTATTAATTGTCTTCCCATACAACACAATCAGGTGAACGAAGTAGCGAAATCTGAAAAATTGTTCGAGTGTATTCAGTCAAGTAAATGGAAGGTTGTGCGATCGAGTCATAGCATTGGTGTCGAACACCCATGGGCAGGTTTGCACACACTCCCAGCCATACCTGTGCAGGACCGCACGTAGTGTCGGACAGGTCAATGTACTTCGCGTAGCTTTTCGTGACACTGTTTTAAAAATGTTTGAAAGAGGATGTTCGCGTTTAAAATTCCGATCATATGAAACTATGAAACAACTTTGTTCAATCCTAAACGATATTTTTTTTAAGCAAGTGATGATCATCATAGCATTATAGTTACAGTGTATTTTTTAACACCTGACGGCTTAAAAATCATCTTATTTTTTTCAAATATGTTGGTGATTGAAGTCTAATACTCAATTTTGATAAATAGAAAAAGAAAAAAAAACATTGTTTACAATAAATGCATTCTTTGATATTGAAAATTGGAAAGTTCACTAAAAAAAGTGATGATTTAGATTAAACTGAATGCTGAGCAAAACCCATTTATATAAGCGACTATCGTAGATCTTCATTGGATAGATTAGGAAGACGTTTGCCAGATCTAGTCGGAAACAAGCTGATCCTGCAATATATATATATATATATATATATATATATATATATATATATATATATATATATATATGTATGTATACATAATCATACATATCTGTAATTCAATATACGGTGGGTACTCGATTCAAAAACAGTTGGAGTAGAGCTTTGTATATGGTAGAATGCAAATCTATAACTTCATCATATATATATATATATATATATATATATATATATATATACGTGTGTGTGTGTGTGTGTGTGTGTATGTGTGTGTGTGTGTGTGTCGATATATATGTGTATAAGTGGTTATTAGTTTTATTTCAAAAATAACATCGGGTTGGATCAACAAGTCCGTACCTGTAAACGTAGTTATTAGCTGAATTTCTTACTGTGTTGATTCGATCCATGTGATTAATATTAACCACTGAATCAAGTGCATTGACACGGAAGGAGATTATGTTGAAAAGTACATATTTCTTGTGCAAAATAAATGCTTTTATCATCATTAAGCTACATACTTGATGATGCACCCACGTGTATACACACACACACACACACACACACATACATACGCATTCATATCTTCAGGATTTTTGCCTAAAAAAGGAATAAATATGTGTAATTTTTTAGGCCAAAAATCCTTAAGTCATTTTTTTAATATAGATTTACTAACACCCTTAACTACTGTAATCCTTATGCTCATCAGCTAACGGAGTAATGCCCCCACGTGACATACTTGCCCATAGAGAGACACAGATGGTCAAAACAACGATTGAGAAGCGGGATCGATTGATTGATTCAAAATTTCAGTTAAAAAAAACAACGTGCGAAATATGCGCCATCAGCACAATTTTAGCTTAAGCATTCGGGAGGCATATTCAGGCTCACTTCTGCGTTACGAGACACAAAACCACTTTGACACGACCTACTGCTCGTATTGTTTGAAGAATTTCCTGCTGTAATTTCTTCAAAATCAGGGTGGGCATCTACCGAAGATAACGGACTGCCTTCATTAACTTCTTGCCTTAACTACAGCTCTAATCTGTCGACGTGTTTCATTCCTTTCTCGTTAGTCACTTGTTCATACATGGGTGTGTCATCCTCATCATATTCTTGGTCCGACATTTTTGATGGTTTGCTGTAATTCCTCCAGCAAATGCACCATCGCCCTCTTCATTGTTATTGAGACACTGTAAGCCAGCCTTTCTCAAAAGAGGTTACACGGAACCCTGGGGTTTTGCGAGGGGTTGTTAGGGGTAACAGGTCATTTCGACCCACTACCTCTGCGACCCATACCCTTCCGGCCCACCACTAAAGACATTTCGGCCCACCATTTGGGACATTTCGGCCCACCACTTGGGACATCGCTCAATCTATTAGGACTTTCTCTAATAAATTATCTGTGAATTTGTATTTTTCAGTGTCAAATTTATTTCAAAATCACATTGTACACGTGTAAATAGAAAATGATAGCTTCTAGCGGTGATCATCCAAATTAGTTCCTTTTCTATACTTTGTGTCGGGTATCTTTCGAAAACAGGTTGCCGGCGATATCAACCCCTTCAAAAGCAACTATGGAAGACCAGAATTGACTAAAATAACGAAATATTAGACACAGGATTATACCATTTGTTAAAATCATCTATAAGTATTTATATTTCAAAAAATTCAAATCATTTGCATGAGTTTGTATTTCGTCGAAATTTCCTCGATAATTCTTTTCCAAATTTCATTTTTTTGGATTCCTCACTATTATGTACATTAAAACCTGGAAGATGAAAACCTTAACGTCATTATAGTCACCTTGTAAATAGTAACCATATTTGGTTGTGATGTGGTACCGGTTACATTCAATGGTTTTACAGTTATGTTTTTAATGTTTTCTGTATTGCGTGCTGTCAATCCTAATCGATCTATCAACTCTGAAGTTTTCCCTGATCGTCGATCGTTCATATCAAATAATAATTCCAAATTAATTTACTGTTTTACTCGGTGAGGTGGATTAGATAAGAGAAAAGAGGAAATTTGAAGATTACTTCTTCATCTTGAAAGAAGAAAAAGAAGAGAGAAAAGAAAAAAATTCATTCCTATTTATCTATTCGTTTATTTATGAAAAAATCTATATTAATAAAAGCATCCAATGTTGTTCTCGTCTGTAATATTTAGTCTAATTCAATACTATCCCTCAGTAAATATTTACTGCTATTACTACGGTTACTTGCAGTTTGCTAGGTGTAAACGTAGAACAAGTTTAAGCACGATTGTTTTCGAATCAATCATATCTGTAGAAACAATTTTTAGTTGATAATATTCTGCAATCCTTTTTCTATTTTATTGAATTCATTAATAAACCAAAGTTTTTTTTTACGATAGAATTAATTGACTTCAAATTTCAGATGTTTTATCGCTATTTCAGATTGTTCATCGACACCAGAAGCATTTTGTTGAAGGTCCACAGAGGTCCTTTCACGACAAAATATTTCGTGTTTGAAAGTTATTCGCAAAATTAAAAAACAGAACTAAGTGTTCGACAATACTTTTCAAAAATTTTCCAACAAAAAATAACGTGTTCGAAAATCGACTAAACATTCTCAAAGTTAATACAAAATGATTGACAAAATCTTCAAGAACTTTTCCGACAAAATATATTCTGCTCGTAAACTACTCTAAATATTCGCAAAATTAAGAATTTAACAATGATTTTTTATTTAAAAAAAATACATGTATTGAATATATATTTGAATAATTAATCTTCTTGTTGAGCGGATCGCCCACTCTAGTGGGCCGAGTTTGTCGACTTAAGTAGGCCGAAATGTCTAGAAAACTTGTTTGGGGTCCTGCGAAAAAAAAAAAAAATCAACAATGCATGGATTGTATTGTTAGACTCTAAATCTTTTGCCGAACTCCAAAACTGAACATGAATTTATTTTTATACTGTAACAAGATTAACAACATCAAGAACAATCCTTCCAAAAATTGTGAGTGTAAACCGACATGCGAAATTCGCATTCTTCTCCAGTGATTTGAACTCATGATGAATTGATTGCCACGAGACTTTCTGACTGAGCTAAATTGACAAGTTTTAGATGCTTACGAAAATTTATCGAACGGATACGCTCGAGTTCATTTCATTACAAAAAATATATATTTTAATATATTTTTTCAATTTATTATATATACAATACACAAGTTGCAAGGGTTCCTCCTGTTTAAAGTGGTTGAGAAAGGCTGTTTTTGGCACTTATCAATGTTTCAGAGTTTTCAAAACTTTTCACCCCCGAAAAGCATTGAACTTCCCGATTGGGTCTATAGGGTTTCGCTATGTCAGAAAGTTTATTAACATATGGCCAGAGATATTCAATCGTCATGAGCCTTATGACTGGCTAAAGACATAGATTCGTTCGCGTAAATGGGATTTCTGACACTTGGTCCATTAACCAAATCTAGACAGCGGGCGTGTCCCTTATTTCATCAGTGTGAGTGGCAAATGAAAATTCCAGGTTATCGGAATTTGTGTATCCTAGCATAAGTTATGTTAGTGAGTCCTATGTTACGATGACTCAGAATAAAGGCTGAGTAATCAAATTTCGACAGCTGGGGTGTTGTCTCTTATTTTCTTTGCTTTTTATTATTTTCTTTAATGTACATTCTAATTCGGTAATACTACACATACAAGTGTATGGGCAGTTTTAAATATAGACCAATTATTAATGTAAAGATGTGCAATCCTTCAATAAATAAGCTCATGGACTTGAAATAGTGTAGCTCCTCAAATGATATACAATGACCTAGACGCGCTATTCATTCCGCAATAACCTGGATCGAACTATTCACAAAGCATACCATGAATTGATGATTTCGTGACCATAAATCAAAAGTCGACCTATACACGAGATCAACTTGAACACTCGTATATACGTTATATTTTCTTCTCTCCACGCCCTAGCTGGGCATGTACGTATCTCGATATCTGGTGCAAACTCTTCCAGCTTTTAAAATTCCTAGAGGCGGCTGGGTTGGGACTGGAGTGGGTGGTTAATACCCTGTTCTCTACGTTGAAGATTCATCAAGTCCAAACAGAGAATGTTTTTTACGACTGACTTGTAAAATCTTAGCTAGCCTGAAAAAAGGGGTTCTACCGTACAACACTGTCACTCAAAATCCAGCAATAACTACCAGATATTAGGTGTGAGCATACAAATGAATAATAATAATAATAATAATAATAATAATAATAATAATAATAATAATAATAATAATAATGATAATAATAATCACAACAAGCCTGGCTGCTGCAGCTCAAAACTCCACTCTATCTTGACTGAAACATAAAAGTATTTATTTATTTGAATGGAATAAGCTATTGCGTATCTATGAGATAAATTTTCGAAGATGCGTAAGAATTGTCTGTTTAGCTCAGTCGGTAAGAGACACGACCACTAAACAGTTGAAATCACACTAAGGGAATTTCAATTTTTACTCCCTTAAATTTGGTGAGGATTGTTCTTGCTGTTCATGTTATGATAAAGAAGCTAAGTTGACTCCAAGTTTTGACTGGGGTTTGATGATGATAATGAATGCAAGGCTACTAGGGAGACTTGCTGTCACTTGATCTTCAACGAGAACCACCAGTTGCCACAGGCAAGAAAACTCAACGAATAACAATAATACACGCATAAGATCAGAGAAAGTATAATGACAGCAGCTCTTTATACTTAAGCAGTTAATGAAGTGAAAGCAAAAATATTAACCATGAAGAACGCAATAAAACGAATTAAATTGTGAATGAAAAAAACGAACTATTACCAGTTTCAAAAACTCCCCGGGCAATTTTCGAGTCCTAATATATAAAAACACTAAAAATAATTTCATATGAATCAGGGGGAACTACTCTGTAATCACTAAGAGTTACCGCCCTTGTAATTTAGATCAGATCAATTACTTCCCTTGCAAATCTTCATATAATCTGCTGTCAACTGATGTTTACGAAGCCGGTTATCCATTTTATGCAAGTCAGCGCGTCAGCGTGCAAATTCTAAGGAAAACACTTATTCAATGTAACGTTTATTTGATTGAATCAGACGTCAGCATGTTTTTACTCCAGTTCTAAAATTACTTGTAAGAATTGAAGACTTGCCTTTTAATCTGACGAGTAATCAAAGAGCGAAATGGAAAAGAGTATCCATTTTGTTTTATGAAATTTGATAAGAAATATTTCTGAACAAAAAATAGACTAGAGTGACTGTTGAGCTAAGAATAGAACAGACCAGTGGTTCCCAACCAGGGAAGGGGTATCTCCCCCCACCCCAAGAGTAGAATTTTAGCAGTCCTCGTGAGGTATAAAGCTATTAAGTAAAAAATTAAAGTCGTTAGGAATGTTTTTGGTTTTGAGTTAGTGGGGTTAGATGATACAAGATGGATTATAACTGAGCAACCAATAGTTTGAATTTTCCTAACCAGTATTGTTCATTTCAAATTTAATTACAGTGTTATCTTTTTATCGTTGCGTTTAATTGGCTTTAATTAATTTCAACGGAATTTTCAATTTTCGTGAACGATTGCGACGTTCGCTTTCAAGAATTGATCTTATGGTAATTCTATTACAATATTTGTAGCGATTACCACGGACTTTTGGCAAAAAACGACATGTTCTGATAAATATGCCTAAAGGGGGTAAAATTCGTAATCTTATGGACAAAAGCGGCGATTGACTTCGAAAAGGTTGCAACAACACATTTGATAGATATTTTACCTCATTTTTGATAACCAATGAAAGAAACCCTCTAGTGATTTTGTAACTTTTAAATCTTTTAGACTCAAGGACGATATTTGAATGGCATTTAATGTTCAGATACTTTTGCGCTGAAGAATTAACAAAAAGAGTTTCTGCCCGGTGGAACTAATGATCGGACGCAGAAGATTTGCCGGTTGAAGATACATAATACTGGTGGGAGTCTTACTTAGCATTTCTGATTAAAATTACACCTTTTGGAAGATAGATATTTCTTATAAATGTATATCCTTTTATAATCAGTCCGGCCAATCCTCTCGGTTTGAAAGATTGCAGCATAAAGACCGATAAAGCTCACGGAAACTTACGAGAAGTTACTAGAATAGAAGAACACATCTTTTAAAAATTGGGATTCTAATCAGAAAGCCCAAATAAGACTCTTATGTATCTCCACCCAGCAAAACCCTTAGCCTTGGCAAATCGCTGCAATAAGGCTCGTAAAACTCACCAAAATTCACTAAAATACCATTTTTAAAAAGTATCACCGAAGTATACGTAAAGTCATTAAGATAGAAGAATATATTTTTCAAAAGATGTAATTTTAATCAAAAATCCCAAATGAAACTCTCATCTGTATATAATGTATATATCCGGCTCCGCCTGACAAATCTTTTCCGCCCGGCGATCAGTCTCACCCGTCTCTACCCAGAAGCTGCACTCTGGGTGCTAACAGACCCTATATTGGGATAGAAATGCGGGCGTTCAAGACTTTTCTTGTATTCAACCTGCGTGATGACTCATATTTAAATGGCTGGCAAATTCGTGTTAGTTCTAATTCCAACTAATATTTGATTTTTGACATTCGGTCGTGACAGTACCCTCAGATGAGTTGAAGATGGACCCTGACAAGTAACCCCTATTGCGCAGAGAAATGCCATGAGGGAGACAATGAGTTGATTTGATTTGATCCTATGACTATCGGACCAGTGTTCGGTAAACACATTCTGAAACCACGTCATTAATAAATAGATTTACATCATTTCTGATAACCAATGAAAGAAATCCTCTCGTGATTTTGTTGCCTTTTAATCTTTTAGACTCAACGGCGATATCTGAATGGCCTTTAGTGTTCAGATACTTATGCACTAAAGAATAGACAAAAAGGTTTCTTCTTTCCACGTCCTAGACACAAGTCTGCCACTGAATATATTTATTCAACAAGATGCCACAGGGCCAAGAACAAGGCAAAGACTAGAGAAATCGTGTTAACTCAGTTTGCAGTGTCTGTCTGTCAATTTCCTTCTTGTTTTTTCTTTCAGACAAAAATAATCAATCAATAGAAAGCGAACAAGAAACATTTTTCTTGGCAGTTCATGAATATCTTTTACTAAAAATTCTTATCAAAGTCTAAAGAAATAGAAAGACTGAATCAGGGAACCGCCAGCCCAAACTTTTCAACAGGTTTCTTTAGTTTATTTCTATTATTATCTGGACTATCCTCATCTTGGTTGTTTTTCATATGAAAGACTACCAAGATGAGGATAGTCCGAATAATAATGATAATAATAATAATAATAATAATAATAATATCTCATCTCAAAAATTCAGAGATACTCTAGGTTTCTTTAGTTTTCGAGTTGTTCTGGATGACTATGTACATATGTATGTATCACGCGTACAGGCTGCACCAAAGGAGCTAGAGGGCTGAAAATTTCTACATCCTCTTCATTTTATGCCTAGAAAAAACTTCTTCCCTCCTTTTTTTGGAAAGCCTTCTCCTAAATGGGTTTTTAGTTTGGGGGTCCAATTTGCCATTAAGTTTATGCTAATTGGTCCCTTGGTTTGCAATAATCACGCTTGTTTTGTTTTTTTTGTTTTTTTTTTTCAATTTGTACTGTTTTTTAGTGATCACAGCCCAATAAAAGATGAGAAAAAGTAACTCATTCATTGATTCCCCCCTTTTTTGCAAATTTTTAAATGTTCACCACTAATACGACACGCTGCCAAAAGACATTGGTCATGTGACAGTTTCTGTTGAGTGACTGAGCAGATCCGTATTGTTCGTCATTCCTACCATCCCATAAAGTAAATTATGAGCAGGACTGACCCTGGTGTTCCTGGTGCCCCGGGCAAGCTGAACTTATGTGCCATTTAAGTATCATTTATGTATTACTGTGAGAAAAATTATTATATTGGAGTGAAAAGTCAATTTACTCTAATCAGGCAAAAGAGAACATCACGGAATTTCCTTATTCTGACAATAGAATCACCGTAGACCCACGAGTGGCTCAACCAACCAACCAGCCAAGTGGACTAAAGATTCTTCTCTTTTTGTTCCTGTGTATGTGTGGATGTATGTGCGTGTATGGGGTGTACGATCGCTCCTGGTCAGGTTTGGGGGGCTACAACCTTGAAAATTGGCAAGAGTACATCACTAGACACCATCTAAAAAATATTTTCGTTATTTTTTTAATTTGCTATTGGGGGTGTCTAATGGTCATTTTGGGTCAATAATAACCAAATCCTGTGCTGGCGTTTTGTTTTGTTTTGATTTTAATAATTTCAGGTAAAGGGTCTATTCCGTTTAGATAATTCAGGATTTTTTTTTTTTGAAAATTAGTCCTTGTACATGCACGGGCCTCGTAGATTCATTTATGTGAGGCAGGGATATTTTTATTCTGTTTATTCATTTCCCCCATTTGTTCATTCGTATTTAGAAAGTTCTGTTGTCTCAGACACATGACAGTCCCCCCGTGGAACTTGGCGCCCTGGGCTACTGCCTGAGCTGACGGTACATTGGACCAGCCTTGATTATGAGAACGTCTCCACCGGAAGCCACACTCTTGGAACCAATGGACTCTAATCCTGATATAAAGCTCCGAGGAATGCGCAGAAAGATCCAGCCTGGTACCTTGATGTCAGGAGATGATTTGATTTGAATGCCCTTGGAGAAGCCATGAATCTACCTTTCCCAGAGGTGAGGCCAGAGATCACTTTCTGCTGTCGGCACTATGTAATCTAATACAACCTGTTGCTTGTTTCTTTGTTAGCACCCTCTGCCTCAAGAAATACTACGAAGGATCTCGCATAGTACCCTTAATAATCTATTTGATCATGAGGTGATTTGATTCGAACCATGTTGTAGAACAGGAGTGCTCAAATTAAGGTATATTTACTACAAGTGGTGAATTTCGGCTACCAGTGGCTAAATTTGCTGGTTCTGGATTTGTATATTAAAAAAAATATATGATTCAATATAAATAAAATCTGAGGTCGAGAAGAAAATTAAAGTAGCACCCTATAACCAGGTGCTATCAAAACTACCTTCAGTGATGCGCGCCCGAAAGAATTAACGAAAAAGTTCATTGATATTCTTATTTCCTACCCATGTAAATAAGTGAATCTCTTTTTAGAGAAAACCCTACTCATCTTAAAGAAAAGTGGACTGAATCCTGAAGTACTAAATAAATCACAGATCAGTTTCTAATACTATTATTATTAGGAAGCTTATTGGAAAAAAAAGCATGGGTGAAATTAAATGCCCACGAGTTTGCAGTGTCATCGTCAATGCGGATATGAAAGGTTTCATTGTGCCGAACCTTTGATATTAAATTCTGTTATTGACGTACTTATGAGCCTCGAAAGAAACACTCCAACTGTCTTTTGACATCGTGTAGCTTCTGTCGATTTTAGACAAAGAATTTGACATCAACAGCAAAGCATTGAAGCAATTTCAGTCCTTTCTTGATGGTAGAAAACAGCTTGTTTGGATTAATGATTCACTTCCTGATTATGTCAGTGTTTTGTTCCGGGTTCACCAGGGCTCGGTTGTTGACCCTGTTCTATTTGATATTTATGCTAGATCACTGTATAAAGCAATTAAACACACAGGTTTCTCCACGAGCAGATTTGCAAGTGATAGCAATTTCATAGAGAGCTTCGCGCTTAGTTTTCATCATATTATAAAAAAACAACAGGTGTCTTCCCTTATGGATCAGATCGCTAAATGGATGAATGCCTTCTTTCTCAAAATCAATCAAAACGTAGATTACGTCAATTACTCCAAGTGTTGATATTGTTAAACCCATCAACGTTGTAATTCTTAGTAATGTTGACTTCATGCTTTTCTTTTAGAAATGAATGTTAATAATGCTGTCTCTCACTGTCATAAATCAACTGGAGATGTCAGTAGTGTCAGATACTTAATTTCCAACAATAAAACTGGGCAGTTGGTCCACTCTATTATCACAAGTTGATTAGACCACTGTAATTCTCTTTTCTTTGGTTTAAATGAATTGCTAATCAACAAATTACGAAGAAATCAAAATGTTGCCGCTCAGTTAGTTTTGAAACGTAGGAAACGTGACTCTAATAGGGTTGGCATTATCAGTCTACATTGACTTAGTATTGAAGAGCGAGTTTTCAAATTCTAATTAAAATATTCAAATGCCTGCAAGATATGTGCCATTACAAAGTCCGTGCTCTGATTGACATCCGAGATTTCGATGATTTGACCTCACAACTTGTCTTTATGAACACTATTCACGGGTGCAGGTTTTTTTCAGCTGTTTTGCACCAAGACTTTGGAATCAGTTACTCTATATCTAGAACATGCTCACTTGAGGAAGTCTTTAAAAAAATCAAAATTTTCTAGTTTCGAGATTTTCATAATTATATGGACTCAGTAAATGAGTACACTTTGTAATTGTAGCTCCTGTCCACCCCCACCCCCCGCGTTATGTAAGTGAATTTATTGACAAGTTTCATTTCCCTCCAACACTTCTTTGACAGACGTAACATTTTTTTTACTGCAATGAACACTTGCTTTTAAAACTAAGATTTAGCAGATCACTTGGCCTACATGTCTTTCCTGTTCAGTCATGTAATGCGAACCAATTTTTGTTCTGGTTTCATACTAAGATGATGTCATTGTATGCGGTCGTAAAAGCCGGGGAAATATCATTTACTTTATTTGGCGTGACATGTTCGGTCCCAAGTATACTTCTAAAAGATATGTATGAGACATATATATCCCAGCAGTCATAGAAACCTTGGAATATAGATGCCTCAGGAGTCGTCACGCCAATATTTTTCATTTTGAATGACAAAAAGTCGGAGCCGACGTTAGAATTAAACTCCCTTCCATTTGTCAACCAATCAGCTTTTAATTTGATTGTTTAGAACGGTGAGTGAAAATTCCTCATAACATGGTGTTGACTTCACATCCAACGGTAAGAGCAGCTAATTTTTATAAAACAGTAGATTGGGGTCACCTACATTGGAGCAATTGAAATCGAACTTGACTTGCAGTCTTTTTTTCTAATATTTTTCCATCTTAATTTCAGTTGTTTTTCATCACAACTACTAAGACCATCATACTATAGCCAGTAGCAAACAGCGGTTGAAAATGCTTCATCGAATAAAATTTGCAGATAGCATTTAGCTTGTGTAATGATTTCGATTTCCAGGTACAACACTATTGCAGCCTTGTACCAGACTAAGCCAAGCTGAGTAAATATTAACAAAAAGTAAATTGGACGCCATATCTTGTTTAGCTAGCTAGTTTAACAAGCCGTTACTGTTGTCATGAGTTTGATTCTCACTAGGTGCCTCACATTTGTAGCCTAAGGCCTAAGCTTAGTAAATACCAATAAAAATGTAAGCTGGCCTATTTTATAGGCTTCCCTGCTATCTGAAAGTAAAGAGTTCCAATGAAACCTTTCGTAATCTGAAATGATGTAAAGCGAAGACGCAACTACCATTGATTTATATGGAAATTTTTGTTAGCCAACCCTGACTCCGTAAAAATTTTTGCATGAGATTTTCACTATGATTGACAGTACTGCAATTAGTGCAGAAATGTATGACTTTAATTTTGGAAGGGTACATAGGTTTAGGGCAGGTTTGTAGGATGTTATGAGTGCCTGCAAGGAACCATGCGATAGAAAAATGCCGCAGACAACGAACATTAACCTTTGACATCAAGGCAGACATAGTAGAAATTCATTTTTGGTTCTGGAAACGCTCAAACAAGAAAAGGCTGTACAGTCACTAAAAGCTAACCCTAAAACTGCCAAGTTGAGAACATCATATAGGTGTATCCCCTCTGTCTGTCTGTCTGTCTGTCTGTCTGTCTCTCTCTCTCTCTCTTTCTCTTCATTACAGTTCCGTGGTGAAAAAGATGGAAACAGAAATTCCAGCATTTTGAAGAATCTAAAAAAGTCCTTCCGGATAAAGATTTTCAGATATAAATACGAACGTATAACAAACCCCAATCTCCTATATCAGGGGTAGGCAAAACATGGGGCCTGGAATCCAGGACTCGAAGGGATTTCAACCTGTCCGCGAAGAAATATTGGATAAATACTTTTTTACTCATTCTATTTTGAAGATTCTCCGTGTCTTTTTTCTTAGATCTCAAAGCTGCCTTGATTGAGATAAATTGCAAACAAATTGAGTTCTGTGATTACTAATTGACATCCTTGATGGAGCATAAATGATTTTCTAGTTCGCGTCAATCATCGATTCTTGGCTATATATAACTAGACATATTTAAACGGGCGATCCTTATATTTCAAGCTTTATGGCTTTCACTGGCCTGCCGTCCATCCATTAATATGCGATCCGAGCCACAGGGACGAAAAGGTTGCCGACCTCTATCCTAGATCATTTTACAAGTATAATCAGTTTGATCTCCAGCGAGCATCCCAATAGTGATCCTGTGTCAGGCTTTGCTAAACTCGGTAAATATTAGGGCGCCTCGCCGTGGCGTTATGATAAGCGACCTACTTTTGTAGATTATAAGTATTTCATTTTGAGTTCGATCCCTACTATGTGCTCTACAATTATGGACTTGTGTCTAAGGTAACTTGAATAAGTATTTATTGGAGAACCTGTTGTAAACTGGAAATTAGCAAGCTATTTTTGCAGATCCCACGCTTAGGTGGTGGGTTCGATCGTCGTGAGAAATGAGAACACTCTGTTACATAGCATCATCTGTTATAAGTCCACTGCTGGACGAAAGCCTTTCACCATCTTTTATAAGTCCACTGCTGGACGGGAGCCTTTCACCATCTTTTATAAGTTCATTGCTGGACTAGAGCCTTTCACCATCTCCTTCCTTGACGATCGGGATCGCTCTAATTCCAGCCATGTCTTATCGGCAAACTTTTCCATCTCATATCGTGTCTGGCCTTTTCCTACCGCCTTTACTGTCCAACGGGTACAAATCGGTTAGCTGTTGTCCCTCCTCCTCGCTATGAGCGCTGCACATCTCTAATTTTGTGGCTTGATTACTTGTTGGTTATCCTTCACACTGGTCCTCTCTCAGATCCACGTTGATTTTTTTTCTATCTCTAAGGTTTATTCCTAATATCGCTCTTTCCATTGCCCTCTGTGCTGTTCTGAGCTTGTTCTCGAGTAGTCTCTACGTTTAGCCTTACGTCATAGCTGGTAGGAAGCATTGATTGTTTAAAGAAACTTTACCCATTCAAACTGGATATTCTGTAATATGACAGCCATTGTATGTACGATATCTGTCTGAAAAGTATCCAGCCATTTGATATCAACGAAAAAAATTAGCATACTTAGAATAATGGGGACTTAGTTCCCTTCCACTTTTCAGAACAGTTTGCAAAGTCCTCTTTCGGGATTGCCTCGTCAATGGACTGAAATTTCCCTTCCAACAGCAATTTTAGTTTTTGGAAAAGCCACAATTCGAAAGAAGCCACATCTGGACATTGAAGAGTGATTGGGGGACTTACAGACCGGCATAATGCGATATTTTGAAAAAAAACAACATGCAGGACGTGAAACATTTTTTGAATGTCAGAGTCACACAATACACTCAATGGAACGTCACTGCCGATTGAGTAACCACCAAAACTGTGTCTGTTCACACATGTGCATTAAGGTCCCCTTTTGTTGATTTTTAAGTTAAATCGAGGCCGTGCTACCAGTTGCCGAGATATTCAAAATAGTTGATTCTTTTCCAAAGAGACTTCGTGTACATAAGTTGGGTGAAAATAATTTCTTTATTGGAAATCGGCAATAACTTTAACGTTTAGTAATCAATTGAAGTCGAACTAGCTTTACTTCAGACCATACAACGGTATGATTTGCCTGATCTGTTGAAATCTAATGTAGGCATCAATTTCTATGAGCGTTTCGACATAGACCTCGATAGGAAGTACGGTGATACGTTGATAATAATTTTGTGGTTGGGTGTGGTAGACCTCCTCTTTTGCCCTCCCCTGCTAGAAGTCTCTAAAAACGAGCATTATTTACACAAGTTGCATGTAATTTCTAACAAGGAGTTTATTCTCGCGCACTCTGTAGTAACGTCACAATCGTTAAGTTCTTTATTTTTGTTATTCTCCTAAGGTTAAGCATGATTAAACAGGCAATCGTTTTTCAGTTGATAGTTTCATTAACCAAAAGAAAAATGCCATAAAACAAGCCGTATCCAACAGATCGGCAGCCATATTGGATTAGGATGGGCTTCATTGATGCAAAATGGTTTCTCGTTTCCGCTGTTGCATTATGAAGAAACAACATGGCTGTTCAACAATCAGACTATTTCTTAATCTGGAACATTTCGAAATAATAATACTTCAATCAAATCGAATGGTGAACAGGAAGAATTTTCAGAATTGCTGTAATTTCCCTAGGGAAGTCATTCCCTTTGACAAAAGTGAGACCTTCCTCTCTACTGGATCGCCTCAAGTACTTCTCGTTTTCAAATGTTTTGTAGAACTTTCTCGTTAACATAACAAGGCACAAAGAACGCTCTCCATTGCCAAGAGAGATATAATGTTGCCGGATATATTCGTGTATAAGCCGAGTTCTTATTTTAAAATTCGTGTTCAGTTGGGAAGTGCTAGAAGCAAATTTTAGCACCAGACATGAAAAATATTCACTGCTCACAAAAAAAGCATCATCGTAAGAGGTTATTCAAATTGACTCGAATAATTACTTAAATGAAATTGGTGAATATTGTGGTCGATCTTTCCAGCATTTTCATATAAATCTTATGTGTAATACAACACATAAACTTGGGGCAGCGTTCAATTTCCCCGAATCTCAGATTACTGAATGTTCATTTGCTCGAAGCCGAATGTCTGATTCACAATTGCCCGTTAATCAAAGTGAGACAGATTAAGGGCCTTTGTTTGATAGTTAGCCATTTACAAAATTTACACCGGCTGACTTTTTTCTCAAAATCAGTGCAATGGGGGTATGTTTGCGAGCTTTTAAAATAAAACCATTCATTGTAAAATTACTATTTATTTACGAGATGATTTGGTATTTACAATATATATCGTATATATGCCTACGAACATACAATCGTACAGACAATTCCAATTCAAACAATTGGAAATATCTCACCACGGAAGACCATAAGAGTAAACATCTTCTGCTTTAGAAACCAGGTTATTTTTGCTTATGTATTAACCGTAATGATTTTTTAGATTCTTTTTTATTCACAAAAAAACGTGAGATTTATTCATTCAACACCATTGAATGTAACTGGTCCAGGATTAAGACCTAAATCAAATGAAATTTGAATTAAATTTTCTTTTTAAATCACACAAAAATCACACAATGCATAAACTTAGTTTAAATTCGGACGATAGATTCAAAAAAGGTGGATATGTAAACAGAAAGTACCTAGTTTCTAAAGCAGATGTTTATGATCCTCCGGGGCGAAAAATCGTCAATCGTTCAAACTGGATTTTTATGTACAAACGTATGTGTACAGGCAAGACGCTAGTCTATTAATTGATGATCGTGCATAAAAATGATTTTTCTGTCGTAAATTTTATACACGATATATAGTATATATGGAAAATATTTCCGTAAATGAATGATATTTTTACAATCCATGTTTTTTTATTTTCATGAATCGTAAACATACCCCTACCTCCCTGATTTTAGGTTGAATAAATGTTAGCTGATATTTTTGTAAATGATTAACAACAAAAACAAAGACCCTCGAATTCGCGGGTAATTCAGAATCGGTCAATCGGCTTCGAGCAAAAAGACTTTCAGTAATTCATGAGTCGGGAAATTGATATTGATAAACATACATTCACTCGAAGCTGAAACATCAACATATCATCTACTTTATCTCAAACAAACTCACTTAAGAACCAAAACACTAAAAGGTCATATGTCACTCCGCATATCCCATCGAGTTTAGAGATACCTTAAGGTAACACTACCTGACCTAAATCGGGGCTCAGTGATATTCTTCCCCTCTCTTCTATTTACCAACAACGGACAATGTTTTCCTGGTTTCGTCTCAACATGTAACGGGCAGCATATTCTTGAGTTTCCTGTATTGCAAGAGAACTTTGAAGACACCGACTGAAAAAACAGCAAGATACATAAAGCCTTATCTTAATGACAATTAATTTTTTATATGTGACCCACCATCTTCTCAATTTTCCACTTATTGTCAAAATACAACCACCATTATCTCGGATTGCCCTACATACACATAACACACACGCACACACATCTATAGTCTGGAAAACTTTACAGATTTAAACACTAAATATACAAAACGTGATATATATATATATATATATATATATATATATATATATATGTGTGTGTGCGTGTGTGTGCACCTACCATTGTGCTTAACATTGTGAAGCACGGATAATGCAAAAGCCAAACAGCTGCTTTCAGCTCAAATTTTCATCTCATTCATTCTCGGTCTTTTTCGTCTCTTTCAATGCATTTAAGAAATGGGCACATTTTGTTCGTCCGTCAGAATGCAGTATAAATTGCGTTGCATTATATAGAAAGTTATTTGAAATAATCTCCCGTCGTTACATGGTTAATATATCATTCAATTTAGACAGCGTGAATAGAATAAACAAATAAAGAAAATGGAGATGTCGGTAATGCAAAGGCCAAATAACTGCTTTCAACCCAAATTCTCATCTCGTTCAGTCTCGGTCTTTTTCGTCTCTTTCAACGTGACAGTATGTGCTGTCTAAATTGAATGATATATTAACCGTGTTAATTACCCTAGACAACGTAAATACAATAAACAATCGTAAATATTTTGCCTTTGGTGCTGAGTGCCCAACGTTCACCCAGTCTCAGTTTATAGAATATAAAGGATGTTTTAATGTAAGTTTCGTATTTTATATGGCGTAAAATATTGTAATTAGCAAAATTTAGTTGATGCTTGATAATCGGGTTGACCGATACACGAGTTATACACTTTAATATCTTGTTCAAAAGCCAAGTGCAGACCTATATGCAAGATGGAATTAATTCAAATACGGGGGTTGATTTATACACCAAGTGTGTGATATCAAAGTCTACATTGTAATTTGATGGGCTTCAACAGACCAAGTTCACAAACTTAAAGAAGAATTACTGTAAAACGTTCTTTCAGGAGTTTATCAGAGCTCTAACCATTAACCGCGACGTCTGGCCCTTCGCCCGAGCTAAAATCGCTGTTGAAAGTGGATGAGATAAAGGAGAAGCTGAAGCTGATGTCGATCCCGAACAAGGACTGGAGAATATTTTGAAATGTGGAGGGATGCTTGGACAAGGTCATGGTGACCCAAGGGGAGTATTTTGAAGGAAACTGAGGGTTGTGTTGTCAACTCAAAAGTTTTTTCTGTGCCAAGTCAACCCCGAAAAAGCGTTGAAAAATGCCAAAACACGCTAAAAAAAACAACCCCAAACCAGTTAACTTTTTTATTGCCATTTTTGATAGCTAGAATTTTTGCGAGTGTGAGTTCGATACCATCCCGACCATTTCCATGAATTAACCAAAACTTATTTCAAATCATTGTTTTGTTGACTTCTAAGTGACATGGTTAGCTTGTATCCAAGTCAGTGTGTCTAGCTAGCACATGGTGTTTTGACATGGCTGGTATGGTTGGAGACAACAAATTGTTTCAACCGTCCCTAAGCTAGCAGCCATATCAGCTACTATGCGTTAGCTAAAACACACCAAGTAATAGCTAGACACAAACCATGCAACAATATTCTTCGACATTAACAAGTCAGTGTATCCTGCTTGTTGCATATATAAATCAGGTAACCAGACAGAAGGCCTTACGGTAGCAGCGACGATCGCTATTAATACGGGAGACGGTCGCTGTCTTCCAAAACGAACGTGACACTTCGTTTTACAGTATGCCAAGAATGAGGAAGAGGGTCATTAACCGAAGGGTTCTCCTCGATATTTTAGAACGAGCATCTGATGAAATCAGAGATGAGGACAGGACTGTCGGGACAGTGGCCAAGGGCTTCGACATCTGTCACACCACCTTATTCTGATTCCATAAAAAAGAAGAATCCGACATTGAAGAGGGAAAAGAATACTTATTGCACTGAGTGCCTGGAAAGCTACTCAGAATCAAGGAAATGCGATTGGAGTGCTGGATGTGCAAGTCCTGGGCACATAAAGATTGCACAGCTGGTATGAATATTGCACATCTGACCGTGACTTTGAATGAATGAATTTCCTTTTAAAATTTTTCAGGTGCCGGCAAATCGTTTCTGGGAGCCAGAAGAAATGTTAACAAGTTTCAAAAAGCTGTGTCATTTTGGGATGTCTGTAGGCCTCTTAGGGAAACAAAGACCGCAGCTCATATTCACTGAAGTGTAACGAAAATTAATTTTTGAAACAGTGGAAGTTTTGTACAATACATACATGTTTAATAGAAATGTATTGCATTGTAAATTGTTCAGTTCTTCCTGCCAAACAGTGATTTCAATGGAGAGATTGAATAACATCTGAGGCATCTGCACATTGACTCAAAGTAGGCCTATGTTCTTTGTATAAACAAACGAAACTCAACAACTTTTATTTGATAGATAAATGAATAATGCTATAATGATATTGTGTATTAATTATACTATAATATATCTGTGAAAGAAAACATATACTATACTTTGAGACCAAAAGCAAAAGTCAACTGGTGAAATTCAACAAAGCAAAAATGTTCTGATTGAAAAAGCATGAACATCTTCGTTGAAAATAGAACATTTCTTTTTGTTTTTCTAGTGGTGAGTAACACTCGAAATTTGATAAGGAAAAACCTGCTTTTTTCTTTTTCTTTTTCGGCTTTTTGGGATTGAATGGACAAAAAATGACTCGTTTATCTGAGGGTAAGTGATTTCCATAAACACACGTTATTTGTTTGTTTTCAAGGCGGTGACGTTTGAATGACGTCACCCGGTGCCAAGTCAAAAGTGTCCATTTACAAAGCGGTCAATCCCAGGATGCAAGAAGTAAACTTCGTCCTGTTGATATTCAATGATTTTTTTTTTTCGGTCTATCCTATCATTCCTTATGATGGGCCGTAATCAATATTCTGTTTTTTGTTTTTGACTATCCTAAACTTGATAAATCCAGTGGATTTAGATTAATAGGACCACATTAGGAACAACAATTTTGGATACAATAACCGGCTGGTCCGATCTACCCAACAACTTGTTTTTTATAACATAGAACACTATTGCTTTTTTTTAAATTCAAGGTGACAATTTGTATAATTACGTCCCTTTTCTACTTTTTTTTAATTAGAGTCGTATGCTCAAAATATTTGAAAAATATTAGTTTTCAGAACTAATAAAATATGTTTTTAGTAATTCTGTGATATTTCATTTCGAAAAATGTTGATGTCGATAGCAGTGCTACTTGGTTCGAATAAACGGCGTATTGGTCATAATAAACAGAGCAAATCAGCGATGATTACAGGCGTTTGAATTCGTCCTATTGTATGACTGAAAATCGTATATCAAGCGGAATCCATTGTGCACTTTAACATGATACGCTGTGGCCAGCCAATCTTTTAGATCATTACTAAAACCCATTCGGCGGATAGACAGATAGATTGGCATGTATATATATATACAAATATTCATATGTCAGTGAGAAAATTATTTACTGTCCTACTTAGAGACTCGAAGTGATAAAAATTGTTCTGCGTTGAAAGATATCACTGCAGGTTTACTTCGATTAGAGCAATGAATTAGTTCGCATTAAAGGTCTTTATAACTATTCAACGAATCTTTTCCAGATTATACTTAGTTACATTAGCTTAACCGTAATACTTCAAAACACAAGCTACTCGAACCGCACTATTCAAGGTATTCTGTGTATGCTTAAATTGATCGTCTTCTGCATAATCACCTTGTTTCATTATTCGAATATCTGTTATTTTGTCCACCAAAATAAACTACACAAGTGGTGGCCAAACTTTCTCAAATCATGGCGTCCTCAGGGCGTTAGGATTTTCACACAGTCTCCGTAGTCAAAAAATACAGGACAGCTGCATATTCGTTCATGTTGTTTGGTAATTATATGATTCGAATTGATAAAAACTTATATATTTGCTTCGTACTTTAAAAAAAGAAAATTACTAGTATGATGCGTAGGCCTGTTATTCACCAAACAGTCTTAAATCTTAAAATCAAATTATTGCTAATCAAAATTTTTGAATATTCTACGGCACCCCTGAAGGATAAGACAAGGAGAACAGGCAAGAAGAAAGCATCAAAAAAAGAGTAATAATGGACTCAGACGAGATATTAAAAACGCTATGTCTGAAAATGATTCTTATTCCCGGAGGTCTCTGTCACAATAGCGCATAGAGCGATAGAAATTGCAAAGAGCTGAATAATTCACAAAAAATTCCTTTCCAAAATGTCTGCGTTCAAAAAAGACCATTTTCTATTTTCAAAATAATTCTTGGTGATTATTTCCGGAGATTGAGTGACGAAAAAAAATCACAAATGAATCTCAAAGAAATTGAAGAAGATATTAGTGATCAAGAGAGCGAAGATGAGGATAGAAACACAAATTATTCCTGGAATTATAGAAATGGATGAACTCAGATTTCAGACGATGAGGAAGACTGATGATCGCGCTGGCCTAAACATTTGGATAAAAACAGTGCGAACGAGATACATGTTCAATCAATTCCTGAAATGATAACCATGATACCTCTCAGATTTCAGACAACGGGGAAGCCCGAAGAAGGTATCAGCCCAATATTTTGGATAAAAACAAGAAAGGGATACAAGTCCACATAAATCCTGGAACAATAGGAATGACTCCTTCAAGAATTCAAATGACGAGGGACACTGAAGAACATGTCGGCTTAAACTTTTGAATGAAAATATCAAGAAGGAGATACAAGTCAGGATAATCCATTGAATAATGACGACTCGTCACGGATTTTAGAAAATGAAGAGGACAGAAGATCACGTTGGCCAAAACATTCTGATAAAAAAAGGACGAAGAATTCTCAGAATAATGAGAAAACTGCGTCTCGGATGTCAAAAAATGAAGAAGGCTGATAGACACCCTGGCTAAAGCATTGGGATAAAAACACCAAGAATGAGATCGAAATTAGAATAATTTCTGGAATAATAACGATGACTCCTCTGGAATTTCAGACAAAGAGGAATGTAGAGATCACATTAGCTAAACCATTGAGACAAAAGAAAAAACAAACACCAACGGGATTCAAGTTAGAATATTCAAGGCCAAAGATCATGTTGATCCGAAAACTGATGAAAAGCAACAACAATTAAGATTGAAGTAAGTAGTAACAAATGAGAATGAGAATGAAGCCAGAGTAAATCATAGAATAATGACAATGACCTCCATCGGGTTCCAGTCCATGTGGAAAAACACGTTGGCCAAAACATCTCGATAAAAACGCCAAGAACGACATACAAGTCTTATCAAATATCGGAGCAATGACAATGGTTCTGGGATCTACGGACAATGAGGAAGGCTGAAGAACACATTAGGCTAAACATTTGGATAAAGACCAAATAATTCATAGAATAATGGCAATACCTCCTTTGGGATCTCAGACAATGAGGAAGGCTGAAGAATACTTTGGCTCAAAGAATACAAGTCCAAATAAAAACTGGAATAACGGCAACGACTTCTCTCAGATTCCAAATAATGAGGAAGGCTGAAGATATAATTGGCCAGAGCATTTCGATAAGATTACCTAGAATGACTTACGTGCAATTAATTCCTTGAATAATGACAATGCTTCCGCTCGGATTTCGGACAATGAGAGAGGCTTAAGGACATGTTGGCTCAAGCATTTGAATACAAACACCAAGAGTGAAACAGAAATCAAAATATTTCTGAGATAATGGCGATGATTCCACTGGTATTTCAGACAATGAGGAAGACAGAGATCACGCTGGCGAAACCATTTTGATAAAAACGCCAAGGCGATACAAGTCCAATTAATTTCTGGAAAAATGACAATGTTGCCCCCCCCCCCCGATTTTAGACGTTGAGGAATACTGAACGACACGTTCACCTAAACTTTTGGATAAAAGCATCAAGTGAGAGATCCAAGGCCAAATGATTCGTGGAAAATTGGCAGTAACTCCTCTCGGGTTTCAGATAACGACGGAGGCTGAAGAACACAAAACATTTGGATAAAACAATAAGGAGATACAAGTCAAAATAATTCCGAGAATAATGACATTGGCTCCTGTTGTATTCCAGACAACGGAGGAAGAACATGTCGGTCGAAACATTTGGATAAAAAAATCAAGACGGGGATACTAGTCGAAATAATACCTGGAATAATGGCAACGATTTCTCTCGCATTTTAGAGAATGACCGCAGTAGTTGATCACGTCACCCAAGACATTTGGATAAAAACACCAAAAAGGAAATACAAAGTCCAAATAATTCCTGGAATAATGACAAGGTCTCCTCTTGGATTTAGGATAACGAGGAAGCCTGCAGGAAACATCGGCCCAAACATTCGGATAAAAACACCATGAAGGAGAGACAAGTCCAAATAAATCCTGAAATGATGGCGATGACTCCTTTCAGACTTCAGAATATGAGGACGAACACGTTGTTTCAAACATTTGAATTAAAACAGTGAGAAGGAGATGGAAATCAAAATAAAACTTGAAATAATGGCAATGACTTCTCTCGGGTTCCAAACAATGAGGAAGGCGGAAGATCCCGTTGGCCATGAAGATTTGGATTAAAAACAACAAGAAGGAGATACTAGTCCAATCAATTCCTGGAATGATAACAATGACTCAATATGGAACGATTGTTCGCAAGTTCATCCTTCAGACTATTATTACTGGATGCCTTACACTTACGATACCGTGCCAGAACTAGCTATGCTTAGTGAACAGTTAACCAGACACTAGTGATGCGTTAGTGGGGTAAGGGTCTTATTGCCCACCAAAACTATTTTTCCACTGATGATTGGATTTGTGAATGAAGTCCCCCCCCCACTATACTCATCGTTATTTTCTACTTTGGTGTTGCTTTCCAAGCTTTTCTGTACCGCTGTTGAACTTCGAAGCAAAAAACTCCCAAGCTTGATCAGGAGGAAAAATCTCGTCTTTGTCTCTCGGCTTCTCCTTTTCCCCAAACCTTCCTGTGAGCTGAGGAAACCTGGACTGGTCAACCATCAAACTTTCAAAAAAGTGGGTCGGATTTCAATTGGCTTCATGCCTTGCGGACCAGACTGAATAAAAGCGTGATTTCTGCCCTCCTGTCATGGGTTCCGGCTTGAATCAGGGCTAAAGGTTGATACGCTCCGCTTAACCAATGGAGCTATAAATAACACGTTTATTGTCATTTTTTTACAGAGTAAAAATAATAACTCCCGGACAACTGTAGGATTAGAGCACTGACCGCACAAGACCGATACAAATACCTGGGTGTCCTTGAATGTGACACGATAAAACGGGAAGAGATGAAGGAGAAAATAAAGAGAGAATACCTTAAAAAGATAAGGAAAATATTAGAGGCCATATTAAACAGTAGAAATCTAATAAAAAGAATGAACACCTGGGCTGTATCAGTAGTGAGATATACAGGACCATTCCTAGGATGGACAAAGGAAGTACTCCAATCAATGGACTGGCGAACAAGGAAACTTATGACAATGCATAAAGCCTTACACCCTAGAGATGACACAGATAGACTATACGTTAAGAGAAAAGAAGGTGGCAAGGGGCTCATCAGCATAGAAGACTGTGTCCAGAAAGCTAAAGCAGACCTAGAAAAGTACGTGCAAGCAAACAGTGAAGAAACCATAAAGAGTGCACGAAACAGCGCAACAAACAACAAAGTAGAAAACAATGGAACAGCACAGAAAACTAGGAAAGAAAAATGAGAAAAGAAAAAATTGTACGGAGAGTTCAAAAGACAGATACAAGATGTGGCAGACAAGAGATCATGGACATGGTTACGAAAAGGAAACCTGAAGAGAGAAACGGAATCGCCCATCATGGCGGCTCAAAACAAAAGTATCAGGACGAACTATATAAAAACAAAATCGACAGAACACAGACAAACAGCAAGTGCCGCCAATGCGGTGAAAGAGATACGACCGTAAATCACATAACTAGTGAATGTAGTCAACTCGCCTAGAAGGAGTATAAGCACAGGTAGAGTAGCAACAATGATACACCGGGAACTGAGCAAAAGAATGGGATTCAACCATGCAAAGAAGTGGTATCAGCACAAACCGGAGGCAGCCTTGGAGAATGGCAACTACAAGTTACTCTGGGACTTTGACAACCAAACCGACCACCTCACCCAGGCAAGAAGGTCGGAATTGGTAATCGTAGACAAGAAGAGGAAGACCTGCCAAATAGTAGACGTGGCTGTACCTGCAGACCATCGAGTAGAGAGGAAGGAGAGTGAAAAACTGGAAAAATACCAGGATCTAGCGAGAGAACTGAAGAAGATGTGGAACATGAAAGCCAGGGTAGTGCCAGTCATTGTGGGCGCACTACGAACTGTCCCAAAGACACTGAAGGTGAGACTGGAGGAGCTCAGAATAAAGGGAAGGATTGAGACTGTACAGACCACAGCACTGCTAGGAACTGCGCGGATACTGAGGAAAGTGCTTGAAATATAAAGACTACAACACTAATTGTTAACAGAAACCTAACAGAGGAAGGGAAAGGAATGTGGAAACGTAAACCACAGCACTTGCATGATAGTCGAAAGAGAGGAGAGGTGTTGGCTGAAGAACTGAAGAGACTTATTGTCACTCAGCCTTCAGCAATGACCACTGGGCAACCGGTGCGAAACTGTAAATGCAGTATTACTGTGGCGTATGAGAACTAGGAGAGAAGGGCTGGAGACTTGAGGAGACTTGCTGTCACTCAAACTCCCGCGGTAACCACCAAGCAACTGGCGTGAGATTGCAAATAATAATATCAATAATAATAATAATAAATAACACCATGAACCAGTAGATGTAAGCCAGCCGTAACATATAAATGAAACAGTGACAAAAGAATCTTCAGTATATATCTGAGACCTAAAGAAATGAGACCAAATACTAATGACATAAGACCTGGAAGTGAAGTATGACTTGTAACAACAAACAAGATAAGTGATGACATTGTAAAAAAAAAAAACAATATGGATTCGATAAACTCAGCGAAAGAGCAAATAGTTAATAAATTGAGTAAGAAGTGTCCACGATAGACAATCACTTCTTAAAATCCGACAAAACAATAGAAATCTCCTTACGATAAAAGTATACAATAGAGCGCTCAAAATCGTATTAGTGGAAATGAATACCACAAATATAACTAGTATAAATAGTATAATACGCGCTACTGTATATACATGAACAACTGCCATCGAGTATAAAATGAAGAAACAAAATACAAATAGGAATATTCAATCAAAGTGGGAGACACAGGAGGAGATTGATTATCTAGGTGTGAGTTTCCTATAGTTGATGAGCTTTCTAAAGGGGCAAACATTACAACCAAAAAATGCAGAAAGGTAAGACGAAACATAAACTTACAACAGGAAAAGATCCACCTCCAACAAAAGAAATAATCAAACAGAAGATACAAGCCTGAAGGGTGTGATGGTTTGAGAAAATAATTAAATTTTACCGCCAAAACCTAGAGTTTAATACTGACGCCAAGGAATTCTACAGAGAGATTGGCAGACAGCCAGGGGAGATTAAAGAACTACCTTCAGTAGATGATGTCTGGGCAAATATTTGGAGCAACGGTGAAACCTTCAATGCAAATGTAGAGTGGATTAGGCTAGAAGATGAAAGTGTAGAAGGTAAAACCTCACAGGATTGGAGTGATAAAATAGTGAAATAGAGGAAGGCACACAAATGGAAATTGCTAGGAATGGATAAAATTCCCAATGTCTGACTAAACACACTATCATCTCACGTAATCTTGGAATCTCTGTCCAATATCATGAACGCCCCACTTGAGGTACCAGCGTGGTTATACAGTGGCACAATTTACTTTCTATCAAAAAAGCTGTGAAACAAAAGACCCCAAAATTTACAGGCTCATCACCTGCCTCACAACCATCTAAAGACTCATCCCATCAATACTATCGAATAGAAAGTACACCGACCTTGAAAGCAACAATATATTTCCCAGAGAACAAGAAGGCTGCAAAAGAAATTCTTATGGGTGTAAAGACCAACTTCTAATTAATAAGATGATACTTGAGAACTGTCGAGCCAAACGCTGTAATCTGAGTACAGTCTGAATAGATTACCAAAAGGTGTTTGATAGCGTACCACATATTTGGATAGTAAAGGTCTAAGAAGTATACAAAATTGTACCAGCTACGATTTCCCTCAAACATAGTATGAAACTATGGAACACCAAACTCACCCTCGATCACAATAAAGGCACCTCTGAATTTAAGACTACAGTCGTTAACTGTGGAATCTTCAAAGGAGATTCTCTGTCACTCATTTTTTAGCCCTAATCCCTCTTTCAAGGGAGCTGAACAACACCACCTTGGATATAAAAGATATAAATGTAGTCACAAGAGAATAAACCACCTACTCTTCATGAATGATCTTAAACAGTATACAAAGGATGCCTCCGAACTAAGGAGGCTGTTGCAAACTGTTAAGCGGCCAGTGATGATATTAGAATGGAACTTTGCCTCAATAAGTATGCAAAAACAATTTTCAGACGAGGAAAACTGGCAACAACAAAGAATATACTCTCAAACCTGGATATAACCATTCAAGAACTTGAACAAGAACGTACGGATAAATACCTCGGAATTAATGGAAGCGATGGAATCCAGCATGCTTTCATGAAAGAAAGAATAAAAAGAAGTACTACAGAAGGGTTTCGAGCTAACCCTAAAACTGAGCTTGACTCTAAGAACCACATCCAAGCCATTAACACTTTGGCAAATCAGTAACAACATTAACTGGAACGTAGCCGACATCCGCAGAATGGACGCTAAAACAAGGAAACTCCTCACCAACAGCAGAGTGCACCACCCAAAAGCAGACGGAGATAGAGTCTACCTCTCCAGAAAAGAAGGCGGCAGATGTCTTATCTAGTTAGAAATGTCATACGAAACTTCAACCATTAGCCTACATCCGCAGGCAAGTGACAACTAGCTGTTGACACTGATGAAAAACCACAAGACAGTAAAAAAAAAAAGACTCAGTTGTGAGGGGAATCCGAGGCATTTCGAGACGAACTAGACACGACCGACATTATCCTACAAACCCTTACACAAGCAGCAACTAAAGTTGCAAAAATGTAAAAAACTACAGCCAAGCGACAAGTAACGCCAAAGAACAGTGGGAACAGAAACCCTGATAGAGATACCCACTTTGCACCCAAGATGTTAATGTAGATAATACCCAAATCCATCAATGGCTACGAAGTTCAGAGGGCTTCATCCTAGATGCCCTTGACCAGAGCCTTTTTACCAGAAACTACCTAGCACACGTTATCAAAAACAGTGTTAACCCCAACTTCAGATTCTGTGACAACGGTGTGCAATTAATACCTCTAGACAATAATAATAATAATAATAATAATAATAATAATAATAATAATAATAATAATAATAATAATAATAATAATAGAAGAAGAAGAAGGATGCTATAGAAACATGCTTCTATAATGACTTTCATGTTTTCCATTATATGGATCTTCTATCCTGGATTGGGTGATCCTACGTAAAACTTCATAAACTTCCACCAAAGATACCTTCATTAAATGGCAATGGGCAGGCCATGATGTAAGAATGACAGACAACCGATGGACATCACGACTCACAGCATGGATCCCCAGAGATCACATGCAAAACCGAGCCCGATAGAACACAAGACGGGGAGATGAACTAGACAAATTAAGAAAATACAGGCTCTGCGATGCTCATGATAGAGAAATGTGGCGGATCTTGGGGAAGGTCTATTTCCGACGACGGACGTTAAAAGACTGATGATGATTACTGCCGATCAATGAAAACTATGAATTTTTTTTTTACAAATCACGGGGTGAGGGCAAAATATTGTCAAATTTTTGTTCAAATTCAGTCGAGGATATCTGTAAAACATGAGGAATGCTTAGCGTAAAAACATTGATTAATTTGGGGCCATTGCAAAATGTGGCTTTAGCTCTTTTTTATCATATTAAATCTTATTGTTCGCCAAACAAATATAGATAAGAAAAACAAGAATTGTGTATGCAACATATAAACATTCTTTTTTTCATTAGTCTTGACTGTCATCGTTTGTATAAATAGGTCCACATGACCTTATAGAACTTATTTAGATAAACATCGGTCTCACGTTTAAACATGCAGTATTTTCTTGAATGAAGTCGGCGGGCCGATGAAATTAGGCTGCGGGTCAGATTTGGCTGGCGTGTCATAGTTTGCTTACCTCTGCCCTAGACGATAGCGATAAAAAAAACTCTCTCTTGAACCTGACTATACAAGTATGAATGAATCAATGGGGAGGAGAGGCTTAGCAAATCAATTGCAAAATTCCCAGTGCAATTTTTGCTAAGTCAGGAAATCTTAGAAGAGTCGTTGAAGTTTACTAAGATCTTTACTGCTTGAGTGTTCATACTCAAAGAAATGTTGCTTCAGCTAAGCACAGTAAATACCTACCGCTGAAAAGTCCAAGCTTTGCCTCTCTCTCTCAGAGCATAAAAGCATAAAAGAAAGAAAGGAGGAAAAAAAACAATAAGATTTGATGTCGTTCCAATTGACTTTATTTCCCTGTACTACAAATCACTAGGATTTGTATCAACTGGCAGCTCGAACTGGAAAAGGATGTAGCTTCGGTTTTCAATGGGGGGATTAAGAACATTGGTTTAAATTTTAACGTTCCGTCGGTAAGGGAAAGACCAACCCCCTAAGAGCAATTTCTCCAAAGAAAGACGATCTCTCAGCTCTACGACTGGGAATCGATTTCTTCATCTGGCAGAATTGTTCCTGGTGATTGACTCAAGAACTGAATAAGCGTATGGATTCGCTTGTTCATATGAAGTTTCAAATGATAGACGTTAATCGCTTTCTGACATCCAGGATCGACTCTTCTTTCATTAGCCTGAACTGCTGATGAAAATTTGGGGTAACCTGGGTTGATCTAATACTCGGATTTCCACTCATCGACCCTATAGCATAAACACACTGGATGCACCGTGAAGACAAATCTGAGTTGGCAGAATAGTTTAGAATTCGGGATTTTAAACTAATGAAAAACTTTATAAAACTGTTTTCAAAGGATAAACCGCTTCAACTAAATCTGACCTAAATTTTTGGAGGGAGATTTTTTTTTTTTGAGAAGAAATACCTTTTTTTTTAGAGGAAGCGTGTGAATTCACTCTGGAGTGGTTGATCGATTTAGAAAGTACGTATAATGTGAAACAGGACACTGAATTCGTGACCCTCTCTATGGCACCTGATCTTCAATTCACAAAATAAAATATCTGATTTCGTATGATTTTTACTGTGTTCCGTAATGAATAAAATGAGATATCCTGAAGTTTCCATTTGGCGGGTTGCACCCAACCCCCGCAGGTGGGCTCGAGGACACTCCCTGTCCAGAAGATTCAGAAATACTTTGGCATTTCAGAAAATCCCCTCGTTCCATTTTTCACCACTCATCCAGATGGTCTGAATGCCTTGTTCATCATTTTTCTATTTTCTGAAGAAATGTTTTAATATTTTCGTTTAACACACTTATTTTCATGTTTTTATTCCTCTGTGTTTTATCAATAGATGGGTCACCTCCCAGCCTCGTACATTAGATTCACCTAATGCATTGTACTGTACTCAGGCTTGGACGCCGGTAGTTGAGCATTGGAACTGGAATTTAATCTCAAATCTAGAGAGATCTTTAGACGTTGTACAACGAATAATAACCAAACTATCTAATGTGATAAAAGATCTTTGTTATGAAGAAAGATTGGAATCCTTGGGTTGAACAACTTTGCTAAAGAGAAGAATGAGAAAGGATTTAATTCAAAATTCAAAATAATTATGTGAATTGATTAAATTCCGAACTGGGAATCTATTGACAAGAAATATTCCAAAAACTGAATCTACGAAACAATAGAGATATATTTGAAATGAGTTGCCCAGTCGTGTTAAAATTGGTGTACAGAAGGACCAACCTCAAGAGCTGCAATGACCTATTGAAAATATTTTTGTGGGGTTCAAAGCCAACGTCTGTAGAATCTTTTAGATATGAAAGAAGTTCATTATAAACTATACCTCTATGGTAGAATGGAAAGCAATCGAAATGTTCACCTTAAATTTTCAGAGAAATATTCACACTGTTCTATAATTAGTAATCATATTATTTAATTCAAGTATTGTAAGGAAAATTCAAAATATAAATGGTATATACTAAAATTACTGACTTAGGTGAATATTGAAATTGTTGCGATTCTCTGTAAAAACCTGCACTATAGTATTAGGTCTATGTTGTGTAGCTGAGACAAGACTAGACTAGATTACCCTAAGGCGGTGCCTCCTTTTTGTGCAGGCTTCAATTGGGAACAATCGGTCCAATTGGCTCAAATTGGCCCTGGTATACAAAGTTTTAAAAATTATTTAGATAAGTTAAGAAATTATGAAAATAGTATGAGCTTACAAGGATATTTCTGGAATTTATCAACTGAGATTTTCAAGAGAGGCTGAACTGTGAATTTAGCAAAAATGTAGATGTTGTTTGAATCAGTGTACATTGAATACGTTTTTATGAAATTAGCATTTGTTTGAAGTTGATGTCTAAATATTGTGTGTAGTTGGAGATCCCCAAAGAGGCATAATGGAGAATAAATTTTGGAAAGAAATAATTCTCTTTAATCAGGCGCTTATTCTGCATAACTGTGACGTCCGAACCCACTCTTTTGATGTCATCCTGCTTAGTTATTACAATTCCTGGATGTTGAGTAGAGGTCGAGATGGGATGGTTTGACTCTTCGTTCTCCAAGTTCAATATCTAACCAGTCCAAACAGAAAATGGTTTCTATTGCTGGCTTGTAAAATCCAAACTAACCCGAAAAGGGGAGGGGGAGGGGGTTTCTCGCTCTTGTGCAGTCATAGAGAGTCATTGGTGAAGAAAGATGGATTTATTATGAGAATCCCCAAGGAAATAAATAGTACTAAGTTTTAAGCCAGCCTTCAGCATCTCAGAGTAAATGAACTCGTGTTGTAATCATATAAAACGATTATGGAGCTGAGATCGGAAGCTCTTCTACATGTAGCGTATATCCTCCACAACAATTCATCCCCAACAATTCATAGCCGTGGACTACGGAATATTCGTCGCCAGCTCAGTTTAACAATATCAATTCCAGCTATAGATATAATCGTAAAAAAATCTGTTTTTCGTTTTTTGGTGGTGGTAGTGACAAAACTTATTCCTTTCCAGCAAAATCCAGAAAACACTTGAGAATATTTTAAAAAACTTTAATTACGTTTTTAAAATAGGGTATGGAACATTAAAAAACAGCTTAAATTGTGGTCCAAAACTTGGATCATCGATTTAAAATCATCAGAAATGACCTCCAGTGGCCATGAATGACCCCGTCACATAGATTGCGATTTTTACAAAAAGGAGATGTACTCATATGTTGAATTCCAATATCATTGGCGCAAAATTCTGGTGTACTGTTATATAGAATATATTACGTAAAAGCTGTTTCTAAAGTTTTAATTCAATAAACAATCAAACACAGAAATTTCATAATAAAAGTAAATTCTATTGTAATTCAAATCTCTTTTGGGTAATAAATAATTCGATGCCCGTTAAAGAAAAATTGGAAATTACAAATACCCGTGGAGGGGTTAAATCTATCTCAACCAATGATTTCAGTGCTCTTTACATAATAATTCTTCATGAAGATCTTATTAAAGAATTAAATAAAATAACAGGCTTGGTTTTTGCAGGTGGAAGTAGTAAATATATTGGGTTTACAAACTCTAAAGCTTTCTGGTGTAAAACGGAAAAAAACGAGATCGTTCAATTTTAGGTTGTACCCGTTTTTTTGATGACACGTTCTCTTTATGATGGAGGAGAATTCGGAAAATCGTATAGTAATATATACCCTAAAGATCTTGAATTAAAATTTGAATATAAAGGAATGCAAGCAATATTCCTAGAATTGGATATTAAAATTGAGGATGGAATATTCATATACAAGTTATCTGATAAACGATATAGCTTTTCCGTTCCTTATAGTGAGAATACCCTTTAGAACAAGTAATATTCCATCTTATATATTTTAGGGAACAATATTGTAAGAATATTTGAGAATAGCAATAGCAACTCTTAGAATTATTGATTTTATACCGAAAATTGTTTCTTTAGTTGTAAGAATGGTCAACCAAGGCGGTGGAATTAGTAAGATCTTTAGACAAGTTAATAAAGCTCGGATCAGACATCCTGATCCCTTTAAAACTTATCAGCTTGACCATAGTAAATTAATAATGAAGATTAAAGAATATGTTAACGAGAGTAGAATAAATGAATATTGCTTATTAAGATAAATTAATTTGTATTAATGTTAGGGGAATTAGATAACCAAAAGAGATGGATCCAATCTTTGTCAAAGTGAAAGATCGTTGTACTGACTGGAACCTTGGAAAGGGGAAAACATTTGGGTCTGGTCCGTTTGTATGACTGATAGGTAGTTGGGCAGGGTGGGAGGTCGAACACAGAATGCCATGTAACAAATTGTATAAATATATTAATGGAATCACCCATTGAGGTGTAACTACTTGCTTGACAGTGATTTGGTTTCGTTTCAACCATGCACATAAGGATACTCGATTTGATAATTAAAAGCATTAAAAAAACAAATGATGGAAGCTTGATGGTACACGACGTGGAAAATTCAACTTAAAGGTTAGTGAAAAAATTTAGAAAAAAACAATGTCCAGAAAGTGACCATTACTACATCGAAACCATATCAAAATATACTTTACTTACATTTCAAATAATACTACGAACATTACCTCAATACTACAATTGTCAGATGAACATAATAGATTATTTTATATTTTCCAGTCACGAATGTATGCTATTAATGAAAATCGTTTTTTTGAAAAATAGTTTTTCACAAAACTTTGGTCTTTTTCTTTTCCAGAAACAAAAATAAAAACAAAAAGCACTTGGGATTAATTTGAAACTTTAATTACGTTTTCATATGGGGTGTAGAACATTGAAAAAAAACAGCGCTCAAAAAGTTCCCATTTCTACATTGAAACCCTATGAAACATACATATATACTAGTAGCTAGCATTTATATGGCAACAAGAGTTGTGAAATTAAGTCAATTATGATAAATATAGGAATTTTACGTATAATTTATTGTTGGTTATAATATAATTAAACTAAGTTGAGGATGAATTGTTGAAGATTAATTTGGCGTAATCTACGGCCATAAATCGATAGGGATGAATTGTGAATTTCTGACTAAAACTTGTTCTGCCACATACAACACTTCTTGTCTGTTCAGCGGTTCCATCGAAGGATGTCGTTCTTTTATGATTGAGTTCAAAATTTAACTTTAAGGTCATAGAAAGCCAAGGAAAATACTTTGACGACTGAATTATGATGCCATGATTTTATAGCAAAACGTTCGGGAGAATATCTCCCCCCCCCCCAAAAAAAATGCTGGAAATATCCACCTATTCGTCTATTTGCAATCGGTGTCAGGGATTGGGGTTCGAGTCGGCTCTCATTTTGCATTGTGGCCTACTAAGCATGAGCATAATTTGAAATTTCAGAGAGATTCCGCCCATTTGTGTTATGGCAAATGTCCAAGTAATGAGGGCCTGCCTGACTTGAAAATCGATATTCGAAAACATAACCTTTATCTGGGCTTGAACGCTGGTCCTTAGCGCCGGTGGGGAATATACAACTATCTCAGCCAACCTCAAGTCACAATGTTTTTTATCGTATCAAATTAGTTCATTGCTGTTTTTTCTTTTATATAACAAAAGACAAAAATACAAAAAAAGAGAAAACAATAAGACTGGCTTCTACGAGGTCAAACTTCGATTCCGACCGAAGATGATTACTGCAACTTCTGTATTGTATTCTAGCAGGGATAACCGGCGGGGAATAACTCAAAATATAACCGAACAGGAATAATATGTTCTTTGATACATTTCTTCTTCCACAACACAATCAATGAAAAAAGTAATCATTTACACTCTGTTTTTATGAAAAAAGTAATCATTTACACTCTGTTTTTATGAAAAAGTAGCTGCGGTGGAAAAAATATTCTGATACACAGAAAAGAACAAATGATGCTGTTGCTTAATTTGATAGGACTTCCGGATACACTGAGTAAGTGTTTCCACCATCGGGTACCAGGATCCAACCCAAGAACAAGCAACAGAGAGCTGTCCTTGGGAAAAGCATGGAGAACTCAGGTAATGACGAGCGATCTTGAGAGATTGTCCTCGTGCATTGTTATAATTTCCATGAATGACCTCAGGTGACATCTAGTGACCTCCAGCATCTCTCTTACAATGCTTTTAACTTTCATTGCGTGAAGATGTACCATTATGCAAAAGTCCTACATTTTAGGTGTGAAGTAAATTCGTTTGAAAACATCAGAAATGACGTATGTTTACCTCGAATGACCATGATGTCAAAATCACATTTCTAAATACTTTGGCCTTAAAGGATCTCTCTCAAGGCCAAATTTCAGTTTCATCACTGCAGAATTGTGGCTAACAACTTGGATAATTGGCTAGAATTCATCAGAAATAACCTCAGGTGACCTCAAATGAATTTTGAGGTCGATGTTGTGTTGCCTTTGACCTTCACTGAGAAATTATTCAACTCTATGCCAAATTTCAATTACATGATTGCCAAAAACTGGGGAAATTGCGTTGAAATGACCAGAATTGATTTCTGGTGACCTTGAATGACCTCTGCGGTCAACCACGCTAGGCCTGTGATGTTCAGTGGGAGAAGAAGTGCCAATCTGCATCCTTTGCCCAAAATTGAGGCCTACAATTCTGAAAATGGGTATAAATGGCCAAGGGTGACCTCAAATGACCTCAGCGGTCAACTCGACATTGCATATGACATTCGCCATGGAATGATGTAGTTCTATGACCAATTCTAGTATCATAGGCGCTAAAGTGTGGCCCAAATCATGAAAAATTGATAGAAAATCAACAGAAATGACCTCTGATGTCATATCGACATTTTATCGGATCACTTCACATCCACAATACGAACACGCACGACTCTGGAATAGAGCACTCTGGTGGATGGAAAGTTGTGCGTAAGAAAATATATCGCTTTAATCTAGTCTTACTAACCGTCCAGTTCTGCTAAGGGCAGGGGTAAAGTGCCAGCTTCTGGATCTGAAGCGTAGGTTTCAATCCTACCTCGTTGTACTGAATGGAATAATGGATAATCTATAACCACACTGAAGAGTTGTAATACGACGAAACAGCTGTCTGTGAATGATTCAATTATTAATTATATATGTACATATAAATGTGTGTGCTTTTTTGTCTGTGTTTATTTGCGCGTTCCAGCGCTCATGGCAATACAGAGAGTTTAGATGTATGGCAAAGGCTTAGAATGAGAGATAAGGATTAGGGTTCAGAGTTATGGCTAAGTCTCAGGGTGGGAGTTAAGGATCAAGGTTTAGAATCATGGTTTAAGTTTCGGGTTGGGGTAGAGGATTACAGTTTAAAGTTATGGCTAAGGTCAACGGTTACGGTTAACGATTAGGGTTTAGAGTTATGGCTAAGGTTTAAGAATTAGGGTTGGGAGTTATGGTTAAGGTTTAGGGTTAGAGTCAAGGATTAGGGTTTAGAGTCATAACGATGGCTAAGGGTTAGATTCAAGGATTAGGGTTGGGAGTTATGGTTAAGGTTTAGGGTTAGAGTCAAGGATTAGGGTTTAGAGTTATAACGAAGGCCAAGGGTTAGATTCAAGGATTAGGTTTGAGATTTATGGCCAAGTCTCAGGGTTGGAGTCAATGATTAGGGTTTAGAGTTATGGCTGAGGTTTGAAGTTAGGGTTAAGATTTAGGGCTGGGAGTTATGGCTGAGGCTTAGGGTCAGAGTTAACGATTAGGGTTTAGAGTCATGGCGAGGGCTAGGGTTAGATTCAAGGATTAAATTTGAGAGTTAAGGCCCAGTCTCAGTTTTAGAGTTAATGATAAGAGTTTAGAGTTATGTCTAGGGCTTAAGGTTAGTGTAAAGGATTACGGTTTAGAGTTGAGGCTAAGGTTGAGGGTTAGTGTTAAGGATTAGTGTTTCGAGTTAGGGATTAAGGTTTAGAGTTGTGGCTAAAGTTTTGGATTAGGGTTAAGAATTAGGGTTAAGAGTTATGGCTAAGGCTTAGGGTTAAAGTTAATGGTTAAGGTTTAGAGTCATTCTGAAGGCGTAGGGTTAAATTCAAGGATTAGGGTTTAGAGTTATGGTTAAGTCTTAGAGTAGGAGTTAAAAATTAGCATTTGGAGTTATAGAATTATAGTTAAGGATTAGGGTTCGAAATTATGGCTAAAGCTTGGGGTTAGAGTTAAGGATTAGGGTTCGAAATTATGGCTAAAGCTTGGGGTTAGAGTTAAGGATTAGGGTTCGAAATTATGGCTAAAGCTTGGGGTTAGAGTTAAGGATTAGGGTCTATAGTTATGTCTAAGGCTTAGAATTAAAGTTGAAGATTAGTGTTTAAAGTTATGAGTAAGGTTTAGGGCTACAGTTCTAAATTAGTTTTTAGAGTTGAGGATTAGGGTTTAAAGTTATGGCTAAGGCTTAGTGTTAGAGTTAAGGGTTAATGTTTAGCTTTTCGGCTAAGGTTTAGGGTTAGAGTTATGGATTAGGGTTTAGAGTTATGACTAAGGCTTAAGGTTGGAGTTAAATATTAGTGTTTTGACTTAGAGTCGAGGATTGGTGTGTAGCGTTTTGACTAATGTTTAGGGTTAGATTTAAAAATAAGGCTTTAGTCCGTGAATAAGTTGCTCTACTTTCGGATAGCACGGGGCACCTGAATATATATATATATATATATATATATATATATATATATATATATATTCAGGTGCCCCGTGCTATATATATATATATATATATATATATATATATATATACATATATATATATATATTCAGGTGCCCCGTGCTATCCGAAAGTATATATATATATATTCAGGTGCCCCGTGCTATCCGAAAGTAGAGCATCCCTATGAAGACTTTAGGCTTTTCTGATAGCAAACATCTTGCTAACGAATGCACAATCGCTTAGTTGACTTTTTTTTCACAACGTTGAGACAGGCCGTCATACTATGTGCAATACCTACTGGAACGGGCAAATTATTTGAGAAACATCCTAATAGTATGTCCTGAGAAACTTTTGTCTTCACCAGAAATAAAATTCTTAGACAAAGATGATTGTCTTCTTCATGTCAGTAGAAGCCATTTTGAACAGTTTTCTCCTGTCTCTTAAATTGAGGGCTTTTCTTCATCCCGATACAATTTTTCGAACACCTGGTCCTCTTTTTTTCTTCTTATTCTTATCATCATCATCATCATCATCATCATCATCATCATCATCAGTCTTTCAACGTCCGTCGTTGGACATAGACCTTCCCCAGGTTTTGCCACACTTCTCTATCATGGGCGTCACGGAGCCAGTACTTCCTGAACTTGTCTAGCTCGTCTCTCCATCTAACATTTTGCCGGCCTCGGTTGCGCATGTGGTCTCGGGGAATCCATGTTGTGAGTCGTGATGTCCATCGATTGTCTGCCATTCTTGCAACATGGCCAGCCCACCGCCATTTGAATTTTTTTATGGATTCTATGATGTCTCTAACTCTTGTCTTTTCTCGGATGTACTGTGCTGTTTTGTGGTTTCTCCATATGAGGCCCAGCATTATTCTTTCATGTGCACGTTGCATGGTTCTCAGCTTACGGGTCTGTCTCTTGGTTAAGTTCTTATTGTTATACTGGTGAACAATTCTGTGAATGGTGTTCTCTGAAATATCCATATGAAATATCCATATCTCTTGATGGTTTTGAAGCTATAACCTTTATCATATAGTGAGAGAATTCACTTCCCTTATTGAAAGGTGATGACTGCTTATTTCCTTTAGTGGGGACCATCAGGCCTAAAATAAATAGATGAGATTTTGAACTAATTCAGTAATGGCGGACCTACGACACGCGTGTCAGCAGTGACACGCTGTTGTTGTTTTTTTATAGGTGACACGTGATGTACTTCGAAATAGAAAGTTTCTGATTTCATTTTGTAATCTCAGTTTCATAAGCATACTTGAAGATTTCAAGTTATATTTCATTAAACTCCTTGTATTATAAATATATTAGTAAACCGCCCATCTATAAACATTCACGTAAAACGAAGATATATGGATACACGTAAGTGACGCTCCGATAACACGATTATAGAAAAAATTAAAATTTCGACACACAGTGTTTAAAAGGTACGCCATTACTGATTTATTCACGTCTGAAAGGAAAGAAGATCAGACGTGCTAACATACGTAATTGCAAGAAGAATCTGCTTTTCAAACTACTAAAAACACCCTAAAACTCACCGAAAAAAAAAGTTGTATCAAGTTTTCTGCGTTAATAGATGGATGTATGTAATTTATTACTTTGGATTTTTTTCCCCTAAGAATAGAGCAAAATGAAATGACTCAACAAAATTATCCAAAATCGCTCAGTTCTACAATGATTTTTTGCAAGAGAAGGAAAACGACGTCCTGGGATAACCCGGTTCACGAAGTTCGCAATGAAGTATGTAAAAATCAATAGCTTTTCACTTGAAATAGGTTATATCTCAGGCGAAAGAAAATTCGGATTCTTATTATAAAACACGCTGAGATAGTTTTTCTTTCCAAATTCCAGTACAAAGTTTAGAGTGTACCCTGTTATCCTACCGTAACCACAACAAGAACTAGAATAACAATCCTCAACAAAATTTTGGATGTAAACTAATGTACCAAAATTACATCCACTAACACGATATGAACTAACAACCAATTGATTGCCAGGAGGCTGTCTTACTGACTGAGCTAAACTGATTAGTCTTAGATGTTAACAAACATCTATCATTCACGTACACACAGATTTGTTTCATTCTAATACATTTATACAAAAATACTTAGATATTTATCTTTTTTAAAAATTTATTATTGATTCAAGACAACTGTTCGAGTAATCTTCTTCAGTCGAAATAGTGTTGGAGTGGATTTTGACCTTGCCATGCTTGTTCACCACTTTTGCTACTATGAAGTACATTCACCAACTAATTATATTTCTTCATTATTGTTTCGATACTAGAAAAGAAAATTATTTCTCCTGTCTTTCACTTAGAAAATACAAACATTATTTGTTTCTGAATTCACCAATATTTTATGGCCTTGCATTAAAAAACATACAGAAGTCATTTCTATTAAATTTGATTAGAATTTTACTTCAACTAAATTTCAATTGTATGCGCGAGTGGCCGAGCAGTTAACGAAACGGAGAATGGAATCAGCGAACCGAGTTCAAACTCCGCACTAATGCCCTTGGGAAAGGCATGCAATCATCTCTTCCCTTCAGACATGTCGTGGGCTAGCATGGTAGGGTAACCCCAATAACCTCTCCCGTTTTAAACTTAAATTGGTAAGATCTATGTCCAACAACTCAAATATTGACAAAAAAAATTTAATTCTTTTACTGATACTACCAATGTAGAAACAAGATCAAACTTGGCCCCGGGGAGATAGACGAATGGGAATTAGGTTTAGAGGTTAGATTTGATATTTTGCCGAGCGGTAGGGATCTCGTTGCTCAGATGGTTAAAAGCAAGTGGGCGTTTACTAGCTTTCCCAAGACAGAGGGGGCGTGAGTTCGAATCTGACCGAGAGCCCGTTCTTTATTTCGAATCGATGTTTCTTACTCACTGTCAAAGGTCGACTACCCGAGTTAGAGTTGAATCGTGATTTTTTAAAAAAACTACGAAAGTCAAGACAAAGGAGAATAGTGATCAAAATTGATAGTATGAATTACAATACTTAGTCTGATTGATACAAATATGGCGGCTCTTCAGAGAGCACACTCTTATGTGTCAAACATAGATCCGTATGTGAGTGTGAGAGAAAGTACCGAACACACAGTCCGATCCTAGCTTGGCAAGATATTATGTTAATTGGTGACAGAGCATAGGCTAAGACGGTCGCAGAAGAAGCTTGTTACTACATGCGGCATCCAGTTTTACCATACGGTTACCCTCTGGGGTAATGACCAGGCTCGACATCTATTAACTTCAGGAATCTTAAGAGAACTGATGTATCCAATGTGATTTTGCTGTATCGATACTTAATCAGATGAACATAAAAATAACATCAAAATTTGAAAAGTCATGTGAAAATTCCATTGGAGAATGAATATGGACAGAATTGATTCTATTTATGACATCACTGGTGTTTTCCACTGGAAAACTTCTAATATAGAGAGAGAAAAATCTGGAGAATTCATATGCTATTATTAAACTAAACCTGTCAAAATAAGACTCAAGAAAGATCCCAAAAGCTTTTTGTCTAAAGATAGAATAAAAATATTTTCAGAACGAGTCCAGGGGAGTACTGATGCCAATTTTCTGTGGACAAAACATGATGGAGAGCGTTGAAAAACACATACACAGAAACACACAAACACATGCACGTATAAAAGGATAGAGCCCTTCACCACCTATGATGGCAACGATTGTTCAGTAGAGGTCGAATAGATAAGTCCGTTCTACCAAACTCTATACATTATTTTACAATCAGAAATTGTAGGCGACTATGATGGAACCATTGTTCTAGGGCAGTGGTTTCAAAACCACAGCCCGTCAAATAATGCTCGGGGTCTGTAGCAGTGTTCTTCATGAACCTGACGTGGCAATTCTCGTGGCAGGGAAACAACATCATCATTCGTATAGATTCCAAAAACATAATTATTGTACACTGGTATGTACCATGTATATGAACTCAACTCAATTTAAAGCATTTAGAATAAATGTTTTTTAAAGGTTAAAAATCGCTTTTTTTATTGTAGTTCATTAACTAGAGAAAAAAAAGCCAAAATAGGTGCCCACCAGAATATTTCTTTTATTGATGGGATCCTCAAGTTTTTTAAGTTCTAAAACCACTGGTTTTGAGTGCTGTGGGAACGCGTGGGATCGGCGTTCCTTTACTTTTGTGGAGTGTGGGAACGGCGTTCTTCCACTGACTATATACTAAAGAAATTCCCTATTTGAATAGATGAGAACATTTTGGCAGAATATGTCCAAATACTCATCCCATATGGTCTCGAAACGTCACTGACATTGTTAAAATTTCGAAAATTTTCTTTGGAAGTCAAGGGGGGGTTGCTAAAGTTCCTCTACCCTTGAGAGCAGACAACCTTGCGGTCCCTCACTTCTTTTTTTAGCACTACGCCAATGGATGGACGGGCGTTGAAACCTTATTTATTTCGATTCAGATGCACATTGGGCATCCTGACTCCTAAATGAAGCCAGACCAAAATCCACGCCGCCAACAAACTCTTAGAAATATCTTCTGCGGTCATTGCTATCACTTTTTTCGATTTCGATGGAGAGCCTGTCGGGTTGGCATCTGGCCAATGTTAATAAATATGTCACTTTTGTCTTTCCATAGTCGTTTGTTGGCCTTACGCCAGATCTGAATAGTTAGTACATCCTTCCGTAGAAGCCTCTGCTGGCGGTGCTAACTTGGAGGCTATAGATAGCTTTAGCTCTGCCGTCGGAACTTTGGCAAATATTCGGAGTCAGATTTCGTTTATTTCGTGAGAGCCGGGTAGGGTGGGGGTGGCGAGACTCATCCGATTATAGTGTAGTGGCTAGGTACCCTTCCTAAATTCCCACCCACAACAACAACAGCAACTCTTCATTTCTTCTCATCCAGACTGCTGCTGCTGCTGCTTGTTATCCTCCTTTTTTCTTCTTTTTTCTTCTTTTTTTTCTTTATTTTTTTTCTCTTCTAAGTTCCTGCTTGCTTGCCCTATTTTTTTTAAGGGATGGAGGGTGGGTGGATGGGTGGTGAAATTCGCCCGAAGTGGATGGAGGAAGAAAATTTGAGAGGAAGAAGAAAACGCACAAATCGGAATGTATTTTTCGTCCATCCCCGACCCCACCAGCTCCTCACTCCGCATATTCTCCTGGACTGGGTTGAGAATGAGTGTAAAAGAAGGAAAGGAGGAGGGGGAGCGGCGTTGAGATGGCGGACAAACGCACACACACACAAACATAGGGAAATGGTCGTCACCAGCGCTCTTCATAAATTGAGGGTGGTGCCTTCATCTTGTGTAAACTGATACACAGACTATAGGGAGAGAAAAAAAAAGCCTCCCCAGCAGCGGTAAGCCGGATGTTTAGCGTTCTGGTCAAGACCCGAAGACCGAGTAAAGAGAAATGTGGGACAGGGTAGAACATCTCGGTGGCGGGCTCATCATCCGCCACCGTAACGTTACACGAGGACTGACAATGAAGAACGAAGGAAGGAACGAAGGAAGGAAGATCTCTGTAGTAAGAAACCGTCAAGCAAAAACTGTCACCCTAAACTGTCAACATAGATTTCTTCAGTTTTCAAGTTGGTCCGACTGGCTGTCTGTGCAAGTATGTATGAATCACGCGTACAGGCCGCACCAATAAAACTGGAAATTCAAACATTTACTTCTTCATTATGTCTACAGAAATTACTTCCTTAAATCGGGTTTTAGTAGAGAATTCAATTTGCAATGTAAGCTTATGCTAGATTGGTACCTTAGTTTGTGCCCAGCAGCCTTCACGTTTGTCTTTTGAAAATTAGGATTTGTCTGCGATCACCACCCAACAAAAGGTACGAGTAACTTGTGCATAGATCACTTCTTTTTACGTTTTTAATCAATCACCCCCAACTTAGCATGCTGCCAAAAGATATTGGTTGCGTGACGGTTTCTACGGAGTGACTAACCAGAATTGTTATTTATCTTATTCAAAAAGCTTATCTCAGTCTGGGAGAGGACTACATGTGAGAGGAAGGTTGTGTTGTGACGATTCTATCTGAGAAGTGGGGAAAGAGCGTCTTCATGTCTTGAAAATAAAACTATTCGAAATCCTGGCTCTTGCCCGGGCTCGAACATCGATTATAGGAGACACCAATTAGGCCCCTACCTCGGTACACGTAAACATGTGCAGCTTAACGTAGTCTAGTCAAATGTGGGGTGGTGAGGCCGTTTTGCATCCATCTGCCAAGTGAGGAGAAGAAATAGTACAGGTACCACCCGCTATCCGAAAGTTCGCTTTAAGCCTCTTTTTGGCTTTTACGAAAAAGGCGCCAAGTAGAAATAACGTTCAGTGCCTGTTTTACCGCGAGTTGTTTTTTTCCAGGGCAGTGCCCATCCTCTTCATCTCTCTCCTACACCACAGCCCTGCACCTCCCACTTTGCCAACCTCTGACGACTCAGTCTAACATACCATACTGTCTGGGAACGCTAAAAAATGTCCTATAAAAATTAACGGCAATTGCTTCTCCGATCTAGGCTATTACAGTTGACGGTTTTAAAAATAAATAAATAGAAACCCTCTACTTTTTGGTAGCCCAAGAAGTTCGTATACGAAATCCCGGATTTTGGCAGGGTTTGACCATCGATCATTGGCGCTGTTGGGAAATACAGAAAACTGACTAAGCTACCAAGTAGGTTCCACTTAGGAATCTGTAAATATTTACTAAGCTAGACTTAATCTACCAAAATATTGTTTGGAGAAGTGGCTTCCAACCGGGAGGAGGGGAATTCCAGGTAGAGCGTCGGTGGATGGGTGTGTTGATAAGACTATTAGATACAATATAAATCTCTTAAATGATGTGTTCCCAATTAATTTCACTTGTTTTCTTTAGGTAATAAATACACAAAAGCTACTATACAACTATAAAATTAAACCAATTCTTCATATAAAGCTGTCAAATTATACGCAGAATAAAATAGTTATTTGAAATTATTCTCTGTCGAAACTTACTTAAAATGATGGGAACTAGTAATCTCATTGACACAAGTGAAAGGGTTGGGAACCGTTGGTTTAGGGAGATTGTTGGGCGCTGATCTTCTTCATGTTAAAAACCTGCCTACTTTGAAAATCTGCGTTAAAAATCCTCGTTTTACTGGGGTTTGAATATCGAACACTTATGACCCTAGGAAGTATAGAACTAAGCCACTTTCAACGTTATCTGTAATTTACAGAGTGCACTGAGTGACCTACATCTTTGCTAAACTCTTGAGACTTTACAGTTGCTTTGTAACTCACTATTAGGGAGTCACACGAAGTTTGGTCTAGTTTCGGGGTCTTTCAAGAAGTATATTTAGGGCACCTCGCCGTTGAGCATTGGGTAGCAGGCTCGTTGCATAGATCATTATTACTGCAGTGCAATTTTTTTCCACGCTTTTAGACTGGGGGAACCCTTGAAATAGCTGTCTCAAGGAAGCCCCTGCATACAGCTAACGTCGCAGTAGAGTTTTGAATGTTTTCTTTTCTTTTCAATGTATGACAGCGTAAAAGTGGTTACGAGTAATGTACAATTTACAGGAAGATAGTTTTCAACATATATGTTCATTTTGGTAAACTTTCTAAGATACTCTATTTTTTTAGTTCTCTTCTCACTCAAAGGACATCTTATGCTTAAAATATTGAACGGAAGTCAGTTTCTTTCGGAAAATATTAAGCTCAGCTTACCTTTCATAAAATTGATGTTTTTCATAAACTTGATATACTTATCACCCCAATTCCTTCTCACCCATCTCCAAATCTTATATTTTCGTTTATTTTTTCATTTCACGTTTTGATGACGGACGGATGAGACCTCCGAAACATGTTACGTAAATAAAAATTATTTTCCAAAATCTGCTCTCCAATATTGTCTTTTAAATTGCCATACATAAAAAATAGAAGAACTCAAAAGGCAAGAATATAACAAAATAACCAAATAACTGGTACAAAGGAAAAGTTTCACTGTCAAGCTTAGCTTATCTTTCATAGAATTAATGTATTTCATGAACTTTATCCACTTACACAGGAAACAACGCAGATCTTTTCTTTGAAAAAAAAAACAAAATCTTTAACGTTTGTAAAAAATGACACCAGCTATTTTTTTTTTTTTTTTTTTTTGTTGGTTGGTAAAAATTCCTGTTTCTTGTGTCCAAGTCATCACTCACTTATTATATAACAAAATCTAAAATGAAGCAATAGCCAGGTGCTTATTTCACTCGTCTATAAAGATTTCTAGGAACCTCTAACTATCTCTGGCAGAAGTCATTCCTGCTAAATTTCCCTTGGGAAAGGCTGCCCTATACTGTGCCAAACCACATTTTATGGAACTGCAATGAGTTTTTCGATCTTTTGAAACTAATTATCAACGTTACTTTTGCTGTTACAGCAACGTTTCGACCCACCTGTTTTACACTCCAATTCAGGTGTACAATCTTCTATAATTTTCGGAAGAGTCATTATCACTTCAAGAGTTATTTTGACGATTGATCTCATTCTTCATGCCGCATTTCTTGTTAGCACAGGGTTTCGGTCAATCCATTCAACAGCCTTCTTCAGACGTCAAAACGAAACAACAGAGTTAGTGTTGTGGTAACAACAGAAAAGGAGAGAAAACCCCACAAAGAATGAGTTCAGTATTTCGAAAAACCCATGGGATTATAATGACTCCCCCCCTCCCAAAGTACAGAAGTTATGTTTTTACATCTGAGGACTACTAGAGAATGGACCGACCGAAACGTTGAGGTGACAACAGAAGCAACACAGAAATCTCATCGGATGATGATGCCTCTTCTAAAAATTTTAGACGTGAGATATGTTTCTAAAAATATCAAACATTTATTCCGAGCAGAAGTTGTGCAGGGAGTCACTTACGTAAGTCGCCATTATTCGAAGCGGATACAAGAGAAGACCTGATTTAAAATAATAATTCATAAATATTTTGACTTGACTAAATAATTCTAAAACTCCATTACTTCTTCTGTTTTTGGAAATGTTCGTTTATATTTACAGCTTCATAGAATGTGGATAGGAAGATACTGTTGCGCCAAAGTTACAGTCAGGAGTCTTGACCATGTTTTGCTTGCACCATCCTGGCAGATAACATGCTCCTGGGAAGACCGCATCGAACAGTACAACTGGAACAAGCTCCCCAGTAGGTTTTGTTCATACGATGATATAAAGTCCAATGGCGTAATCGGTCAGCGCAGACCTCAGTTACATTGGTTACTCCCATGGTAATGGATGTGGTTTCAAATCCCACCGGGGCTTTTGTTTTCTTTTCCGATGATCACCGTTTTTCGCTCCCTACCATATATAATTCGGGCCGAACTAAATTGCCTTCCCTTAGTTTCTTTCACACACACATACTCACATATATGTATCTAAGTAAGGTTGGGAAAAAATAGCGATTTAACCCAAAAATGACCCCTGATGTCCCCCAATGATTTGAGAGGTCAACACCACCTATCCTATAATATTTCCTGTTCAACTTAACCTCATGTACCTAACCCCCTCCCCAAGAATGACATTTTTGGGCTGCAAATATATCATAAAGGCTACCAACTAATTTTGACTCTACCTCCAATTAACGTGTATATACAAACTTGTTGCCTCAGTCCAGATTAAACTAAACTTAGTAAGAAGAAGAATGGTAGTGAGCAAGCTAGTCTTGCAGACTACTAAGCTTTGCCTACTGAGACTGACACTGAGATAAAGTCGTGGAGATCCCAATGACGATCGAATTCATTACACTAACGAGTGGCCTGCTAGACAATCTTGTGAAAATTGCGCAATAGTAGGCGTCCAATTACTGGTATTATATAATACCGTCATAGTAGCTGTAAAAAATGACGGGGTGATTAACGTGTGGATCGGAGCTTCTGCCTCGGATCAGATTATCTGTTCGCTCCGCCTAGGATCAAAGTGTTGCTTCCCTGAGCTTGGCTCTCTTAAAGAGCGGGACTTTCAGGAGGCATTCCAAGCGTGGCAGAAACGCTGGGAGCGGTGTATCGTTGAACAAGGTAACTACTTCGAAGGCAAGATGGGGTCCAAATTTAACTCAAGTACGAATAAAGCTTTTCATTGGAAAAGTCTCGGATTTTTTTTATAGCACCTCGTATATATGTTGCATTTTACGTACGTGGATTATGTGCCTGTATTTAAAAGTCACGAAAGAGTGTGAGTTCAGCGAAAGAGTAGTTAAATTTTTATATATTATATATAAAAGGCTCTGTCCATCGGTTGTCGGTCGGTTGGTTTGTCTTAATATTGGTTCTCAGCTGTTCTTAGTCAGATTTACTCGAAACTTGGTAAAGAGGTGTCCTTCGATGCGACACTTCTTACTTGAAAAAAATTCCGGGTCCAGGGTCACGTGATCTGGCAATAATTGCGTTTAAACATTGTTTTAAAATCTATTCACTCAGTTGTTTGTGGTCAGATTTACCTGAAACTTGGTAGCAAAGTGCCCCCCCCCCCGATGAGATGCTTCTCAAGTATAAGAATCATCCCCTCAGGGTTACGTGATCTGGCAATAATAGCATTTGAACTGTGTTTAAAAATCAATTTACTCAGCTGTTTTGAGTCAGATTTACTTGAAACTTGATAGTAAAGTGATCCTCGATGAGACGCTCCTTACCTGAATTATCTTCTATTCAGGGCACGTGATCTGGTATTAATGGCGTTTAAACATCAGAGTGGGCACCCCATTAAATTTTCGGTTCTTGTGAATGAATATTATTGTATATAGGACCGCTCTTCCCCCCACCCCCGTTTCTTATTTGAGAAGAGGCGGCAATTCCTAAAGCCAGTACATAGCCTTTTGGGCTTGACTGGCATTACGTTCTGAATATTCCATGTTGAAATGAGGGAGCCTTTTTTTGCTAACGCGTCCTATATGACATCAAAAAGGATAATCAAAATGTTTCGTTCATCAAGACTCTAGCTGTAGAAAACAGTTTTTCTTGTTACTAAATCGTTTATTTGATAATTATATTGTACGTTCGTCTTCTGAGTTTAAGGGGGTTTTTTTTTATAAAAATATTTAGAATTTATGAAAAACATGGATTTTCTGAATGGTAAGCTAAGCTTAATATTTTCCCAATGGAACTGACTTCAAATGGAATTTTTTAATATTAAATGTCCTTTCGGAGAGAAGAAGTCTGAAGAAATACAGTATCTGAGAATCTTCGCCAGTGTGAACAAATATGCAAAAAACTAACTTCCTGTACACTGTCGAATACTGATACTTTCAGATTATAAGGTGATTTGGAAGTGCAACTGGCGTAGTCGGTAATGGCGCAGACTAATGGAATCGGCTACCCGAGTTCGAACTCCGGTTGTGGCTAGTTATGTTCACTTTGCGTTAAATCTCTTGGGAAAATAGATCTTGTGATTATTACTAACGGTGTGCTATTTATATTCTTTCGTGTGTATAACTCTTTGTGGGTGTGTTTTCTTTTTGTGTCTGCACATGTGCGTATTCCAGTGAGTGTTTACCATGCACCAGAGTGTATACATGTTTTTATGTTTGTGTATGCGCATTACTGCGTATGCGCATACGTTGGTATGTATGTGTATGTAAGTATGTCACTGTTTATCGTTCGTACGTGTATGCGTATTTACACGTATGCACATACTTGCATGAGTTTGTGTGTACGCAACCTCATGCACGTGTGAATACTTGCGTATACACGTCTTTCTTTATATGAATGTGTGCGTATGTATAGGTCGTGTGTATATACGCATGTGCTTGCACATATATATACGTGAGTGTTACATGTATATATGTTTTTGTACGCGTACGCGTATACATGTATATACGTGAGTGTGTGTACATATTTTTACGTGCATGCTTATGTACATATGTGTGTGTATATGTATGTGTGTGTATATGTGTGTGTGTGTGTGTGTGTGTGTGTGTGTGTATTCAACGTACCATCTCAACAGAAATAATATCGTTTAATCAATAAATAAAAGCAAAAACAGAAAGATTTTAATAAATACGTCTGGAGAGGAAAATAAAATGCTTGCTGCAAACAACACACGAGAGATGGTGGATGTTGGAGGGTGGGGGACGGGATGAGACGAAGTGTTGGGGTGGGGCAATCAATGGAAGAGAGTGGGGGTAGCGAAAAAAAAAAGCCAGAAATTCTTTGGCTGGTGGATACGATGTCAGTGGGGAGTAGGACGTGAGTTATCAAAACCTCTAAATATGGATGTTGCTGTTTTCGTGTCTGGGACGGAAGAAGATGTAGGAAGGGCGGAGATTGGTTGGCACACATCAGAATTTCACTCTTTCCTCACTCATTCACTCTCTGTTTTGCCCTCTTTCGCATTTCTACACTCCCTCTTATTATAATTAATATTACACTCATTGAGTGTTCACACGAGTAGTAACTAGTGGCTTAGATTGGAGATTAAGCGACAGCAAGTCATCTTAGTACAGTTTCTCCAGCACTTAATGCTTTCGAAACTTTGAAAACTCAAGGACCCCTTCCATCGAGGAAATATTCTGGCGGGCCCCTAGTTTGAACATTCAGTTTCTAGTCTGTAATCAATCAACTATGATAATAAACAATTTTTAACCTTTAAGAATCATATTCATTATAAATGGATTACATTTATTTGAATTCTAAAATATGGCACAAGTCTGTGTACAATTATGATGTGTCTTTGATTATCTTCTTAGTTGTGCGATGGAGAATGTTGTTGTCATAAGACACACAATGTCAAGCTTAGAGGTCACTTTGCAGCGGACAACCAAACATTATTTGTCGGGCTTTAGGGGGTCGTGTACCCAAGTTCCAAAACCACTGCAGGTATTTTCAGTAGTGCTCGATGTCACGATTCTTCCACAGATTTCCAGTTCCTTCATTGTTTTTCGCTAGGCTTTTCTGGGTCGTTCCTAGACCTCTAAAAACGATTAGCATAAATGTCACCCTTATGTTCCATTTTTTTTTTTTTTAGTTTCTCGTTTTCTTTTAATTTCTATCCTGTGATCTACTGGAAAAGCCAAATATATTATCTGGCAAGATTTCTCCTTGTTTACGATTACAATATCCGGTCTTCTGACCTGGATTGGATTGGGTTATCCGTTCGAACTTTGAAGTCCCAGAAATGTTAAAGTATTTTTTTCATTCTCTGGGATATATTTTGGTTCGTATGTACACCATTCGTTTGCACGGTTTCCGATGGATCAGCCTCCTCACCTAATCATGTTTTGTATTCTTCGTGAGCCAACTTTCTGAATTCGATTATTGTCTGCGTGATTATCTCATCTCTTTCCCTACACGATCTGCATTTGGTATTTTCTGTGTCTTGTGTAGCTTGGCTTTCATATAACTGCGTCGGATTATCAATTTGGCCAGACCAACCGAGATCACGTAATAATAATTCAATAATGCACCTCTGACCTGCTAATTATACACATCTTATGTCTTCAAAGCATTGGGACTGTTAGAAACTCGTTAAATAAATATCAAATATGAATTAAATGGTTAAATACAGTGCATTAATATAGATGATACAGTTTATTAATATGAATGAAATAGTCATCGGTATATTAATTAAACACTGTACTTATAAACGAATTTTAAAGCACTACCACCCCTAAGTGATGAATTTTACAATTTTCCTTGCACTTTAAAAATAATCAGAAAGGTCTGAAAAGAAACATGGACTTGTTTTGGCACCTTTCAAACATCAGCACTCCGCTTTGAAACCATAATTAGGAGCCAGGGTGCAGAAAAACAGTGTGCCGCTACGGGGCACACCTACACATAGGAAGGCACGAATGATCAAAACAACAAATGAATGAAGGAGTGCAGAGATCTTAATCAAAGACCGCTGAAATTTCATTTAAAAACCAAGTTTGTGCCCTTAACAAAACTTCATCACGAGCATTCCTGATCGGAATTGCCGCAGTATACGCAATTGAGTAATAGCTACATGCACAATGTCTCCTATGGCCACTCAGTGAATTAGTACGATAACCGTGAGAAATTCCAATATTCGCTCATAATTTTATCGGTATTAAAAGGTTCTCGGCCATCTGTTGCTGGAAAATCGGTTGTGTACTACCACTACTACTACTACTACTACTACTACTACAGAAACAACGATAAAATAATGATAATAATAATAATGATAACAACAACAACAACAATTATTATTATTATTATTATTATTATTATTATTATTATTATTATCATCATCATTTTCTATCCTCCTTGTTAGTATTCACTTTTCTCGTCTCCCTCTCTCATGCAAGAACAACTAAATTGATAGACTAGAATGTCTTCAGTTTCACGCAGACTTATACTCCAGAAGATAGGTTGAAATTTTATTTACTTATGTATTTTCTTGGCAGACTTTGAAGATATTTTTTACTTGGTGTCTACTGCGCAACTTTCACTATGAACAAACAAACAGGCAACTGGCTGCGTAGCAGAATTCATCGTTTAAAAAAAAACTACGTATTTCCCACTGGTGCCAGAGACTGGTGTTAGAGACAGGATTTTGGGTGCTCATTTCAAAGGGTGGGGTTGGGTGCAAGGTGGTGGAACGGATATCGGCATAGAGAATGGACTCAGGAGGTCACTTCACCTTCATACCCTTTGGAAATGCATGAGTTGATAAAACTGTGCAGATTGAAGAGAGTGATGCCACGTCTGCTAATTGTTGCTCCTAAGTCTAATTTACATATCGCAACCGGACTGAGTGAGTACTAATGAGATATGTGACGCCCAAGCAGGAACGACTGAAGCAGTAGCCAGCGTTAGGGCAGTAGCAATCTATTTTAAAGGCAGACAGACCCCCCTCCTTGAAGTTTTGATGCAATAGAACATTCTTACGTAAATTTCCCTCAATTTAGCCAGTTATGCACGACGGCTGGATGTGAAAGTTGTCTTCGTCACAGACACCAGAGTTTGAGCACAAGTGACAACCAGCACTTTAAAAGCTGATTTATAAAGTATGCTGGCCCTCCTTCGCTCGGAAGGCTGGCACAATGCAATTTTCTTACTTCTCACCACAACTGCTTGGCCTTGTGTCATACTAAGCTAAGCTTATTAACCATCGAAAGTATGACAAAAAACATAGATTTCGAATGCCAATTTTTTGCACAGACGGTTACTCAAAACCCATAAGATTGGCGCCACACAATCTTCTTACCCTCCTCTCCACCGCAACTTGGCCTTTTCCATACTAAGCTAAGCTTAGTAACCATCGAAAGTCAAAATTTCGAATTCTGATATTCAAGGTACTCATGCCTTCCCCACCTGGATGATTGACCTTACACAATCTTCTTACCAACATTTGGCCTTGAACCATACTATACGAATAAAATGTCAATGACACTCATTCTGAATGATGTCTGCTGGTTGATTTTTGTAGCCGAATCGGTAGGACGCTATCATTGTAAGACAAAGTCCTAAGGATAAGGGACGCGCTTTCTTAACGGCTGTAGGATGTGAAAACGATTTAAGAGATGATGAAAAACACGATCAAAGAAAAAAACAGGCTCAAACTCCACTCCTACAGCTATTTCGACTGACGATGATTAATGCAACTTCTGTTTTGACAAAAAAGCACAGACAAAAATGACTCCTTATTACCATTTCACAGTCGAATACCCCTTATATTTTTTAACATAATGCACTAAAATCTGTTACTGCAAACTAATCTCCGAAAACAGTCTTACGACTTGCGAGAATTTAGAAGAGAAAAAAAACTCGGCGTTAGAACATGTGTCATTAGATAGTGCCGTTAGAACGAGTGCCGTTGCTACGAGTTTGCTGTATTCGTATTAGATTCTGGAGTAACTGTATCCAGTAGACGGATTTTGAAAATATCGACTCGTTGTATCGAATCCCATTGATAAGTTATGAAAAACTCCACAAGTTATGAATAAAACAGCCTCGTTTTCACACCTGCAAGCCATGTAGAAAAGGTACTGGACTGTTCATCGTCTGTCTTTTGAATGAAGTTTACTTCAGTCCCAGACCAAAGAGAGGTGGGGGGATAGAGATGGGAAAATGAAGACGGCCATTCTTCCTTAAAAATTAGAATTCAACTCCCCCCCTCTCTCTCTCTCTCTCTCTCTCTCTCTCTCTCTCTATATATATATATATATATATATATATATATATATCAGTGGTGATTGTAACTCATCAATGTTACTCGAGCTTATTATAGGGTGGCCATTTCCCCCAAAAGAGGACACTAGGTTAGAAACCACTGTTCTAGACCGCCCCCCTCGGACGTGTTGACAATACGCTGCAGATAAGCAGAATTGGCAGGTCAGTGAAACAGAATTGGCAAATTTTGCAAACGAGCGAGACCCAATTGGCAGTGTAAGACAGAATTGGCAAATGATTGAGATAGAATTGGCAGATGAGTGAGAGAATAGGCAGATGTGAGACATGATAGGCACAAGAATGGACCAGAAAGACACGAGTGAATCGGAATTGATACGAGTGAAAAACAATTGGCAGATGAGGCAGTGAGGCAGTATTGGCAGATCAGTGAACCAGAAATGGCAGATATGTGGGTTAAAATTGGTACATGAGTGAAAGAGAGTAGGGAAAAACAAAATAGGGAAATCATAGGGACAAGAGAGACAGAATTCGCAGAAGTGAGATAGGATAGGCAGATGAATGACTCAGAATAAGAATAAGGAGCTGTCTCTTGACAGAATAAACGGACAGGAATTGGCAGATGTGGGACACTATTGGAATATGAGTGTGTCAGAAAGAGCACATTAGGCAGTATAGGCACATGAGACAGGCATATGTGTGAAAGAATAGGTCCATGAATAAGACAGATTTGTTACAATGACACGAGTGAACTTGAATGACTTGAGTGAATCAGAATTGGCAGATGATTGAGACACAGTTGGCAGATATGACAATTGAGATAATAGGCAGATAAGTAAGACAGGCGTGGCAGGTAAGTGAGACATATGTGGCAGGTGGGTGAGAGAGAATATAGACGACAGAATAGGGAGTGACTTTTTTCTTTATTTCGGGTACTTTTTCCTTTCTTTGATTAATTTTGTATTCTGATTGCCCGTTTTTCCACATCTCTATTCTTTCTTCCTAACTCTCTCTTTCTCTCAAGTCTCTCTTTCATCTTACCCTCTCTCTCTCTCTCACATGACCCTATACTCTCTCATTGCCTCTCATTTCCGTATTCTTCCCCTCTCTTTCACGTCTCTCTATATATCTCAAATCTCTATTCTCTCTCTCTCTCTCTGTCATGTCCCTATCATGTATCTCTCATGTGTCTACCTTCGCCTCTTGGTCCCTATTTTCTCTCCGTCATATCCCTATAATTTCTCTTATAAACTCTATAATATGTCCAAAAGTTCCCAGTGAATTTCAATGATATTTTGGAGAGGGTAGGTCATGGACTAAAGGAGAACTGATTGAATTTGGGGGGCAAATAGATCTTCTTTTTTTTATTCAGTGATATTTTTCATATATTAAGACAATACTTCGAAATATGGAAATTCAAAACTTACATAGTTACGTCCCCTTCACCGTCACTGTATATAAACTGATTTTCATTCATATATATCTATATATATATAAGATATATGTACATATATGGATTTTTGATAAGTGCAAACACCCTGTTTAAAATCCCATTAAAATAATCTCAATGTAGTGAATATTAAATCGACAATTTTGTTTATGTAATGTTTTTGATAATCATAATTTTATAACAGATGTTCCTATCATTTAGACGATATTCCTTGAAAAAATAAGAATTGAAGCCGTTCAAGATTTTTCTGAAAAGATCGGTTAGTTCATGTTACAGCCTGTTTGTTTCACTGGGCGGGATTGTTCAAGTCCAAGCTAAACTCATTAAATTTTTTCATATAACGTTATTATGAAGAGGAAATTCATTTGAGTCGACATTTCAAGTTATGAAGATGAAAAAAAACAAAAAAAAACTATATTCCTTGCAAAAGATTGAATCAAAAACATTCGAGATTTGAAAAATTATTTTTGATATTTTGGGTGTGGATTGGTCAGTCTGGGTCAAGTTATTAGAAGGATGAACGGAGGCTTTGAAACCGTCAACGTTTTATTTTCTCGGTTTTAGATCCGAGCAAGTTGGTTCTGAGATATTTCTTGCTGGTTTGAAATAGATTGATACAGGGAAGTAGGGCTGAGCCTGACTGTCCAAGCCGCTGAAGTTACCACTTACTTATATATATATATATATATATATATATATATATATATATATATATATATATATATATATATATGGTACAAATCAGGCTAGCAATATAACATAATATAATGATATATCAATAATATAAAGCCACTTCTGAAATCCAATGGATTTATTCCATAGAGTGCTCACCTGATGAGGCCCGAAGAGGGCAGAAACATGAGCTAGTTTGAGTAGCGAAACCACAATCTACTATATATATATATATATATATATATATATATATATATATATATATAATCCGATACAATAATTATAAATCATTCTTATTTGAATCTCTATTTGAACCGACACCCCGTTTTTACATGGTGAATATACCAGTTGGTCTACACTGCATAAATAGATTAAACAATGAAAGAAATGGACTACGTCTACAAGGAGGTCATCTCAACGGGACCCTGCTCTTACCATTTGAATTGATCAGCCAGCAAGTAAGTCAGGAGTCTAACCGAAAGGTATATGGCTATTTTGAATATCTCCAAAACACACTGCACGGACTTGATGTAACTGGGCGACCAATTAGAGGGTACTTCACCACGCATGAATAGACACTTTGAGTGAGTTTCTGTATTGTGACCATTGCATTCACAATAAACAAGCGAGTAGATTCTTCAAGTCTTGAGCAAGGATTTTTGGCAAAACATCGCTTAATCCACGTTTGTCAGCCACTTCTCCCTCTAATGTTCAGATTTGTCTCTCTGCAACTTCTGGCTTTTGTCAAAGCGAAAAATGGTCCATGTCGACCGCAGGTAGTCTGGTAGCACTGGCGACATCTTCGTTGGCCAAGGATGAATATTCCTTGGAAAAAAATCAGGTAGAATTCAATCAATTCTATTTAGCTTTCGTTAGCTTTTCTCTGGATGAATTGATTCGGGAAATTCCGAATGTAACTCATCAGCGAGTTGAAATGGCCGTTGTTAGAACGTTCGGATGATTGATTCTGTTAATAAACTCTAGTCTTTCATTCAGCTTGGCTGCCGACATTACAGTGTGTGTGTGTGTGTGTGCGTGTGTGTGCGTACGTGTATCTGTTCGTCGAGAGTGTGTGCGTTCAAGTGAGTTTAATTTGAAACGAGTTAAACGCGACAAGATGGCCGACGGTTCATAAGAGAGAAACGATGAGCAGAGACAATATTTCGATGCAATCAAAACAGATCGGCCATGTTGTAAGCCTGTGAGTTGCACTTGCTATTAAATAAATCCCGATGAGGGAATGTAATTCTCTTGCTACCAGCGGTAAACGAACGAAGCTCAATTGTCGATATTTGAAAAGATTAAAAAATAAAATAAAATAAAATAAAATAAACAGAGATATAAAAAAAAATTCAAGCGGGACTTATTGAAATGGAATTTTTGAAATAATTTATTCGGCGTGCAGATAATTAATATTCGTTTTTGCCTAAAGATGAATACAGGAATGCCTTGAATAGTGCGGTTTTGATTAGTGCGAGTTTTGATGTGATACGGTGAAGGCATTGCTGTACAAATTAATGTGACTAAATATGAGCTGAACAACCCCCCAAAAAAAACATTAAATTAAATGGAACTTTGAACAGTACGGGAAATTTTGGAACGAATTAACCGCACTAATCAAGGTATGCCTGTATATTCAAATGGTCCAAACTAAAAAGCAATAATTCTTGAAATTACGCTATAGCTGCTTGAATGAAGATGGGAAGACATTAATTTAATTTTCAGCTAGAGAAAGGGGAAAATTATTTTATTTTGTGCAAAATAATTATTTCTTTAATTATTAGTTGGTTAAAACTTGAAATAGTGGAAGACCCATCACAAGAGAATTAAGAAAATATTCTGTGCGTCGAGATGATGGAAAATTGAAATGTTTTAAATCTGAGATGAAAGATATCTATTTACATATGAATTTAGAATCTCTCTCCTTTTGACAGCCAATCGACGTTTGATGACCAAGTTCGACTTTTATAGGCAGTCAAAAAGGAAAAGAAAAAGAAAAAGAAACAAGTCTGGTTAGTCACTCAGATCAATGGAAAACGACACCTGACCAATGTCTTTTGGCTGCATGCTGTGTTGGGGGTTATTAATTAAAAATTGGTAAAAGGGGTGATCCTTGAATAAGTTACTTCTCTTGCCTTTGTTGGGCAGTGATCACTAAAAAAGACGAATAAGAAAAAAAAAAAGTATGAACACCACCGGGCACAAATGAAGAGACCAATTTAGCATAAATTTACATTGTAAATTGAAGCTCTGCAAAAGGTTTCTTCTACACGTAACAAGGAGTAAATGTTTACATATTCAACCTTCTAGAACCGTTGATGCAGTTATTACGCGTGATACACTCATAGCCAGCCAGACAGCCAGACCCACTTAGAAGCTGAAGAAACCTATTTTGATGCTGATTACGTTGATTTTGAAAGTTCTGGTTGATGATTTCTAACAATGATTTCAGTGCGAAATTATTGACCCCAACCAACGAAGTTGTAAGAGGTATATGTATCCACTCGTGTCTACCAGTCTTTCCATACAATATCTCCAAAAGTTCTCAAAGAATTTTAATGAGATTTTGTAGAAGGGGCTAAGGAGGAATTGATTGGGGGTGGATTTTTTTTCACTGTTACTACCTCTATATCATAATTGTATGAACTAGTTTCTGTTAATTTTTTAGTGACAATGGCGTTGGTGGAGGTATTTGCTCTCTGACAGCTTTCAAGTTACTTTTATTATTGGGCGTTTTCTTAGTCCAGCGTTTCTTAACCTGGGCGACATCGCCCACCAGTAGTCGATTTTAACTCTTGGGTGGGCGATGGGAAACAGTGCAGAAATTTTTGTGGGCGGTATAGAATTTTGAGTGTTAAAGTCTGTAATTAACAATGAAACATGAGTCAACAGCAATATTTCCTATTATTAATTTACCAAGCAGCACTGTAATATGGAACACTATGTAAACCCAGTGTGTTTTCAACAGCTGCGTTTCACCAGACATTACTACTTGACATTACTTTTATTAAAGAAACAGCAAAAGCTGTTCATTTTTTAAAAAGGTTAGATGTTTCCTATTGAATATTTACCGTACAGGTGAGCGGTGGAACAATTTTCCACATGAAAGTGGGTGTTGACACCCAAAAGGTCGTGAACTCCTGAGCTAGCCCAATAATGATACACAGTTTAAATAAAATTAGATATTTACGAAGCTTAGCCATCACGGATTGAATTGAGTCTAGCACAAGGCCTTGGGCGTGGGGCACACACTAAGGACTAAAATCACAATAGTAATAATGGTCAGCGAAAACAAGATTAGCTTGCTAATCATCAATATACGACAGAAGCTTATAGAAGACATTTACCAAGTTCTGCTTATCATCTATTGAATAATCAGAGACGAGTTTGCAGACGAGAAACATCGATTAGACTTGGCTAGTCGTAACATCATGGTGTTCCGAAAGAAACATAGGTCTTAAAAATCTATTGATGAAGTAAAAGAATGACCCTCAAATCGGATCACCGGAGCCTCTCAAATCGCCTAAGCCAGCCAAGTGAGTGACCGATTCTTCCCTCTTTGCTCGTCTATGTGTGTACGCGCGCGTGTGCGCGCATGTGCGCCTGCGTGTGTGTATGTATGGGTGTGTCTGGGTTCTCCTGGTCATATCTCTGGGGCAATAGCCTTGAAAATAAGCATGAGTGCACCAGTAGGCACTATCTAAAAACGTAATTTTTGGCTTTCAAAAAGGTGCCTTTGGGGTTTCTCTATAGTCATTTTGGACCGACGAGGCCCAGATATCGTGCTGGTAATTTTTTAAAAGATAATTTTTGATAAAAGAATCTATTTTTCAAGGATAATTTCAAATAAAAGATCCTATTTTCAAACATAATTTTTCGATAATTCTAGATTTTATTTCTTAGACAATCCGTTCTGGTCCATGCATTTCATCTACGTGTGGTACAGATATTAACATCATGCTTGATGCAAATGATACAAATGAAATCTCTTGTCTATTCTCAAATAGATATAGTTCATGTTCAAGTGATATTGTCACTAACTGCGTTAATATAACTGCTGAAAGTGTGACCAATTCTCATGTAAACATTATTAGGTTCGACGTCGCGTGTTACAAGAGAAGTGCACAGATTAGATGTCCTCGCCGTAGATTATTGACCCGAGACAAAGTTGTGATAAAAAACAAGTAAAAAAAAATGAGATGGAGGTTTTAAAAAAAAGTACTCAAAATGAATAAAATTAGGTTACAATGCTTCATTAGTAAATAATAAACTAACCATATAATGAGCTTATATGCAAAATTTTCTGTTTATTTGTTAGTCGCTGACGCATCTCATTGATTAATTCGCTTTCCCATCACGGCAAAACAATTACGTCAGAGATTACGCCATAGGAACTCTTAAGACGTCTGATCATACATTAAAATAGATTGAGTTGGTTTGAGACTTGAAAAAAAGTTAAAATTAGGTTATTTGAATTATAAAACAAGAAATTACACAACAGCCTTAGGCTTCTTAGTGCCGATAAATAAGCCTGTTATTTTTTACAAGTATATTCTTGTAGTAATAATAATAATAATAATAATAATAATAATAATAATAATAATAATAATAATAATAATAATAATAATAATAATAATAATAATGATGATGATGATGATAATTATTATTATTATTATTATAATTATTATTATTATTATTATTATTTTTACTACTATTATTATTATTATTATAGTAATAATAATAATAGTAATTATAATAATAGTAATTATAATAATCCAAAATATATAAGTGAGAGGTGTCTGTGTGTTCGTGCGTTTGTTTGTCTCACTATAAAAAGTACTTAAACATGTGTGCAGCCCAGCTAAATTTGACATGCCTACTAAATAGACCTGGGGCGGGGAGTAAAAATAAAAAGTTTTGAGAAAATATTTTGAAATGGTTTTAGAACTGGTTCTTTTTACAGTGTAACTGTAATACCAAAATGAAACCTGATTTCTGTCCATATATCTTTTTTGAGTTGTATTCTTTGTTTATATATAATTCTTTAGTGAATGTAAAGGGAACGGAAAACCATCATTTAAGGGTTTAAGATGAAGAAGATTTTTTTCTACATTAAAATTGAATTAGAAAGTTTTTAGAAAAAAAGATTTTGAATCATTCTAATCGGGGCTCAATTCATAATATAATTATAATGCAAAACTGGACCATAACTTTCCATTCAATATATATATATATATATATATATATATATATATATATATATATATATATATATATATATATATATATATATATATATATACATATATATGTATACCAGCCGAATAACCTGTCAGTAGGACATATATCAAAGTTACCCACATTTACACAGATATGAACATCTCCCCTCCTGTTCCGACGAAACATCCAAACACAGAATTATTGACGCTCTCTTCTTCAGCATCGAACATGTAAACAGCAAATTTTTCTCTGCGATCATCTGGAAACATTTTTTTCTCTGAAAAAAATGGCTTGCCCCCTGTCAAAATGCATCGAAGTACGCCCACGGAATAATGGAAAAATGAGATATAACATGTATCTCTCGAGTTTTTCTCATCACTTTTCTATTATCATTTTCATCTACATTCTGTCAGATCGCTTCACATCTGCAATACAAATATATTTAATTGGTCTTTGTCTAGTGTACTGTACATATGCTTCCAGCATTTTTTAGTGTACTGATTCTTTTGGAAGTCCCTGTATTTATAAACTATAGGCAAGATTTTGGTTCTTAATACCTGTGAATTCGTCTGCTTCTTCATAACATGTCACACCCACCAGATAAAAATATATCCTTTGGTCAAAGGCTTCAAGAAATGAATGTGAACTTTCCCCCCTCTACCAGTACTGAATACTAATGAATTCTGGCTACGTACAACAGTCTGAAGGTTCCACGTGAAAGGCTGGATTGTTTAAAGGCCATAAATAGCGCCCATGTTGCGTATGCAAGTTGCAAGACGTGCTTTTCAAGAGTGTTACAGTCTAGTCTATCTCTCACGATTAAGACAGGGACAGTAATGCCGCTCTCATAATGAGAAACGGGTTCTTTTGTTCAAAATCTTGCACGTTCCCTCTGCAAGTGTGTTTCACATAACCTTCGAATAACCTGATTGGTGAGTTGAGGGGCATGACCAAAATTTGCAAAAAAAAAAACACACACCCAAACACAAAATACGTAATTGTTCAAAAGTTCGATGTTTTTTAGGGCTAAACTTTGGGGTCGACGATTGGAGGGATACAACTTTTAAGGGCCTGAGATTCATGCGTGAATCGAAATTCTCATAGAATCAGAAGAAACTCAACTAAAATAGTCCACGTCACTGATAAATATTACACTAGCCTTCTTATGCTCTTATCTCTCATGCACACTAACTTCCTAAAATAAATATGAAATCTGTCCGGAAAGTATCCAGCCAGCTAATATTAATGCAAAAATAACATCTAGGGCGATGGCACTTTACCCCCCTCGAAAATATTCCCCTTGGGACCTAACATCACTTTGGCTCTTTGAAACAGTCTGTAAAGCCCTTTTTTGAGATAGCCATCAGTTGCCTTGTCGTGTTTTCCTTAATCTCGTCCACAGTCTGAAATATAGTATCAACGGCGGAAATCCAGAAGCCAGAAGAAAAAAATACCGCACAAAACGAAGAAGAATGGGGAGAATCGGTCATTGTGAATGTGACAGCCACACAGTACACAGCCTCACTCAATGGCGCCTCACTGCCAACTAAGTATACACACAGGAGAGTTTCTGTTCACACATGCGCAACCTACAATCAAGATATTCAAAACAGAAGGATATTTTGCGGATAGATCTCGTGTATAAGTAATGCATCATTGCTGGATCAAAGTATTGCTTTCATACACGTAAGATATTTCTCTTGTATTGAAACTCTGTCTCTGTTTTCTTCTTCACTCGCTTCACTATTGTTTTTTATAACGATATTTCATTATTATACCGTGAATTTTTCTTTTTGTCCATAAATTCAAATCAATTTTAAGATCAATTCTCTTAGAAGTCGCTCCTTCATGGTTGATTTTTTAAAAAATGTTTTGAAAACCTTAGATTATTAACTAATCGGTTCAACTAATAAGTTCGGGATAAGACTCTACCTTACCTACCGTGCGAACTTTACCTTACCTCAAATGTTGATCACTTATTTTTGAAAAAAAAATCTTTTCCGAGATGGAGTCTTTGTTCTCTATTATCAGTTATTTTTTTAAAAGCAGATGATTTTTTTTTTTTTTTTTTTAAATTGAGAGGAAAAATCTTGGGTCGACTCTATGTGCTTGAAATAGGCTTTTTTAAAGCATTTAATAGTGTCATTAAGCCAGCCTCAGTTTTGTTGGCGTGGAAATAAATTGATCATAAGTTAGCACCTGAGCAAAGAACTAAGATAATAATTTTCTAAAGAATACTTTTTATGTTACCCCAATAAGAACATTCTCGTTATTTGAACTTGCAGACACCGCCATCTGAATCCACGATTGGCTGTGTGCACGTTTTCGTGAATTGGGCTCCGTTCGTGATCACCCTCGAACAGGGAGACCATGTTCAGTCTGAAATGCTGGAAATGTGCGGAGGAGCAGATATCCTTCGAAATGTTATCCAAAATTCTTTTTGCAAGAGCAAGAAGCAAGAATTTGTGAAGTTGAAAATAGCGGGCATTTGAACGGAACAATTTCCTGCAGGTCAATTAAATCATTAAAACTGAAAAGATATGAATGTTTCAAACCCCTCTGTGACTTGTGCGTCAGTCTTTACATGAGATCGACCGTGTACCAGTATATTCGGTTAATTATAGTTCATGCAGAATCGAAGATGATACTGTATGTTAATTCAAATGTTAATCAGTTATAAAAATATATTTTCACTCAGTTAATGGAATCGAGTTCAAACTACTTCGCCCTTGGAATCTATCTTAGCTTCCTTTCCCCAACCCGTCCTAGTTATGGATAAATTCTAGGCCAGACTTGGCTCTGTAGACATGGTTGGCAATCAGTCTAAGAGACGGACAGCTCAGATTCCAAACTGAGACAAGTGGAGAAAAGAGGCTGTCACTGATCTGCAGGTATATTTTAGCACGTTCACTTGGGAGGATACTGTTTAACAATGGATTTGCTGAAGAAAAAAACAATCCAAAGTTGAACAATTCATACATCAACCCATCACATTTTCAGCTCTCCATCTTGCAATCTATTTGAGATATATTTTGGAGTTTTTGACACACGCAGTTCCAAACCCAATCCACGTGGAACTTACTGCAACCCCACCAAGGATCAGGTCGATACAAACAACTATTTACTGAAATTAGCTACATAATCTATGTCACGGTTTCCACTTAGACATGTGTCGTCGTAGCTTAGGGTAATCTAGGCTATCTTAAAGACGGGAGAAGGGAATTCTTATAATAGGTCAACTTTAGAAGTAACGAGTATGTTAGATAATGTGTGTCCCAGAATGCAGAAAAATAAATGAAACAGAAATCACACAAGAAAAAAACAAAAAAAGAACAAGCCACGTCTATTCATTTTGGTAAAACAAAAGGGTTATATGTTGAATAAAAAAAGGCTGGAAAATAGATCTTAGTGCGGAAACAGTACTGGTTCTGGGTTAATCTGGTCGACCGCAGGGAAAAGATTAAAATCTCCTTTCCCTGGTATTTGTTGACTAACGTTTATTCAAAAGTCCATTTTACGTTTCTGTTGGAGAAAAACAAGCACAAAACTTGTCTACTAAATGGAAAAGTACAGCAACACGAATGTCCATTTAAGAAAGTTCCTGATCAACTTTCGAGCCGATCATGAGAAGAAGAAAGGGAAATTTGAACAGGGCACTTTTTTCTTCAAAAAAGTCCCCGATACATGAGAAATCATCGATTTCTCCTCCGGTATTGGAGACTAATTTTAACAATCTTGTCCGTTGAGTCCCCATGGGAAATCTTGGCGTCTTGCATTGCTTCTGCTTCTGTCTCTCTCTGCTCCTTGGCTAACTGCCGCTGTTTTCTCTGTACCCCCAGCTTTCGCCCGCCAATTCCGAATCTTGTGTGTACGAGATTCCACAATTCCTATATCTATTTATCTTATTTTATCTTTATCAATTATTCTACCTTCATTGTCGCATGGATATATGTGTGAAGGTATCTCTTATGTTTTTGCTTACTTTCGACTGCTTGTTGTGAAATCGGTTTTTCTGTCCAGTAAGCAACAGCAAGATCAGCATTCCAGTCAAATTGCACAAATGAACAATAATCCAAGAGTTACGCCCCTTCAAGCCCCTCCCATCGCAGTTATTTGAAACCAAGTAAATACAAAGAGCCTCGCCGAGAATCAATGGTTGGCAAACTGTTACTGTGTAACGCCAGAGTGAGCAACTAGGACTATTGAATGACTCATTGGAACAGAGAAAAAAACTTTCCTGGGCAAGTAAGTTGACCGTTGATTTTACTACACGATGCCCCCCCCCCTATTGCATATGTGACATATCACCCGATCATAGAATTGGAAGGGAAAGTTCCCCTATGACCGGCTTATTCCCTGACATATCACCTTTAATCAACATTTGATTCGCCTCATGAAACACTCATTGTCTGGCAGCGTTTCATCAAAATTCAGAGAAGAATTCTCTGCCGTCTGTGCTCTCTCCACTCTTCCCATCAGTCTTATCTCCTCTTCTCACTCGTCTGGATACCAACCATGATGGCAAGTTTCTGTCTCGGGTTGGTGATGCTTGCCTTCTGTTCTAGTTTACAAACGTTTATGTAACGAAGAACAGACCTTCACGATTTAAATGAATTATCAATGATGTATTATTAAGATTATTCAAAGTTTTAAGCTTTTTAATTTTTTAAAAATAATTTGATCCTCCTCACCGAAACATCAAACATCTAACCTTCTCTCGATTTGTCTCCCTTAGACTTTTAACTGCGGGGTTATTTTTTGAAAAAAATCAGTGATCAGTTTTATTACTGCAGAACATCTAATGACCTGCTCGGTTGCTGAGATCACTTCGCAATTTCCACCAAGATCAGCGGTCAATGTTTGATCCCTGGCAGAAGTCAAGATTTTGAATACTGATTTTCTCAGCAGTCAGGCACTTCCTATTCTTAAGATCAGTACAGCATAATCTTTCCATCTCAGTGTTTTTCTTGTCACGATATCGGGATGTGTTAATTGAACTTCGAATACGTATTCGGCGGATATTTTGAAAGTTAGAACTCTTTCAACTAAATATGAAGCAAAACAAATAAAATGGAATATGTATCCATCAATATATATATAATACTCTTCCATGGGAATAGAGCACTTTGGTGGACGGGAATTTAACCTATAATAAATTTATCGCTTAGATTCAGCCTTACTGACCGTCCAGTTCAGTAGTAGGATATCGGCCTCCGGGTCTGAAGCGAAGGTTTCAATCCTGCCCCGTGGTATTGGATTGGATAATGGAAAGTCTATTGCCACACTGAAAAGTTGTAATACGACAAAACAGCTGTCTGTGGATGACACAATAATATATATATATATATATATATATATATATATATATATATATATATATATATATAATATATAAAGACCATAGTCACGAAGTTTGTTTGTTGACGACACGGTGAAGACGTAAGTTTTACCCTCTTCCTCTATTTAAAGCCGATCAAAGAGAGGAAGAATTGTGTGAGTGGCTGCTAGAATGTGACTGACTGCTGTAGCTGACACACAGACACAGCTGGCCGTGCCTTCCTCTCTTTGAAGCTGGTGAAAGAGAGGAAGAAAGGAACACTTATGTGGCCAGCAGCTAAAGTGCAAGTGACTGCTGTAGTTGACACACACACACACAGTTTGCTGTGTCTGTGTGTTATCTTGGCAAGGAAACATGTTTTCCTCTCTTCCTGTCTTTACAGCTGATTTTAGAGAGAGGGAGCGAGTGACATGTGACGTGACTGAAAACGATGTTTACAAGACAGAAATTTTTGTGAAATAGTAATTTACCCATGGATAACATGGAAAAAGTTCCGTCATTTTTTACGGGTACTATGCTATTATATATATATATATATATATATGTATGGTTCAGAATGTGTTTTCAATTTGTTAGAATACAAGACATTTTGATGGGTTCTATGCAATTATTGGGATCCATTGGCGTTTGATATGATTCTTGTATGTTATATATAAGACAGGGTATTACATATCTAAACCGCTCAAGACTTTATAGACAGACAGACATACACACACACATACACACACGCACATGGATAACGATAGATTCCCAGTATACGCGTGTGCACACATATACACGCACATACACACATACATGTAGAGAGAATCATAGGGCTACAATAATTGAGCACCCAGCGAAGATTGATTGATTTCCTGATAGCTATATCTTCATTAAAAAAAGGTAATTAAAAATCTAAACTAAACATTTCATAGGCACACGGGTACATACGCATATGCTTGTACATATACGCATACACTCATGTACATAGACATAGACACGTACATAAACATGCACAACAGATATACATACATACAAAGTTTAGTCTAGCTCACGGCCACAATAGTGGGTCTCTCAGTGACGATTACGCATATATATATATATATATATATATATATATATATATATATATATATATATATATATATATATATATAGACAGACATAGAGAGAGAGAGAGCGATAGAGAAGGAAACAGATTGTGTGTGTGTTTGTGTGTTTGGGTGCAATCGCTTGCGCGCGTGCGTATGATTTCAATAGCGTTCTCCTAACTGAAAACCCGCTAACGGGGAAGATGAACCTCATATTTTTCGCGCACAGTGGATTGATTAACTGAGACCTGGCTCATCCTGTTTATGAAGAAAGAATCCGCTTTTCTTCCCCCCACCCTTTTTTTTCTCCACATTCACAATCAGGCACTTCTTTGCATTTCTCAATCAGCACTTCAACCACCACCACCACCACCACCGCCGCCACTGCTGCTGCTGTTTCTATTCCAAATTGACTGAATTCTGTTGCCAAACGACTACATTTGGGTCACCTAACCTTACATTTGCATTGTCTTGATGAAGAAATCAATACATTTTAATAGTGACGTTGTTCGTAGCTGAAAACGAGGTCAAGCTCTGAGCATCCGGTCGGTCTTCTTTCGAATACGCCTTCTATCACCCCCACATCATCCCAACAAAACAGACGTTTGTGGAAAGGTAATTTATTTATGTATTAATCCTTCATTGCTCCTTGCTGAACATGATGGATGGTGGCTGGCCAGTATCAAACCTCAGTGACGTTTCGAATTCCGATAACAATCTGTACGCTGATTGGTTCGTCTATCTCCAATAGACTTCCAAATAATAATTGTATAACATTTAAAAAAACATATATTCTTTTTATCAAATGAAGTATTGTGGCCCAATTTAAAAGAAAATCATTTTGACTACTTTTTTACCTTCATTTTAATTTTTAGTAATTTTTTTATTACAGCTTCAACTATTAGTTCTGAAACCATACAAACAAGAGAACGTTAGAACTGATAGTTGGAATAAAAGGTGTGATAAAAAGGTTAGAATTGACTTCTATGTGCTATGAAAATTTTATGGGGGATTGTTATCGTAGCTGAACTTCCCTTTGGTCGGAAGTACCGAAAGTTTACTCTTAATATCCGATCGCCTCATTTGCTCATCGCCGGTAGATGACAGTCCGAATTGAAGCTGTGATAAAAATAAATAAAAATTAAGATTATGGTAAAAAGTAGTCAAAATGATAAAACTCGATATCACACACAGTTTCTGAGCAACTGTAGCGGCGAAATTTGAAGTCATGTAAAGAAAATTCCATTTGAGAATAAATATGGTCAGAATAAATTCTATCTATGACATTACTGGCAGTTTCCACTTGAAAACATCTAAAATAGGATTGAAAAAACTTCTAGAATCATTTGATTCTTCAGAATGTAGGTGCTGTTATTAAACCCACCAGATTAAGACCCCGAAAAGATCAAAAAGGATTTTTAAAAAAAAATAAGACATAAACATTTTTAGAAGGGGTTTAGTAGAGTACTGATACCGATTTTCAAGTCTGTAGACAAAACAGAGGTAATTGAGGTGTAACCAAGGCGAGGGAATTGATTAACAGGCATCAAAGTCCGGGGGGAATTTTGCACCCCTTCACACCTGTATTTGGGAGCGACTGCCCCCACTTGCTACGGCTCCGTATAGTTCTTCCGATCGATTGGAAAATGAACACTTGCTTTTAGTGATCTTATTTTAAAGATTTCCATCTTCGACCAATTCTTAATTTGAGAAATTCTCGAAAAATTGAAAAAGAACATAACTTCGGAGAAACAGTCCCAGCACTCCTGACCAAACTATTTTATCTACGGATTTGAAAATTGGCATCAGACCCGTCCTGGAAAAAAAACTTGAGAAAAGGCTTTTCCACCCTTTTGAAGGCTTAATTTTAACGGTTTTATTATTATCATTCAAATTATCCAGAATCTAGATGTTTTTTGTTTGTTTTTTTACTCTGTTTTAGATGTTTCCGAATGGAAAACAACGGCAATGTCATAAATAGAATCTTTTCTGGACATATTTTTTCTCTGATGGATTTTTTTTTTTTACATGACTTCAAATTTTAATGCTACGGTTGTTCAATTATTGACTGCAATGACGGATTTGTTTAAATTTTATCAGCCAACTTCGATTCGGAGTTTGATTTCTAGTACAGGTGCAGAGTGGCGAAACAGTTATAGGCACGGAAGACGGAATCGGCAAAAGAGTTTCGGCCGTGGCAGCTCACGTTCACTTCGCAGTAATGCCTTTGGGAAAGACATGAATCCACTTATCTCTCCCCAGCTACGGATGAATAGCAGGGCATCGGAGCTATCTGGTCCAATCAAAACTTACAATTTCTACAGAAACAATGAATAAAAAAAATCCCCAAAGTAAATTGATTGATGGACCGTTCAAATGCAGATAAAATCAATTGCAAATACGACTTGTCGCATTGTAGGATCTATTATTATACATATCAGTACATATAATAATTAGCAATGAGCAGATGTTTTCTGTCACACTAAGGGACGTAACTGATATAGGAAAATAGAAATTCATTCATCTTCTGATGACATGATGAAAATTCTGAATTTAAAGGATAATAGAAAGGTAATAAAAACAATAACAAAAAATAATAATAATCCATTTGTGGTCAACAGACCGCAATTATGCACGCTTACTGATGTGAAAATCTCTAAATTTTACGTTTATAAAATGCAATGTGTATCTATATATTTTGTATATGCCGTCAATTTCGACCACAAAAGTAAATTAGTATGGATATATTATGTTGTTGATTTTTAAAGTAATTGCAAACTGATTTTGTCTTAAATACCTAACACAGGTGGCCTGCGTAGTGGCTGAAAGAGTTACAAATTTCCAACCTGGAATAGAGGTCAGTGTTCGAATCTAAGTAAAAACCAGGATATTGAATGCTGATTTTCAAGACAGACAAGCCATCCTAGTTAGCAAAATTGGCGTAATGCAATCTTCCTCAACTCATTTCTCTTTCATTTGCCCTTGTGCTGTATCAAGACAAGTTTTCTAAATATCGTATTTTAAACGTCGTCAGAGATAAGGGTTCAAGTCCGGGTGAAAAAATATGAGTTTAAATGTTGATTTTCTAGGCAGATAAGGACTCCTCACTTATAGGATTTACCCAACCCAGAGCTTCCAAAAGGAATTCTAAAAGGCGGTATAAAGCTGCTTGTGGGGACCCCCATTCACACACACACACACACACACACACACACACACACACATTGCACACCAACATCCTCTGATGCGGTAGCTCCACCAAAGAAACTTAGCATTCCAGATCTTGGTGCGATGCACTGACTGCATCCTCTTTTCAGAGGCTGTGGCGCAACCTAATCTTCCATACTCCCATTTAACCCCACCCAGCCGTGTACCGCCCCGGAGCTAATCTTGGTAAATGCTAGTATACTCTTTTTTTTCCGAAAGTTCGCTTTTCGCCACTTTTTCATTTTCCGAAAAAAGGTGGAAACCGGAAATAAAGTTCAGCCTTCTTCTGCACAGAGTCGTCATATATGCAGTGCACATCCGCTTCCTCTCTCTCCTACATCCCAGCCTCTTGTATCGTATTTCTCACCATTGCCATAATACGGTGTTCGACTAAAGCCAAAATTTCAGAGGGTTATTTTCTAGACAGATAGGTCCTGCAACCTGAAAGATCAGCAGAATACAATCTTCTGGTCCCCGATTTCCTTCCATATGATTTTGAGCGATTCTAAGCTACACTCAACTGATATCATAATTCAGAAACCTTACTTGAAAGTGAAGATGGAGTGGTTTTAAAAATAAAAGAAATCGAATCTTTTGAAGAGATTCCTGTCAAGCACACATCGTTGGGGAATTCAAAGCGAATGTCCCATTGGAACGAGTGTGTAATGTCTGCATCAATTGCCCATATAGGGAAGCAACTGTCCCGCTAAATAACCGTAACGGAAGTTACCAAGCAACTGCCCCGGACTTAATAACGGAAGTGATCGCTAGTATATTGGGTAGCTAGCCGACCACACGTGTATCCTCATGTTCCTTATTTAATCCATATCGACCATTCATCAACACACATATGCTCTCTCTCTCTGTCTCTCTCTCTGTCTCTCTCTCTGTCTCTCTGTCTCTCTCTGTCTCTCTCTCTCTCTCTCTCTCTCTCAACTAATAAGTAAACGTTACAGAATGCATGTCTCGAAATAAATCTCTTGCGAACATTTCCTTGGAGAGAGTGCACCAGCTTCTCATCTTGCATATTTGAGCAATGATGTTTTTATAGAATAGTCATGTTTTTTTTTTCTTCGGGAAAATGTTTTTTCCATATATTGACATTTCCGCATGGTCTGTCCGGAAAGTATGCATTTCTTTCTTAATAACGCAAAAATAGCCAACTTGAAGCAATGGTTCCTTGATACCCTTTGAAATACTTTCCTTGGGACCTTACACACTTATCCAAGTCTCCCTACCACTTTTCAAAATAGTCTGCAAAGTCCTCTTCCAAGTTAACCATCAGCTACCTTGTCGCGTTCTCCCTAATCTCGTCTACGGCCTGGAATCGCTTTAGGTAAGCCCAGAAGTCGCCGGGGACCAGATATGAACTGTAGCAGGCGACTGATAGGTCAAGAATCAGTTTTTGTTTTGCATGGTTCACCGTTGGTTCCAGAGTAAGACAAAGTTTTCCGAAAATTTATCTATTCGAGAAACAGGTTGGGTTTTCCACTCAATAGAAGCCATTATGAGAGCAACGTCTTTTAGCACGTAATATTATATCGTGTGATTCAAAATAATTCAAATAATTAAGATTTATTTGTGATTTAAATACTTCATGCGGTATGATATTGCGTGGCATTATTTATTTGGAAACGATATTTTCAACATCGTTTAATTTATATTAGAACTTTGACAGAGCTGAAAGGCGAAATATGTTTGTATAATAACCTTGATTTAAATACTTCTATATTCCTTTTCGTCCACTTGATAATGTTGTTGGATATCGTATCCACCTACTCATCATACACATATATATGCACAATAATTTATTGTATAGCGATATTTATCGATATGTAATGATATTTCACCAGTTGAGGAAAGTTTTTAGTTGATAAGAAACACAGTACTAATCCATTCCATCTTGCTGAAGATCAACAACCACAACATATATTTTAAAATGATTGCTGGTACAATCTCTATTGACGCTATTTTATGCCTTATAACACTGTTTCGTTTGGCATTGGATCTTATACGAGCGTATCTAGAGGGCTAAAAGTGGGTATCACTGTACAGGCATAAATAATAAATTGTTAAAAGCTGACGAGAGTGCGTTCAACAGATGGAACTCATTTTGATTTAACATGGTCCCATCACATTTTTAGATGTGTATAATACATCTCAATAAGACGTTTTTTAGTCGGTCGATTCCAGATACGTTAAACAACAAAGAGAGGAAGGAAGGTTGTGATTACCAGCTGCTACATTGGAGAATGCGTAATGTCATTAAAAGAACATCTATTCTGATCAATAGACAACGTATCAAGCATTTGATTTTTTAGTGTTGCCAAGTATCGTTTGTTATTAATAGCTAAATCTCCAACAGCTAAAAATGGCTGAAAATTATTGATAAAAATTGAACGTTTAAACTTACTAATTGTTTTTTTCAATAGTCATATTTTCAGGTGTACTTTCCACACTTATCTCTTCCCCGTCTTTCAGTTACTGCTACCATAACTAGAGATGCGACTACTTCTTCATTTAGAATCCCTTTAATCCCGGTAATCACAATGGACACATCGTTGAACTTACGGTTCTTGTTTTGTTTTGTTTGTTTGAATTTTTTAATTGTTAATACTTTGAACCATCAAAATTTTGAAGGTGAATCTTGGAAAGGTTCAATCTTTCTTTATAACAATATTAAAAGAAAAATATATGAACAATATTTGACAAAGTGGAACAAACATCAAGTCCATCAAAACAAGGAATTCAGGCTGAGGCACAATAGCCTCGAAACAAAGTAAAGCAACTTTTAACAATCAATATCGGTAAGATATCTAGAATTAAATGACAACATAGAAAAAAGACGCATTACAGTTTAAACCAGAATAATAATATATTAAAAAAAAACAAAGAATTTTTTTTCATTCTTCATATTATGAATGGCCACTGTTTTGTTTCTACAAACAACAGAACATCCCCTCCAGGGCTCATACCTGGTTGAAGCGTATGGAGATACTGCAATGTCCAGTTGTCTCAGCCTTGCTGATGTAGTCTAAAGGAAAGCAAAGAGCGAAGTCTGGTATCAGCTTGGCTACAGGAGCTGCCAGAAGGACGTCAAATTGGGTGCCGAACCGTCGTAAGGGGGCTCCATTTCCTTGCTTACGTTCACTTTGCTCTAATTTCCTTGGAAAAGACATGAATCTAGCCCTTCTCCCAGATATGAGCAAAAATAGTACGGCAGATTGGACTCTCTAGCCTTGAGAAGGCAACCAGGCTAGGAGAGGGACAACTCTGATTTCATATAATATTGACATTTTGAACCTGTTCATCAAATTTAACATCGCAAAAATGTAAGCTCATTGAACGCTCGATTCAACAGCAGAAGGTGGTGAAAAATAATAGTTATCCATTGCAAGATATAAGCCCTTGGCCATTGCAAGATAATCCATGTATCAATCAGCCTGCTAAAATTCGATAACACTTTTCGGTGATGTCCAATATTCTTAAAAAAACATCATTACTTTCTGGACTATTCAATAAATCCAACATTATTTGTAAAAGTATCGACATTCTACAAGCTTGATCCCTTGCAAGTGAGCTTTTCTAAATCGGTAAAAAAAACAACCTTCAGCTCCCTCTGCAGCACCAACATCATTAAAGATCTAATCCGACTAGTTACTTATCAGATATATTAATTTGATTTACAAATACTTTTCACCCAGCTCAGTCAGGCACAGGTGTTTGAGGGTGTTTGGCGCAGTATGATCTTTCAGGTAGAGAGGGCTTGCTTGGCTTGAAAATTAACATTCGGAATTTGGGTTTGAACTAATGAGTTTGGACTAGGTTTAGTGGTGTCAATCGAAAATAAACACGAACCCCCATCTTTGTTTTTATCTCCTTTTTCCCTTTTTTTCTGTTATATATCATTCTTTCTTTCTTCCTATCTTATTCCCTGTCCTTTCTCTCTGTCTTTCTTTCTTTCTCTTATTCCTCATCCTTTTTTTTCTTTCTCCTATACCTTACCCTCTCTTTCTCTCTTTTTCTCTAATATTGTATCCTTTCTTCCTTTCTCTTCCGTATCTTCATTCGTTCTCCACCCCATCTCTCTCTCTCTCTCTCTCTCTGTGTCTCTCTCTGTCTCTGTCTCTGTCTCTCTCTGTCTCTCTGTCTCTGTCTGTCTCTGTCTCTCTCTCTCTCTCTCTCCTGACCGTTGCTTGATCCTCTTTGAATTTTTTCCCACTGACTCATATCAGTGCACGCAGTCAGTAAATCTGTTTTTTTTTTCTCTCCACTGGCTCATTTGTTTGTCGTCGACTTCATGATTCATCCTCTCGCTTCAGAACAACACAAGGCGACAACGAGGAAAAGAACAAGAATATTATCGATTGGTCGGTGTGGCCAGTGGACCGTAGCAACCCATAGCTGCTTCCTATTCGTTCTTCTTAGAAATTCTAGAATTAAGGCCGACATGAATCTTTCTTTTGGAATGGGCAAAAAGGTTTGGCATTCCCAATAGATTAATTCGTGATTGAACCCTCTAACCCACCCAGGAATCAATCAAAATGAATAAATAAAAAAAATAAATAAATAGATAGATAAAATTTGAAAAAGTTTAATACATGAGTGTTCTATATTCATACTCTACTTACACTGACTGACCGTCGCAGGGAAAGGCTCTTAGCATGGGCGTCCGCTAATTCTTTTCGTTGAGCTGGGGCAAAGGTATATATTTCCAGGGGAGATCATTTATTTCCAGAGGCTGTTTAGCAAAAATATATATATTTAGAATATATCTTGCTGGCAACTGTATTTACTTGATAGTATTCAACCCGTGTTGAAGGTGCTGTACTCGCCACTATTTATAGTGTAAGCAAGTACGACCCATTGTATGATCCTTATGTCAGATAGTGTACTTAACCGTTGATGGAAATGCTTGACCTCAACTCACAGCAGCACCACTAAATAATGACAGATTTTTTATATGGGGATATTACGTTGGGATTATATAAGACGATTTCATTGCTCATTATCGTTTATTGACTATTAGGTCCCAATTTACCCTCGGTGTAAAAGCCCAATCTAGGGGAGGGGGTTTTGCCCATGGCTTTTAGTTCTGGATTGATGAAATATCAGGTTCTTCAGAGAATAATGGCCAATTTTATCAGATCTCATTTTCAGTCTTGTTGCAAAAATGACACAGAGTATCTGTGCACTCTGCCTCTGACTGAAGTGCCGCTTTCTGGCCCTCTGCCAGAGATCAGAGTGTGTGGCTTTTGTGTATTTTACCCAGGATCAAAGAGTCACTCGCCAGTACTTCTGCCCCAAATCAGAGTGTAGTGTCTGTGCGCTAAAAATATATATATATATATATATATATATATATATATATATATGGGTGGGTGATTGAAGGATGGTAGTATTGACTACACTTTATAGTTTTCATTTTCTCCTCGGGTTTTCTCTACTTGACATCTTGTGTTGCCTTTACATATATATATATATATATATATATATATATATATATGTGTGTGTGTGTGTGTGTGTGTGTGTGTGTATATATATATATATGAATAGTACAAGTTAAACATCATACATACGTTTCCATAGGTAGGGTTCTGTGTGACTGTGTGAAGTTCCTAATGTTGGATATACATAAAGGGAGTTTGGGGGTAGATAGGGTTGGGTAAGTCGATGACATCAATTCTATGTGAGTGAGAATCCAAGTTCTGAATATGGGGTTGTTGCGGGTAATGAGAGTATATGAATATTGAGGGGTATTTGGGCCTGACTAAAATTATAGTATGAAGAATAGTGAGTTGGTGAGTATAGAGTAATTAGGAGTGGCGGGAATTATGGTGTTAAGACATGGGTGTGGTTAGGGTTGTTAAGTTTAGTGCAGAGTCTGTCAAGGGAGAGAATTTCAAGTTTGTTGATCCAAATATCTTCATGAAGTGCTAGAGTTCTTGTTGTGTCGGTAGTGTATATTTTTTTAAATTTTTTTCTATGATTGTGAATTTAACGTCTGTACCGAAATTATGGCCAGAATGCAGAAGTGTAGTTATACTAGGGGTAGGTTGGGGTGATTGGGCAATTTGATCCTGTGCCTATAGTTATTAGGTCTAATGTTGAATTGCAACTCGCACTTGCCTATGTATCATAGTTTGCATTTATTACATTCTAGGAGGTAGATGAAATTTTTACTTCTGCAGTCAAAATTATGGTAGATGCAGAAAATGTTGTTAGTGATAGAGCTAATGAAGATGTTGGTATGCTTAAGGTGATTTCTTTGTTGCAGGGTTGGAAAAACTTAACGGTTTTAGGGATGATGTTAAGTGAGACTTTGTTGTTATTACAGTGCTGCTACTAATGATGTCTTTGATGCTTTGGGATCTTCGTTGGGCAATGACACATGGTTCTAGGAATATTTCTGTGAATTCTGTTTTGAGTCTAAATATATTCAGTCTCTGATGAATTATATGAGTCAGAGGTGGGCGCGTTTTGTGGAAAGTGGTTATGAGTGGTATACAGTCGGGTTTATTTTTGCTAAAGAGTGTAAGTGTTTCTTCTCTGGGTACTGTAATGGCCTAGTTATTTATTTGGTTATTTGGATCTTTTAGTGAATATCCTTGTAACTTGTAGTAAGTAATGGTTGTGTTTGATAAGTTTAATGCACGAAGAGCTAATTCTTTTAATACTAAGTGCTTGTGAAAATAGTGTTTTTTTTTAGATGTTTGGGATGGGCCTATTTAGAATGGAGGTATTTGTTAGTATATATATGTGACATGCACTGTAAGCTTATGCAATGCTCTTCTAAAGGAATTGAGCACTCTGGTGGATGAGGGATTTATGTGTAATCTAAAATATATCGCTTAAATTCAGCGTTACTGCCTGTCCAGTTCCGTAGTCCAGAGGTAGGATATCGGCCTATGGGTCAATTCTGTCTCGCGGTACCGGATGGGATAATGGAAAGTCTATAGCCACACTGAAGAGATGTAATACATTGAAACAGCTGTCTGTGGATGACACAATAATATATATATATATATATATATATATATATATATATATGGATGCACATTAAATCTTATGTACATGGATTCTCAGTATTTCTGTAGCCAACTTTGATATTTTTGTTTGCTGGTTCATTTGATGGTTTCTGTCTCACTAGAGCAAACACACACACACACACACACACACACACACATGTATATTCATACTCAAGAAAGTGTTACAACTTTAAACACTAAATATATTTAAAAGAACTTCAAATTTTGTTTCTGTGTCACTTTAGCCACTTATTCTCCAATATCTTCCAATACAATTTATGTAATTTTTTCAGTGTTTTTTAATGCTCTACATATTCTGTTATTAAGGCACAAAGCATGAATTTTCTCTTATTATGATCATTAGTTGTTTACCATATAACCATTTCGGGGATTCTAAAAACAAAACAGTTATTTTAACATTGCACCCCAGCATATATATATATAAATATATGTCATCATCAGTCTTTTAACGTCCTTCGTTGGACATAGACCTTCCCCAGGATTCGCCACAATTCCCTATCATGGGCATCGAGGAGCCAGTATTTCCCGAATCTGTCAAGTTCATCTCTCCATCTTGTGTTCTGTCGGCCTCGGTTTCTTATGTGATCTCTGGGGATCCATGTTGTGAGACGTGATGTCCATCGGTTGTCTTTCATTCTTGCAACATGGCCTGCCCATTGCCATTTGAGTTTTTTTAATAGTTTCTATGAAGTCACAAACACCGTCAAAAGAGGAGGAAATCAAGCAAAGAATCACTTTGGGATGGCAAACCTTCGGCAGAGCAAGCTCAACTTCCAAGAACCAGATGATCCCAATAATCCTAAAAAGAAGATTATACAACCAATGCATTCTCCTGATAGTCACTTATGGAGCTGAAACATGGAATATATATATGAACATATGAAGATTAAAGATTACTTGCTGTGATTCGAATATTTGACCCATATGTCGGTAGTGAATTAGTGTACCCACAAGGCCTACTTTACACAGCATTGGGTGAGATCAACTCGATGAAATGACGAAGCAAGCAGCAGGTACAGGTCGAATGAATGCTGTTGATATCTGCTTCAATGTCTGCCTTAGCTTTTAGTCCTCGCAGTACGTAATACTGCACAAATTCGAATGGACAGTCAGTGAGTGTTGCATTGATCCATAATTCATGCATACCTGTCATTTTTAACGGGAACTCTGCTAGTGACGAAATGGATGTTTTCATTTCCTAATATGTTTTGCGCCCAAACACGATAGGGAGCCAACGTTCGTCGCACACACTCTTCGTAGAATAGCGGGTTAAGAGCAATAATTAAAAGTTACCAGATGGACAATTTCAGTCAAATATATTACTAGGGTGGACATTGAAAATGGATAAACAGCGTTTTAACGGCGTTCAAAAGTAGGAGTTCAACACTGATTCTAGCACGTTAGGAGTTCAACAATGGTTCTAGCTTGTTGACTTGGGTTCTGTTCCGCAGACACCACCTCCCCATTGCACTGAAACGATCAGGGTCAGGAGGACACTCTCATACATACGGTAAAGAAGGAGGAACCCCTGGAATTTCTGCTAGAAATCAACCCGACCTGTATTTTTCATTTCTGTGGGGTGCACAACATTCTTCATGAGTGCTTTAAAAGTGTAGCCTTGTGTCAAACTAAGTTATACTTCGTAATCCTCAGTAAGACGCTGCACCAAAATCAATTCAGGGACTCGACTTTCTGTTGTATATGTAATCACAGACGGTTACTTTTCTGCTTCTCACTGCTACTTATAGGGATGTCAGGGGATCTTTTGGGCATTATCCAGTCATCAAAGCGACAACATCACAAAACAATAATAAAAGTGACAGTTATAAATAAAAGGCACATCAGATTGGTTGGAAATCAAAGAAACAACTGATTCTATAATAGGTCAAGCACGGGTCTCGACAGGTCAGATTTGGGTGACAAATGCAAACTGTGGTGTGCAGACAACTTTCACGAAGATACTCTTGGTTCCCGAGGATGTTCAGTTTTCAGAGATTTTTGTTTTTCAATATTTCGGATAAAAAATTGTGTACATATATATAATTTGATTAAGTAACTATGAAATCGGGGAATTGTTTGTTAATATAGGTATAGTATTCATATTTCTCAAATATTGATACTTATTAGTTTGGTGGATTGACACAATTGATGTTTCTGTTCCTTTCTTTGTCCTTGGTGTTGCTGTCATTGGTGCTGTTCAGGCTTCAACCAACTAGGATAATTTTAGTACAACTCATAACATATGTATAATCACAATCCAACGGCTTAATACTACCAATAATTAAATCAAAACTCGACCAAGAGCCGCCTAGGCACCTAAATACCTAATACGAATCCCCACTCAACCCTGAAAAAAATTGATTAATTCGATACCAATATAGTTTCGATACCCAAACTTGAACTAATACGATGATACAATCATAAATGATACAAAATTGAAATTAGAAGTTTTAACTACAACGATTACCATTGGGAGCAGGAGTAGGTGATATAAAAAATTATTGAAATAATAAATCATAATTTGAAATTAAATTCATTCAAACTAAACACTATCATAACAAAAATGTATAATCAAAATCAGAAGACAATCAAACGAAATCTTACACTACAGTAACATTACCCCCCTTGTGACCCAAACAGCAAAATATGCTTAAAGGCCACTCCACCCTATATAATCTTTGCTACCAACACATTAACACACACACACAAAACAAAAACAAAACAAAACAAAACAAAAAAAAAACACGACGAAAACATGATAGCGATTCTCTTTCGGCTAAGAACTCTGTCTTTCAATGAGCTAAACTCAGGGACAGGTAAGTCTATTCTCCTGAAGAGATGTCTTAGACTTACATCGAAATATCGTATCTAAACGTTAACCTCTGGTGACTTCTAAAGCTTATTTTAAGGTCAGATCTAATTTGGCATTTTCTGAAAAGGTCAGTTTTGGTATTTCCAAATCTGACGGAGACAGCTGCATCCCACTGACTGCAAATTTGTAACTTGACCCCAGGACGATCATAGTATAGGTGGCTATAATCTCTGGTGAATTCTAATAGTCAATTTAGGGTCCGGTGAATTTTGGCATTTTCAAATTCAAGGGAGACAGCTGCACCAAACGGGCTGCAAATATGAGTACATGGGTAACTTGACCCTGGGATTAGCATAGGATAGGTCTCATCGTCCCCGGGAAACCTTCAAAGGTCAATTCAACTTAGGTCAATTTAAAGTCAGGTCAATTTTGGCATTTTCAAAAGAAGTCAGATTGGCTATTTTCAACCTATCTAAAGAGTTGCGATCCCTTCTTTAAGAGGCTCTGTATTAGAATTTGATACATTACCTTTCAGTATTGATTACATTTTTCCCTGGGCAAAGCTGGATACCCCTGCTGATATATATAAATACATATATATAATTCTTGATCACTGGCAATCCCTCTCTACTTCATTTGCATTTGCATTGCATAACATACAGAGAGAAATGTAATTTTAGGTGCAATATCTGTACGTCTTATGTTCTAAAATGTCTGCGGTAAGAAACTCTGGAAGTAGGTCATTCGACATTCCGACGCTAAACAAATATTTTTTATAAATATCGCTAGGTTATAATAACTGTCTAAAGATTTGCTCTTTAACCTCTGTCTCTGTCTGTCTGTCTGTCTCTCCCTCTCTTTCTCTCTCTTACTCTCAGTAAAAATTGGATTCGCATTCTAATAACCAGGGAAATCATCATCATCATCATCATCATCATCACAGTCGTCATCGTCATTATCATCAGACATTTTGAGTCCACTGAAAAACCAAAGCCTTTCCCATTTCTGGGAAGGTATTGGATGTTTTTAAATTCAGATTTGTCTTTCTCCTTGAGCAGCGATTCTCAACCAGTGTGCCGCAAAGCATCCGTGTGCAGCAGGAGTTTTGTGGAGGGTCGATTCTCTCTATAACAAGAGCTGTGAAAGTATGGCTACAAAAACTGCCATGATCAATAATACACTTTTGGCGATAAATTATTAGTTTGTTTAACCTGAGGATATTATGAATTTTCTATATAATAAAACATTTATTTAATGCATTTCTATGTAATAAAACATTTACATAATGAATTTTCTATTCAATGAAACATTAACATTATGAAATTTCTATGAAATAAACATCCACATTATGAATTTTCAGTGTGATGAAACATTTACATTATGCATTTCTATGCAATAGAATATTTTGCATCATAATGAAACATCTAAACTATGCATTTTTATGTAATAGAACATCGACATTATGAATTTTCTGCGTAATAAAACATTTACATTATGCATTTCTATACAATGAAACATTTACAGTGCATTTATGTTATACATATAGTTATCATATTCAGTAACTAACTTCACCAACACTCTTGACCACTAAGAATAATTTTTTTCCTGTATTTTAGCATCGGCTACGTTTGAAGACTTTAGAGCCTACTTCATTTCAATGCTTACATGGGCAAAATTACAACTTTTTTTAATCACTGCCAACTGATTTTATGACTATTCGACGAACCCCCACCGCCGTCTTTAGCTTTAGTCATTTTTCTACACCAATACGATAAATATTCCTTGCAATAGAGGAAAACACTAATGGTTTTGCATTTTTTTTTTTAACGAAAAATTTGTTTCAGCGCATTTCAGCACTCTATCAGTGTGTAGCATGGAGAATTATGAAAAAGGAATTGAATTGTCAGTGGTCAGAAATTAAGGCGAGCTCTTAAGAAATAAACGATGACTCAGTTTTGTGGATTGGAACTACCCATCTCTTGTGTGAGATAATCGTCTGACAGCCTACCGACGTTTACCATCGAATTTTGATAACTACGCGCCTGCTAACGTCATCTGTTACGTAACGTAATCGTTGTCAAGACGACGCCTCTCACTTGACTCTGATAGCTGCAAGGAAAACACTATTTCAAGGTACCAAATCTTTTTTTATTTGTTTAAACTACCCCTGGCAAATATTATGGAATCAGCACACTTGGAGGATGTTCACTCAGCTTTTTTACTTCGCAGCAAATAAACAAATCGCACACACGACATAGAACAATTTCCGTTTAATATCTTGATATTCTGGCTTCGTGAAATATTACTCAAACATATCTTATTAAGATATTTAAATCATTGGCATATTTTTCCCGGTTTGAGTGGAAGAAAAAATGACGGACTCACCCAATGCTGGGGAAAGAAATATGGTCTCGACTGCAAAAAAAATCATAATTAGTACTGTAATACCCCTCTTCAAGATTCTATGGTGGCTTGTGTTATTTGAGGCATAGTTTCCACTAATGAAAAGCAATATTCTGGTTCCAACTATCTCTAATAGCAGTTGACAAACCATTTTTGTAGAATGGTGCCTGGGTGAACATCCTCAACGTGTACTGATTCCATACTTTTTTGCCAAAGACATTCATGAGCGAAAAAGAAAGGAATAGAGTTTGAACATTTTATTACAGTTCTTGTATCTATTTATTTACTTATATAATACTCAATGTCTGTCTGTTACAACCAAAAGGAGCTTGACCTATACAATGATAATATAGAAGAGTTGCGTCCCTTGCATACTTTTTTTTCAGTTATTCCATCCATAACAATTTTCTATATCTATACAATATTTCTAATTTTTTTTACCTAATTTTACGTTTAGTTCAATATGCAGGTAGTATTAAACATGAATAAAAAATGCTGAGCAACATGATGTTCTTGTTATTTTTCAAATACAAAGTATTTACCAAATAGGTTATAATCTATTTGAGCAATATAAAATCGCCATCTTTTAAGGACGACGTGAACTATTTTTGTTATATTTTGGTGTTATTTTTTAAATTCATAACAATTTTGGGACACTTTTTGCAACTTATAACTATTCACCAAACAAACTTCGTCAATTCCGATGATTATGGCGTACATTCTCAGAACATCAAGAATATGTAGGAGAGGTTAAAACTACGACGACAAAAAAACCATCGATAATGACAAATTTGCCGCTTTTATTAGTTCTGTAATTGACTTATATAACCTTAACCCTAACCATAATATTAACCCTAATCAATTAAACCAGACAGTAACCATGAACATTAACCCTGAACACTAACCGTGATCCTAAATGTAACTTATATCCTTTGTACTCGAATTTAATAAAATACAATTCCTGCTTTAATTTGTTCCGTTATTGAGTTTATAGTCGAATGTGAGGAAATATATATGTTTTAATGTTCAAAAATATAGTTTTAAATGGTCAAAATAGTTAACACCACTTCAATAAATCAGGTATACATACTGACCTAGTTTACGCTGCGTCAATATATAATTGCTGCAAAATTACCTAAATATAGACGTTATTTATTGATAGCGTGGCCAATAATTTATATCACGTTTGGGGGAGTTCTGTTGATGGCGACAAGATAAAGACACGTCTTCTGACTAACGCCGACATTCTTCAAAGCGTGAAGCCAGTTTTCATATGAACAAAGTTCAGATTGGGCGATGTTATTATTTCACTTGGGGTTGGATATCTCAAGTTAGAGATATGACCGACAACTAAAAGGTCTCATGTTGTATATCTAATGCTAGATACGTGACTCTGGTTACCAAACGCCCACTCCAAAAAAAGTAATTCCTGGTAATTATCAATCTTGTTCTCTCGAAATTACGAATTCCAACGATGAATGAGTAAACGCAGAAGAAATTCTGGCACTCATTGAGTTTCTAAGTGTCGAAATTGGACCATTCGAATCAAGCTGCTATTTCAAGCCACCGACAACAAGAGAGAAAGTTGAAGCTACTAAACTAAATAAAACCATCCAAAAGAAACGAATAAAGAACAAAAGATACATGGCAGCATTCATCGAAACACTTCTCGAAAAAGGTCAGGGTTCCAAAGCTATTAACAAAACTCTCAATACAGGGCGGAAACGGATAACTAATGTACTCTAAGAAAAGGGAGACCTAACAACAGAAAGGGACTAGATCGTCGAACATGCCCAAGAACTATACCAGAAACTCCTCTCCTATAAACGATGAACACGAAATAACGAACAGGATGTGCAAGATGCGAGCAATGAGTTCGAGGATTTCCCAGAAGATAAGCCATGGGTGATGAAATAAACTATCAAACAAACCAAGAAAGGAAAGGTCTCTTGCTATGTTAACCTCATTATCGACTGACTCAAAAAAAAAAAAGCATCAAGGTCATTACTAAGAAACTAGTTATTCTATTCAACTTGTGCCACAAACAAAATGAAGTCCCAGAGGATTGGAACACTGCAATCATGATGCTGTTTTATAAAAAAATGAAACCAAAAGATCTCAACAACTACACACCAATAAGTCTACTCAACTGCATCTACATATTTTTTAACCGAAGTTATCACCAACCGAATCACCAAAACACTAGACAAAAACCAACCACGGGAACAAGCTGGCTTTAGAAGAAGCTACTCGACATGGCCCATTTCCATTCGATAAACCAACTAAAAGAGAAAACGGCGAGACGAACTAGAAATATTCAGGAAGTATTGGCTTCGCGACATCCATGATAGAAAAGTCTGGTGAATCCTGAAGAAAGTCGTTGTCCAATGACGGACGACAAAAGACTGATGGTGATAATGATGATGATGATGACACATCAATGTCTTTTTCAAATACCAGAATGTTCTGTTTTTCTTTCATTGATTCTCTTATTTATTTTTCACACCCAAACACTCCTGATGTCAAAAATGGTGCATGAATAAAAAGAAATAACAAAATCCATGAAAGAGAAACAAAACATTCCAATATTTGAAAAATAAAAATCGGTTAAGTGTCAAATCAGTCACATTTAAATGATCCGATTTTGAAGGTTAGAAACTCTGATTGTCGAAAAGAGGGATGGAATCAACACTGATATCTCTCCACCTTTTCTTTGTCATATACACAGCGATCTCATGGGTGCTGCTCAAAGGTAACAGTGTCAAAGATTTGGCTGCCTGCCAAGAAATTAAGTAGAATGCGATGAGGTAGCTGATGGCGATCTTGAAAGGGGGCTTTGCAGACTGTTTTGAAAACTGGAGGGTTCGCTGAAATAAGTGCATGGATTCCTAAGCAGAATACTTTGAGAGGACCAAAGGTGTTATTTCCCTAGGAAGTTTATTTTTCCGTGAATATCAAATAGCTAGTTACTTTTTGGACATACCTCGTAATTATTCAAATCAATTAGAATAGAAAATAAGTGTGTGATTGTTACCTTTTCCGCGTTAAATTCAAAACGTCTGGACGGTGCAAGTTATTTTTTTCCGTGGCGAAACTACCATCGCGATAATGACAGGTTTGCTGCTTTCATATGTTACGTCATCGCCTCATATAACGTCACACTCTAACCCTAAATTTAACACCAACCCTAATTTATATCTTTTGTAGTTAAATTGAATAAAATACAGTTTTAAACGGTCAATTTTTCTGCTTTCATTTGAAAATGAATTTTTTCAAACAAAAATTCTCAGACAACGTCTTTTTTTTTTGTCTTTTTTTTAAGTGATAAAAACTGTGCTAAAGAGAATATTTCAAAATCTGTTAAGGAAAAACGTTGTTCTGAGGTCCCCAGACAAACGTAATACAGTGAAATCTAACATGGACATGTTTTGAATTCAACACGGGAAAGGTAACAATCAACAATAAGAGTAATCAAACAGATTAGAAGAGTATTCGTGAGATGACATTTGAAATGATTTAGAAAATCAAGAACATCTTTTTTAGTGAAGATACTAGGATTATTTTATTACTAGCCTCACTCTAACTCATTATTGTGGCGTTTTAGCACAACACTCTGGCTTGATACATTTGGAATTACTATCTTATCACCGTAGCTATACACCTGGCCAGCCCGACCAACTAGCCGAGTGGGCAACAGATTTTTCTCTCTATGCTTGTGTGTGTGTGAGTGTGTATGGTCATATTTTGTGAGATACAACCTTGAAGGTTTGCTTGGGTACATCACTACGCACCGTCTGAAAACGTTTTTTTTTTTCTTTCAAGAAGGTGCCTTTCTGGGTCTCTATGGTCATTGTGGACCAACAAAGCCCAAATATTAGGCTGGTATTTACGTTCATTTTTAGAGAACTTTAGATATAAGATCTTATTTAATCGAATAGTTTTAGATAAAATATCTATTTTGTTGACATAATTTTAGATGATGTTTTTAGATAATCACTTCTGGTATACGCACAGGATACGGTAATTCATATATGCGAGGTACAGATATTTTTTAGTCTTATCCCATATTATTATTGTTACATTTTTCTTATAACCCTGTGTCAATAAACTATTTATAATAACTATTATTTAATGCTAGTTTTACTTAATATTGTTCTGTTTTATCACAACATACAAAACATAACAATCAATAAACTCAACAATATTACAATCATGTTATCATTAGTTTTTCTCCACCTTAATACTGCTGCTTTTTTGTCACAACCGTGTTGATACACACTTCATTATTGCTATTATTAACTGCGACGAAAGTCGCCCGTTCTATTAATGCCAAACGATTTTTGTTCAAACCAAATTTGAATAGGCTAATAGCGTTCATAAGAAAAGAAGGATACAGAGAGAGTACAAAGAAAAAAGAATATACGTCACACTACGTCATGCAGTTTTTCTTAAAGAAAATCAATTCTCAAAAAAATCTATGTCGTAAGAAAAGGCGATCGTAATTCAAGCTACTAAAACATTTTTTAACAATTCATATTGTAAGTGTTGAGTTATGACCAAAAACTTATGGGGAACACAAATATATACACGCTTTTCAGATAAAAACAAAAACGTAGCAAGGATCGAGATAACCAGTCAGAGTCAATTTTTAGAGAGTCTTTTTTGCAGTATTCTTTTTTTTTTTTAATCATTTGGAAAGAAATAGTCTTATCACTGAAACAAATGTCGCCAAATGCTATTAGATTTGTGTAAACAACGTCGCAAGCTTTGAACAGAATCTCATCTTTTCCTTGTTTATTACTATCTTTGCTTTTTATTACAAGACTCTTAATCAATACAGTATTTATAATTACTTTAATTTTACTATTAGTTCTGCTCTATTTCGTTATTGTTGCTTTTTAACAAAACATTTTGGGTTGATACACTCTTCGATTGGTGGAGTAAACATTTGTTGTTTTTATGTTTTTTTATTGTTTAACATTTCTGATATTTTTCAGATTTCTGTTCATTCCATGGTTTTGGTCGTTTTTGAGATTTTTCTTATTTTTGAGATTTTTCTTGTTTTTAAGATTTTTCTTGTTTTTAAGATTTTTCTTGTTTTTAAGATTTTTCTTTTTTAAAAATTTCTGTTACTTAAAAAAAATTTCTGTTATTTTTCAGGTTTCTGTTATTGGGATTTTTTTTGTTCTTATATAAGATTTCTGTTGTTTTTAAAAGTTCCGTTATTTTTCAGATTTTTGTTATCTTGGAGATTTCTCATGTTTTTTCCCATTTTTGTTATCTTTCTGATTACTGTTATCCTTTTGAAAAAAAGCTGTTATTCTTACAAATTCTAAAATTTGAAAAAAAAATCAGTTATTTTTCACGATTTCTGTTAATTAGGGTTTCTCTTCTCTTTTCTTTTCAAAAGGTTTCGGTTATTTTCTCAATTTCTGTTGATTTTATGATTTCTGGAATCAAATCTTCTTTTGAATAAACAGGAGAAATGAAGCAGATATTTGCAATTCAAGAATTAATGGCAAAATATTTCCTCTCGTTCTCAGTTAATTTCCTGGATGGACGCCGTTCATTGCTTACATCGACCAACAAATTAAAATACTGGAATTGTTTACCATAAGATTAAATACGAACAAATAAATGACCTTCGTCTTTTTTTTGGTTTTTGTTTTTCTGTTTGTTTGTTGGTCGTTGAGATTGAATCAGAGTTCTGACGCAGATTTTCCTCTACTCGTTGTCGAAGTTATTTTTCTCTCCCGGCAAAAGAAGTAGATGCTTTCGTCATTGTTCAACTCTTGAGTACAGGAAAAAATGAGCTATAATAAAATTCCTACTTTAGCAAACAAAAATTAAAATCTAAAAAAAGTCCTCACAGACAAACTCTATTTTTTCTCCATCATCATCATCATCATCATCATCGTTATTTCAAGCTCCGTTGTTGAAAATAGACCGTTCCCAAGATCCACCAGTTCGATGGTTTCCAAGTGTCACGGTACCAATACCTTGTGAAACTATCTAAATCATCACACAATGTTGTTTTTTGCCGGTAACAATCTCGCATATGATCTATGGGGATCCACTTTGTAAGTTTTGATGTCTAACGGTTGTCTGACATCCTTGCAACATTGACATTTGCGCTTTCTAATGGTTTGCATATCTCTGTTTGCTTTCTAATATTATGAGCTGTCTTGTGATTTTTTCAATGGCTCAGTGGTCTATGGCGTTTTGTTAGACAACAAATTGATGTTGGGATCGAATCCAACGGGGAACCAAATGTCTTTTCTTTTTTTTTTCTTGCTTTTAGGGTCAGTGGTGGATTAACCATTAGGTTGAGTAGGCCCTTTTTTCTTGCTTGCTTTCAAATCTAGTGTCGGATTAACCATAAGCCTGAGTATGCTTTTTCTTTCTTTCTTTTGTCAAACTCTTACTATTGATTTTTGCTCTATTTCCGTAATGACGGATGACAATGACCAAGAGAAAAACAAGTGACAGCATATCAAAACACAGTGACATAGTGAAGTACGCAAAAAATAACGATAACGAATTCACTCCCACTTCTAAAGTCCTACTCAGATTGACTTGACCTGATAAAGTTAGCAAATCCCATTTACAGGAACTATTGATAAAGGAGATGAAATGAGACGCGTAGTTTTGGAATAATATTGTATGGACGAATGAATTCTGTTTTGTATACCTCTTAGATTTCAATGAGACAAGGGAGTTTGGCCCCAGCCAAGCTTATTTGCCCTTTAATCTCAAACAGCAGGAGACTTTCCAGACTGAACTCGTATAATGTAAAAGTATTGCAAATGATTAAATCTAGAAATGCATTGAAACTCAGAAAGAAATTAATTGTCAGTGGTCAGGAATTGACGCATGCGTTACCAGTAGAATAGGGATATCACATGTACTGGACTGAACTATTGTAAATTCCATAGGTTTTGACAACTAAGATTATCTATTATCTTTTATCTTTGCTCCTTCTCGCACTATATGCCAGTATAGCCTCATTCTCTTTTTTCTCCTTTCCCGTTTTCGTTGTCAGTCCATCTAAATATTATACAAACATGGTCAGATTCATACGCTAAAGTTTTCCTCTCCTCTTAGTAAACTACCAAACTTTCCTTTCCACACTCTCCTTTCTAACCTTCTTATGAAACTACGTGATTCTTTTGTTCCTCTCCCCTCGCTTCAGATGCTACCTAACTTTCTTTCCCCTTCTTCCCACATCTCGTTGTACTACCTAACTACGTTTCTCTGTTTTCTGTTTATACCACATCAGTAAACTACCTAAATCATTTTCTTCGGTCTTTCTCTCTAAATGAAATAAGCAGTATTTTAGATTAAAGAAACAATATTTAGATCTATAGCAATAAAATGGGTAATATTTCATTTATAGTTATGAAATAAGTAATCTTTTATTCATTTAATTTACAGTAAAAAAGATATATCACATTTGAATGGAAAAAAAATATTTTGGTTTTCCAAACTGAATCTCACCCCAAATGATTTTACAAACTTGTAAATCCCTAACAAAGAGCAAAGAGAATCCGTTTCACAAAATAGTTCTATTCAAATTTCTGCTTCATTAATTCTCTCTCGTGATTTTGTAAATTGACCAATGAAAGCGTCAAACGTGATCGTGACAGAAGTATCAATAGCTTAGATAATGTAAATGCATTACCAGTAATTTCACAATGGAAATGCTTTGAAAATCAGGGAAAGGGGATTATCAGAGGCCAGGAACTGATGCAAGCATATATATATATATATATATATATATATATATATATATATATATATATATATATATATATATTGCTAATGATTGTACTATAGAAATGCATTGAAATTCAGGAAGAAAGGATTTGTTTGCAGTCAGAGATCAATGCAAATGAAACAGACTGAGTACAGTTATTATATGTTTAATGAAAAAAAAATCATATAAAAATAACGTGTTAATGTTAATTAAATATCATGATACGAACAATCTATTCTTCTACATGCAATTAGCTTTGTAAACTCCACTCAAGATAGATACGTAGAAAAACAGCCAAGCTCTTTGCCGCTCCCTAAAACAACGTTCTTTTTAGTGTTCTACTTTTTATTTTTTATCTTAGTTTTTCGCCTTTAAAACACAAGTTTTTGTTCGACTTAGAGTAGGTATTTGCATCAGGATTCGGCCAACCGATTGGTCAGATAAAATGCTGACCAACAACACTTCCTGTTTGTTAAAAAACGAAGTGGGAAAGAAATTATCTACCCTTCCCTTTTTCCCGCGATTATCAACTATGACGTCAGCTCTGACGTAATTATTGTTTATCCTACTTTCTTCCTTTTTGGATGCAATTTCTACGATTGATAGCGACTAAACCTTTCCAGATAAAAAAAACAATTTATGAATAATATATTAAAACTAGTTTACACATGCTGTAAAAAGGGACAGTAATATTCAAGTCATTTTAAAATTGTATTGTACTTATATAAGATATCAAAAACCATTATGTTGTTCTGCATTTTCTTGTGTATATCCAATACCTCCTGAATTCTAATGTTAATGTTAATCAAATAATTGAGGAGTCCTATTTGTCAAATTTAAGATAACAAAATTCTAGTGCTACTACGTCACGAAAAATCATCTAAATAAGGCGGGGTGCAGTGTCTCTCGTCACTGAGTATTTTTTTTTTTTTTGGATAAATATAGAAAAATACATACGCACACAAATACAGAGAGAGAGAGACAGAGACAGAGACAGAGAGAGAGACAGACAGACAGATAGATTGACAGACTGACAGACAGACAGATAGACAGAAAGAGGGGGAGGGACACACACACACACACATACACACATATATATAGAGAGAGGTGTGTGTTTATGTGTGTGTGTGTGTGTGAGTAAGTATATGGAACGGTCAGTTTCTCAACTTCTCAGCTAAAAATGTTCCCCCCACCCAAAAAGGACTAACATCATTCTCTTCCCAATCAAATAATTATAGCATTTCATTCATCGAGCTCAACATAACATGAAATTCAAATTTTACAACGTCCTCTTCATACCATATATGTGTGTGTGTGTGTATGTGTGTGTGTGTATGTGAGTGTGTGTGTGTGTATGTGTGTGTGTGTGTGTATATGTGTGTGTGTTGCTTCATCTATGGTGCTGTATATGCGGCAGATATTTCACTTAATTCATGTATATATATATATGAATTATATGGATTAAATTCAATCAAACAAACCTGATACATATTGAAATTACAAAAGGTGTTTTCTATAAAATAATTTGTGTTACAGAAAAGAGGCCTCTTGTAAGCCAAGTATTGAAACACAAGACTTAAGTAAAACTTTGGAGAGGTTTGAATTACAATAAGAAAAAAGCAATAAATAAACAGATCTGGTAAGTCACTCGATAAGAATTGTTACTTGACCGATGTAAATAGGGAGAAGAATAGTATTTTGCCAGCATGACCAATTAACAGGAAGGGCCAAGTTACTTCTCTCACCTTTTGTTGGGTAGTGATCACTAAAAAGTTTGAATTTTCAAAACAGCAAACATGAATGCTGCTGGACCCTAAGGAACTAATTTGGCAAAAAATTACATTGCAAATTACCCCCCCCACACACACACAAACACAAAACATAGGGTGTTTAAAAAAAAACTAGAAAAAAAGATGTTTTTCCTAGACGCAATAAGGACTAAATGTTCAAAAGTTTATCCCTCTAGCTCCATTGGCGTGGTTTGTATGCAATATTCATACAATGCATAGTCAGCCAGCTAGATCAACTTCGAAAATGAAGAAACTTATTTTGACTGTTTTGGTGATAGTTTTGCTTGAGGGTCTCTAAAAAGCAACATATTGTTGGAACAATTAGTTATTTTGTTTTTGATTTGCTGACTTTTTCGATAATCGGAAAACACAGACACAGAATGGATTGCTGCTGGAAAACAGCATTCAGAATGCAACATTTTTGTCAATATTGGAAGATGTAGTCGACGTCAAATCATATAAACAGACCCAAATAACCAGACTGAGTATTTAAATGAATTATCACAGATTTAAAGAATAATTGCGTTACGATCCTCAGTTTCTTTTACTCTGGGAAAAAAAAAGCTTTGAATCTTCCCAGAAAATAAATAACAAAAAACTAAGGACGCCTTTCTAAAGGATAATTTCCTTCATGAGATAGTCATGTACCACTCCTTGGCTACCGACTGTTGAGTGTCACGAAATTGTATTATTAATGATGCATCCACTTCAGGCCATTAGATCTTCCCCGAAGAGAAATGCGATATAAAAATCAATTGATAATTTTATCTCCGTTTGCTACAACTGTCAATATAGGAAATATGCAAGCAGAAGGCGAGTGACAGACAGACTCGAATGTTTTGTCTGCGTGATGTTTTTTTTTTTTTCCTAGTCAATAATCATAAACTCCAGCCGACCAGTCCGCAGGTTTTCTCAAAGAAACGCACAAAGAGGCTACCGCGAACACACACGCACACAACGCAGTTAGAGCTTCACAAATAGACACTCGCTGAAAGACGAACAAGGGTGTATTTGTGGAAATAATTACGCATAAACGTTACTGAAGAACAGGTCTGGTTAGTCATTCAATAGAAACCGTCACGTGACTAAAATCTTTTGACAGTATGCCCTTTTGGGAGTGATCAATTAAAACAATTTGGATAAAGTGGTGATCAATGAATAAGTTATTTTTTTTTGCCTTTTGTTCAGTTGTAATTTCTGATATCTTTTATTCAAAAAGCAAGCTTGAACACGACCGGACAGAAATGATAGACCAATTTAGTATAACGTTACACTGTAAGTTACCCCTCTTCCCCACCCCCGAAAAAAGCCCTGTTTAGGGTAGAACGTGAAAAATAAACAAAAACAGCTTTCTTCATTGACATAATATGGAATAAATGTTAAAATTTTTAGCCCTCTATCTCGATCGGTGTGGCCTGTACGCTCTTAAAATACATAAGTAGCCAGCCAGTCAGTCAGCCAGCCAGACTCACTCAGAAAATGAAGAAACCTATGATGATTTTGACTGTGTAGATGTTGACAGATTTGGTTGGCGGTTTCTGATAGTCGCACTGAGCAATGCAAGAGGAAAAAGTCAGAATCTTCCTTGAAATGAAAACGAGGCCAGCGACATTTTCATATTGCAGAGACAACAAATACTTAAGTTGTTCTACGCTTAGTCAATGCCGTTCTGATATTTCAAAGCTTATCACAATGATGACGGCTCTGTTGCCTGCTCAATTCATTGCATTATCATGGGTACCATTAGCAACAATGCCTCTGTAGTAGAACATATGACAACAGACTAAGAGGTCTTAGTTTCATTCTGTACAGAGACACTAAATTTATCGTTGTCATGTAATCAAATGAAAGGAAAACAGATCTGGTTAGTCACTCAATAGAAACTGTTGCGTGACCAACGGGATGTCGTATTGGGGGCGATCAGTTAAAGAAATCGGAGAAAGATGTGATCAACAATGCCTCAGTGGTAGAGCGTATGAAAATAGATCATGAGGTCTTAGTTTCTTTTTATAGAGACTCTGAATTTCTGGTTGAGTCATGTTACCAAAGAAAAGAAAAAACATGTTCAGTTAGTCATTTAATAGAAGCTGTTATAGCTTTTGTCAGCATGCAGTATTGGGAGTGACCAATCAAAAGATTGGAATAAGAAGTGATCAATAAAAAGGATACTTCACTAAACTCTTATTCGAATTTTCAAAAATCACATAGGCACAGTCTAGTTACCAATTTAGTATAAACTAAACTGACCCCGCAAAGACCTATATTTGGGTGACTTTAGAAAGAAAGGGTTTCTATTATATCAAATCAAATAACACAGAATTCCTTCTTTTGAATGATAGATCACCTTGAAGACAGGGCATTTCTCGGGAGTTTCGGGGCCTAACCGAATACGTTTATTGTGAAGTCCAGTATTCACAGCCGCTATCTATAGAATATCAGTTAATTGTAGACTTTCTATCATTATGATAGAATAGAAAAAATTCAAGATGTGCGCTCAAAGAATTAGGAGAAATGTTTTTTTACTCTGTTCTATAATCTATTAACATATTATTTGGTTCAGATTGAGTGAAAAATATCGATATATGAACATTAACACTACTTGAGTATTCAAAAGAAAATTAAAATCATTACTGTTCTCTGTAAGATCTGAAATTCGGTGCTAGGTGTACGTTCAAATTCGTTGTTGTGTGTATTTAACAAGACTAGCGTTGATTACACTGGTGCCCTTTCCCTTTGGCGCGAGTCCAATTGGCTTGAAGCCGGCTCTGCTTGTAGGTATTTATTCATTTTTGTTCAGTCTGGTTCAAGGCTACAATAGTGGGGCACCCAGGGAGTATCTAAGTCGTTACACTATCGAATTAACCGTGATACTAATGGGTAAACCCTTCCATTGGCAAGTGTTTACACAATTCATTACTTGATAACTCCTAAAAGTACATACCTACAATAATAAAATTGAAGCAACACGGCCACCTAAAATTGATTGTAATACGTAGCCTACTGTATGGATTTGGAATTGAGACAAAAACAATAGGAACTGTCCATAGAAAATGGACAGCTCCAACTAAACAACCCATATCCCCATTTCTTTCCTCGCCCTCGAACGCATAAACAGCACACAATTGTCTCCGTGCCACGACATGTTTCTCTGAAAAATATGGCTGACACTTGTCGAAATGCATCGAAACATGCCTACGTGATAATAAATATTTTTGAGCTGTAACACCTGCTTTTTCTATAAAGCTTTTTCTCTTCATCATCCAATTGTCACTTTCATCAACATTCTGTCGGGTCACCTCACATCCACAAAACAAATATATATTCATAGAAGAAAGAAAGAAAATGCAAACGTTTTGGCATTTTTTTTTTTTGCCACTTTCTGTCTTGAACGCATTCAAACAAAACACTTCACCTAATTTCATCAGATTTCTAACTGCTTACTTTTACCAGTTATCAAGTCCAGCTTAGTCTGGTACAAGGCTCCAATGGTGGAGCATCCAATGAGAATCGAACGCACTACTTTAGCCACGATCCGCAAGATGAGTTTACTAATTCTCACTCTGAGGTTGGTGCATCGTAGCGTTGTCTGGTACAAGGTCACATTAGTGCAGCGCTCTCGTAGGTTCAAAATCACTACACTAGAGGATGATTTTGCGAGACTAGTTGAGTAATCATTACTCTACGGCAGGCACCTAACTTGCACAACTGATTTTTCATACCCGCTACGACAATTTCAGAAAAAATAAAACAGACATTGTCGTATTATAGAGTACTTGTGTGGTTAAACGCAAGCTTGTTTATATATTTCTGGTTATTTTTATGTGTGCTTTCCATTGATTTTATAAATATTTTCTTCAATTCAGTTATTTATTTCTTCAAAAGAAGTGTTGTAAATCCCTATTATTGAATATTGTTGCTAGTATTTACCTTCATCTCATTTTTGTCAGTTTTTTTTATCACAACCAAACTCAGGCCGGTATCCCTTTGGCAGTGGGTTGAGAAATTGATGGCACGGATCGGAATGGAGAATAAGTTCCAGGTGAGAATCGAAATGACAACCCTGTATGCCAGAAGGTAGCTTGGTTAACACCCAGCCGCTCTTAACCCCTGCGTTACAGGAACTAGTGGTAAGTGTGGGTCCAATCTTTGAACTCACTCCCTATCCCGACTGCTCCTGCACCATAAATAAAGAATAAGTCCCTATGGAGCAAGATCTTTTTATTTCAGTTATTTTCAAACATTATTTCATATACGAGGTAAATCCAGAAAGGATCGAGCCACGTAATATTGACGAAAAGATAGCCCACCTAGTGGAATGGTTCTCAACCCACTTTGGAACCTTAATTTTCAAAAGAGTCTACCAATATTCTTTTTGGAATATCAGCAGCAGCCTTGTCACATTCTCCTTAATCTCGTCCACGGTCCAAAATATCTTCCTTTCCTCCCTGGGGGAAAGAACGGAAATCACAGGAAGACAAAACTGGACTGCAGTGGGAGGATTGCTGACATTCCTGGGGGTACAATATTGTGACAAAAAAACTACACAAGATGTGAAGAATAGACAGACAAATTGACATGATTGCTATTGTGAATTCGACTGTCACACAGTACAAAAGCTCAATCGATTGAGTATCACTGCCAAATGAGTAACCCCTCGTGAGAGTGTCTGTTCATGCAAGCACAATAACGTCCCCTCTGATCTGTTGTCAGATCACTTCAAGGCTGTACGATCGGTTCTCGGTATATTCAAAATGGCTGGATACTTTCTGGACATACGTTGTATTTTTCAGATTATTGTTTTCATGGCTGACTTGAAGTCGATGCATTCTTCGACCTTCCTCTAAGCTTACTAAGTACCAATTCATTGACGCCTGCCAGTGGAGCGAATGGGGCAAGTTAATCTAACTTTATCACTGTGGTGAGTTCAATCCCCAAAGTGTGTCCATCACGTGTGACCTTGAGCTAGACTAAGCTAAGCTGCGTAAATATCCGGAAAAACCGTTTGAACTGAGTCTGGCACAAAACCACGATAGTGTAGCACCCCATGAAGATCGAACTCACTACATTTGCGATTTATTGAGCAAGATTAAGAAACTGTTACTCTACGGCGGGAGCATTACATGCATAACAGGATACAGAACTTGGTTTGATCCTCACTGGGTGCACTCACTTGCACCTTATGCCAGAATAAAATAACCTGAGAGAACGTGACATTATCTGGCAATCTATACCTTCTCCTGAGCGAGTCAAAAATTGGAGCAAGTAAATTAGAAAATACAGTATGCAAATAAAAAAAAACTACAGTATCCAAATTAAAAAATCTACGTGAGCAATTTGAAACGTACAGCGAACAAATCCAAAAATACGGCGAGCAATTTAAAAGATAAAGCCGGAAAATTTAAAAAATCGAAGTGAGCAAATTGAAAAAACGGCAAGAAAACTGGACCAAGGAAAAGGAATAATGAAATAATTAAACTTACTACTTCAATCACTGCATGTGTTAATTTTTTGAGTTAACTCCGTTGAAACTTGTCACTTGATGAAATTCATGTCCCTTTTTAGTCAGTCCTCAGCATAAACTACGTCCGTAATTTCAAAGTATCCCTCGCTCCACAAAATTAAATTGCATTTTTTTCTCCCCGAAAAAAACCCCCAAAATGCTTGATCTTTATGGTTGGACCCCACTACGAAATGAAAAACCCTATTCCTAACTCTAACCCCCAACCCGTGCATCTTTTTAGGAGGGTTCCAGATCACAAGACTGACAGTTCGAGAGAAAAAACAGTCTTGCTTATGTTTTTAGTTTAGATCCAGTTGTCAAGTTGTCAGATTTTTGCAGTATTACCCGAAAAGGGGGCTAATGCCGTCGAAAGTTTAAAATGAGTTGAAAAAACATGGCGAAATATCGCAAAGTATATTAAGGCCTTTTCGTTTCTCACCACCAAACCAAAAATATGTCAAGTTGCCCCCCCCCCTCCCCGGATTTGGAGTTGGACGATGAAGAAAGTAATTTAATTTTTTTGTTTTGTTGGGGATTCGTTCTTGAAGGAATTATGGGCGTTAGCTTTCGGTAGGGTCAAACTAAAAAGACCCATGAATTTTATTGTGACATGTTTCAACAAATTTAGATTTTAAAAAAATAACGTTTGCAGCGATTGAAGCAGTAAACGTAATCATTTGATCATTCGTGTTCATCGATTCAGTTTTCTACCGTTGTATTTCATTTACTCGCTTTATTTCTTATTTTGCCCGTTTCAGTTTTTAAATTGGTCGCCTTAGATTTTTATTTTGCGTGTCGTAGTTTTTGATTTTCTCACTCAATTTTTTTTTTAATTGTTTGCTCTAATTTTCTAACTTGTTTGGGAAAAGGTATAAACAAGCTTTAATTGTTTTTGGCCTGCATATCATACGGGATATTCACCTCTATCTCTGTCCCTGTCTCCCTCTCTTTTTCTCTCTCGCTCTCTCTTTCAATTTTTTCTCTCTCGTTTTCTCTTTCTACTCCCCTCCCCCTTATACTTCTGTTTGTTTTTCAGTCTTCATCAGAAGCAAAATATCTAAATAGATATATCTGTTTAAAGACGAGCAGTATAGATTAATAGATAACGATTTTAGCCGATTAAGTGCGAATGACTGAAATTTCAGGCATTGCAGTGAAGTAATAACGATTACTTTTTGCTACCTGTCGCAATTAATGGCTTATTGAGACATCAAAAACTCTCAACCCGTATAACGGTAGATGACCTTACTGGCTGGTGCACCTACGGGGGTGTGAGTACCAGACATGACAATAAGCCTTGATGACTAACACAAATCCAATAAACAAGTTTTCACAATAAAAAAATATATAATTAACCTTTATCACAAGGCCTATAGAGGTACAAAGTAATCACATCACCTAACCTATTTTTATTAGATAGAAAGATTGAATTGCGTCAACTTTCTAAGTGGGGAGTGTCAGTCTGCATTGATATTTACCAAGATTAGTTTCGTACGGCACAAGGCTGAATAGAGGAAAATAAAGGGTAGGAAGATTGTGTAGTGTCAATCTACCAAGTGGGCCTGCCTGTCTTGATATTTACTAAATTTAGTTTCATGAACCACAAAGCCAGATGGAGAGAAAATAGAGGCTGGGAAGATTGTGCCAATCTTTCAAGTGGTGAGAGCCTGTCTTGATATTAACTGAGCTTAGTTTAGTGCAGCATAAAATCAGATAGGGAGGAAATGTAGGCTAAGAAGACAGTGTTGCGCCAAACTTTCAACTTCTGGGATCTTGCATGCCTTGAACATTCACTTTAGAAATACGCGTCTTTGCTTGGGCTCCAACAATGACCGCTTGCATTCTTGGTACACACGCAAATATCTCGACTATGAGGCAGGCCACTCATTGGACTAAGTACCCTTATGCTGGCCACGGCAACAGCCGACCCTGCCCGGGCTTCACATATCACAAGTTTCTCCTCCTTTTGGCTACTTGAAGCCGACAAACATTCTATGAGTAATTGAGAGGGGGGCGTTGTCAGATTCATATCTTTCCCAAGGGCATTAGTGCCAGTCTCAGTCAGAGTTTGAACTTGGCTGGCCCAGTCCATTTTCTGCACTGTTGACCGATCGGCCATTGACACTTCTTTTATTGGAGAGGAAACATATATTAATTTCTTATTATGGCCCACATTAGTTGAATGTTGATTTTCCCTGGTCCACCCTGATTTCACTGTTATTTAGTGTTCTGTAAAAGAAAACGGGTGGTGTGTGGTTGTAGGTCGTGTGGATCGAAGATTCGGCTCGGCTCTGTCCATGTGGAATTATATTATATTATGTATTGATCAGGACAGTCTCTACATTAAAACTATTTGCCAGAGATATTGATCGTGACTATTGTCTCTCGCCTGGGTGTTTATCAGACTTAGCTAAATGCTAAGACGCATTTGTTATCTGCTCTCTCTCCTACCACGTCTTTTTCTTTCGATTTTTTTCTCTTCCAAGTCTTAATAAAAACTAAAAAGCACCCAGAGAGCGCATATCTCCGCCAACTACATTGTCACTAAAAAAAACAAACAAACCATGAACAATCAGGTTACAAATTCCAGTCTATGCAATGACGAATGTTTGTAATTATTATTCATGAGAAAAATATGATCAGTCGTTTGGAAAACAACTGTAATGCAGTTAATCATATTTATTTATGATGTCGTCACCATGATGATGTCATTACTGTGTTATTACATCCGAAAACCCTACAAAATTGCCCAATACAGCGATATGACAGTTCATGGCCCACCCCTACACAAAATGTCATCGGAATTCATTGCGAAATTTCGGAGATATTGAATAGGCAAAACAACAAACGGACAAGCATTCACATGGTTGAATACATAACCTCAGTCCAACGTTGGCAGAGGGAATTAACCAAACGTGTTAGTATTGTTTGCTATCTGTTAGATCTCATTATTGCAAGCTGATTTTCACGGGTTTTTCCTGAAATTATTCATTCCCGTGCGTATAACTAATTACTTACCTGTCTATATGTGCGTGTTTAAGTGGGCAATTACGGGTCTTCCTCGCTATCTGAACGTAAACCGTTTCTGTGGAATCAAATTGAAAAATAATTTTTTTTTAAAAGCTTTCGTAAGCTGAAATGGCGTGGAGCGGAGAAGCAATTTCTAATGATTTATGAAGGATTTCTTTTAGCGTTCCAAGACCCCCTCCCCACCAAAAAAAGGCTGAGTCGTCAGAGACTGGGGTTGTTGGTGGTCCAGGAGATCGGGTGTATGAGAAAGAGAGAGAGCGCTGTCTTTATAATGGCTCGTTGCAAAACAAACGCTATTTTCGCATTTTTTTTTTTTTTTCGTATAAGCGAAAAAGTGAACTTCCGAAAAACGGGGTATATCTGTACTTATTTGTGTGTGTGTGTGTGTGTGTGTCTGTGTGTGTGTGTGTGCGTGTGTGCGCTTGTGTGCGCTGTCAGCCGGGTACTTGCCACCTTCTTTTTCTCCGGTGATAGGTGATCAGTTCGTCTGTTGTTCATTTGGTGCTGTCGTACTTGGTTTAGAAAAATTGCATCACAGCCAATAACCGGCCTACGTATTTACTGACTGCGTATGTTTCTGTCTCTCTCTCTCTCTTTCTCTCTCTCTCTCTCTCTCTCTCTCTCATTCGTTCGTCATTCTTTCTTTCATTCATTGTTATTTTCATTTATTCTTTCTATTGATCCTTCCGTTCTTTTATTCATTCCTTCTTTCATTTTTTTTTCGTTTGTTCATTCATCGACCTTTTTTCGATCATTTCTTCTTTCTTTCATTCTTTCGTTTGTTCCTCCTTCCTTTGCTACGTTCTCTCTCTCTCTCTCTCTCTCTCTCTCTATCTATCTATCTATCTATCTATGTAGGGTTCGTTCTCTCTTTGTTTTTCTCTTTCCTTTTATTCCTCCTTTTATTCTCTCTTTCTTTCGTTATTTGTATCTCTCCTTCCTTCTTTCTTACTATCAACATTTTTTTTCTTTCTTTCTTTCTTTCTTTCTTTCTCGGCTTTTAAATGATTTCTTTCCTTTCGGGGTTTCATTTTCTATTGTTATTGTTCATTTTGTACATTTCTTCTTTCGCTCTCTCTTTCCTTCTTACGTTTTCTTGTCCTTCCTATCTTCCTTTCCACCCTTTCCCATTCCTTCCTTCCTTCCTTCTTTCGTGGCACACCTCCCTTTGTGCTGAGGAATCCTTTTTCAATAGCATCTGATGCACGTTACAAAATGAAGGGTTCTTTTATATTTTCTCTTCTTCTGCAATAAATGGGATGTACCTAAACAATTCACCATTTATGGTTATTTAGTGCAAGCTTTACAGCAAATACTTACCATAGATGACTGAATCTTGCAAGTACAGCACCATGGGAGAAAAAAAAGCATCAGGGTTGAGGATTTCCTTTTTAATGACTGGGGTCATAGGCGTACGAACCAGGGCAAAGGGGACAACCACCCTCCCAAAAACTCGACCAAAACAGTAGAGAAAATCCAAGCAATTGATATCTTTGCTGCCAAGAACGGCAGAAATCAATATTTCTTTCAACTTGCATATTATGTGATTTGAACTAAGTGTGTATCGTCGATTGATAAAGAGACTTTTTCAAGTGTTTTTAAACAGTGTGAGATTTCGGGCAAATCAAGACCTCTACCCCACTCAAGCAAAGACTTCTCATAAGCACATGACCGCGGTTACGACAAGAGAAAAAATATCAGTTCTAAATGAAATCGAAAGGGGAAAAAAAAGGCTCGACATGAATTTTTGCTCACCTGAAAAGGGTCTGACATCAAAACCCACGAATTAGTGACGTCTAACCAGTTAATTATTTTCAGCGGTGATTACAAATGCCACATTTGATGACATAAAAGACCCTTTAATTTCAGCAGAGAATAATGATTAAAACAACCTCCACTCCAACTTCTATTCTGACTGGAAAAATAAAAGATTTTTTTAATACATTTTTTGTAAAGATGTATTTATCTATAAAAATGAAATAAGCCCTTGCGTATCCGTACGATGAACTTTCGTTAATATCCAAGGCTTGTCAATTTAGCTCAGTCTATGAGACAGCCTTCTGACAATTAGTTGGTCTTGTATCCAAATCATGGCAGGGAATGTCGGTTTTGCATATCGGTTTACATCCATTATTTTGGTGAGGATTATTCTTGTGATGCTTTTTACGGTAGGAAAACAAAGTCAACCCCGGACTTTGTACGCTTCAAAAAGGTATATTTTAAGTCGGATGACGTCAGCTGCAATAAATCTGTTTAAAGAAACAAGCAAATCAATTAATTCAAAGAAATAACAAACTTCTGTTTTTCTTTCATTGAACTTCTACACACTCGTTCTTTCGGTATTAAAAAATGGCGCACTTTGTACTGGAGTTTTATTTAAAAAAGTCGTTATGCTTCTAAATACGGTACACTTTGAAAAGCTTTTCCTTAGTTGTATAATTCTGAAGAAAAAAATCGTGACGTTGGAACACATGTAAAACATTTTCTGATTGAATTAAAACTAACGAATTTGAAAGAATTAAATCTAAAAAAATCATGACAATTACAATAAATACATTACAAAAACCCTTCCTTGGTATTCAACTTTGAGACAGAAGTCCATTGAAAATAATACTGAGTTAAAATTAAAACAAACAAAAAGGTTATTTGAATTTATTGAATTAAATAAGAAATAACTAAAAATATTATCTTCAAAATTTTATGGCCAACACGCCGTTTGAAAAAGTAATCTAATGTGGAAACTATAAAGGTTGAAATTAATACATTTATGAAAAATGCTAATAAAGTAAAGATTTAATAAGAACTAAAAATTCAAATGAGATTAAATCTCTTAAACATCAAAGATATAATAGACGGGGAGACCAGTCTTACTTGGATGTAGGGGCAGGTTGAAACATTCATTTTAGTTTTCGTTTCCACTACGTGATGTCGCCACTGTTAGCCTCATTTTGAGCAGATCATTTTCGGCCATTTTTCAACTCAGTTTGAGTCATATGTATTATGTGTCATAGGCACGAAAAGTTTTGCTTGAAAAACATCTTTCATCTCGGTGAGTAACCTTTTCAATTTGACAAATAAGTGCTTACTTCATGCTGTAATCTGTAGATGATGATAACGCAGTCTATGTTTAAGAAAAGTGGCAATAAACAACATACGTATATACTATATTTCAAGCATCTCCTGCTAGAACTTCTCCTTAGAATATGACAAAGCATGTGTTTGGGGCTGGTTCGTACACCGTGAGTGGACCTACTTGGTACGCTGTTATTGTTTGCAATTGAGACAGAGGGGGAACAAGCTTGCAAAATTAGAAAGCGAACTTCAAACAAGTCAGAAAGTATTCAGAAAAAAAAAGGCAAGTGGAAAAGGGACTTTAAACAATAGAAAAGAAAAAACTAATAACTGATGAATCCATGGGGTCACCATATTTCTTAAATATTTTTTTCTTGACTCAAATGCATTTTCTATTAGTGCTAATACTTCTGTCCGAATGATTAAAAGATGATATAAAAACTGATTTTTTAGACTTGAACGACACATCCTACGGAAGTTTCTCTTTCAATTTTTAGTCATATTTACGTTTTAATGAATTAATTTCCCAGGAAGTTACGACCATTCAAGTGGAAACTGTATCAACTAGACCCAGTCTCTCCTTAACAAGAAAGGTTAGAATATTAGTATAACTGATCCGTCGAATAAAGCCAGTATTTTGATACACATCACTTGGATGATCGGCCCATAGTGATTACAATAACAAAGGTGGGGACACTTATACAAATGATTCAATCGATGATGACAATACTTCACCTCGGAACTTTAGATGCAATATTGATTCGTAATTTGACATGCTTAGTTATAAGATACTCGCTTTATGAGATACATCTAATCCCGAAGTCCAAAATTTGATCCTGTTTATCTGATTGGCCACAGTGACTTTCCAACCATACTGGGGGAAAAAAACCCAAAAGAAAAACAGATTTGGTTAGTCACTCGATTGAAACCGTCGTGTCACCAACGTCCGTGGACAGCATACCATGTAGGGAGTGATCAATAACCAGGGACCATGAGTTCAGCAATGCGTCCATCATCCTTACGTCCATATCTGTGATTCTGATTTCAAAGAGATCCTAAACGGAGTAGTTGTAGCCTTACTAGTAGTAGTAGTAGTAGTAGTAGTTGTAGTAGTAGTAATAGTTGTAGTAGTAGTAGTAGTAGTAGTAGTTGTAGTAGTAGTAGTAGTAGTTGTAGTTGTAGTAGTAGTAGGAAGAGAGAGGTGAGGACAGTTCACCCAAAAATCTGGCTATGGATTTGAATTAAAGTAAGCCCACGATTTTTATCAATAATTTGTTCTTCAGTCTTAGTCTATGGTTATATTTTTTGATAAGAAGACTCTAAATGGGTATACATGATATTTTTAGCGATAAAGTTAGCTGGAAATTAAAAAGTTTTACCAATTTTAACCATTTTGAAGACAGTTTTGGCTATTAATAACTAATAATACTTGGCAACATTCTCAAAAACGTTTGATTCATCATCTACTGATCAGGATAGATGTTTATTTAATGATGACTTCCCTTCTTTATTTCTGTTGTTAAACATAACTAGGACTGACCGACCGACCGATTGAAATGCGTCTAATAGAGAAGTGTTGGACTCATCTAAAACTTGGGAAAAAGAGTGATCAATGGATGTTAATTCTCCTCACTAAAAAGTTCAAATTTTCAACAAAAAAAACCCCAATCAATTTAGCATAAATATACATTTTAAATTGAAATCCTGCTCTAAAAACCCATTCCGGGTGATGATGTTCGTAAAACAAAAAAGCAACATTTTTGTAGAAATATAGAGTGAATGTTTAATTTCACATTCCTTTAGCTTCATTGATGCGACATATGGACGGTGTATACTTGCATAGCCAGCCAGCCAGAATACTAAACAACTGAAGAAACCTATGTTGACAGTTTTGGTTGACAGTTTCTAAAATCTTCGTTCCATGATTACCCCACCCACATCTCACCTAAGTACAAGTGGATACGTGTTGTCCAAGTCACAACCAGCACTGAATGGCCGTTGCTTTGGCATTATGGGACAAATTTACCACCGAGATGTATATCAAGTTTTGTTTTCATGGTGGCTATTTATATATCTATTTGAAGTTGTTTGTTGCAACAAATGTGTTTGTTTATGCAACGAGCAAATATATTTGTTAGCGACTGATTTTGTATCCAGGTGTGTGGGAAAGTTGCTGACTATTCCTGACTGAACACGTTTACGTTTGACCTCTCCACATTAGCAAATGTTAATCGATTCACCTCTTCTAGTTTTTTTTTTGTTTTTTTTTTTCTTTGTTTCAAGTCTCATTTCAACAACTACCCTGGAGACAAACAAAAAATGATACTAACCAATGTCTCTGATTGGCTTGAAATAAACGATGAACAGACATTTTCCCTCTGGTGGCCATCTTGGGGAAACGATCATGTATTGAATTATAAGGTAGATTCGAAGTTCCCAGACAGAAAAAGGTTTGCAAATAGTTTCATATAAATCTAAATAAATATACCATTTTCCGGGTGGGGACCAAAAGGATATATTGCCAGGAGGCAGGGTGCAAGAGAGTATATTCAAAATACATCTTAGTGATAACCCTGCTACCAGCGAATAATAATATAGTTTTTCTATAAAGTATATATATTATATATAGTCAGGCTCACATAAAAAAATTGTACATCATCATTAATCTTCATTTCAAAGCCTTTCTCCCTCAGTGAGGATGCCTGATCCTGGGGGTGGAGACAAATACCCCGTTTACCCCCACACACACCCAATGGACCCCCACGATCCACACTAGACATAGTTGATATCAAAAGAACATGATAATATTTATATTTCGATATAATATAATAATACTTGATATTGACATAGTATAGTAATAGTTAACTATCTAATGATAATATATTGTTTAATAATGTCTGGGTAATGATCGCTCCGCTTAATAATACTCACATAACATAATTATTCTTAATATCCATGTAACATAATAATTGCTATTTAATTATAATATCTGACTAGTAACGTTCACATTACATAGTTGATAGATAGGTGATTGAGGCAAATTGATTCGAATAATCTCAATCTCAAATCATGTAAACGGATGTTGTCAAACTCTCAGGGTTAACTCTATTATCGCAATTAGTCAGATCTGGGATTTAAGATGTGAGAATTTCAGATAAGAATGATGCAATTGGATTTTACTTTTTTCTCTCTTGTCAAACTTCTATTTTCGAGTCTTGACTTTATTCTCATACGTAACAATGATGGGTGGCAATGGTCAGAAAGAAAACAAGTGACGTCATGCACAAATAATAATGACACAGTGACAAACGAGAAAACTGATGACGATTTCACTCCCACTTCTAAAGCCCAATTCAGGTCGACTTACAGGAACTGTTAATAAAAGAGTTGAAATAAGACACGTAGTTTTGGAATAATATTGTATGGAGAATTGAATTCTCTTTTGTTAATTTTTTAGATTTTAATGAAGCAAGGGAGTTTGACCTTTGCGTAGCCAAGATGTTCTAATCGGTGATCACGGAATACATGGATCAGATCTCTTGCGAGACTGATACAGGTGATGTCCCCATATTTCTTGGTGGTCACAACGTTTTTTCCATCCAAGAACAGAAGTATTCGATTCTTATAGATAGTATATATATATATATATATATATATATATATATATATATATATATATATATATATATATATATATATATATATATTCGGAACATCTTCATTTTCTACAGATTTTATTCAGACCAGCTTTGGAAAAAATGCATATAAATAAAAAGACTGGCAACTGCGAGATCAAACACGACCTCGACTTCTATTCTCTCAGAAGATGATTTCTGCGAGTTTTACATTGTAAACATAACACTTAAGAAATAACAAAAATATACATATTTTTGTATAAACGTATTCATTAGAATGAAATAAGCCTGTACGTATTTGTACGATAAACTTTCGTCAATACCTTAGACTTATCAATACAGCTCAGTCAGTAAGACAAAATACTGTCAATCAGTCGGTGGTAAAGTTCAAACCACGGTTGGGAATGAGGGTTTTACATATCAGTTTTCGCCCCTCATTTTAGTGAATGCTGTCCTTTTTGTTGTTACGGTTGGAAAACAGAGTCAACCCCAGAGTTGGAGTTTGACAAAAATAAAACAAAGGCGATGAAAACTAATACGAGTAAATCCATGAATAACAGTGACAATGCCTTGACTCAGAAATTCAGAAAATAGTGTCCAAACATTTTGCATTGGCGACACAAAAATTTTACAATTGGGAATTCGGTCAAATCACACTGAAAGCGCCAGTTTTCCGCTAAATCACCAAAGTTAAGCAGCGTCAAGCCTGATCAGTACTTGGATGGGTGATTGACTGGGAATACCAAGCACTGAAAGCATCTGCTGCCCACACGCATGCGTGCTGACCCCCATTGAAACCAACCTTGCATCAGATTCTGCTCTTGTCGTTGTGAGTGGGTATGAGAAGCATTTTGAAAGACTCAAAGCATACCAAATACAGGGACCTCAGAGGTTAAGATATCAAAATATCGAATGCAACATTTTCTGTATCAACTTGTTAAGGCTATTGTCAACACCAGAAAATGCCAATTAGTCACACCTGAAGACTGACTAAAATGGAAAGTAAGACAAGCTCTAAGGAAAGCCGAACATTACGAGAGGAAAGAATGGCTATCAAAAATGCCCAGATCAATATTATTAAGATAAGAAGACTGGAGGGTCAAATTCCACTACTTCTGTTCCGACTGAAGATGATTACTGCAACATTTGCAGTGTATATATAGTGAATAAAAAATTATTAAAATATTTCTTTTAGAATAAATGAAATTTATTTATTTCAATGGAATAGGCCTAGGCGTATCATATATATATATATATATATATATATATATATATATATATATATATATATGCTTTCTTCTAAGACTTGTCAATTCAGCTAAATCAGTAAGATAGCCTCATGGCAAATAGCTGATCTTGCGTTCATATCAACGTTGGAGGATGTGAATTTTACTTATCGTCTCAGATCCCTAATTCTAGAGAGGATTGTTCTTGTTCTTGTTACAGTACAGCAATAAAGTCAACTCGAGTTATGATGTTTGATAACAACTCTTGTCATGGATTTAGGCAATAAAACCAGTGAACAGAAGCAATGCAATGATTATGATGGACAAATCGTTGTTCTCAGGGCAATTGGTAAGTCTATCAGTGAATGATTGCTGCCACGGACTAAAGACGAACCCAACATTACAAACAGAAAGGATGCTATTTTTTCTATTGATATTCGGACCATCCTCATCTTGGTTGTTTTTCATACAACGTTTCGGCCGTTGCACTCTACCAGATGATACCTGACGAAGGCCGTAGAGTGCAACGGCTGAAACGTTGTATGAAAAACAACCAAGATGAGGATGGTCCGAATATCAATAGAAATAATAATAATACCTCATCTCAAAAATTCCGAGATATACTAGAAAGGAAGCTGTTATAGATATTCAGCAAAAACAGTGATCACTGCATCACTAACGAATACAGACAATTCAACCAACACCATAATAAGCATAGGCCACCTTTTTAACACTGTGTGTCGAAATTTAATTCTTTTTGAATAATCCTGTTATCGAAGTCTCACGTTCGTGTACGCCTGTATTTTAGTTAGATAAGTGCTTATAGATGAGCGGTCTACTTTTGTAATGTATTAATAAAACTAGGAGTTTATTAAAAGAAAAAAAAATTAAACAAAAAATTCCGCAATATACTTTGGGTAATAAAATCAAATTTTAAAAGTTTTTTTTCAAAATGACTTCTAACAAACCTCCGACGTGCCATTTAAGATACACGTGTTATAGGTTCGCAATAAATGTCACCTCCCTTCCCTATTCGAGCAAAGCAGTGTAAAAATTGGGGCAAATGAAGCTTTGAGTCCCTTTACGCCCATATGCCCATGACAGTAAACTAGAATTTTTTTTTCTCTTGAAGTTAAAGAAATTAGATTGAACTAATCAACGTATAATATAGACAACATCCCGTCCCTGAAATTCAGACAGAAACCTTGCGATAAAAAACAACGAAGACAAGGATACTGGTTAGGATGAACCAATGTACAATAGTAACAATACTTCGTCTAGAAAAAAGAATTCAGACCGGAAGAAGGCCGAAGAGTAAAATGACAGAAACTTAGGAATAACGACAATAAAGACTAGGAAACCGGTTCGAATGGACTAATATACAATTGTATCTACCATCACAAGTTAGTCTGACAGCACACGTCTTCTACAGTTGTCTCTTCACTAAGACTATCATACGTCTAAACACAATCTAGTGACATTTCTTCTTCAGCATGAACATACCAATTATCAAACTCCAGTCCAAAACTGGAGTTGAATTTGTTTTCTATCATGATAAAAACAAGAACGACAAAAATAATCCTCACCAAATTTAGGAGAGTAAAAATTAACATTCACTATCGTGATTTGAAATCACGACCAACTGGTTGATAGTCAATATTTATCTTACGAGGGCTTATTTTACGCTCATAAATAAACATATTTATACTAAAAAATGTTTTTTGTTTGTTATGTATACAGTATAAAAGTTGCAGTAATTATCTTCAGTCAGAATTGAAGTTGGAGTGGAGTTTCACCCTGCAGCAACCAAGCTTATAATAAGTTTCGGTCTTAATTTTTTTTTAGAATAAACATTGTCACTATCAATTCTTTTGATTATCAGACAATGAAGAATACGGATCTATGACTTAATTTGAATGATATGCGCTGCTTAGCTTCCGTTCCTTAATCGCTCAAGGATCTGTCTATGTCAGATAGGCTCCCAGGGAGATGGGGTTATGAGTTCAAATCTATGTTGCTTGCTTAACAATCGTACAATGTAAAACGACCCGAGCGTAGTGATAAAAGAGGCAGCAAAAATAAGATCAAAAGAAAAAAACTAGTTAATTTTTTTAAAATACAGGTATCCATTGCTTTCCAGATGTTCGCTTCACGCCATTTCCCCCGCTTTTACAGAAGAAGGGCGAATAGCAAAAATAGTTTGGTTTCAGCGAGTCGTTATAGAGGCATTGCATACTCTCTCTTTCTCTCTCTCCTATGCCCCAGTCTCATGTATCTCCCACCACCCAGATCTCCCCCACCTCAGCCTAATATACAATTCTTTTGGAAGTCAGGGAATGAACTCTCCCAGTATAAATCGATGTTATTAGCTTTACGCCGTTTCGGCTTTCGAAATGATATTATAGGAACGCCCTTCTTTTCAGAGACTAATTTGTTGACCATTGCTCTATGGTGAGACCCACCCCCCAATTTTTTTTTTTTTCAACTGATCCCATTTTTGTCAAATTCCAGTCCAAGTTGGAGTTGATTTTATTTTTCCCCCGTGACAAGAACAATCCTCACCTAATTTTGGGGAGTAAACTGTCACGTTAAACCAAAGCAATGTATGAAATTAACATTTCCCTATGGAACCAAGTGATCGCTAGGGTCTTTCACCAACTGACAAGTCTTATATATCTGTAAATTAGTTTATTACACATTCAATGCAAAAGTTGCAGTAAAGATCTTCAGTTGGAATAGAATTGGGAATCAAGTTCGACCCTGCAGCAGCCAGGTTTGTTAATGTCTGCATTTTTAGCAATATCATCTCCCGGGGACTTCTTGCATATCAGTATTTAAGGGAAAAATTTGACCATTCTAGAGAAAATGAATGATAATGAGTTCATGAGATAAACAAACAAATAATTCATCAATACTATTGCCAGAAATATATTGTTGATCTTGATTTTCAAAAGATTTTGAAAGTTTTGGGCATATTGCTACACATTGAAGTGCCAAAAGCGTCAAAACGTATTCAAATGTTATTTGTTGTATCTATACTGAGAACCCAATCCTGCAGCCATCGACCCCATTCACAACTCTCGCGGCACACTTACGGATGCTTCGCGACGCACTAATGTGCTGCAGCACATTGGTTGAAAATTGCTATACTAGAAGCAATCAACCAATATGCGAATGATATTTCGTTACATCTTTCAGCTGGATTTTTCTACATGGAGTTTTGTCTTGTCTTCAATAAACGAACGTATTTTGAGAGAATGCGCCATTCAAAGCCTTTCTTTGTCGTCTGCTTGCCAGCTTTTTCTTTATATTCTGAAGCGAAGCTGTTCTTTTCTTGGAGAAATCCAACTAAAGATAATAAGAATAAAATAACCTTTAAAAGACCATTTTTGGATTTCAAATGGTTTTCTGACCTATGAAATAATCATTTCCAATGTTTTTGTCGGACTACGCGGAGAATAATGCTTGCAATGGAATAAGACGAAAGACGTCTGAGAAGAGAATTGATACGCCAGACTTGTTGCGTAGTGTAGCGTGATGGTTAACGAACACATTTTGCTGAGGAATTCATTGATGTGGTGGGTTCGATTTTCACTTGATGCCCCGCTGGTGTTGTGTCAAACTAAACTACTCAGAGAATGGCTTGAAGGCGATGTGTTTTCGAAGTTAAAGACACAAAAGACAATGAAGGTTGACTTTACGAGCAAATATACAATTTGTAATATCAGAAACTGCCAACCAAAGCTGACACCAAAATTGTCCAACATAGATTTCTTCAGTTTTCATGGTGTTCAAGCTGGCTGTCTTCGTTGTATAACGCGTACAGGTTGCACAAGTGGAGCTAAAATTTGAACATTTACTCCTTGTTATGTCTATAAAAAAATGTTTTTTTTATCCTATGTTTTTAGAGGAGGGTTCAGTTTGCAATGTAATGTTATGTTAAATTGGTCCCTATTTTGTGCCCACTCGTTTTTTTTTTTTTGTTTTTTTTTGTTGTTGAAAATTCAGAGTTTTTGGTAATCATTACGCAACAACAGGTGAGTGAAGTAACTTAGTGACAATTATCTACTATGTGATTAACCATACCTGTTTTCGTAATTTGTAGAATTTAAAAACCCTCTTCATTCCCTGTTTGTCTCTGGTCCAGCTCAAAGTATTGGCATCACAAGCAGACACTTAGGGTTCTCAGCGCTGAGGGTGTGTCTGTAGAAATACAAATGAGATTATGAAAAATTCAAACAGAATGAAAACAATGAAAAAAAAATTATAAATATATACCATCTGATGTTTTTTTTAAAAAACAAAAAAAACACTGCAAATACCTATTCCTGCACCTCACCCCAACTGAAGTCACTTTCTCCACCTGAACATATGACAATGGAGTTGAACTCCGAAACATGTCAAGTACACATACAATGAAAATAAAGATTCCATATTCACTGTTCTGTCTTGATATGAATTATACATCCCTATGAATAGTACATCCACATATATATATATATATATATATATATATATATATATATATATATATATATATATATATATATATGTGTGTGTGTGTGTGTGTGTGTGTGTGTGTATGTGTGTGTGTAGGATATAGAGAAAACCTTACGTTTGGGGTAATTAGTACATTGCAGGCTGGGCTACTTGTTCCTCTGTAACTGTATGCTATTGAGACTGAGGAAAAAACAAAGACTGCAAAATGATAGAATAAACTTCAAACAAGTCATTCTTTTCCTGCTGTCCTTTTCCCCATATCCACCCATATCTCAAAACCTCATTGAAGTCCACTTACATATGATTCCACTTGTTCTACCAAGTGGTCATTATATATCCACTATCTTACTTATCACTCTTCTTCCGTCAGCTTTTAAAATTTATACTCCTCAACTATAACACAACATTATTCAAATCTGTACCTACTGGTAAGAGAATTAACTGACCCAATCAGATTGAGCCAACTATCCCCACAGGTAGGCTAGGTTGGCATACTTTTTTCCGAATGTATAAATGATGATATAATTATCAAAAATAATTAACGAATTAACGTATGATTCAGTTTAGAGCGGCCCAATCAAGGGAAGTCTCTTTTCTCCCAGTAACTTTTGATCATATTTGCGTTCTAATTGATTAATTTCACAACCAAGTAAAAAAAATGTATCAACTAACCCCGATCTCCTCAACTTATAAAATGCCATAACCATTATGTTCCACAGCGTTTTCTCGACTATGATCAATATTCACTGAATATCAAAATAATGTAAAGTTAAAATTAAGTGATGATGCAAGTTGTGAGGTTTGACGTAACCAAAAATTCTGTTTCTGCTAAGTTACGTCATTAGGCGTCACTGATGACGTAAGCGTGACAGACAACACAAATGCTTGTTGCTAATTATTAAATGCGCGGGTGGATAGATATGGTTCTTCAGGAAGAAGAAAATAGGTTTTTTTTCTGGTCTTTTAAAATCTAAAACCTCGAACCATCTTGGTACATTTTAAAAGCAGAATCCACATATGTGGGTCTGTCGACGTTCCCACTTCGACTCATACGGACCTTCCTCACTTGGGAGCTGGGGATAACGCAATCTTCCTATCCCATCCCACAATCAGTTCAGTCTTTTGCCGTAAAGTTTAGTGATTATTCATTGATGAATAAGCGCCACCACCCACCAATGTATACGTACATTGTACGTTATTAATGACCATCCTTGGTCTTTGGTATCACACCCTAGTACATGGGTTTTCCGTCTTCAGCACTGGGTCGTTGGGGCACCTATCACGGGTGTGTCTCGAGCCCATCCCTCTCCAGGAATCTGGAGCCCATCCCTCGCCAGGCTTTCTCAACTGTGCTTTCTATGTTGAGTGCATAACAGAGATGCATTGAATACTATTTTGAAAGTAATTCATATGACACAGGAATGGATTGAACCCACGACCTACTGGACCGAGCACTCTACCCCTGATCAGTTTACCAACAAAGGTAGAAAACTGACGATCCTAAAATATAGCCAGAAAATAAAGTGCGATCCACCTTGTTACCGGATTATTTTATTGGAACGACCGGGTAAAAGTTACGGATGAATATTGAATATTTATCAAAACGGTTCTGGTTGATTACTTAATAGAAACCATCAAGCGGTCAATGTCTTTTTTAAGTCTTGTTGGGGGTGATCAATTAAAAAATTGGAAAAGGAGGTGATCGATGAATAAGCTACTTGCTTTTCGGTGGGGTTTGATCATTGAAAAAAGTTTGAATTTTCAGAAAACAGGCAGACGCAAACTGAGCGATCAATTTAGCATAAACTTACGTTTCTAATTGAATCTCTCTCCCGCTAAAAACTCACTAAACGGGAAATTAATAAAAGAAAAGGAATGGACGTGAAAATTTTTTAGCCCTCGTTACACTGTACGCGTGAGACATATGCACATCCTTACTTAAGTAGCCACCAGACCGGCTTAAAAACTGAGAGAAATCTATATTTTGGTGACAGATCTGGTTGACGATTTCCAGTAGATAGATAGATAGATAGATAGATAGATAGAATACGGAATAATGATGAATAAATAGATTTGACTGTCGAGGTAGAGAGACAGACAGACAGACAGACAGACAGATAGATAGATAGATAGATAGATAGATAGATCAGTGGAAATTATAGTTTTGAAAGTCATGCAAAAATATATCTACATTCATATCGAGATAGATAGATAGATAGATAGATAGATAGACAGACAGACAGACAGACAGGTTGATAGATTGACGGACAGACAGATAGATAGAGAGAGAAAGAGAGAGAGGGGGTAGATAGATAGGTTACGGGAAATAATAGATATGACAGACATGCAAAAATGTATCTATATTCATATCAAGATAGATAGATAGATAGATAGATAGACAGACAGGTAGGTAGATTGACAGACTGACAGACAGACAGAGGTAGATAGATAGGTAGATTACGTGAAATAATAGATATGTCAGAAATGCAAAAATGTATCTATATTCACATTGAGATAAATTTCAACGGTTCACGGAGCATTGTAAATTTCTTTTTTTTTATTTTTGTTTTCGTTTTTTCTTTTAAACAAAGCACAAATAGCAAGAAGAGTCCTTGACACCAGAAACTTCATTTCGGAAAATTACGGAAATTCATGAGATGTTTTTTTTATGTCGTAATTGTTTGTTTTTCCCTTAACCGCATTTCGTTCCCGTGATGAACCAATCTGATTTCTACACTTGTTTATGGAGACGTTATGGCAACCCGGTGTTGCGAGTCGACACGAAGCAAGTCAGAAAATGGGTCAGGGCTACGGAAATCTCACTACGATTAACCTTCGAGACAAATAAAATGACGGACATGTATACAATAAACAACAAAATTCGATACGGAATGCCACGCATGCTCGTCTAAAAGTCGACCGCATGTAAAAACTGAGCCACGACACACGACCCACGACACAACCCACGACAATACAGACCGGAAAATTTCCTTGAAATCACGTGAAAATTCAATCTTATCTTTTTCTTTATCTAGTCCAGATCGCATGAAGAGATAAAAGGAAGGTTGCGACGACTTAGCGACGGCGGTCCCGATTGAAATTCACATTGACTGGTGTTTAATATACATAGATAAATTGACTTACAGCGCAGTGAATAAGGGGGGAAATTCAATGTCTAAAAATAATGTTCAACTAAACGGTTCGCGAGGGTAAACGAGCTCACGCTTTAGATCTCAATAAGTTTTCAACCGGATTTATATCGTCGACATGAATACTTTCAAGATGATAATTTTCAACACTCTTTTCGCTCTCTAATAAAACAAATATCATTACGATGCATGTAAGAGAAAAAAATGTCAAATCCAGTTTTGGAGCCCGACAATAAGTAATCATGAAAGAAACCACTTTTCAAATAACTACATCCCACCTCTAGACACATGTGAACATTAAACAATAGTATTACGTGGTTAATGAATATTTACCGGATATACTAGTGTAAAAGTCGATTAGATTGGAAACTCGACCAAGAAAATAATCTATTGATTTCTCTTATATCCTGTGAAAATTCAACCTGTTTGCTTTTTGTTTGATGTTGTTTTGTTTTGTTTTTTTAATTTGTCTTTGATTGGAACACATCAAAGTGTCCGGGTTGGATTGATTATCAAGTTGAAAATATTTGCCAGAAATTGTTTCATGGCATAGCTAGGCAGAAAAAAATGTTTTCTTATCAGAATTAAGAGATGAAAGTTTTTGAGTATACAAATCAATTACCGTGCGGGTCCATCATTTGCGCGTCACATCCAGGAAGCCTCAATAAAAGTGGAAGAAAAAATCTGATACCCTAACCCTAGCTTCCTCTGCAGCTAGGTCAATTTATTTTTCATTTACTGTCGTTTTAATGATGAATTGTATAAAACTTCAAACCTGTCAATGTTGGTGATGACTTTAACACCCTGCCGTATATCTTCCTATACTTTGAACCCGTTGTTAGCTATCCACTGGTTACAACTAAATCGCCTTTTAAAGTACGATGTTAAGTGCCACAAATGTGATGAAATATTGAATTGGACAGCTTCTCAAATACGGCAGACCTGCTCGCCGATTAACTTGCACAATTGAACACTTTCAAGCCTAATTTTTTTTATCAATAATCGTTTTTATGATCTTGCAGTTTCATGCTTTTTGCAAACCTAGCAGCCATTTCTTCTTTTCAACCAAGCTGTTCCATAAAATGGATCATGGTACCCTATGGCATCTCTCCTCTTTCTCTCCCTACCTTCCCTCTCTCTCTCTCTCTCTCTCTCTCTCTCTCTATATATATATATATATATATATATATATATATATATATGTGAGTGTGTGTGTGACCAGTATAAAGCTATCATAATTCATCCGAGGGTATTAGATTGAAGAGACTATTCGGACAGCCGAAGTTACAAATGAGATTTCTTTAATCTTTGTTCAGTTACACGAGTTTCTTTAGTCAGAGCCAACATCTTAAGAAAATTTGTGAGTATACAGAATGGTGACTATAATTATAAATCCCAGGCCTTGATGTGAGAGAGTGTTGTCCTTTTTTCAAAAATTAAAACTAATGGTTTATAAGCGTTATGAATAGACAGGGATGGTATATATTTTTAAAAATTTGGGCTTAAATATGTTGTTGCAGTCCCGATGGAGTGTTTGTTTATCGAGAGGAATGTCTGTAAGCGAAGTATTTAATTATTTGTGGTTGAGATATTTTATCTGATTCGGTGTCAATTTTCATGTGTGTGTATGAGTCATTTTTGTTGACTGGTGTAATGTGAACTGGCTAACAGGGGTTTATTGTGCGTATTAAATTAAAGAGATAATTCGGAAAGCTGAAGTTATGTATGAACAGTTTTGTGTCGGATGTGAAGTCAACCTGCCTTATGTGAGAATGTGATCTGAAAACAGTTTGGAATGGTTGGGGCAAGGGGATTTTATCTGAATTGGTGTCAAGTTTCATGTGTGTGTATTGGTGGTCTTTATGAGTGTAATGCTGATGTGAGCGTGAAGCTATTAGTGCTAACAAATATGTGAGTGATCTGGTTGACAGGGGTTTTATTTCTTCTAGCAGTTTGGAGATCGATAAGGTTTCTGTTTAGAACTGAAGTTTATCTCATTAATTGACAATCTGCATTGTGTGATTATGTGTTTGGCTAATTGCTGGGAAATATTCAAAAGCCTGGTTTCTGATCGATGATATTGCATTCAGTGTTTACAGCAAATTCAATGCATTTCTTTTTATTCCTATCATCTTTGTTCTTACAAAAAATCACAAAAGAAACCCACCTTAATTATTCTGTCAATCACCAGATTTCAAAATATTGATATAACGTTAAAATCAGACACGTTCAAATAAAAACAAGATTTTTGGTCGAAAACTCCAATATATAGTTTAAAGCATGAAAGTCGTAAGACTTATCTACAAAATAGTTCTGAAATGAATATGAAGCCAGAAAGGTTTCTTTCGGGGAAGAAATGTTTCAAGAGTAGCAGATCAATATTAGAAGGGGCGATATAGTCTTATATACTACTTAGAAGTCAAATTGATCCATTAATCAATAAAGAAAGGCTTTCCATAAAAAAAACTCTTGAAACTACGGCCTTCCTCCAGGTATGCTAACAATGTTATACTATCAAATATCAAATAGTTATTTATCTCATATGTCTGTGGAAGTTTATCTCATGTAAGCGTTGAATATTTGATGCTATCTAAAAATTACGTAACTCAGTCAATAATTGAACTACCGTAGCGCAAAAATTCGAAATCAGGTTAAAAAAATCCATTGAAGTATAAATATGGTGAGAATAAAGTCTATTCATGACTTAACTGGCATTTTCCATTGAAAAATATCTAAAATAAGGTAAAATAAAAACATCTTGAAAAATCGTCAAAATGGTAGAAAAAGATATTCCCCGAAAAATGAAAAAAAATCACTTTTACAAGGGGTCTGGTGGAGTGCTGGTGTCAACTTTCAAGTCTGTGGACAAAACTGTATGACCAGGAGCGCTAGAAGACATTAACATACAAATACACGTAAAAGAAAAAAAGGATTGCATCCTTCGTCGCTATTGATAACTACGATGATTCAACTTTTCTTGTAATTGTATGTAAAATCGATTTCATTTGCGGGGGGGGGGGCAGAGAAAAAGACATTTCTCTTCAGGAAGTAATATACCGTAAGACTAGCTTGACTCAACAGTTCTATAATCCGAGGATTAACATAGGGTTTTATCCAGCTTAGCTTATTCTTGCACAAGGCCAGTTTTTTGTTTGTTTTTTTTTTATATTCACTGATTTTTTGACAAGGCGCTGACCATGTTCTGATTTCCTCTTGATATTTTCTAAGTTGCTGAAGACCCAAAATAGACGATTTTGGAATCCTGGCTTTATACGTAGGTTCGAACACCGATCTCTGGCGTGGAGGCAATGGTAGGGGAATACGTAACTATGGCTAAGCATTATCAGCCAATTGTCAACCATCTAAAACCGCTCAAAGAGCATGTGTTAGATAGGAGTGCATCTCGCAGAGATCGATATCCAAGTTCAGATAAAAGGCCAGGATTTCGAATGCTGATTTTTAAGGCATACAAGTCGCTCAGCTGGTGAATTGGCATGATATAATCATCCATTGCTTGGACCGTTGCCGTCAATTACATCTCAAGTCTGCAAATGGGTATTTACTGATTTGAGCTAAGACTGACACAAGGCCATGGCGGTAGAGGATCAATTTAGGATTTAACTAAGCGCACAAAGAATCGCCTGAGTGATTACTTTGCTAACCACCATTCTGCAACAAAAATCTTTCTAGATATTTACCAAACTTAGTCTGGCACAGTGGCAGCGAGAACTGAACTCGCTACACTTACAGGGGCTTGTAAGACTAGCTTGCTAACCATAATACAACAAGCATCATAGTAGATGTTTACTAAGCTTAGTCAGGTACAAAAGCACAATATTCGAACACTCAGTGCGGATTGAACTTAAGCTAAGTCTGGCACAGAGCCATAATGATGGAGCAATCAGTGAGGATTAGATCACCTACTAATTATGATTTTACATTGTACCTTGCTAAGTTAAGCTCATTAGATATATTTAGAGTATCTTGTGACTGTAATAGTTGCCTCCTTTAAAGCTAAGCTTAGTAAATATCAAGGTGGGCAGGCCCTCCCCACTTAGAAGATTGGCACAGCACAATCTTCCAAACCCCATTTCTGCCCATTTGGTTCAATGGTGTTCTAAAGTAAGCTTAGTAGATATCAAGAAGTTACGAGTGAAATGTTCAGTATTCATTGTCTTTTTAAAATTTTGTCTTATTTATATTTCATCTTATCTATGTTGTCCGAGCAGTAGTAGTAGTAGTAGTAGTAGTAGTAGTAGTAGTAGGAATAGTCGAATTAAATGTAATTCAAAAAGATAGGTTTCTTAGTCCATTACGTGTCATCTAAAAACCCGTGGCGTGTCGCTGACATTGGCATATCATAGGTTCACCATCAAATGAGCAAGAATCGCCATTGTTAATGTTTCACCCTTTTATCTTTCATCTTACCTTTGTTGCTTTTTATCGTCACACTCAGGTCTTCACATTCTACGACCGTTAAGCCACAGCATGGTTCTGAAAATGATTAATGGAATAGCCTCCGACGATATTTGAACTCGGAGCTCGTCTGACACGAACAATGTCTTGCTGATTTGGCCACGGAGACCCGTCAGCAGACTGAATTCAAATTCAGTCAGATAGCTACATTCTTCCGTACCCGATCATCCATGTTGTTTACTGAACGGTTGGAGAAGGCAAAGCGATCTGAAATCTGTGATAAAAAGTAATAAAAATAAAAAGACAGAAACAGTGGTCAACAATTCATGTCATTTCTTTATGATGATTCGAACGCTAGTCATGCAGACTATACGCTGTGAGATTGACCCTTGGTGAGACCAAGAACAACCAACTAAAAACCATAGAAAAGAAGAGAAACTGTGAATTCATAAGTAATTACCACACAAGAGTGACTTGTTTACCCACGCAGCTGCATCGGCATCCGGTAGTAGTAGAATCCGTGCAGGTATGTTATGAGAGTACCATCTAAATCACCCCATGCATAACGTTCTTTTTAACACCAAGCCGGTGTATTTCCGGAAAAAAAAGGCAACGAGGAGCTGAAATAAACCGGAAATGGATCACTTATAATGGAGAAAATGTGACGTTACAATGCTCATTGAGTCTGATATATGCACCTGATAAATTCATTCATTCACAGATGATTGAAGGTTGCTCTGACTGGAGACATATCACAGTCAATCTATTGGAGCATGAGAAGTCAAACCTAATAAACATAGTCTCTCACAAGATCGGGTTTCTGTGAGAAATGAACAAATATTTCAACGACAGGCGGTCTTGAGATGCATCATTGAGATTCTATTTTATGTACGCTTTCAAGCACTTCCGTATTGTAACAAATAGACGGAAGCTTTAACAAGTGACGAAAGCCGAGTAGTAAATCGTGGGAACTTCTTGGATGCTGTAAAGCTTCTTGAAGATTATCATCCATTTCTTGAAGAACACCCGAAGAATGCACTGCAGAAATCCAAGAATCGTGATCCAGCAAGGATGGATTGTGGACAATTTGTAACCTTTTTCAGTAAAACAATAGTAAATAAAGTATTTAGTGTTGTTGGAAATATGATCAAATGGTTTATATTCAGTATAAATGGATTCAACTCAAGATGTCTCCGCTCATGATCAGAGTGCAAATGTTGTTCTATGTTGATATATTATTAATGACAAGGCCACGTACATCTGGTGAATGTTGAAGATTCCAATGGTAGCAGATTACGCACCTTGTAAAGTGAATCGCTCTCAGATGTAGGAATAAATCTTGAGCATTGTGTCTCATTCATTCAAAAGACAAAGGAAGCATCATAAACAGTATTGCAAGCACTTTTAATGACTTACCTGTACACCTGTTGCTTTAAAATAACCGGTTGTGAAACTAGGTGGCAAACATTTACATGAATCAGATTTTCTGAAAAAATGTATTGTTCAATAAGAGGCAAGACATTATTTGGTTCATCGTCATATACGTAATGTAAAATTTGGTGGCATATTGCCTTTAATATATATTTCATTGACAATGACAGAAAAGGAGAATCTTTTATTAATTATGATTTTATAAATTAAAAAGATGCTCTTTATCCATTTTTAATGAAAGATGTATAAAATTATGTAAATGTAAATAACTGTAATTGTAACTAGGATATTATTTGTTATCTTCATGTATAAATAAAGAGTAAAATGATTAATCATCTTGGTTTAATTCAACATTATAACCTTGAAACATGGAGCTTTGAAACAAATGTCAATGCTAAGATTATGATTATCAATACGGGATGAGTTAAAGGGACAAAAACATTTTTTGTCTTGGGGGCCAGATCACTGTCAGTTCGCCTCTGCCCCTAATCCGAAATATCTGACATCATAAGTGTTTTTGATTTCGGGGTTTTTTTTCAGATTTTGGTACATTTTCGTATACCTAATGAAAAAAAAACATACATGCTTTCTCTTTTTCAAAAAATCCCTGTTACTCATAGAGGTATCATTAGCTTTTTTGACAACAACAAATGAATTTGTACAGAAGAGAGAATGAGCACAAATACAGTGTATAATGCATGTAGGTCTGGGGGTGACAATAATTTGTTTTGATTGGGGCTTGTTTCGTCTTTCACCGTTTGTGATGTAGATATAGTTTTACGTTTCTAAATAGTTAGATACTTAAGAAATCGGCCTTGTCTCTCGTCTTTGAATTAAATTACATTCTAATTACGGTGAAGTCAGGCGTGGAAATTTCCACAATGACGCCATGTTGACTCATAAAAAGTTTCGGATTTCAGGATATTTCGGATTTCAGGATATTTCAGTTATCGGTGTTTCTGATAAGAGACATTCAACATGTGCTCTCTTTTTTATTTAATTCTCGAAATAAACTTTATTGGACATCTTTGATATTTTGTTCCACGATCTTCTGCCATCTTTCAAGCAACATAATTCCATCCTCCTAGAACATTTTTTCTTTGCAAGGAACTGCTTTAGGTACATTCTACAGTCTTCCAGAAATTGAAATTGTGTTAATTGAGAGGTTTCTATAAAGACCATGGGCGTCAACTGTCACTTTTCCGGAGGGATATATTCCCAGGGAGGGGGCACAAAAGGGTATTGCATTCGGAATTCATATTAGTGACCAGCCTGTTATCAGAGACTAATAATACAGTCTTTTTATATGAGAGAATTAAGGAGGGGTTACATAAAACAATTGTACTGCACCATTCTCTTCACCCCCTGTGAGATCTAAGTTGTAACAATTTTTGCCTTGTCAACAAAGAAACAGACCTGGTTAGTCAGAATCTGGTTAGAAACTGGCACGTAGACATCATCTTTTGGCAGCATGTTGTGTTGGGGGTGATCAGTTAAAACATTTGAGAAAGGGGGCGTCAACGAATAATTTATTTCTCTCACCTTTTATTGGGCAGTTATCACTAAAAAAACAAATGGACACAAAATAAAGGACCAATTTAGCATGAACTTACATTACAAACTGAACTCCTCTGGCTCCATTGATGCGGCTTGCACGCGTAATACATATATAGACAGCCATACGGACCAACTTAAAAACTGAAAGAAACCAAATTGGGTGACAGTTTTAGTTGGCGGTTTATAACATGCAAGCCAGTGTTGTCTTGGTAGAATACTAAGCCTTTCTCTCTCAACTAATTTGCTGCCTTCAATCAATTGTTTGAATCAATTGTTTGATTCTCCAGAAGGAACTTATATTTGAGGACTCCCTTCCAATCTCAGCATATGAACAGCGGCATCTTCTTTCGATATCCACTCCGATAGTGTAATGGTTAGAACACCTGCCTCACACAAAGGTCCTGGGTTCGATCCCTGGTATGAGGGAAGGGTGTAGCAAACATCAGCAGCTGATTTAGTACCCTCTAAGCTGTGTAATTTGGGTGAAGGTATTCAGAGGACTTGTATGCCATGAGAGGGACCATAAAAATTAACAGCCTTGGTCTCGGCCAGACTTGAAACTTGCATGGATCACTGAGCTGATGCACAAAAACTGGTACTCTGTCACTGATCTCCATGCTCCATTGAGAATTGTTTCTCAAGAGACTGGACGCTTTACCATATTTGGATGAAGTCCGGCCTTTAGTACGGTTAGACAAGGTTCATTTCATTTGCCCCATTTTATCGTGAATTATAATCTTTTCATCGCCCACCACTTATCTTAATGTTTACCTAGCAGATCGGACACGGAAAAACAGTTTAGTGGGGGTTTTGTTTTCGCTTGCAGAAGTCACACATCAAAGCGACTAACATAATCAAGTTGGTACAAATCATTTTCAACGCCTTATTTAGATATTTTGAGTATGCTGACTCTCTCACTCGTCGTATAACGTTGATGATTCTCAAGTAATCATCCTGAACTGGTCTGCCTGACCGTGGAGGATTGTTCAGCGAGAAATCTCCGGCATGAAACTTCGCAAATCACTTTGGACACATTTGATATTTCACAGTGCCTCCTCCATATACTGCACAAATATTTTCTGCATTCGGTTTGTATTTTTACCTTTTTTTAAATTAAAAAGCATTATATGCCAAAAAAATATGGTTTATTTTCTTCTATTTCCAATATCAGAATCAATAAACAAAAGTACACATAATTTCAACAATTTTTTCATAAATGCATGCTCTGACAGGTATCATTATACAATCGAAAGCGATCCTTCCGAATGAAGACCTAAAACTAAACGCTCCTTTTACCAGCTAACGACAAAAATAGAACGATGTTATGTGTAACAAATATGGTGGAGACTATCTCAAATCTATTTTTCTCTTATATTCAACTTCATTATGATACAATTAATTATTTTTAAGTATTGCATGTCATTATTCGACACAATGCCGTGTTTAACTCTTAGTTTTGGGAGTCTTTGGTGACATACAGCCGTCTTTTCAACACAGGTTCTCAAGCTAAACAGCCAGTTAATGAACAGAATTAAGATAGTTCGTGAAGGAGATACGATATAAGAACGGTTGGGAGATGGTTAGTGTCAGGTACGACTTAAACCAGCAGAGACAGAGAGGGAGGGAGAGGAGAGAGGAAGAGTTGTCAATCTTTGAAGTCTTATTCATATCTGTGTGAGAACTCAATAACATACTTTTGAGAAGGTACATTAACACTCAAAGAGTTTCTTAGACGATTGAACTCTTTCTTGTTTGAGTTGTCAACAAAACGTTTCGGCCAATCCATCATACAGCCTTCTTCAGGTGTACTATCCGACATATGATGGTGGTAAACAGAATTGTTTTTATTTCTTCAATGGTAACAACGCTTATAACGTGAGATTCGGGCGTTTTTTCCGTTCCTTGTAAGGTCCGGGAGCCACATCGAGTTGAAATCAGCACTTGTCTAATTAATACTCTCAGTCGACTTGTTGATGTAAGCTGCTTCTTAGATATTTTTTTTTTTTTGTGCACACAAACGACAAGAAGGGAATTAATTGTTCGAAATAAACCCTTTGAAACTTTTAAATATTTTATTAGAAAAGGTCAATCAAATCTCTTCTCTCTTATGAACTATGCTAACGCCTCCAAGACTTGATTACTCCACCGAAATGATGTAGAACTTATTGTTAAAATAAAGAATTTCAGCCGCTCTCAAAAAGTTCACTTTACATCAATTTCTCACTCTTACGGAAAAGTGAAATTAACGTTCAGCGTTTGTTTTACAGCGATCCGTTATGGAAGCAGCGCTTCCCCTTCACCTCTCTTTTATTCCTAGTTTCCTATATCTCCCATCATCCCAATTTCCAATGACTCATCCTAGCATACCATCATCACCATTTTGGGGGTCTGGTAACGCTCAAAAGGTTTTCCCATATAGATATATTTTGTATTGAGCAACGTGTCCGTCCGTCTGTCGCAGCTCCTGTCTGTCACAGTTTAGAAACGAAGATTTTGTGCTGAAAGGAGGTGAGGGGGAGTAAAGGTTTTGTGAATGGAATCGGTTGCAAAGAGGGTGTGGAGAAGAAGGCAGAAGTAGGGTAAGGGTACGCGAAATGATAGGGAAGATCCAAGGATTTTAGCTAAAAGGGTACGGTTGAAATCGACCATCAAGCAAAAGAAGAGAGGCGGGAAAGTAAAATCAAGAGGAATTGAACTCACTTTCGAGTGTCTGCGAGCGGACGATTTGGTCAAGTACCGGGTATGGTCACTTCAAACAACGCCCGTGTTTGCTCTTCCAGATACTACACGGCTTTCGATTAGATGGAATAGGAAAAAATGTACCAAGCGATTTCAAAGACCAATTGTCGCAACACACAAGTGAAGAAGGCCGACTGTACCAGCCAAAATGTTGCGTTAAAACCTTCAAACATGAAGATGATGATAACAACTATATATATAGATATGTATGTGAAGAATATTAAGTAAAATATGTGGAATTATTGGTGAATATCTAATTTCGTATTTATAGAAGAGGAAATGTTATTCAGTCTCTAGTTACTGAAGTTTAGTAACCAAGCTATCAGTACACACCTAAACTGTAACTAGCTCAAATTAAAAATAAATGATCCAATTGACTAGAATTACTTGATATTCTGTGCAAGAAACCATTAGGAATATATCAATGAATGTCTCTGGTATATAATATTTAACTGACGATATTAATTTTGTGTAGTTCACTTCCTATTGACCTTTTATTTAGTAAAAAAATATTATGTACGGCTGGCTGTGGTCTTTAAAAGAACTTTAATCAATGTGCCGGAAACAGGAAATAGGTGAAATGTGTTAGGTTCCTAAGTATAAGGCTTATAAATAATGTAAAAACAGCCCCGAATTGATATATAGATACTAAGAGAGGCGGATAGATAGATAGGTAGGTAGATAGATAGATAGATAGATAGATAGATAGATAGATAGATAGATAACAGGGCCGACCCAAGCCATTATGAGTCCCGAAGAAGAATCTAATTCAGGGGGCCCATCGCATAATGGCCCCCGCTCTTGGGGCCCACTGGTTGCCAAGGTGCCCTAAGCAATCACTTGGGTTGGCTTTGGTAGATAGATATGAACAGACCGTGATAGATAGATAGATAGATAGATAGATAGATAGATAGATAGATAGATAGATAGATAGATAGATAGATAGATAGATAGATAATCAGCTTTCCCCACCCACATATCAATGTGTAACCCACCTAAACGCGGGAAATGATAAGTAAGTTCGTAGTACATGTATATCCACACGTCGGCTGCCTCTTCTTTCCGCCCATCATAGGTTAACTTAAACGGCCAAGATAAAGTCCATATTGACCTTAGCAACAAGTTTACCCTAAGCAACGTTAGCTGTAAATATCACTTAAATAATTGTTCTCATTCTATGGCGATAAGCGGGCGCTTTTGTATCAGTTTTCAAATACTGTGAAAATAAAAAGGTTATCGATTTATTTTTAGGTAACACTATTCACGTTTAATATATTGTAAGATAATTCTGAAGTTATTTTCTCACAGTTGATTAAAAAAAAAATCTCAGAATCTTCTTTTGTGTGCTGAGGAATCTTTCCAAAGAGAATTATCAAGTTGATAATGTTATTTTTTTTTTCTAATTAGCTGAAAAAAGGAAGATTCATGAATAGAAAATTGATTTGTTAGTTTTAAGATTTCTCTGAAGAAAAAGAATTTTTTTTTTCTACTAAGCAATAAAAGGAAATAAAATTTTGAAAAGATAAAGAAGAGACAGCGTCAGCCAATTAATGAGTTAGTTCAAATATAATTCTAGTTCTTAACCATGTGTACTTTAGTAGCAGTTTGTAAACGTTTACAGCAGAAATCAAATATAGATATAATAATACCACATCAGAAGGAAGGCGTACATAAGATCTTCAGTATCACTAGCAAGCAACGACAGTGTGTTGTTGGGGGTACGCGAAATCGGAGGCGGGGGTAGAGGACGGGCAAGACAAGGGGAGGGGGTTCTAACTCTAGCACAGAAAGTTGTTCAGCAACAGATCAGTAATAGCAGCAGTAGTATTCTTGATGAAAGTGAGGGTCTGGATGCAGGGTGGTGAGAAATTGAAACTAGAGGGAGCGGTTCTGGTGGGGGGTTGATGTTGGTTGGTTATGAGATAAAGAAGGAGGCGAGTGGAGGTGAAAAGAGGTGGAGGAGAAAGCAAGATCTCAATTCACTCAACCTCCACCTGCTTAACTACTAAACCCTCCGGACCGCCTTCCTTCCACCCAGTCTCACTGCCAGCACATCTTCCTTTTACTTCCTACCAGCCGATTTTCTCTCTTGCCTTTTTTTTCGTTTTCTGGTTTAATTTTTTATATATATATATATATTTTGACTCCTTCTTTCCCACGTTCGGCGCCCAAGGATTTTTCGACTACTACAATTCTTTTTTTATTTCCATTTTATTCTCAGTTCTTCGCCATTTGCCACTTAATATCTTCTTCTTCTTCATTTCATTATTATTATCAATATCATTATTATTATTATCATTATCCCTCCCGACGTCTTTGGAATCGACCATACGTGTGTAAAACCCAAACCTGTGCGCCAATATCAACGACCTCCGTGAATATGATGCAGTCATCGAAGTAACCTAGTGTTAAAATGCATGCATACCTATCTCATCTGTACTGATGAGGACGCAGTTGCGTGTACATTTATACTGCCTGTGTATGAGAGCTAGAATTCGAGTGTGTACCTGTGTTAACGTGCAAGTTTCATTACCTACGTACGCACCTGGGTTTTTTTTTCTCAGTGTGTTTGTGTGTGCGTTTGTTTTTTTCTAAGTGTATAATCTCTGCAAGTATCCGCGTGTATCTACATACCCGGAATTGTGCGAGTGCGATCTGTATGAGATGCTTGTGTGAACGTGTGAACTTCGGGTGCTCAATTATTATTCTCAGATTCTGTTATTATCTGTGTAATGTTGGGGAGGAGTCAATCAGTGTGTGTGTCTGTGTGTTTGTTTGTATCTATGTGCGTGTGTGTGTGTACCTGAACATTCGCGCACGGGTGTGTATTTCGCCCCCCCCCCCTCTTCATTCATCCTATTTGAATTTGTAATGATAATAATAGGAGATTCGGGCCAATCACCTTTCTATCCTTTAGCGTCTAGTTTCTTCTTCTTCTTCTTCTTCTTCTTCTTCTTCTTCTTCTTCTTCTTCTTCTTCTTCTTCTTCTTCTTCTTCTTCTTCTTCTCAAGTTCCTAACTATATATTTTCACTGTCTTTCCGTTAGTGTCTATAGTTTTATATCATCTTCCTTCTTCTTCTGACAGTAGCTCTCTCTCTCTCTCTCTCAGTCACTCTCTCTGTCTCTCTCTCTCTCTCTCCCATCAAATCAATTCGAAGCTTGTAGCTTTCAATTTAATTTATTCAATCTTTATTCTCCTCCTATCCATTTAGTGTTTATTTCTTCAATTTCGTAATCTTTTCTTCCTAAATGCGAATGCTGTCAAATTGTTACAATACACTACAGTAAACTCTCGTTCTAACGGCACTCTGTTCTAACGGCAATATTCAACGACCTATGCGTTCTAACGGCACGTTCATCTCTATATTTTCGCAAGACCATTGTCGGAGGTCACACCTTTTTTTTATCGAGCAAATTGAAGAGCAAATAATTTTCTTGCTTTATTTATTTATTTATTTATTTTTTGATTGCCGTATTTTCTATCCACCCGTTATAACGGCTAATTCGTTATGACGGCATTTCTCGAGAGTGCCGTTATAACGAGAGTCCACCGTATTTACCCACACTCTTACATTCGTTTCAGCACCAAATTACACGAAGTAAGACAACCATAAAAACATCATGTACCAACATGTACGTCTTGGATGCACACACGCACGCACACGGCAAATTCATTATCATATGTCAATCAATCAGTCTCTAGCTTTTCCTTGTTGTCTTTCTGCCAATTCTTCATGCTTAATCTGGGATGAATACCCTCCTTTGTCTCCCCTCGTCTCTTCCCCCTCTCACACTTCTTCAATCGCTTTCTCTCTCTCTCTCTCTCTCTCCTCCCCTTATACACTTCTCCAATCTCTTTCTCCCGCTCTCCTACTCTTCTCCAATCTCTATTTCTCTCTCTCTCTCTTCCCCTCCTCCTATTATATACAAATATAGAATCGTCCTCTCTGCTTGTTCAGTTACCGGGGACTCAATTTTTAGCAAAATACGATTTATGCCCTCCCCCCTTCCCTCTTCCCTGCCCTGACATAAATTATTTCTATCATCTTGTCTGGTTGGATAAGATACAAATTCGCTACATAAATTTCAATAAAATATATTGATTGATTGACCAAAGAGTGAATGCTACACAAAAGTTATAGGTGTGGGTCGAAAAAAGTAACAACTAACTACCAATCTCTTGACTAATTCTTTTATATTGATAATTCAGCATTATGTCAATCAAACAACAAAAGCTTTTTTAATAGCACTTTGAAAGCAAAGAAGAAAGAAATCATGAATACGAGTTAAAGAGACTGGTACCTGATATCAACTTTCATTATTTGTCTATTCCAGTGATAAATTTTCAGATTCGGGGCATTTGATTAACACTCTTCGAACTGATATTAGATTTTTTTTTTAATTCCCTGGGACAGTAGCAGATTTGGATTAACCATTAGCAGGGGCACCGAAACCGCGGGGGCAGCAGGGCAGCTGCCCCCTGCCTTCGTGGCACGGGGTTAGCGGGGTCAGCTGTCTGCCCTCTATGAAAAAAAGGAGAGCATAAGACACGCTGTATCAAATATTTATTCCTAATTACCAACTGAATAATTTTTTCTTCGTAATAGTAAATACGTTTTCACTATTAAATCTTTCCTAAATTATTCTAGTGACATATGTGTCGCTTATTATGATGAAGCATCTTCAAGTTCCCCAGCAATGTTTGATCTGAAAGTTTAATTTTGGGGCAATCCTGCTTTCGTGATCCAGCTTTTTGCGACCTTCACTTCAAGATCAATGTGTAGTATCTGCCCTTTTCACGCCAACTGATCATAACAATAATCCTTGGAGTTGTACAATTGTTTGTTTTGTGTAATCCTGTTTTCAATTTTAAACGATATCATTGATGTGTAATACCTTTGTTGACCCTCAGGGGTCTGCAGTCCCCAGATTAGGAACCACTCCCTGTTCTTCCGTTGTAAACTTGCAACCTGACAATAAAAATATACGTCATAAATTTTTTTTTCTGAAAAGCTGCGTTCATCTCCCCACCCCACCCCAATTGCTTCCGGTGCTCCTGACCATTAGGCTGAGTAAGTTTAAGCCTAGGGGCCCTGAAAGTCGAAGCCGAGAGCGAAAAATGCTTTGATTAAGTGTACAAAATAATTTTGCGTGTAGATGTTAGCAGTTTGGATTATATTTCATCACTTTTGCGTATATTCCTTTATATCTTGGGGTGTTACTTGTTGTTACATATTGATATCCCACTGAATCAGATATGCTTCGATCTGTTGATTTACGTGTTGTTAAACCAATAAGTTTTTTTTCCGGTACAAATGTTAAGAAAGCTCTCCATCAAAGTCAATAATTGAACAATCGTTGCGTCAAAATTTGAATTCATTCAAAAAAAATCCATCACGGAATAAATATGGTCAGAATAAATTCTATTTATGACATCACTGGTGTTTCCCACGGGAGAACTAAAATAGATTTAAAAACAAAAAACAAAACATCTAGAAACATCTAAATTCGCCAACTCTAGATGTTATAGATAAACCTGTCTAAATAAGCCCCCCCACCCCAAGTCAAAAAAACATTTTTTCCAAACATAAAAAATAATCATTTTTTGAAGGGATCTAGTGTAGTACAGATGCTAGGTGATACTGTAGACAAAACAGTATGGTCAGGATCTCTGAATCCCATAAACACATAAACACAAATATGCGAAAATATAAAAAAAAGGATAGAGTCCTTCACCATCCTAGATGGCTACGGTTGTTCAATAAGAAATAAATTGATAAAAGAGTCGTAGACGTCTGTGTGGGGAGGGGGCAACAGAGCATTCACACCCCCTCCCTTGGATCAGGTCTTCTCTCCTAGGTTGACAAGGGTTGAAAGGTTGAACCTTATAAGTCAATGAAGAGTAATGGTACTGTACGATTGTTTTATGTAACACCAACTGGATGTACCTATATGAAAAGATGGTATTATTATTCGTTAGTAACAGAGTTGCTGATGAGATATATACCGAATTTTTCCTCTTACAACCCTGCCCCCCACCCACCCTGGAAAGTGATAGTGGACGCTTTTGAAAAGAGCTGTAATCGATTCATATAACTATATGATATTATACGTATAGCACATTGTACATAGAACAATGATTAAAGGTATTTAACGTTACAACGTCACTTTATTCTATTCAATGGTGTGTGGGTCGGGGAGGTAGGATCAGGGGGAGCCTGACTCGAGTTCAGCCTAAAGGCCCGGGGGTATGTAGATAATCCGTCACAGCTCCAGGGATTTATCTTTTCACCGTGTAAACAATGAAACATCTTTCGATTTTTTCAATAGATATTTATCGAAATGTCATAATCTTCTGCAAAGGGGTACTTACGTAAAAAACACATTTCCAGAAGTTTTTTTTTACACAGCAACATTTTCAGAAACAAAGTCAGTAATCAATGAATAAATATCGATAGCTTTCTTAAATTCCATTGATTAGTTGAATTTCACTAGATTTTTTAGAAATTGGTTTGTTGTTTAGCATAAAGGTCCATAAGAATAATCTTTCACTATTGATCTTAGACCTGACATCAATGTATTTAAGTAGAGAAAGTAGTTACGATGGCGCAACATATTACAAAATACTACAGATTGCAATATGCGCCCGAAGTGGTGTTACTCATCTCTCTTCTCATAGTTTACGGTTAGACATTGATCTATGCCTTCCCCAAAGGTAAGAGTGCAAAGTGAACAAGAACTGTCTCAACCTGAGTTTGAACTCGTCTCGCCGAGTCCATTCTCCGTGCCGTTGACTGCTTGGCTACCCTGAACTTCCTGCCAAGCAGGAGCGTATGGGAATTCTTTTGCTAAGGGCTTAATTTGCCGGAAATTTTACACGGTTCAGCCCCGATTTACATTGATTTGCCCGAGTTGGGGGACGGGCATTTACACCCCTGGTTCGTAAGCCTATACTACCAAGGTATAACTCTATTGAAATTACGAATTGATGTAACTTTCCAATTCTTGAATAAATTCAAAAGCCATGGAATAGATGACATGCTAAAAACATTTGACCTCTCCAATCTCTGCCACCAACATGATTCTGATTACTTATTCACGAAGTCGACCTGTTTAGTTATTTAAGATAACAGCAACTGCAATCAACTCTTTCAAGACCCCAGGCTTTTTATTTGCAAATAGTGATTACCCATTTAGATGCACCGCTTCAAACTATCTCCCCCACCTATAAACAAGCATATGCCATGATTACTTGAGCTGCTTGCAAGCTACAGTGGTTTGTTCATCAGACAACAAAACATTCTTATGTTCACCAAACAAAGGTGACCGCTAATTCGAAGCCATAGATACTCACCGGAAATATCAGTGAATCGCTGCTTTCTGAGTGTTTCATTTTTGAATTGAAAAAAAAAATATATATATATACATATATATATATGTATAGGAATACTTTTATCAATGCGATTTCGATCAGAACCGTACTAATCGAGGTGTACCCCAATATCAATTTATCCTTAAGAAATGAAAAGAGAATCGTTACTTAGGCATCAAAATAAGTAATATTAAGTTTCTGAATCAATAATTGTCTAAATTATTCGGGTTTTCGTCTTCACTTCAAGCCCCTTCTTAATTTTGACCTCCAGAAGTGTTGATTTCTTTTGTCAACACCAACATACCCTGTGCTCTTCGCAGCCAAGTCATGTAAAAACATACGACACCCAGATTTATATAAATTAAATAAATAGATCTACTCTAGTGACACGCTTCGTGTATTTGTAAATATATTTTTGTCTGTAAACATCCCAAAGAAAATAGAAAAAAGATGATGAGCAGTATTTATATCAGTAAGTTGTTGTGAAAGTTTTTGTCTAATTCAGTTCATTTTTTACAGTTGTTATAGTAAGGGTTTGACAAAATATCTGTTTCATATTTGCCGTGATTTTTTTACGACACGGGAACACTAGTAGGTAAAAATTACCAATAGTCTAAATCATTTCCATCAGGTGTGTCATTCCTTCTGTGATTGAGTACCAACAACAACTATATGTTTTATACATTTGCATAAGTTTATAAGTTGTCGAGTGTGATCGAGTGACAACAAGTCTCCTTAAATCTCCAGCACCTTTCTCAGTATCCTTCTCACTGACTCCGGCAGTTCTTCATCGAATTCCTTATTGATCTGAGGTCGATTCTAATGTTTTGGGAACAGTTCCAATAAATAATTATGATTATGATAATGATAATGATAATAATAAATTATTATTTTCTGAATCGAGATTAGTTGGTAGTTGCAGCAGATCAAGCGACAGCAAGATTCCTCAAATCTTCGGCACCTCCCCAGCTTTTTTACCGGTCCCAACACGCCACCGTTAGGACAAATCTGATATTTTGTTGTTATTGTTTTTGTTGTTGTTTACTACTAAACATTGTTTTTACACCAGTCGTGTTTGGTGGTTTTCCCTGGAGATCAAGTGACAGCAATTATCCTCAATTTACCCCAGCATCTCCCTTATTAGCGGGTTTCAGTAATATGCAATTGTCATCATCATCATTATCATACAACTGTACAGTTTATGTAGCTATGGCGAACGTAATGAATATAGCTCGACCATACAATGACGATTCACGCTTCCGTTCGCCAACATTAACTACAACACTGTCCCTACACACAATCAATGACAATAAAGGCTCACTTCACGCTAAAACACATTTGATAACACAGCAGACGTCAACGCAAACACATCTAGACTACACAGTTAACATGACAATCACATCGGGTCGTCAGTCTACACGCTATGATGCATTAGCGAATGCTGTATGTATATAAACACATCAATTTTGACAACGGAAGGCACATCACAAAAACGCAAGAACATACGTTCGGTTGTTGTCGTTATTGTTGCTGTTGTTGGTGTTGTTGTTGTTGTTGTCTATCCTGCCGATTGCTCACTCCCTCCCCAAACTCCCCAACTCTCTCTCTCTCTCTATCTCTCTCTCTCTCTGTCTCTCACGTCAACCCCCGCACCTCAATTCTCTACCCGACATCTCTGTTACAATCAAGAACGTCCTTTTCAACGCCCCCACCACCGCGCTGACGATGTCTACCTCTCTCGTGTTATTTTCTCTCCATCCCTACCTCTCACTCTTTCTCTCTCTCTCTCTCTTTGGTGGTGTCTCTTCCCAGTAGCCTCCTACCACATCACTACCCTCCTCCCCTTTTTTTCTCTCTCCACCCCTCCCCGTCCTCTTGCTTCAAAACATTTTCATCACTGCTTCATCCTCGCATCTATCCCCACCCTTCCAACTTTGTATAACACCCTCATCCACAATAAACCATTCTCAACTTTCTTAACTTCATTCGCTCCTTATGGCTGATACAAGTGCGCTCGTGAACACACACACACGCACACACACACGCATGCGCACCGATACAGATTTGTACCAACGACACCTCGAACACACACTCGCATACACAAACGCACACACCACACACATACGGAGACACGCACGCAGACACAGAGACACGCGTACACACATGAACACAGATAATCACCAACACAGACACACACACACATACATATACTCACTCACTCCCATATGCAGATGCACAACACACACATTACACATTATATACACAACGGCACACACATAACGCATACGCACACATACACAACACATACACATTCGGGGGGGGGGGATACATCCCTTCAAGTATCCAATCATCACATATCGAAAACAACCCCTTCTAGCGAGTACTTTCTTTACTCGCATGTACATACGCAGATATGTGCATGGAAATAGATGCACTTACGCACACACATACACATATACATACACACATACTGGGGCGACTCGGAGGTGCTTGTGGGGTGGTAAAGAGGGTGGAGAAGATACAAATGGAGTGTCCCTCATCACCCTAACCATCCCTCCTCCTAAGAGTCTCCTATTCTGTCTCTTTCATGATACTAGCAATTCTTTCGCACCTTTTTAATCGATACAAAGAAAGCGAGTTATTCGTAACGCACTACTTCTATCAGCCAGAGAGAGAGAGACAGACAGAGAGCGAGAGTGAAAGAGAGAGAGAAGGGGAATGAAAGAAATAATAATAATAATAATAATAATAATAATAATAATAATAATAATAATAATAATAATAATGAGAAGAAGGAAAAGGAACGAAGGGTGCCCCCCGTCCCCAAAAGGGGTAAGGGCAATAAAAAAAATGGGTCAAATCCTAATTTTCTACTCGAGTCTGCCTTCTCATCCCTAGCCACAAGCAGCAGTCCCACAAAATTCATTTTCTGATTAGATGCCTGGCCGACTTATTTCGTTGTCTTGGCACTGTTGTTGTTGTTGTTGTTATATCGTTGTTGTTGTCGCCGCGAGGCCATCTGTACGATCAAACTACTGAATGAGCAGTAAAAAGTAAAAAAAAAAAAAGAAAGAAAAAGAAAAAAGACAGAGAGAGAATTAGCAGAAAGATCTGGGCGAGTGGCAAAGAGAAAGAGAGAGAGAAAAGAGATAGAGAGAAAAAAAGAGAGTACAACTGAAAGTTTAAAGAGAGAAGGGTGGTGCCGGTGGGGAAGAAGAGAGAGAGAGAGTTAGGGAGAGTCGCCTGTTCATATGACGTCATTATCAACCTTGATTTGTCGAGATGCTTTCTGCTTTGACGTACGTAGATACATTTACATCTATATTTAGTAGGATCTGGTTTGTGTAGTCTTATTTGTTTATGATAGAAGATGAGCGAAAGATTTTTGACAATATTGCAGACCTAAGATTTTAATTGCTTTTTTGCACCGAAGTTACTAAAATCAAAGCGTAATAGATTGAAAGAATTGGATTCTTTTTGCAAAGACCTAGTCTATTTCATGCAGCGAATATAATCAACTTTAAATGAAGATTATTGAATTAGAGAGACAATAAGGTTCCCGAAATTCCCTAAGCCAGTGAGATGTCCATTACAAAGAAGACAGTTTAATGATGCAAAAATCATATATTTTACACAACAGATATTTATTTTTCAGCATAATCTCCTTCCCTGCCAATGACCTAATCCAACACTTTTCCATTAGTCACATAGATCGATCATTATAAAATGAAAAGTTCAGTTTCTGACTTTGAAATTCTGTTAATAAGTCTATCCAACTACGGACGTAGATTTACCTTCGTAATAAAGGGTCTAGAAGACCGAACGGCGTATCAAATGAAAGTTCAATAATTTTGATATAAAGTAGATTACTGGGGGTATGAATAAAGTTAAGTAGGGCTTAATCTCCTTTCTTTATCATCATTTGGGGAAGTGAATTAATCTGCAAAACCAGATAAATGACTGGTTATCCGAGTGACAGACGAGAAAAATAAAGGAAGGAACAAATATTTTGCCAGATCGGCACCGTTTGTTATTATCTATCAGTAAACAGGTCTGCATGACTGATTGATTCGATAATTATTCAGAGAAAGTCGTCTGAATCAAGGGTTAAGATTCGGATTAACCCAAACGGCTATTTTATTATAACTAGTACTCGTAAAAAAATGACAGGATTTTCTCATCATCTCAGATCGATTGATATTTTAGAATATATATTTCTATGTTAAACATCGTTATTAATCATATGTCTCACTTACTCAGTTTCTTTGATCAGTCTCACTGAGAGGAAGAGAGCAAGATTTGTTTTCCTGCCAAAGTAACTCCCAGCTGTGTCTGTGTGTGAGCTACAGCAGTCAGTCACACTTTAACTGCTGGCTACATAAGTTTTCCTCTCTTCCTCTCCTTAATCAGCTTTAAAGAGAAGAAGAAAGTAAAACGCATGTCTTCACCGCTATGAGAACAGACAAACAAACATACGAACAAATTCGGTGACTATGGATTTTATATTTATAGAGTCATTTTCTCCCAAGTAATGTTACATGCTTCTAATTAATAAGACCTTTGTTTATTCCGGAAATTTGTCAATTAAGGTCTTAAAGAGGGTTCTTTTTACAATCTACCTGTAACGCTAATCTGGACCCTTACTTTGCGTCCATCGCACGAAACTGCAGATGTGATGTATTCAGTCAATTTCTTTATTACCATCAAGGACTCAACCCATCATGGATGTGGTAATTTAAGCTTTGATTTAATCAAAATGTCCCAGAAAGATAAGGTGTAGGCAATTCTTGTCTTTATAGATTATTCAGTGATTCCAGTGATTTGATTGTGTATTTGTTGTGCCAAATGAGGTGGTTTGAAGCGCAACTTTCTCTCAAACGAGTAACATGCTTTATTGTCGTAGAAAATCCAAATTAGGATCATGGGTTAGGGTTAGGGATAAGGATTGGGTTGGGATTGGTGTTAAGGGCATGAGTACATTTAAGGCTTATGTTTAGGGCTATAGGGCTTAGGGGTAACGTTTAGATTAGAGTTAGGATTAGGATTGGTTCAAGGTTAAAATAAATCGTTACTATTATCATTATTATTGTTGTCATTGTTGTTGTTGTTGTTATCATTATTATTATTATTATTATTATTATTATTATTATTATTATTATTATTATTATTATTCAGTGGCGTGATTCTAAAAAGAAAAGTGTAGGAACACATGTCCGATTGCACCGAAAATTTTACACTTTTTTTTCAAGATAGTGCATTTTAGTAGTCATCATCATCAGTCTTTTAACGTACGTCATTGGACATAGACCTTCCCCAGGATTCGCCATACTTCTCTATCGTGGGCGTCACGGATCCAGTATTTTCTGAACTTGTCTAGTTCATCTCTCAATCTTGTATTCTGTCGGCCTCAGTTTTGCATGTGATCTCTGGGGATCCATGTTGTGAGTCGTGATGTCCATCGATTGTCTGACATTCTTGCAACATGGCCAGCCCATTGCCGTTCAAGCTTTTTAACAGATTCTGTGGTGTCTCAGACTCCCGTTTTCTCCCAGATATTCTGTGCTGTTCTGTGATCTCTCCATGTAAGGTTGAGCATGATTCTCTCATGTGCGCGTTACATGCTTCTCAGTTCCTTCATTCAATTATATATATATATATATATATATATATATATATATATATATATATATATATATATATATATATATATATATTCCAATATAATATAGCATCAATATACAATATACATAATACCCCGTATAAAAATGACAAACTACATGCATAACATGAGATATATATTGAAACACACCGGGAAGGGGTGCAGAGTTTGATCAACACTGTGGGGATGCCATGTTGATGTATCTATTTTGTTTTTAAAATCCTCCAAACGGTTACATGGTAAACAACTGACGATTCTCACAAGAGAAAATCAAAGTATTGTATCATAATAACAAAGTATACGTAAAACAGGGGAAAAACACTGAAGAAAATTACAAAAATAACATTAACAAGTATTGGGAAATAAGTGATTGAAGTGACACCGAACAATTTTTGAAAATGTTTCTTCATGCTTGTTCTTCAAAGCTGTAAAGCTGTCTAGACTACACACACACAAACACACCCTCAGCCACACCCACACCAACATGCACACACATGCAAACACACACACACACATACACACACATATATATATGTGTATGTATATTATTCGATTATTCGATTCCTGCAACAGCCTCATGTTCTTTAATTGTTTATTCTATTTACGCTGTCTGGGGCGTTTCTAGATAATATAATGCAATCTATCTATCTATCAATCTATCTATCTATCTATATATCTATCTATCTATCTATCTATCTATCTATATATATATATATATATATATATGTATGTATGTATGTATGTATGTATGTATGTATGTATGTATATGTGTGTGTGTGTGTATGTGTGTATGTGTGTATGTATAATGCACTGTATTTTCAAATCTGAAGGTGAATACAGATTTTTAAAAAATGAGGATTTTTGTATTATATAGGTAGTGATGGAACGCCATTTCCCTTCCCAAACAAAGTAAGGGAACACTGTTCCCAGACGTTCCTACAGCACTACCTCGCTGATCATATTCCACCATAACCCCAATAATGTATTTAGGCAGAAGATTAAAACTTTCAAAAAGGGAAAAGAGGAAAATGTCCTGGGAAAATGAAGCTAGAACTGCTTCTTCATCGTCTTTGTAAAACATTTTGATTGCATCAAAAAAGTTAAAATAACAACCTTCACAAGGGTTGAAACTAAATAATTCAAATCCGTTGTTTCAAACGACGGACGGAAAATGATGGTCCAGTTTATCATTATAGTTATATTGTAAATAGAACACAACTCTTATATGTACAGTGGTCATGACAGTAGATGAATTGATATAAAATGTGTTCCCCAAACTTGAACATCATTACTTAACCCACAAGTGGCTATAGTGTGACAGAATAATGGTGAAATACATCCTGTTGTTGGAGACACTTCCAGGAACGGGTTGGAGCTTTAAAAAAGGCGGGGGTCCCAATAATAAGTTATTTGAGTCAGCCATCACTGGACTAAGAACATAATGGACCTTACGCCAGCCATAATTTGGTGGCCTACCATACTGAAATTATATGAGATTTAAACAACTGAAGTATAGTAAAATTAGTTTATTGATAGTGAAATTTATATTGATACACAAGCAGACATTTTCAGAATTGTGAAAGAAAGAGAAAAACAAAATATTTTTAAGATTACAAAAGTAAATGTAAAAATGTAAGACGTGCAATAAATTATGAAGATAATAACAACTATTTATAAATATTAACCTAAGGAATCTTATGGTATAAACTAAAAAAAAAAGGTATTTTACCGAAAAATTATGTTTTTTTATTCACCTGCTGAATGTACAAAGTGATTATTTCATTTATGATTGATGTTTTTACCTTGGAAATAATGATAAGTTCTACATTGCTATTCATTTGTGGGTTCTCCTGCAGTTTGCGTATAGGCTAATTCGGATTTGGAATCAGTCGTGGCCCACGACTGATGGTAAAGAACCTTATGCTAGATGTCATCAGGGTTGCTATTCTCACTGGCTGTGCCAGAGGAGAGGATGCAGTTATACCTTGTATCCCACTCATACCAACAGATGTGTTCTTTCGATTTTGGAGACTCCTGTTGCTAGCACGTTCAAGTTTTTCCATGTCCATCCATAAATCCCAAGGGTAATATATTTACAGTTATTCGGCTGCATCGTGAGGAATCCTACATTACTCATGGATCCTTTTGATGTAGGATACACGAAACTCGGAAGCCGCCCCCAATCTCTTAATTTATGTCTCTACTGGAAGAATAGAAAAAAAAATATCGTGTCTCCCGAGGTGTGGACAGGAGAGGTGTTCAGAATTCCCTTGGCAAATCTGGGTACAGATCTAATAGCGTTTAAGTTAGGGCTCATCGCTATTCTATTCCAAGTGAATACAAATTATTTATATCAGTGGTCTCGAAATTTTGTAAATACGAGAACGCCTCCTATGAAGGAAATAATTTGGCGATTAGTTTTTTTTTACTAGATAATGAACTACTATGAGAAGCAATGTTTAACCTTTGAAAATCATATTTATTTAAAATGGATTACATTCATTCGAATACTAATATATGGTTTCAGATCTGTGTATAATAATTATGTTTTTGATAGCAGTGAGATTTCAGGTTTAGAATAAACATTGCTGCGACCCCCAAGCATTATTTGACGAAACCCCAATGGTTTGTGGATCCTAGTTTCGAAACCACTGATTTATATCAACCATGTTTTTTGGAACATAATGATCATTAAAGGTATTGCTCCTGACCATTTCCAATATCAAGACGGGTGTCCCTTCCCCCCGGATACTCCAGATTCCACCTGTTTTAATGATCTAATTTCCATTGACGGTTTATCCCCTGACATTTTGGTTTCCATTAATTTTTTAAATCATTTAACTCGATCATAGTATTTAATTGATAAATTATTATGATCAAAATTGATTTCGACAGAAATACAATTATTTTCACTTATACTCCATCTTGTATTCTTATTTGATACGCATGAATTGAGAAATCACTCTGGGATGGCAAGCCTTCGGCAGAGTAAGCTCAACCTTCAATAACAAGAAGATCCCATTAATCCTAAAAAGAAAGGTATAAAATCAATGCATCCTCCTGATAGTCACCTATGGAGCTGGAACATGGAACCTAACCAAGAGACAGACCCAACCCGCTGATCGAGAACTATCCAACGTGCACATGAATCATACTCAACCTCACATGGAGAGATCATACGACAGTACAATATATCAAGGAGAAAACAGGAGTTCAAGACATCATAGAATCCATTAAAAAACTCAAATGGCAATGGGCTGGTCAAGTTGCAGGAATGGCTGACCACCAATAGATATCACGACTCACAACATGGATCCTCAGAGATCACATGCGCAACTGAGGCTGGCAGAATACAAGTTGAAGAGACGAACTAGACAAGATCAGGGAGTAGTGACTCTGCGATGCTCATGATAGAGAGGTGTGGCGAATCCTAGGGACGATCTATGTCCAATGGCGGACGTTAAAAGACTGATGATGATTTACACCATTAAATTATTGAATGTACTATTAATAATGGGTGCATATCTGTAGCTCAGTGTATTGGACGTAGTAGAAAGCAATTTCTTTTCTGACATGAAAAATAACTTTTCGTGCAGAATCCAATAGTGCTTTATTGTGCCAGGCTGTTTATAGTTACTTTCAGTCTGAGCAATGCTGGACATTGTGTTAGTAATTTATAAGATTCAGAAGAATCAAAGAAATGAATGTCTAATTTTATACCAAAATAAACATAAAAAACTGACGAATTTAGAGTTCTTCCTTTCGGTCCCAAACCGATGTTGGGCTTTTACACATTCGGTTTAAAGAATCGCTCTTGAAACTACTAAATAACGGTTTAAACTAAGGTTTGAAACCGAAACAAAGAACTTTAATGACAGATCTGCAAACTAATGGCGGTAGATTTGAACACGCTGTGCCGTAAGAGTTATGGACGAAAGGGCGCCAGAATGAATATTATTTGCACCCCCCCCAAAAAAAAACACGCTGGACCAAGGGAGAAGGGCCTCGGATTAGAGAGGTACAACCTGTATAAATATTATTTGCACTCCACCGATATAATTATGATCGCTCAGTAGTGTAGCGTATATTCTCAGTACCTGGAGAACAAAGACAACGCCCGGGTGCTGTTGCATTACGTTCTACCAGAGGGAATTATTATTAATCATATGTAGGCATTTAAGAGATATTTTGTGCCCTCTCAGACCTGCGACCGAGGGTAACAGTCCTCCCTCGCTCTCCATCAGCTACGCCTCTATGAGTGCAAACAATAGTGCGATAGTTAGAAAGCTCATCTTGTTAGACAAACATTTCTAGCCTTCTGAATTCGATTCTCATAGGGTGCCAGACTAAACTGACCTTTATCAATATGTGGAGGCTGCGTTGTGGCTAAGATAGCCACGTATTTAGTACCAATGCTAACAAATGATTCCAAAATCGCATTAAAGTGAGTACAGGTGTCCCCTGCTTCACGAATATTCGCTTTACGCCATTTCCCTTTGATCAAAGACCCCAAGCCGCCATAGCTTTGACCAGCATCTATGAACATCTTTGCTTTATCAAGATTTATTGTGTTCGTCTGTTATCAAGTTGTATCCTTAAGTATGAAAAGCCAAAGAGAGTTCGTAAGGGCGTCACGCTTAGTGTAACATTGGCTGACATAAAAAGGCCATTTTGGGGGTCCGGGAAGGCTTTAAAGTGAATAAGTGGGGAATGCTTCTTCATGTCACGCCATTTCATCTTTTGGAAGGTTTCATAGAAACGCTCAACTTTCGCATAGCAGAGAAAACATACTTCGAAAAAATGAGCGGGTAGGACTTTCCCATTCAGAAGATTGGAGCAACACAGTTTTCCCAACGTATTTCTATCATTGTCTCGGTATGTGCGGTACCTAACGAAGCTTGAAGTTAGTCACACGTAGTGTGATGGTTAACAAGCTTGTCTAACTGATCACGGAGTCGGTAATGGCTAGAACCATGGAATCGGCGACCCGACTTCAAACATCCGTCGGGACCGTTTATGGTCATTTTGCATTGATGCCCTTGTGAAAGACATGGCACAATCTCTTCTCCCTAATTGCTAAAATAGATTGGGCTCTTTAGTCTTAGGAAAGCAACCAATCTAAGAGAAAGACAACGCCGATTCCAAAGCAGGGAGTGGAACCCCCTTGACGCCCTTCAGTCAGCTCCTGCAGCCAAAGTGATGTCAGACGAATCGCCCTCTGCTTTCTTCTGGACTAAATTAGCTTGTCCGGGATTGGGATTCAGACAACTGGGTATCCCAGGATCTCCATAAACTTCGCCCAGGCATGTGCCCTAGATGGGGAAGTTTCGTTGTCGGTAGAGAGAGAACGGTGGCCATCCTTACAGATCATTTAATCTTTATAGTAAGTTTGATCTCCTACAGGTTGACCCATACTTGTCTCTTTGTCCTAGACTTGGGTAATCATAATGATTATGCGATTTAGCCGCCTTGCAATACTTTTTGGCGTGTCCACGTATCTCTGCTGGACACTTTTTGGTCGCTCGGTCCAACTTACGTTAAACAACAGAAAGGGGAAGGGGTTTGTGTTTTATTTACCAGCTGCTATCATGTCATAAAAAGTTGTGACGTCATTAAATCTATCCGGATCTATACATCACGCACTTTATTTTTTATAGTGTTGCCAAATATTGTTTATCAATAACTAAAACTGTTTGCAAAATCGACTAACATTATAGCTAAAAATGTGATATGTTCTCATTCAATGCCCACTTATAAAAAAGAATAACCATATATCAAGACTCCTGAGCAAATTTTTTTTTTCAAATTGTACATTTACTTCAATTTCTTAATAGCAAGATTTCGGATGAGCCATCCTCACATTCCTCGTCCTCCTCTTCCTGCTACTATTACAAGAACTAGTAATGCTACTACTACTAATTGGAAATCACAGATATGGACGTATGAATGGTGGACACATTGTTGAACTTATTGTTCTATATAATACAATGCAATTTATTATCATTCTATCGGATCCCATACCCAATTCTTAATACATAACTGTTGCATTGAATTTGGAGTGAAAACAGCTAACTGGGCCTTTGCCTTACCGGTGACTGTTTAGCTCAGTGGTAAGAGCAACGCTACTTTGGAGCGGCTACCCTGTCGATGGCTGGTTCGATTCTTTTGGCAGCCCCATTTTCTTTAGTTGTTTATTCTACTTAACTTGTCTAGGCCAAGAGATATATTAACCATGTAACAACAGAAGATCATTCCAAATAAGAGTTTGAATATAACGCAATTTATAATCGTTCTGTCAAGATTATACATATATATATATATATATATATATATATATATATATATATGTATATATATATATAGATATATATATATATATATATATATATATATATAGAGAGAGAGAGAGAGAGAGAGAGAGAGAGAGAGAGAGAGAAATAAAGATAACAAGATGTTGATAGATGAACAGATTCTGTGAAGCTTTACAGTTTTAAAGATGTAACAGAATTTTTATAAACATTCCTGTCATTTCAGTCAATTATTTCCAAATACCTGTTACTGCAATTATAAATATATATATATAGATAGATATAGATATAGACATGCGCGTGTGTGCGTATGTTCTTACTTGTCTGTCTGTTCATCTCTGTACTTATCTATATAATGCTTCTAGTATATATCCATCTATTTGCGAGTATGATCTCGCTAGAAAAAAAACAATTGTTTGAAACCTTAACTTATTCGTGAGCAATTCATCGTCTGCTTCCCATTCTGCATGTGTGTTCTACTGATTCGAACGTCAGCGGCTTAAAAACGTATCGTTGCTCAAATCTGAAAAGGTTTATCAAAGCAGTTTATTTATACAAGAAACAAACTTGTTCCCCTTCAGCCTCCGTCTGATCTCGAAGCCTTTTGATAAGTTTCCGGTACGTATGATTACACAGTGCAACTCCTTTTAATTACTCTTTTGTTCCTTGGTAATAAGTGTTATTTTCTGATTTATCATGTCTATAGAGTACAGAAAATGGCAATCATTTCTTTCTGACATAGCCTTTGTGATCAGAACATTGATATTTTGTAATTAAGCTATCTTGCCCTGGACTATAAATAATGTAAGGCAGTGTTTTCAAAACTTTGAAAACCCGAGGACCCTTTCTATGAAAGAAATATTCTGGCAGACCCTTATCTTTAACATTTAGTTTCTAGACTGTAATCAATGAACTATAATAACAGACATTTTCTGACCTTTTGAAAATGATACATATTCTAAATAGATTACGTTTATTTCAATTCTAATATATAGTATGGGTCTGTTTACAATAGTTTTGTGATATCTTTGTGATTGATGATATCGTACCACGCAATTTGTTTTGTCAAGTTTAGAGGGAAAACTGCTTCGAACCCCGAGCATTATTTGTGTAGTCCCCAGGGATCCATAGACTCCAGTTTCGAAACCACTGATGTGATAAAATGCAGTGAAAATTTACTTAATTCAAGGCATTCCAACGATTTTCAAGGAAAATTCCATAAAAAACAATTCACAATTGTTTTTTTCACTTCGTTAGCTTCTACGTATGTATGTTTCACTTATGTCGTCTCTTCCATTGTCTAATTTACTTAGTGATTAACAGGATATAATGATAGTGAGAAAATTATTTTTATATCAGAATAGTGATAAACTATTATATTCTTCTAGCCTCTTCCTTTATTCCTGTGTATGTACATTAAGCTTCCATTGTATCTCTCAAAGAGTAAGGATACACTCAGTGGCGTATGGTGCTTTGTATCTTGGATGTGCAGAAATATTTCCATGTCTGTGAAAATCAACAGACAGCAAAAGCTTTTTTTGTACAACGTAAGGAATCTGGTCCTGATTGTAAATCGTAAAGTTTCACACCTTCGTTCATTCGATGTTACAAGCGACGAACAAATAAAAAGAAAGAAGAGAATTAATTTAAGTAAAACAAAATTTGGACTGGACAATATCATCCGCTGATCATAGGGTCTAATCCTAATTCTTTTTTCCATCAATTCTTCAATTTCTACAATCGGGTCCACCTTCCCTAAAAATGCGCCTTAAAGGCTTCAACTGACCGTTGATCTTTACAGACGCTAAAAATATTTTTACGTTTGTGTTCATCAGTAGTACACAGCACATCCAAGATACAAAGCACCATACGTCACTAGATACAGTGATATTTCGGACATTAATCTGTATTTAAATGATGATAATCTATAACTGTTTTCTTTTTCTTCTTTCATTCATTCCTATATATAAACATACTACTTTCATTGTATCTTTCAGGGTCTGCAATCTACGGAATATCAGACAGAATACTATTATTTGTAGGCTTGACTCCATGAGGGGCCAGTCAACATTCAGGGAGATTTGTCAGTATAAATGCAGTCGATGAACTTGTAAGTATTTTCCTGTCGCGCACTGGTAACTATTAGTTTGAATCGCATGGAACAGTGTTTCTATGAAATCCAGAATATTTAAATGAATCAATAAGACTGACTGCTGCAGGGTCAAACCCCGCTTCAACCTCTGTTCTGACTGAAGATGATCACTTCAACTTTTGTATTGTATATATGATAAATAAAAAATTGTGCAAAAATATACATTTTGCTTAAATGTATTTATCTATTCATTATGATGAAATTAGCCCTTGCGTATCTGTACGATACATTTTTGTTAATATCTACTATCTCAGTCAGTAAGACAGCTACCTGGCAATCAGTTGGTTGTGAGTTCAAATCACGGTGGAGAGATGTGAATTTTACATAATGGTTTATACCCCAAAATTTGATGAGGATTGTTCTTGCTGTTTTTGTTCTTATTACAGTAGAAAAATAAAGTCAACTCCAGTTTTGTAGTTTGGCAATATTTCGTTATGAAGTATGGTTTCACTGGCTTTTGCTTGTGAGTTAGATTCTCACTGAGTGTTCTGCTCTTGTTTCCTTATTCTAGATTGAGTTACCCTGGGTAAAAATCTATGGGTACAGCAATAAGAAAATTAAACTCCTACAGTGAGCACAGAATGTATTCGATACATTTCAATATACTTATACACGGGCCCGTCGCCAGGGGGCGGGGGGTCATGGTCACTTCAGGAAATCTCCTCCCACTCAGTGAATGTAGTGTGAAATAATTGTTCTACAGAAAAATAGTGCATATTTCCTAAAGAAACCTTCTTTTCGCGCTAAAGTCAGCGCAATTCTGGTTTTGGCAATGCGATAAATTGCTAAATTAGCTCGGGCGTGCTCAAACCTTTGGGCCATTTTTGGTGTTTTCGGCTCTTTTGAAATTAAATTTTCCGCTTTCCTTAGGAACAATATCTACTTGCGCCCCCAGATTCGATGAAAGCCCCTGCCCCCTCTAGCTGTGCCCTTGTGACGGGTCTGCTTATACACATTTAAAATTGACAGATTTTTGCTTTTTGTGTATAAGTTTTCGATGTTCACTCTTGTCTCGATATACATATATATATATATATATATATATATATATATATATATATATATATATATATATTGTAAATATTTATATCATTTAATCTTCGATCCAAATTCTGAAAATTTTGAAGCTATATAAGGATATCAAAATGATGTTTTAAATGTATAGGACTTATTTTTGCACTCACTGTATCTTTGAATATTCGAATATACAGCCCAGCCTTTTTTAGAATGTATGGGTGCACACACGTGCATGCACGTACACATGCGTGTGCGTGTACACAACCACATAGATAGAGAGTGCACATTCCCACATATATGCACATGTCTCTAAAGCTCTAAAGCAAGCGACGTTTCCTTTGTAACAATCGAAATCTGCAACCCCCTACCCACGCCCACAGCCTTTCGGATGGATTCCGCAAATATTCTGAGTCGCTGGAATTGTTTTATTTATCGGATTATCAATTCTTACGAGTAATAATCATGACAGCAATGTCTTGGAGCGAAATTTTCGCAGACCAAAATTCTTTTAATTTAAAGAAAAAAAAAGAATCCCATGCTCATAAACCATCAAACTAGCACGAATTTTCATTCCTTATAAAGTTTCAAGATTTACCCTCTCGAAGAAAAAAAAATGAATTTATGTTGTCTGGGGGGAACAGGGGAACGTACCGACAGAAAGGTTGTGATTAAAACAGGAGATATGAGGATACTTGTCGGGAAAATGAATGGAATGATAACAGCAACCTTCTCCCAGAACGTCAAACCATACAAGGAAGATCAGAGAACGTTGAGATTGAAACAACAAAGATGAGGATACTATCCCGAATAATTAATGGAATATGGTGGGCGGAACGTCATGATCAAAACAACAATGATGCAGATCTTAGCTCGAATGATTGACAGAATAGTAACAAAACTTCTTCATATCAGATTCTCAAACAATATGAGGAAGACTGGGGAAAGCATCTGTCAAAATGTTTTGATAAAAAGCCTGAAATATAGGGATGCTAATCTGAATAATTCGTGAAATAATGACAATATCTAATCTAAGAACTACAACGTACTGGATGGAAGAGAGCAGAACGGCCGAAACGTCGTAGTAGAAACAACAATAATGAGGATACTCATCTGGAGAAGTCCGTATGTAGGGGAGACCAGGGCTAATTGATACATTTTTCACTTAGGTGACTGCATCCTCATATGAAATTACTCATTGAAACGAAAACACCATCGAAAGTTCCCATGGAAAAGAGACTTTCTTTGGGTGGATCATTTAAATCTGAAACATTTGTCAAGTTCATTATATCATTATCTCAACACTTGGAAAAAAAAGTGTATCAACCTACTCTAGCAGTTGGGATGGTTGGTACAATCTGATTGAGAAAATTAGTTATCTCGCTAGTAGGCAGAGATGTGATTAATATATTGCTACTTCATCATACCCATGAACACGACAGGGTTATTTATGCATGGATTGGTCCTGAGGAGCCTAAAGCTATTTTACGAGGTTATTTATTTTTGATAATTCAAGTATCCTAATTTTAAGTTTTTTCAAAGTCTCAACTCAATTCAAGCTTTTTTTAAGGTGTAATGATACAGACCGTTTTAAGAGTTTCTACGGCATGATCTTCATCGTTGTATCAGAATATGATTAAGATCAATGCTTAAAGAGAGGAGAAATGTGCATGTATGGCCGATAGACTAGAATATACCCGTCCTGAATGAAGGGTTTATTTACGTATGGATCGGTACTAAGGGTCTCTTACGTTGTTAGTAGGTAATTTCTTTTCTCAAGTAACTTGATTCCAAGTTTTTTCAAGTTTCAACTCAAGCTATTTCAAATCTCAGAAGTGTTCATGACGTAATCTATGATGCAATTGTTATGTCATAATAGGGGAGAAATTAACCAATGAGATACCTCGGCGATAGACAGACAGAAAAATCGTTTTTGAAGCCCATTATACGGTTAGATAAATGAGCAATACAAATTTCTAAACCAGAGAGAAGAATGTATTTGAACAAAAATTAAGACTTCAGGAATATAATGACCATCTGGTTGGGCAAGCGGAATCATATGTGTTTGAACCTCAATGATGTTTTGTAATATGGTGGAAAATGGAGAAAAACAAAGAAAGAAGAATGACTACACCAATGATTTGTTTTATTATTTTGCTGACTTTTTGTTTTCCTTCGGTCTCAATTGCATACAAATACAAAGAACCCAGTAGCCCAGCTTACAATGAATCAATCAGCCCTGAACAAGTGGCTTTCTTTACATTGTATCCCCCTAAGTTCTAACAGAAGCCGCTTGAAATCTAGTATATATACCACTTATTGCCAATTTTTATAAACGTAGACCACATTATCAGTGGGAGAATAGAAAAATGGTGGAATCTTTCCTGTTTTGAAATAATGCTGTCAGTGGCGCCATCAAGTGACGGAAATAAAAATTAAAGCGAAAGATTCCATCCGTCCCTGTTCCGAACTAGTCCTGATCTTCCCTCAATCATGCTTTCGTTTGTATTCCAGTGTCTAAGTCACTGAAAGTTAGACAACAGGATCGGTTTTGAGCCAATGGGACCAATTGCTCCCAATTTAGCTCACGTCTAAAGGGTCCCTGCATTATGGTGTATTTTAGACTTATCAAATACACGCAACAACACGTTGCAATACTTACACCATATTGTAGATTTTACATAGAACAGTAATAATGTTAATTTTTTCTGAATTCGTAGAAACTTGACTGTGTTTGTTTATACTGTTAATACATTTAATTGCTTTTTATTGTATTTCAATTAAATGTTCATTAATTACAGAACAGCGTAAAAAATGTATTTCCCTGGAATCTTCAAACGCACATTTTGATTGCCTTCCATTGTGCCATAGGGGTATAAGGTTTATAATAAAGTTGATTTATATATCTAAGATTCTACAGACCTTGACTGTTAATCAGGGGCCCCGCAAAAATGTTTCCAATTGGGCCCCCGTAGTTCCTTGTATACAGGATGTAATAATACCCAGATCATTATCTTATACCCTAAAACTTGATATTATTATAGCTCATAGAGGCATAACAAGAAATTGGGTGTGGGGATTGGTTCCTTCAGGCCCCCCCTTTCAACATTTAGAGATAATTGTCAGTACAAATGCTGTAAATGAATTATCTATAAAGCTTTTGAGTGACCCCTCCAATGTGAAATAGTCCCCCAGCTACACCTCTTATGGCTCAGTGGTAACTACTATCCTTAAGACAAGTACCCTCATCTTTGTTGTCTGTACCACAACGTTTCGACCGTTGTGCTCTTTCGCAAATGTTTATTGGTAGGATGCTCCAACTGCGCTGCTATTGATCTATACCTGGGGGCTGGATTCCCAAAGCCATTAGTGCAAAGCTGACCACCTGCCCCTTGGATATACCAAATGCTCAAAATGACTAATGAAATGTGAATGAATGCAAGATATTTTCCTTGGGTCTAGATGGGCCGGTGTATAGGCTCATACTGTAGCTATGTTCAACGTCGTATGATTACCTTCTGATCACTGAAATTTTTGATGCCACATTTGGACATTTTTATCAATTGATAAACTCTGAAGGCCCCGGTAATGAGCATAGGTGCCCCCTGTCGCTTTTCCAAGAGGGGACAAAAACACATATATCCAGCAAGATATATCCACAATATATTTTAGTGGCATCCCTGTTACCTGCGGAAAATGATAGTCTTTTTTTTACAGGTACATTAAGTTAGATGTACATAGAACAATTGTACTGAACCATTTCCTTTTATTGACTATAAGTTTCCAACTTCCCACCCCATCACCCTCAGTGAAAAGGCCTGATCCAGGATGGGACAAATGTCCCGTTTGACCTGCTAGCGGACGTCCTTGGTAATGAGTTCATTCAGAGCTTCATCATCGCTAACATAATCAAGCATTCGTAGAAAGATATTTACATAATCGATAAAGTGATCGTCATGTGCGATTTTCACCACACAAAAGGGCATCAGAAAGTCGCCTATATATAAACCACGTGACTGCAGTAGAAGATTCGTGTTCCGGAATCGATAAGGCACACATGCAAGGTAGTGAACGAAATAAGAAGCTATGGTAGTTCCATCTATCGGTAGAAGTAGATACGATCTTGGGGCGGACTGTAGCTGGGAGGTGGTCTTTAGTAAGGGGGCAGTCGTTAATTTACGCTACAAGTTCAATCATGTTGCTTTCTGTTTGAGAGCTGTAGCAACGCAATGCAGTGAACAAAATAAAAGTCTTTAGTGGTTCCATATATTGGTAAAAGTAGGTATTGCTTAAATGAGCACTGTATTGTGTATCAATGCCTGGAAGTTTAAATCAATACTTCAAGCCTGATCGTGCTGCTATCTATTTAAGGATTACAGTAACAGACTGCAGTAAACGAAATAAGAAGGTATGGCAGTTTCATCTATTAATGAGTAACAGTGCTGATTCAATGTATATTGTTCTGTACCTTCGCTACGAGGTTACAGAACCAGAAGACCTACAACTCCAGCATTATATATATATATATTTATATATATATTGGGTATACATTAAAACGACTCACATGGATGAACACTCAATCGAAGTAATACGAACGAGTCGTTACACTTACTGATCTCTCATCGTTGAATATGTATTTTTTTGGTTAACTTATGTAAGTAAGCACTGTGTTTAAAAAATGATCTGTAGTATAAAATACCATCCATATACAATACATAATGATGATACCCTACGTAAAATAACAAGCTACAAGTATGATCTAAGCTGTATATCAAATCATAGCTGGGCATGTTAAAATAACTGTTTTGTTTTTAAATTGCATGTTAAAAAACAGATGATCCCACAAAAAAAAATTTACACATAGTACCATGATATTAAAGTATGTGCAAAACATTAAAAAAAAAACACAGAAGAAAATTGCATAAATTAGATTGACAGATTTTGGGAAATAAGTGACTGAGGCGGCAGTGACTTTTTTCCATGTGGTTAGTGCTTGAAGCTGTAAAGCTTTCTTATATATATATATATATATATATACGTTGCCTTTGTCATTGAGCTAACTAGCCACCGACAAAGGCCCAAAAAACTGTTTTAACTCCAAATTATCATTTTGTTTATTCACAGTCTATATCTGTACTGTTTGCTTCTTCCGAAGCAGACAATTATGTTATTAAGAAATGGATGTATGATCCGACAAAATGATTATAAATTGATTATTGAAATTTATTTGAAATGATCCCCCATTATTGAACGGTGAATGTATCATTTGGCCAACATAACGTAAATAGAATAAACAATTACAGAAGATGTGACTAAAGATTTTTCCGAGAATATTTAATCTAATGATTTGTCAATTTGGAAAAACCACTGAGTTATGAATTTTTTGTATACTTGATATTTGAAAAATTATGATATATATATTATGATATATATCTGCCAGATGTTGCAAGGAAGTATTACTTGCCCCATCGCTAGGTTTCCGCCGTCTTCTTCGAAGTAGGCCCATTAAGTATATATCAAGAAATGACTCACAAATTCACTGAGAAAACAATGGAAGACAGACGAAAGTTAGAGTGCTGCTTAAGTGGTCTAAGCTTCATATAAGAGAAGGTATTGAATTGTCTGTAGACATGGTGAAAGAATAAGTAAGAATGTTTCATGAAAAACTAGATTATGACAATAGTGAAGGCTGGCTTTATCGGTTCAAACAGCGATAATAGTCTACATTTGTGTGCCGTGTGCAATAAAAAAAACAACTTTCAGCTGACAAAGAAGCTATAGCTGAGTTTGTTGACGAGTTCAGCATATTAGTCACCGATGAAAGTTAAGCCTTGGGTAAGTTTTTAAAAAAATTGTACTATATTCTATATCCTTTCTCCCTTCAATGCTGCAGACACCCATACATACCTTCCAAGAACAGATAGGAAGGGTGCTGAGAGCCGCTGGAGCTCTAAGGCCACTCTGAACGACATCAGCAGTGACCAATCAACCAGACCACCTGAACATGTCATGGGTCAGCGTGACAGGACATGACCCAACACTCATGGTTCACACAAAGAAAATTACTCCAGCCATTCCTGCTGGGTCTTCGGTCTCAAAAAGCCAATCCACATCACTTGCTTTGGGTGGGGGTAATGTGCTTCAATGGCGACTTCCCAAACCCTTCACCAAGAGAACACCCAATCCTGCTGGGTCATCGGCCCAGAAAGGCCAAGCCACATCACTCACCTTACTTCATCAAGAGAACATCCGTCCCGACGGGACGTCGGTCCAACAGCAACTACCCAAACATAGCAAAAAAACTGTCTTCAAAAGAATAACATTATACATAGGTACCTACAACGTCAGAATACTCTCAACTGACATGCATTTAACCGATCTAGGAAATGGAATCAAAAACGTCAAATGGGACATCATAGGCATTAATGAGATGAAAAGACCCGGAGAAGAACTAATCGAACTGAAAAGCAAACATCTTCTTTACAGCTACGAAAAAGAAAAAGTAAAATAGAGTGGAGTAAGATTTCTCATCAATGAAGACCTCCAAGACAACGTGACAGGCTTCAAAGCCATCCCTGGCCGAATAGCAAGCGTCACACACACTATTTTCAAAGATGTACAAACCAAATCTTCGCTCCCACTTCGCAATCAAGCCAAGAGGAAATAGACAACTGCTATGAGATTCCCTACTCCAAGACACCAGATAATACTCCAATGTCATCATGGGAGACTTTAACGCATAGGTGGGACGAGGAAATGAAAATTGTGTCGGCAAATTAGGATATAAAGTACAGAGCGAGAGATGGGAAGACCTTGTGAATTTCGCTACGGCTAATGGGTTCAAAAACATGAACATCTTTTTCAAGAAGGGACCCAATAGGAAATGAACTCAGAAAACCCCAAACCACCAAACGAAGACCGAAATAGACATCCCAACAGACAAAAGCGACTCCATCAAGACCATCCAAGTCCTAAATCAAATCGACGTAGGAAACAACCACAGAATGGTATGATATAAAATACAAGTAAACACCAACAAAGAATGCAGAAATATGTTCCACACCTAACTGCAACCACTAAACATACCAAAAGAACACACTCGATCCTCCAAGTTTGAACTGAAAAACAGATATTAAGTTCTAACTGAACAAGAAAAAGACACCAACCTCAGCAAACTCAACAACAAAACTCAACAGCCTCTCTAAGAGAAGTTGCCACTATATTTGAACCAACGAGCATACATCAATGAAATCTTAGATGAAATCAGGAATCTCATAGGAATAGTGCGGAAACCTCAAGACCTCGTGACCACGGTTGCTTTGGCAACCAAAGTCGCGTCAGCTGGAGCTATTTGTGATGGGTTGCTCCATTTTTCCCAGCGTAAAGCCTTGACCTTGTGTTGCATTTTGCTCTGGTGGAAGAGTAAATGAATAGATGCTCAACCCCACACAGGGGTACCACAAGACGGCACAATATATCGGGGAGAAAATAGGAGTCCAAAACATCATAGAATCCATTAAAACTCAAATAGCAATGGGCTGGCCATGTCGCAAAAATGACAGATAATCAATGACTCGCAACATAGAGACCACATGCACAACCGAGGCTGGCAGAGTACTAGATGGAGACACGAACTAGACTAATTCAAAAAGTACTGGCTCCGTGACGCCCATGAGTTGTACAATGCCGACAAGACTGCTTTGTAAAGGCAATGTACTACAATGTATTACAAGAAAAACACAGAATCGCCAACAGGTTTCAAGGCATCGGAAGATTGTGTGACTGTGTTAGGCTACTCTAATGCTGCAGGGACATACAGGTGCAAGTTATTGGTCATTGGCAAAAGTCTTACGTTCCAGGACTCTCAAAGGTATGAAGCAATTTCCTGTAATTTACCGTGTTAACAAAAAAAAGGATAGATTACAAGTGGCACCATACTCACCAGGAACTAAAAAAATGCTCTAATTTGTTACATCTGAATTCATTAGTTTGCCTCTAAGTATGTTCACTCGTGTACACTTAATGTTACGTAGACAAACTTGAAAATACTCTAATTTGTCACACCGAGATTTACTAGTTTTTTCTCGAAGTACGTTTACTTGACAAACGAGTGAATATTCTTTGAGACCAAATAATAAATTTCGGTGTGACAAATTACAGTATTTTATAAAGTTTATCTACATAATTTATATTTCATTGTAGAATGGTTTGAAAATTAGTTCTCTAAGCACAAATTCATCATTATCATCAGTCTTTTAACGTCCATCGATGAACATAGACCTTCCCCAGGATTTGCCACACTTCTCTATCATGGGCGTCGCAGAGCCAGTATTTTCTGAACTTGTCTAGCTTGTCTCTCCATCTAATATTCTGTCGGCCTCGGTTGCGCATGTGATCTCAGAGGATCCATGTTGTGAGTCGTGATGTCCATCGGTTGTCCGCCATTCAAGCACAAATACACTGTGTTTATTTTTGACAACTGTTCAGCATACCCAAAACCAGAACTCCTGGTGAGAAAAAAATCAATGCTTTCGGTCTCTTCCTGCTTTACGTAATTAATTCAACCCCTGAACATTGGTACAATAACTGCTTCATCTAAAAATTCAAAGACTATTACATCTAATACTACTAGTGTGATATGGAGCAACAGTAGAGAATCAAAGTATTACAAGTCAAAAAAGTAATAATAATCGACAAAGCTTCGTTTAAGAAATTCAAAAACTATTACATCGAATGCCACAAAGAGCAACATAAACTGAAAAAATGGTACTTAGACCAAAATTTATTAGTTTTTCTCAAAGTATATTCGTTCGACTTCAAGTAGCATTTTTCCAGTTTAAACAAGATGAAAGAAATACTACTATGAAAATAATAATAATAATTGACAATGCTTCATCTAATACTTTTCTTTTATAATCATATACTTGTTTTTAAAAAGCAAGATGAAATAACTACTTATGTTAATTGAGTTCGAAGGAATTCTAATGAATGAATGTAGCCGGAGTAACAGAGACTCAAATTACAGCATTTATTACAGAGAATGGAATAACACTATTAAATATAGGATGCTCGGTTAACGCCCACGTTTGGAAAAGAAATTGAGGCCCACAAACCATTACTTTCGTAGTGTGTGAAGTAAAAATAAAGAATTGGCTGTTATTTAATAAAAGTAAGTAAGTAGTGACCTTACACTGGCTACGGCTTCAATCGTCCCTGCTTGAGCTCTACACATAGACAGTACTACTAAATCAGCCCATTTGCAATACACGAAATAGACAGAAGCAACAAGCATACGAAGTGGTGTCACCCACTCTACCCAGGACTATTTCACCCATAGCTAGATTCATGCCTTTTCCGAGGGTATTACTGCGAAGTGAACACAAACTGTCTCAACCAGACTTTGAACTCGTATTGCCGACTCCATTCTCAACCAAAACGCACCCTCTTATTTGTTATGATACATTTTAACTACTAGGAACGTGAATATTTTGTGACATCCTATTGGCGAGATATATCGTCAGCTGCCTGAGAAGAATCATTGCTTTCACTACCATCACCACCATCCACCAACTGTCTTGAATAGCTTATCTGATTCACTGACAGAGAAAGAAGACCAAGGACACAGAAATTTTTCGCGAGATCTCTCGTCGACGGTTTAAAGGGCACGTAGATTTCTCGCCAGGGATCTCTTCGGCTGTTTTAGGATACAGAAATATTTGGCGAATCATCTCGTCAAACGCTTTGAGATAGTAATGTTACTTTTTGAGCAAATTAAACGTTCAGGTATCTTTCTTAGCCAGCAAGTTCCTCACTTTTTGTAAGATATTTATATTGTCCCCTTGAGTGTGAAGTGTCGCCTTAGTTAATATTACCTTGTTGTCAGACATAAAGACAACCACCCTTGAGTAAATGAGAAAATATTTGTCATTGCGGGGTTGGATGTTGGTCTGTGCAAATGTGCTTGAAATTGATATATCAAGAAATGAGCAGTAAGTTTATCATGATTATTAATACAAAGGCAGCTGCTCATTATAATTACGGATATCATCATCGATCAGATATTGTTATCAAATCCAGTTGGTCCTAAACAGACTATCTACAGCGAATACAATAAGCGGCTTCCTTATATATCCTTCGCTTCATTTCATCAGTCGAATGTTATTAAGAAGACCCTGCCCCAAAATGATGACAATAAGTGGTTTCTTCTATACATCATTCATTCGATCTTAAAAAAGGTTATTATTATCTGAAAGACCCTGCCCCAAAATGATCACAATGAGCGGCTTCGTTTATGTATCCTTTGCTGGATATTATCAATCGGTTATTTTTATCTAAAAGATTCTGCCTCAAAGTGATCACAATAGGCGGTTTCCTCTACATATCAGTCGTTCAATCTTGAATACAGTTATTATTATCTAAAAGATTCTCTCCTAAAGTGATCACAATGAACAGCTTCCTCTATGTATTATTCGTTTAATCGTAAAGACGGTTATTATTATCTAAAAGACCATACGACGAAGTGATCACATTGAGCAGCTTCCTTTATTTATCATTCGTTTAATCTTAAAGATGGTTATTATTATCTTGAAGACCCTGTCCAGCGCCTAACTGCACGGAGAATGGAGTCGGCGAAACAAGTTCAAGTGATCACAATAAGCAACTTCCTCTGTATATGATTCGTTTAATCTTAAATACGGTTATCATTATCTAAAAGACTCTGAGCGAAAGTGATCACAATAAGCCACTTCCTCTATATATCATTCAATTGATCTTGGACGGTTATTATTATCTGAAGACCCTGTCCGAAAGTGATCACAATAGGCGGCTTCTTCTACATATCATTCGTTCGGTCTTGGTGACGGTTATTATTATCTAAAAGACTCTGTCTCAAAGTGATCACAATAAGCGGCTTCCACTATATTTACTGTATCTAATGAGGATAATTAAAGCTATGAGACCAGTGGGGGTTGTAGTGTTGACGTTGAAAAGAATGAGGCACCCGAAAGGAAAAACCATCAACGTTTTTTTTTTTCTTGGTATGTTAATGTCTAAAACAATGACAGCCATATTTCATAAAAATACGCATGTCTATTAAATCGTTTTTCACGGCGAGACATTTCCAAGTGTCTCCCCATCTGTCGGTACGGTAAACACTAATTAATCTTGTACGAAAGTGTGGATGGCTTGACGGATAATAACGCAAAGAATGCAATGGGCGAACAGAATCTAAACCACGGCCGTGACACTTGTCGTTCACTTCGTACTGATGCCCTTGAGAGAGACTTGGATTCATCTCTGTCCCAATCAGAAAAGGAATTTGAACTCGCTTCACCGATTCCATTCTCTTTGCCGTTAACCATTAAGCCAACCGCACCTCCTAACGTGCATTACCCACAAACTGAATTTTTAAAGTTAAATAACCTTAAGTATCAAAGATGGCGAAGAGTTCTACCTTTATATATATATATATATATATATATATATATATATATATATATATATATATATATATATATAATTGTATGTTTGTTTCTTGTGTCTGTTTGTTCCAGTCCATACTGTTTTGTCTAATTGGCATCAGTACTCCACTAAGCCCCTTCTTAAAATAAAATAATTAATTTTGGAAAAAAAGCTTTTTTGTACCTGGGGGAGGGGGCATTATTTTGACGGGTTTATGAATAACATCAATATTCTTTTCACTCTATTTAGATGTTTTCCTGTGGTAAACGCCAATGATGTCATAAAGAGAATTTATTCTGACCATATTTATTCTTAAATAGATTTTTTCACATGAGTTCAGATTTTGACGCTACGATTGTTTATTTATTAACTGTGATGGCGAGTCCTTAACTATTTAGTTGCCCAGTAACAGTTACGTATCACTTCCAATCGATTCGTGATTGCATGAGCAATGATCAGTTCAATGGGTCCATTCATTTGAAGGACTATTGAAGAATTTTGTTGTCGCCAATCAAAAAGATTTCAAGCGTGAAAATTAATGAGAAGGCAAGAAAAATGGCTTAATCAAGCTCGACCATTTTTTTTCTCTCTGCAGCTGCAATGAAAACAGAGAAAAGCCGAGAGATCAAGGGATCATGACCGACAAAATAGCCAACCATTGTCGAGTGTGGACGTATTGACCCTAAAATATTTTAAGGCCAACGTGTGGAAGTGTCACTTTTGGACAGCAAGAGGAGGAACACTTCACAGAAGTGAGAGGTGGTTAGAAGTAATTTGCAGCTGTTCGTGTTGAGGATATGCTAGAAAGCAGACAACAAATGAAGCAGGCGAGAAGCTGAGTTATTAAATAAGAGACGCAGTGATTGCACGATGGAAGCCTCTAATAAACATATAAAAATACAACAAGGAAAGTAAACAAATACCGGTTTCCCCCCGATATCCGAAAGTAGAGCGTTCCCTTGAAACCATTCGTGAGCCGAGATGACGTAAAGTGAAGAAGCAATTGTCATTAATTGATAAGGGAATTTTTTGAGCGTTCCAAGAAACCAAAAATGACTTTCGTCTACGTCATTAAAGCGTAACAATCTTCCAAGCAGTCTTATAAAGGCCAGTAAAATAATTTTGCTGATCTTCGCAATACGTCGTGTGCATGGATCCATTTTTTCGTACTATTTCATAACATAAGAGTTTTGAATCAAACCATCAAATGAGGACCGAACCCATATACAACGGCAAACAGGAATTGCTTGCTGAACATGGCTTTACGTTGCACGTCTTGAGACTTTCTTTCATATTATTTATTAATATAGAATTTTTGTATCAGACCATCAATGGTGGGAGATCCAATAATGATTGGACCCACAAATAACAAGCAGAAGTTTTAGCTTGTTGATCATTGCAACGCGACATGTGTCCTGAAGCATTTCTTCCATATGATCAACTCGTTAATAACAGATGGGGAAAGATCATGGATATATTTTAGGTTAATATGGGTTTATTTTGTTTGTTTGGGTTCTTTTGGAAAAAAAAATTACTGAATCGGTTTACCGAAAAGAGTTCATGGTTTGAAATTAATACGCCCAGAATAAGATCTGCATCTTGTCTTAGCTTGAAAGAGAATACTTATCTCACAGGTAATGAAGTGATTATGTAACAAAGATGAAAGAAGCAAAATGCCCAGTAATAGGGATGCGAATGTCGCAAAATATCAGTCCGGGTGATCTTGAATGAAGGGAAGGAATGACTACTGGGATTACATTGCTAATATGGTCTATTGTCATGAACTACCCGGAGGTCTTGAAGTAGTTTGGTTTATGACTATTGGAATGAAATCTAATGAAATCGAATGAAATAAGTAAAACGACCAATATCTCGCTTTGTTATGGTATAATTTCGTGCGTCAATTAGTAGATCAAAAACAGAAAGATTTAAAAAGAATATGAACAATAAATCAATCAATCATATATATACACACAGGTTGTCCTAAAAGTAACACCTGATTGGCAGCTGTTGTTATAAATGACTATTAATAGCCGTGACCCAGAATGGAATAAATATTCCATTATTTGCCTACCTTATTATTTCACAAATCGATGCAGTTTTCCTCAGCAAAATTTCAACCCCGCAGTGGAAGAGTCCACTGTTACGACCAAGAAAATCTCATTGTTCATTAAAGATCGAGGTGAATTTTTGATTGGTATTGCTTTCATCTCAATTTCAGTCCCTTTTTATCAACAACTCCCGGATCATCTTTCCACAATTGTTAGTAAACAGCCTTTTGTTGGATAGTCACCAAAAAAGTCTAAATTCACCACTGAAAAAAAAAAAAAAACGGGTACAAAGAAGGGACCAATTTAGCATGAACTCACACTGCATACTGAATTCCCCACTAACAACCTTTTTGCGAGGGAGGTGAATTAAATAATGAAAATTTCAGCACTTAAACGCCATTGGTGTGGCCCGTACACATGATTCATACACAGCCAACCAGTAAGCCGGACTAAACATCGAGAGAAACCTATGTTAATAGTTTTGGTGACAATTTCATCTAGCATCCCTCATCCTCTGGAGCCTTTCTGTCCGGGGCAGCTGCCTTACCGTTCAGGTTACGGAGACCAATCAGTTGCAGTAATTTAAATCCAACCATAAAGGTTTTCTTCTTTAATTTCTATGAACGCCTAGTACACAATTTTCTTTGTTTACATTCACTTGTTATATATATATATATATATATATATATATATATATATATATATATATATGTATGTATGTATGATATTATCATTCAAATTTCTTTGAAAAGCAATTTCAATTATTATTCATCGTTCTACTAGCATTTCTCTCATCTTAATTTCAGTTGCCAAGAAGTCATCATCCAACGATCGAAGGATTGGGAATAGATACTAAATATCATGAAATGAAAAAATACTAATAAAAATCTATCCCTATAAAAACCTTATATACAAATTAATATGTTTAAGTGTATAATTGGTTGGTCGCATGTCTGTTTTTTCTGAAATAGATTAACAGAGTTTTAAAAAAGTAGTAATGAAATAAGATGTTATGATATAACCATGAATGATATGTCACAGGAATGCTGAGAACTTTATGCCTGGTCACACATCACAAGAGCTTGAGTTGAATTGAGACTGGAAATACTTGTAATTTGAATACTTGAATTATTAAAAATAAATTGCCTTATAAAATTGCTTTAGGCTTCTTAGAGCCGATCTGTACATAATTAAGCCTGCCATTTTTGACGGGTATATACTGGTTAATAATAATTGATAAGGCTTCATCTAAAGAATGTGAATATTATTACTACTCATAATTCTCGAACATGCACACACACACTCACACACACAGACACACGGACACACACACACACACACACACACACACACACATATATATATATATATATATATATATATATTCATGTAACGGTTTCTACTTGAGCTATTTGATGGTGTGTTCTGGCAGGAACAAAAGTCAGGAATTTGAAAATTGATTTACAGTGCAGGTAAACTCCTCTCGCTTGGATGACTGGCGCAACACACTCTTCTTCCAACCTTGTAGCCGGACCACTTTGAGTATATGAAAAAAACAAATCATTTTCGAAAGAATCCGATACAAATTAGGAAATAATGAAATAGTCTTCTAAGAAAAGTAAATAAAAAATTATATATATAAAGGTTATTTCCCTTGAAAAGTTACAGACAAAAATATACGAATACACATGGCTTATTATGTTAGTAGATATGTGTGCATGTGTGCTTGCGCTAGTGCATGTGTGACTTATGGAAATGTTGATATGATTGCAACTAGTAATGTTAATTGCAATGACGCAGCTCTTCTTTTTTTTTTTTTTTTTGCTAGCAAGGATACCCAGCGCTGCCTTTAGAAGAAGCTTTGAATTTGTTCTTTAAGACATTTATTTCTATACGTCACAATCGGAAGGATGAGCTGAGTGAAGAAAATAAAGCCGAACTTGACCCTGTAGTGAATGCAGACCTCCTCTAGGAGCGCGAGAGGTTATTTTTCTCAGGTCAATGCCGGGAATACCTGCTACTTAAACAAATTTATGTAATTGGATGTTAGAGATGAGCATCTTTCGGGCCCCAGACGTTGGGATTTAGCATCTGCAAGTGCTCAAACGTTGAAATTTAGCAACTTCTATCTCCATGGGTGTCGAAATTTAACATATTTCAGTGTCCGGGCGTTGAAATTTATAATATTTTAGGATAGCAGATAATGACGTTTAATCCAAAAATGCAAATTCATACAAACATTATAAATCTTCATCATTTCTCAAAATTTTATAAATTATTATTATTAAATTTTTATTAAAAAACATTATTGGACTTATATTATTTTATGAAACAATAAATGATTAGTATTAGATATGAATTGAAAAATTAATTATTGTAGTTGAAAATTAGATTTATGCAAATTAGCAAACTGGGTCGCTTTGTTTTGAGTGTGATAGTATTTTAACTTGGGCTTGTATTTATATTTTTATAACTATTTACTTATTACGTGCTTATTTATTTATATGTACTTATTCATACAATAAGTAGAGATAGTCAAAGATGATAGAGGTCGTTTAGCCCATTCATTTTAATCTGAGATGCATGCAGACACAGACCTACTAACAGACAATCAAATTTACTTACGTAAAGCTGAAATGTCATTTTGTTGGGAATCTTTTCAAAATTTTGTATATCATACACATTTCTACTGGTCAAAGTTCTATAATCCGACCTCTGTGGCTCAACAGCTGGGTCAGATTAGCTATTTGGGCGGATAATTAGACGTTGGGAGTTCATAGGCTTTGATTATGAATAATAACAAAACACCTTTAACACACCTATCGTGTAATTAAAGAAACGGGGTTTGATATAAACGCAAAAAGTCGGATTACGGGACCAGTAGAATGGATTTGTAGACACACACGCTTTCATCAAATGTTGGTTGTATTAAAAAAATGTTAGACTACGAGACTTGTGTCTGTAGAATGGATTGACAGAGACGCAAACGAATCGTAAATTTGAATAAAAACGTTTTGATCAAATGCTGGTCGTATTAAAAGACCATTGAGTGACTGGAGGCTGGACTAGAACCAGTGTCCATTTTTGGAAGGCGTTTCAAAACGTGGTATTCTGTACCAGATGAGCAACGATCCGGAGTTGTAAAAAAATATTTTGTTTTCAGTACAGTTCGGTATAGTCACAAATTTCCGTAAGGATTTTTCTAGATAAAATCCATTGTTTTAAAATCTATAGCACTTTTACACGGTTGCCTGAATAACATGTTATGGGCCAGCGCAGCAGGGCATGGTCAAACACTCCCCATGGTTCGCACAATGAAAATTATACCAGCCGCTCCTGCTGGGACAGCGGTCCCAAAAGGCCCAGCCACATCACATCACTTGCTTTAGGTTGGGGTTATAAGCTCCAACAGCGACTACCCAAACACTACACCAGGAAAACGCCCGTTCCTGCTGAGTCATCGGTCCCAAAAGGCCCAGCCACATCACTTGCCTTGGGTGGAAGTGATGTGCTCCAGTAGCGACCACCCAAACATAACCCAAACCCAAAAACCCTTACCAAGAGAACAACGTTATACATCAGCACCTAAAACGTCAGAACACTCTCAACAGACTCTCACCTAATCCATCTAAAAAACCAAATCAAAAACATCTAATGGGACATCATTGGCATTAGTGAAATGGGAAGACCAAGAGAGGAACTAATAGAACTGAGAAGCAAAGATCTCCTCTACAACTACGGAAAGCAAAACAAAGTGGAGTTGGCTTTCTCATCAATAAAGACCCCAAAGACAACATGGTAGGCTTCAAAGCCGTCTCAGACCGCATGGCCAGCGTCACCATACCACTTTCAAAGAGGTGCAAGCTAAATATCATCAAAGTCTACGCTCCCACTTCGCAATCAACCAAAGAAGAAATAGACAACTTATATGATGACTTGATCGCCCTACTCCAAGATACTAAGAATACTTCAATGTCATCATGGGAGACTTCAATGCACAGGTAGGACATGGAAACGAACGCTGCATTGGCGAGTTTGGGAAGAAAATTCGGAGCGAGAGAGGTGAAAATCTTGTAAACTTTGCAACTGCAAACGGCCTTAAAATCATGAATACATTCTCCATAAAGAAACCCAGTAGAAAATGGAAGAGCCTTAATCATGAAACCAAAAACAAAATTGACTACATCCTAACGGACAAAAGCGACAGCATCAAAGACATTCCCGTTCTAAACCAAGTAAACACAGGAAGCGACCATAGAATGGTAAGATGTAAGATGCAAGTAACACCAATAAAGAACGCAGACAAATGTTCCACGCCAAACCGCAACCGCTAAACGTACCAGATGAACTCATCCAATCCTTCAAGCTATAATTGAAAAACAGATATAACATCCTTACCGAAGATAATGACACCAACATCAACGAATTCCACAGCAATATAACAACCTCTCTAATAGAAGCTGTCACTATGTTGACAGCAAGAAACACACAAACCATTAGTAAAATCTCAGACGAAACCAGGAAACTCATTAAAAATAGCAAAAACCTCAAACCACCAATAACAAAGAGGGAAAAAATAGGCGAAAGCGAACTAAACAAGACAATCAAGAAGAAACTAAGAGAAGACAAAAGAAGGTATAAGACAGCAATCATCGAAACCATTCTCCAAAAACGTCGGGGCTTTAAAGCAATAAACAAAGTTCTCAGTAAAGGACAGAAACAAATAACTAGCATACTCAAAGAAAACAGAGACATAACAACAGACAGAGAGAGAATTGTCGAGCGTAACCAGGAATTCTGCCAAGAACTCTACTCTCCAAGATGTGGACAACTAAACAACGAACAGGATACGCAAGACGCGGACAATCTGATCGAGGACTTCCCAGAAGTTACATCATAGGGGACAAAACAAACCATCAAACAAACCAAAAAAAGGAAAAGCCCCTGGACCAGATAATATCACCATCGATCTACCCAAAAAGCTGGTAATATCGTCAATAAAAAAAAATTAGCTATTCTATTCAACTTATGTCTAAAACAGAGTAAATTCCCGAAAGACTGGAACACGGCAATCATGATGCTTTTACATAAAAAAGGAAATCCAAAAGACCTAAACAACTACAGACTTATAAGCCTACTCAACTATATATACAAGCTTTCCACAAAAATCATCACCAACCGGATCATTAAAACAATAGATGAAAACCAACCACGGGAACAAGCTGGATTTAGAAGAAGCTACTCGACCATGGACCATCTCCAATCAATAAATCAGCTGGAAGAAAAAGCAGCAGAATACAAAATGCCAATCGCTGTAGCATTTATAAACTTCAAGAATTTTTATGGATATTCCCATGGTCATGAACGCCATCACTCTACAAGGTGTAGACATGGTATACATCAGAGTACTGCAGCATACATACAGTCACAGCAACCCCTATATCAGGCAACATAAAGACTTCGAACCCATCCAGCTCCATAAATAAGTAAAACAAGGTGATACCAGCTCACCCAAACTCTTCACAGCCAGCCTCGAGATAATCTTCCAAAACCTAATCTGGGAAAATAAAGGAATCAAAATAGACGGCGAATATCTGAGTTACAGACGGGATTGTCCTTTTCGCAGAGAACCTACCAACTAATGCAAGATGAACTAAACGAAGAAAGCAGGAAAGTTGGCTAACAAATGAACTTCAGTAAAATGAAGGTCATGTGCAACAACCACATCGGGAATAAGAACACAGCTGTCAAAATCGAAGATGTAAAACTGGGGAAAATAGACCACTGCGTCTACCTAGGATAACGAATCTCTATAAAACCCACAAAAGGAGAAGAAATTAAGCGAAGAATCACTCTAGGATAGCAAGCCTCCGGTAGAGAAAAATTAACCTTCAAAAACAAGACAATCCCCATAATCCTAAAAAGAAGAATATACAACCAATGCATTCTCCCGATAGTCACTCATGGAGCTGAAACATGGAACCCAACCAAAAGACAGACCCGCAAACTAAGAAGCATGCAACGTGTACAAGAGAGAATCGTGCTCAATCTCACATGGAGATATCCCAAAACAGCACAGTATATCAGAAAGAAAACGGGAGTCTAAGACATCATAGGAGCTATCAAATAAATGGCAATGGGCAGATAATGTTGTAAGAATGGCAGACAACCGATGGACATCACGACTCATAACATGAATCCCCAGAGATCACATGTAAAACAGAGGCTGGCAGAATACAAAATGGAGAGACGAACTTGACAAATTCAGAAAGAATACTCCGCAACGTCCATGATAGGGAAATGCGATGAATCCTGGGGGAGATCTATGTCCAACGATGGACAATAAAAGACCGATGATGATGATGATGATGATGTATCTAAACGTACTTGAGAAATGTAATATTGTGACAGAAATCCTTCTGAGTGAAAGGTTATTCTGTTTGCAAAGCGCAGACGACGTTTTATAGCAAATTAGAAAAAGAAAATAGGGTTTTATTCTCGGAAACAAATTGATATTTGGATTGGCTGAATGCGGTTTGCAAAATATTCGTCGAATTCCAGGGATTCACGAAATAACAATTTGATGAGGGAAACGACAATTGGTGCAGAAAAAGTATTCCCCCACCCCCATTTCAATACGCGCAGTCTATGCCAGAAAAACGCAAAGACGGCGGTGATAGCGGTATTTCGAATGCATGCAGTGCTCCAAGGCGAATGCGGCATTTGATCAGTTCTCGTTTTGCACCCGGGCACTATCAGAAGCCTTGCTTTCTCCCTTTGCCTCTTACTCATTAACACGAACACCGATTAAATAGTACACACCTCCACAACCCCACTGTTCTTCCGATCTGTTCCTCCGTATTTTTTAATCCACACTTCATCCACACTTTTTCTATAGCTCGTTTATCTACACTTTTTCCTTCTTAATTCTTTAATGTTTTCTTCATTTCCTGTCTTCTTCGCACACTTTTTTAATCACTTTCTTTCTTATTCTCTTTCTCCTTTTGTCCAATCTCTCTTCCTTCTTGCCTCCCTTCCTTCGGCTTTTTCTTTCTTTTTTTCATTCTTTTTTCTTCCTTTTAATTTTTTTCAACTTTCATTCTTTCTTTCTCTTTCGTGTTTCCTCTTGATTACTTTTTTCTTTCGTCCATCATTCCTTCCTTCCGTCCTTCCTCCCTTATTTCATTCCTTTCCCTTTTTCTTGCTTTCTTTCATTTTCCAAATTTCTTTCTTGTTTTTTTCTTTCCTCTCATTCTCTATATTTCTTTCTTTTCAATTTTTTCATCTTTCTTTCTTTTTTCTTTCTTTTTCTTTCATTTTATCTTCTTCCATTCTATCCTTCTCAGCTTCCTCTTCTGATACGACTCTTTGTCACTTATATATATATATATATATATATATATATATATATATATATGATAATTACAAGGACATATACCCGGTGAACGTTGACAGTTTGTGCTTACCGCACTCATCAGCATCTGGCAATATGTCTTTTTTTCTGTAATTATGGAAAGATAATATATATATATATATATGCAATAATAGAAAACCCACCCTATCGCCCCGTCCCAGAGGAAGGGGGTAACAACAGCCGTTGGTTGGGTACTGTTACACTGTGTACATAGCCACCTCCCTACTTGAAAAATTCACTCAAGTAAATTTATTCCTCAACATCTCCCAACTTTTCATTCTCTATTCTTATGTTCATTCTCGAGACGATACTATAATGCCTCAAAATTCAAAAATAAAACCCTGAGCATCGTACCTCTAAAAATGAAGAAAATATCGCAAGCGAAAGTTCGTCAAACTTTGAATCCAATTTTCTCAACTTATTTTAAATGGCCTAATGGGCACTTATCATGCGCAGCCACTTATATACGAAAATGACACGACAATAATTCATCTACACCAAGATGCAAATAAGATATGAATTGGAAAAAGACTGGAACAAGGGGATAGAATTTCGCCTAAATTATTTCGAGCAAGCCTCGAGAGAACCTTCCGAAAAACTGACTACTGAAAAATGGAAATAAACATAGACGGAGGATGTTTGAACCATTCGTGATTTGCTGATGGCATTGCAATAACATCAGAAGCAGCGAATTACCAAATATGCTAATTGAGCTAATTAGGGAAAATAGGAAAAAGATGAACAGAGATAAGACAAAAGTAACATTCAACAGAAACCTCCCGAGAATGAACTTGGGAGATTTTGAAGATGTTGAGGAATAAATTTACTTAGTTCAGTTAATAAAGTTAGAAAAAAGACCTTGAAAGCAAAATAAAACGACCTTCAAAGATTATTTAGAATGCATCTAGTAAGAACGAAGACATACTGAGAGGCACTTTGCACCAATGCTTGAAACGTTAAGTGTAGAACTAAGGTATAATGATAATATACTAATGTATAATATCCGATATTATGTACGGATATGAAATATCGGACAAACAAAATCAGTTGAAAACAAACTCAATCATACAAAGACAAATTGGAAGATTTATGTAAGGAATAATTTGAAATGCTCAACATGGGTTCGAGAGAAGACCAAAGTGAGAGATGTCATAGAACTGAATAAGCGACAAAAATAGAGATGGCCAGGACAGGTAGCTAGAAGAAAGGATAACAATTGGTACGAAAAATGTGTCTATTAGTCTCCAAGGGGAAGATATTGCATCAAGAGGAGATCAGATATAAAAGAGAGAGAGAGAGAGAGAGAGAGAGAGAGATTAGATAGAAAAGGTTTGCCAGTGAGACATGGCATAGGTTAGCAGAGTTACGATCAGCATGGAAGGGGCAAGGAAAAACCATTGTCCAGCAGTGGGCCTATAATGGCAAATGTTGTTGATGATGATGATGATGGTGATGATGATATAATCAAGTCCAACCAGAAAATACAAAGAAATTTTCTAATGTAAGATGTTACTCTTCGCAAATTTCTTGAAAAAAAAGCAAAAAATATTGGAGACGAATGTAATTGGATTAAATTATATATATATATATATATATATATATATATATATATATATATATATATATATATATATATGCAGAAATTAAGAATCCAGTTTTGCATTATATTTACATTATAAATTGACCCCCCTTTAAAATGTTTGTTTTTTCTCACAGAGCACACAAACATACAGACACCCCTCACTATATACCATGTGAATGTTAACATTTCGTGCCTCTTTTTTTTTTCTTTTTTAGATAGATTTAACTGAATATTCCCCGCGGCCACTTTTTACTGAACGTTTTAAATCCTAACGCTGAATGCTTTCCCAAGTATGGAGACATTTGATATATGGCGTTAAAATACGCGAAAACCCGTTAGAATGAACGTATTGTATACGTAGCGAAAAGAAGGCAGAATTATTGTACAGATATCAAAACAGATATGTTAACATGGCACCCCAGCAGTGCTGATCAAATACCACCTCTTTCTCTTTCTATAAAGCTTATGCCATACGTGCAGTTTGTCATTTTATACATGGTATTATGTGTATTGTACATTGATATCATTTTATACTACATATTATTCACTTTTTGAAACAGCGCTTACTTATGTATTTAACAATGAGGGATCAGTAAGTATAACAACAGACGTGAATCGTTGTTCGTGTCATTTCTATTGAATGTTGACCCGTGTGAATATTAAATCTGTTGTGTCAGTTTTAATTCCAGACAGCATGCAAACCAACTTATGATATCATTTGTAAGAATACTTATTACACAGAAAAACTTCTTTGAGACGATTGTCTATCAAGATATTCAGTCGAAGAATTCGATTATTTTTTCCACTAACCTTAATTTTTCCACGTCGTATACCATCTAGCTTCCATCAATTGATTTTTTTTAACTCTTTTAATTATCAAATAGAGTATCCTTGTGTATATGGTTGAAACGAAATCAAACCACTGTCTAGCGGGTAGTTACACTCAATGGGCGATTCCATTAATATATTTAGGCAATTCCATGTTCGATCGTCCGGTCCATCCAACTACCTATCAGTCAGACAAAGGGACCAGAGCCAAATGTTTTCCCTTTTCCCTGGTCCCAGTCAATACAATGATCTTCCACTCTGACAAAGACTACAGCCATCTCTTTTGGTCACCTAATTCTTCCAACATTAATACGAATTGATTTATTCTATTTTTATTATCTTCTTAACATATTATTTAATTTTCGCTATTATTTCCTTCTGGTCAAGCTGATAAGTTTTTAAAGAGATCAGCAAGTCTAAACATGGTTTTATCAAATTGTCTAAAAATCTCACTAATTTCACCGACTTGATTGACCATTCTTACAACTGAAAAAACAATTTTCGGTATAAAATCAATAATTCTAAAAGTTACTCTAGTGAGTCTCAATATTCTGAAATTATGGTTCGTACAATATATGATATGGAATACTACTTGTTCTAAGAGGCATTCTCACTATGCGGAACGGGAAGCCATCTAGTTCATTAAACAATATGTAGATAAACATTCCATCCTCGGTCCAAATCTAGAAACATTGTTTGGATTCAAATTTCAATTCAAAATCCTTAGGGATACTTACTATACGATTTTCCTAATTAAAAAAGTATAAGTCATCAAGTACAACCTAAAAATGAACGAGTTCATTTTACACTTTATTTTAGTTAGAGATGACATGAATATGTATTTGTGTCTTTGTAAATATGAATTTGCCCAGTTGGGAGCAGGATCAATTCAACACCTATGATCTGAAGAAATATTTAATTTCCTATTATATATATATATATATATATATATATATATATATATATATATATATATATATATATATATATATATATATATATATATATATATCCATTCTAGAAGACAGCAACATCATAATTACCTTTAAATGTTTAATGTAGCAATAGTAAATTCAGTAATACTACCTAAGCACATTATCTGATTGTCAGACTAAAGCCTCTTTTGATTAATAGAATACATGATTAGTGAAGAATGGGGACTCTAGAAGCATGTATTACATTGATTTTAATTATGCACTGTTCTAAAAATATGTCATATTTTAGAAAAAATCATAAGTAGTGCAAATTGACAACAAAATTTAATATTGTCAATATTTTGTGCTCTCTCTCCTGTAGTAAGTAACGTTGCTTCAATCACTTTAGATATCGACTCATACAAGGAATGTAAGGATTCAAATGTTATTGTATTTTCCGAAAGAGACTCAATTGCAGCTATTAAAAGGTCTCGAGAAGTCTTTTTATTTTTCAGTTCCTCACCTAAAGTATTTTTGAGTTTCCCTAAAACGTTTTTTCTATTATATGTAAATCAGGGGGTGGGGGGTGCTGGCCTGTTAAGGATTGTAAACCTTTAAGTAAGTCATAGTATACATCCGACCTCCAATAATACCTAGGTCCCTCTTGCTTTTCAGTGTGATGCAACTGACAGGGGAAATTTCACTGTGTGTTTTATTGCAAAGTTTGCAAATCTTTCAGATTTTTTCTTCAAAATATTTTTGTTTCCACCGCTGGGAGCATATTGGATGTTACATTCATCGCAGAAATCTTTTTTTCCAATCCTTTACAGTCCACAACTTGTATTTCTTACAAAAGCCTAATCTGGCTAGAATATTTTGTTTTTTGGGTTTTTTTTTCTTTTAGTAAGGAGAGGTTTCTTAACCTTGCAAGCACTTAAAAGTCCTGATTCTTTCAGTCTTCGTCTGATAGTTGCTGCATCCTATATCCCATTTCCGTTTCAAAATGGTGTTTTTGTCTTTTATTTAAGTATTTAATAGGTTTTGGTCTTGTCGAGGAGTGCTGAAGCGTTTGACACCATTTCCTTTTCGGTGTTGGTCAAGCCCCTTTACACCAGAGTGTCAGTCCATATTTACTACGGGAGATTGAATATGTATCCAGAAATAAAGCTTCTACTTATGATATATCTTGGACTAACTGGAAAAGTGGAAAAATTGACCTTCAATCAAAGAAACAAAATAAATCGACATGGAACTGTCCATAATTGGAATTGAAATAATACATACTACTGTAATTACTATAATTATACTGTATATATATATATATATATATATATATATATATATATATATATATATATAAATATAAAATATACTATTATTGAAATAAATATAATAAATACTACTAAAACCTCTTTTTCTTCACTAACCATGTATTTCATTATAAAAAAAAAAAGATTTAGTCTGACGATTAGTTAATATTCTTGTATAATACTATTGGATTTACCACCACTACATAATAGATAGTATAAAAAAGAAAGGTAATACATATGATACGATTTTGAATTGAGTTATATATATATATATATATATATATATATATATATATATATATATATATATATATATATATATATATATATATGTATATATATATATATATATATAACACTTACAACACTGTCTGCAGTAATTTCTCACCAGTCCATTCTCCCCTTCAGTGTGTTTTTGTTTGTCTAAAGAAGGGTTGTCAGCTTGGTCAAAGCAACAGATGGGCCTGCGGTCTTACAAGAAGAATGGCGCTGAAGCCGAGCAAAAGTTATAGACGAGGGACACTCCTTTCTAATTATTGATTCTGCAGTCATTTATCTTAACAACAAGTTTCGGTTTTGAAGAAGGTATGGGGCCTTTCCTAGGTTAAAAGAGAGGATTACTTCGTGGTTCACGTCCCTAACGTGTTTACGCGAGACGGGGCAACAAGCTACAAGTGAACGGCGTGTAGGGTGCAGGTGACGGCGTCGTCTGCAGATTCGGAAACTGGTCTATCATGTTAGTATTCTCTCGGTCAGGAAAATTTAGCAACTTTAGCAACTTCAGTGTTGCCTCAATCGAAATAACTCAGGGACTCTAGCAACTTCGATATTGCCTCAGTCGGAAAAACGAAGCAACACTGGCAACTTTGGTGTTGTCGGAGTAGGAAGAACCCGGCATCTCTGGCAACTTTGGTGTTGCCCCAATCGGAATAACTCAGCAAATCTGACAACTATGGAGTTGCATTAGTCAGAAGAACCCAGCCACTTGGAAAAACAGGATATATATCATCAGGCAATTTTGAACTTCAAAATTTTAAATTAGTTTAACTGTACATAAACCAATCTATAACTAGTATCTTATTAGTGTAATATTGCAAAAGTGGTTTCTGTCGAAGGATTGTCGGAAACTGAGCATCTCCAAATTTTAGAATAAAATACTTCATTAAATTAAATGATTCTTTGAATTTTGTCATCAAAATAGAGTATGCTGGCCATAAATTGAAAGATACGTATAAAAAGTTCATCAGCGCTTAGTTTGACCTCTTTTGATGACAATGACCGCCTAAATATACTGTGACGTTGAAGAAATCACAGTGTGGCAAAGCTCAAGTTTGATGGGCGTCCAGGCAGACTCAATTGTAGCCTTCGGATCTGCCTGATTGCTGGGATGCAAGCTGATCATCTTTTTAACTATTCTCCATTCTGATGGGGTTCAAGTCCGGTGAGTTACCTGACCAAGAAAACACATTGATGTGATGATCAACTAACCAAGCAGTGGTTGATTTTGTGTTATGTGCAGGAGCCAAATCTTGCTGGAACATAAATTCGTATATCATCAAATAGCTTTTCTCCTGGTAGAATCATAGATCTCGAATGTCTCCTGGTTGGCCGCTGCAAAAACTGTGACCCTGAGAAAACGCAGTGGCCCAACAGCTTCAAATGACACGATGCCCCATTCCATAAGTAACTGTAGGAACTTTATACTGGTTTTCAAATGACTGAGGTTTTGTGACTCGCTTGCCCTCAACCAAAATCTGCTACATTCGTTTCTGAACGAGATACAAAATTTGCTCTCATCAGAAACAAGCACTATGGACCATTATACAACCCTCCTTTTCTGTCTCTCCTTGGCCCATGTCAATGTCTGTGTGTCTGGGCAATTTTTATTCTTATTGTTTGTCTCTCATCATCATCATCATCATCATCAGTCTTTTAACGTCCGTCGTTGGACGTAGACCTTCCCCAGGATCCACCACACTTCTCTATCGTGGGCGTCGCAGAGCCAGTATTTTCTAAATATGTCTAGTTCATCTCTCCATCTTGTATTTTGTCGGCCATGGTTTCGCATGTGATCTCTGGGGATTCATGCTGTGAGTCGTGATGTCCATCGGTTGTCTGCCATTCTTGCGACATGGCCTGCTCTAGCTGATGCCAATCTTCATTGTTTGTCTCTGCCTGACGCTTATTCTCATTTGTCTTTGACTGATGGTAATCCTGATTATTTGTCTCTGTCAGACGCTAATCCTCATTTTCTGTCCCTGTCAGACAATAATCCTCATCGTCTGTCTTTGTCTGACCATATCTGCATTGATTGTCTGTCTGCGGCTAATCCACGTTGTTTGTCTCTGTCAGACTCTAACCCTAATTGTTTGCTTCCGTACGACACGGTTGTTTGCTCTCTGTCTCAATTCAATGCTTTACACTCGTCTCCAGTGTCACAAAACCTGGGGTTTTAACGTATACAACTCATTTTGTGAAATACTCAATAAAGCTCACTATGAAATGCCAACAAAAAATATTTCGTATTCATAATTTCCACATTTCAGAAATTAAAACTCAATAATGGATAGTATTTGGTTAAATATATATTTATTAAGCTTCGTTGAGTCCAACACGGGGCCAAATGGTTTTTTGGAAAACTATGTTGGAAGGGACGATTGTATTGTTTCGATGATGAAATCAGCATTCGTATTGCTACTTTTTACTAAGATTCGAACAGCGATTACGGGTATTGGAGAGAAACCCACAATGATGGGAGGTTCGAAGCAGGACCCATGAGCAGGCATCGTTAGGTTTGTGTCTTTGATAAAACAGTAGAAAAACGTGGAAAATCGATATACACAACTTTTCCCTCCCTTTAAAGATACGTTTGCTTTTTTTTACCCCTTCCTCTCTCCCTCTCTCTCTCTTCCCCTTCTATTTCTTTTTCTTTCTCCTTCTCTCTACCTTTCTTTTCTCTTCCACCTCGTCCTCTCTCATTTATTATCTTTTTCTTTCCTTCCTTCCGCTTTCCTCTATCCTTCATGCCCCCTCTTCCCTTCCCCCTTCCTCCTTCGTAACACCTTTTCATATTCCTCTCTCCTCCTCTTCTTTCTCATGTTATCTTTCTCCTTACTTCCTCTCCCTCTCCTACTTTTTCTCCCTCCTCCCCTCTCTTTCTCTCACTCTTTCTCCTTCCCTTCGACTTTCCTCCTCCTCCTCGCTCCCTCCCATATTCTTTTCCAGCTTCCTACCTTCCCCTCATTCTCTTTCTTTCTCTCTCTCTCTTTCTTTTTCTCTCTCTCTCTCACTCTCTCTCTCTCTCTCTCTCTCTCTCTCTCTCTTTCATTTTCTCTCCGTATTCTCCTGTTCTTTTTTTTTCTGTTCCTCATCCACCATGCCTTTCTTTGTCACATTCCTTTCCCCCTCTCTTATATTCTCCTCCTCCACTTGACCTATTTTCTTTTGCTCCCCTCTACTTTCCCCTTTGTCTTCCTTCTTCCTCTCTCTCTCTCTCTTTCTCTCTCTTTTATTTTTCTTCTTCTTCTTTTCGTCCTCACTTTTCTCTGTCTCTCTCTCTCCTATTCTTTTCTTCCTTCTCTTCTTTGTACCGTTCTTCAATCCCTCTACTTCTCTGATCTTTTTTTTCTTAATCTCAAAGGCACGAATCCATCTCTCCCGCCCAGCTATGGGTGAAATAACGCAGTGTGAAGTGAGTGACGTCACTTCGGGTTTTGTCGCCGCTAAGTCTATTTTACATATCCAAGACCAAAAACGAGAGGAAAATAGCAATATCTGAAGCTGTAGCCTGCGCAAGGGCACTATTTTCTTTTCTCAATCACGAACAAAAATGACAAAGATGTGACTTGATCTAAAGCAGGGGTTCCCAACCTTTTTGCACCGTGGACTGGTCCAAGATTATTCTTGGTAATTAGGCACTAAAAAAACTTGTGTAAATATTGAAAAGGTTACCTACCTTTCTGGTTGAAAATGGCTACAGTTGTTCATTTCCGGTTTTGTTGAATATATTAAGTACACTCAAAAAATCATACAAAGGCTCTATCAATTCATTGATATTCAACATTTATTTTAATACGTATACTTTTTAAAGATCATGATAGCCATACTTTCTATTTGTTTTCAGCATTGAGTTTATTTCTGATCAGTGTGTTGTGTAATTATACCTTTTGGAGCCTTTGTATGAATTTTGGAGCATACCTGACATTTTAGCAATAAAGTTAGCTGGAAACAAACAGATGAGCAAATCAAGCCATTTTAGCCCCAACGGAAGATAACTTTTTTCAACATTCATACAAGTTTTAAGCGCCTGGTTTGCAAGGGTTACCCAGGTTTAAAATTGTCAATAGGTAGGTGAGTGTTAATCACAACCAGAATATAGATGATAGGTCAACTATAAGTCAGTTACAAGCGGCTAATACACACGATTTCGTCTCTGAAAGTGTTTATCTAACGAATCGAGTATCAAGATCCAAGAAAATGTATTTGTTTTGATTTTTACAAAGAAAATAAACAGGTCTGATTAGCCATTCAATAGAAGCCGTCACGTAACCAACAACTTTTGGTAGCATACCATGTTCGGGCGATCAATCAAAAAAAAGGGGAGGGTGATCAATCAAAAAGAAATGGGGTGATCAATGAACAAGTTACTTCTCAGGCATTTTGTTGGGAATATACTTACATCGCAAATCGAAACCCAGTCTAAAACCCAAAGGGTTAAAAAAAAAAAAGAAAAGTTTTTTGATGACAAAATAAATAAATAACCACTAGCCCCATTGGTGGGGCCTGTACGCGTGATACATACACAAATAACTATCCAACGAGCCATCCAAACTTAAAAAATGAAGAAACCTATTTTGACAGATTTAGTTGACAGTTTCTAATACTGGTAATTCGTATGTTTTCTCACGACCCTGTAGCACATGCTTTGTGGCCTGGTACTGGTCCGCGACCTGGTGGTTGGGGACCATTGATCTAAAGCTTAAACAATTTTGCCAGCCTCAACGATCGCCGACAATTCGATGTTGATAGACAATCTTCTTTCCAGTTGATCTTTTCTAAATATTTTATTCACAGAAGGCGATCAACGACCGTCCATTGAACAAAGAGCCTTTCGCTCATCATCGTACATCTACTCCCTTTTGTTTCGTTCTTTTTCTCTTTCTTTTTTTTTTTTTTTACTCCACCCTCTCGAGTTCAGTATTACTTTTCTATCTCTCGCTCCCTCTCACTCTCTGTCCTCTTTGTTCCCTTTTCTTTTATTATTTTTTCATATCTTTTCTTTCGCCGCCTATATCTCACTAAATATATATTTTTTTTCTTTTCCACCTCTCTCTCTCTTTCCGTGTTATATCTTCTCTCTCTCTCTCCCATATCTCTCTCTCTATCTGTCTCTCTCTCTCTCCCATATCTCTCTCTCTCTCTCTCTCTCTCTCTGTCTGTCTCTCTCTCTCTCTTCGTCGATCCTTCACGCTACACAATGTCTATCTATTTCTATTGGGAATCTCTTTCTGTCTGTCTCTCCGTCTCTCTCTCTCTCTCTCTTCTACTCTCTTTACACTTCAATACTCCTTTCTGTCTCTCTCTATTCTTTCCCTCGACTCCCCCATATCTCTCTCTCTCTCTGTTCCTCGCCGTCCTTTCTGACGTGTGTGAGAGAGCAGCTGTGTATGACTCTTTATGTCTTTATGAGACAGGAAGAAAGCTAGCAAAACAGAGTCAATCACACACACACACACACGAAACGCACGCATACTAATTAATGCGACACACGAGTACTATCACATATGCATACGCTAACATATCACAATAGAGGCAATCTAGCAGTTAGGTACACGACGGACTCAATTGATTCTCTCTCTCTCTCTCTCTCTCTCTCTCTCTCTCTCTCTCTCTCTCTCTCTCTCTCTCTCGTGGAGACTCACATACACACACATCGTGGGGTGGTGAGTGCGTGCGCGACAGTCGCTTCTGGGGGTCGTTGTGCGGGCAGGCACTCGGACACACGTGCGTGGACAAAGATGAATGGACCTAAGCGAGGAAAAAGCAGAAGGCGAGAGGTGCAGTCCGAAAAGGAGGAAAAGCTATCACAAGAGGATAGACTGGGAAACATTTTATGCCTTAAGATAGGAAAACAATGAAAAGTCTGGCTTCGTGCTTATTATGTAAAGGGAAGAAACATTCATTCATTCATTTATTCTCTCTCTCTCTATCGCTCTCTTTCTCTCTCTCTATCGCTCTCTCTCTCCCATTTGTACATGCGTGTTCTGTGTGTGCATCTGTGCGTGTGTGTTTGTGTCTGTGTGCACGATCGCACGTATGTTTGTGTGCGTGTGTGAGTGCTTGTTTCTGTGGATATGCGTGTGTCTAAGTGTGTGTGTAAACGTATGTGTGTGTGTGTACATATGAGTATGAGTGTGTGTGTGTGCTCCTTCTTGTTGTCTCTCTCTGTCTTCACATTTTTTACTCGTTCTGATCCCCAAGCGAGGATTTCTTCCTCGTTCATTTGCTACATAATTTCTTCTTTTTCCAGTTTCTATTTATTTTCCTTTTTGTTTTTTCTTTCTTCCTTTCTTTCTTCCATTCTCTCTTTCTTATTTTTCTTTTTTCCTCTTCTCTATCTTTTTCTTCTTTCTTTTTCTTCTTCTTTGTTTCATTTTCGTTTCTGTCTTCGTTTCTTCTTCTTTGTTTTTTGTTACTATATTCTATCCATCTTTTTCTTTTTCATCTTCTCTATTTCTTTTTCTTATTTTCCTTTTTCTTCTTTCTTTCTTTTTTCTTTTCTTTTTCTTTTTTCTCTATTCCCTTTTCATCCTTTCTTTTTCTTCCTTTCCTTGTCTTCTCTCTTCCTTTCTTCCTTTCTTTCTTTTTTCTCTTTTCTCTCTTCTATTTTTTTTTACTTTAGCCTTTCCTTCATGTTTTCTTCTTCCATTCATTCTTCTCCGTTTTAATTTTTTCATCCTCTCCGATTTTGTCTGCCCCCCTCCCCTTCCCCTCTCTCTGCCTCCTTCCGTCTGTCTGTCATTCAGTGTAAACAGATAGATGTCCGTGTTTGTGAGTCTGCTACTTTCAAAAGTAAATATCAACAAGAAGCCTCTCAAGAACTCTTCATTTACGATTCAAAATGACGTAAACTGGTTTCCAGTTATGTAATTTATACAGAGAAGCAGTGCATCGTGAAACGAATGAGTGATTCTCACTGATTGTCGCCGATGATGTCGATGGAAAGAAAGTTAATAGATTTTAACGACCAGAACGAAGCCGACATTAAGTCTTTTCAGACATTCAGTCTGCGCGCGCGCATGCATGTGATGATTATAAAGACATTTTTGTAGGAATCTATTTTTGATCGGCACCGGTTTTTACTCGACAACAAATCGAGCGGCCAAAGATCGTGTAAATAAATGAAGAAATGAGCGTTGTACAACGATCGATCAGCGTCAACCTAGGAAATAGCCCAATACCAATAGAGCTGACGACACTCTCATGGTAAGGCTAGAGTCAAGAACGCACTAATATTACTCACTTCTCTATCTTACGATCGTGGACGAAATTATATTAATATATATGTTCTTCCCTATGTTGCCCGTATGAAATATCAGTAAATGGACAATCTATATCCAATAGAATGTGATATTACATAATTATCACATTCTATCGGATATAAATATAATTCACTGATATTTCACGTACCCATGCATATATATATATATATATATATATATATATGGTGAGACAGATGGTGAGAGGTGCAACCCGGAAAGGAGGAAGAGCAATTACAGAATGATAGACAGGGAAACATTTTATGCCCTAAGATAGGAAAACAATGTGAAGTCTGGCTTCGTGCTTATTATGTAAAAGGAAGAAACATCCATTCATTCATTCTTTCTTTCTCTCTCTCTCTCTCTCTTTCTATCTCCCGTCTCTCTCTCTCTCTCTTTCTCGCTCTGTCTCTGTCTCTGTTTCTCTCTCCTTCTATATATCTATCCCTTTCCTATATCTCACTAAATATATATTTTTCCCTTTTTCCGCCTCTCTCTCTCTCCGTTTTCTATCTTCTCTCTCTTTCTATCTCCCATCTCCCATCTCTCTCTCTCTCTCTCTCTCTCTCTATGTATATATATATATATATATATATATACATATATATATATATATATATATATATATATATATATATATATATATATATATATATATATATATATACCAGGGAGCATTGTATGAGATTAAAACCGATACAGCGGATTTAATTTTCCCTCTGTAGAAGTAACACGAAGAACAAGTCACGCTGTTATACTTATAGATCCCTCATCGTTAAATATGTTATTTGAGGTAATCTACATAAGTAAACCCTGTGTTTAAAAACATTTAATGAAGTGTAGTATAAAATAACATCCATATACAATACATCATAATAATACCCTAATATGAAATAGCAAATTATACGTAGTATGACATAATATTAAAACCATAGTGTTCAATCAACACTACTAGGGAGCCATATTGATATAACCGTTTTGTCTTTAAATCCCTGGAACGGTTACTTGGCAAACAATTGATAACGTTCCAGCATGGATGCCCTGTAAAACTAAGGGATAACATTTGTTCTTTTCTTTGGATCAGGATATTTTCCCAGTAACAGCTACCTTTTCATGTGCAAATAGTGTAGAAAATCTCTTAACCATTTGTTGTGTTGCGTAAGAAGAAATGTATCAAAGAACATATATTTTCCCATGTTATAATATTTGAAGTAGTTTTCCCTGGGCAAAGCCACGTATCCTATCATATATATACATATATATATATATATATATATATATATATATATATATATATATATATATATATATATATATATATATATATATATATATATATATATATACATATACATATACATATATACATATATATATATATATATATATATATATATATATATATATATATATATATATATGTAATGTCATATCATATCATGTATAATATCCGAATTTAGAACCAGAAAGAGTTCCATTATCAGCAATAACCTCTTCTCATGTATTTACAAGTTTTCTTAATTCTGTTTTGGTAAAAGTTTTTGGGTTTGGAGAATTGATCAGAAGAAAGTTTCAATCTTTTAATTTGTTTCAAGAACTAATCTATCAAGATGGATCTAGAAACTCCAGAATACGTAGTAACCAGGAGGAGTCAGATCTGAAAAATGAGGAGAGAGTGGGATTTTTCTACCACTCGACGTCTTTGTTCTTTTCCAGATGTGATCTTTGCTGTATAAGACCATGAATTATTATGATGGAACATCTTATCCTTATGATTAATCACACTCGGACTTCAAAGTAATAGACATCTTTGTCAACAGTTTGAGCGTTTAAACATGCTCGAATATTGACAAAGATGTCTACTGTAATCGTTGCGTTGACTGATGGCAACTTCAAGTGAATCACACCAATGCAATCCCGTCAAATAGCAAGCAAAACTTTCTTTGGATGGAGGTCAATGTTAAGTTCTGCTTTGGCCGGTTCGCTACCGAAAGACGTTGATTATGTTACGGTTTCTAGTTGGTGTCTAACCAGACCTGTTTCAATATATTGTTATAATTACTCTATTTCATTATCAGGTATTGTTGTCAATATATCATTGTGCCTAATTTATAAATCAAAATTTATTGCATGTATATATGTATATACAGGAGAAAAACATGGTACACATCGGGTTCGGTTCTATCCGCGGTTTCATTTGTGCAATCCCTTTTTTTTTTCTTGCATCGTTCTTTTCTGCTTTGCCTATATCTATTTACCATTCTAAATTTCCACGTCTTGCCGTTTGAATTTTTGATTACTTTTATTTTTGTATAGGAAATTGTAGCAAGGGCAGATAAACCTGATTTTCGTATCATTTTGCTCCATGAGATCAAATTTGGCCATTTCGCTGCCGAAGCCACCTACAACATCAACAGGGTTTGAGGGCTTGACTGATCAGACCTATTTCAGTATATTTTTATGATTGCTCTATCTTATTATCGGTTATTGTTGGTAATATATTATTGTGCCTAATTTATAAATTGAGCTTTATTGCAAATATTTATAGGATAAAAACATAGTCAGCTTCAGAACGGACTGTGCATCGTTGGTTCCAAAAATTCACTCCAGGTTATCTCCAAGATGGACCTGGTCATGGTCGCAAGTCGTCACTCGATAATGAAGAATTGAAGGCAGTCGGCGTTGGAAGAAAAGGTGGGGTAACCCTACAACATCTGGCACGAATCGGCAAAGTGTTGAAAACGCACAAGTGGGTCCTCCATGATTCAACTGATGATCAACAGCTTGCCAAGGTTTGACACTTGCCGTGTAATAATAATCAATACAACGCCAGTCAGGTATCTCACAGGAATTCCTATTTTTTTTCCTAACACATATAAGCACTATTGGCCCTACAATACACCTAATTCAGCCCTACCCCAATTTCCTCTCAGTCGATATTAGATATAAACACACACAAGCCAACAACCCACACGAACTGCAGTTGATCCCAGCCACTCATATATACACACGCCAATGACCATGAATAACAAAATCTCACTACACTTAAACGAAACATAAACCCTAGACTCCAAACAGACACGACAATCAATAGCTAATGACCACTGTAACAAAATACTCGATAAATTCCACTCACTTACACCTGTACATACATTT